>CM054144.1:29466319-29518819 GCA_028751875.1 Rapana venosa
AGTAGAAAAGAGTCTGTCTACATAACCACCTACCTTCAACAGTATTCTGAAACAGCTGCGCGTGCATGGTGTTCCTTTGGTGGCAAAATTCTTAGAAAAAAAGCCACTCTGATAGGGAAATCAATACAGTTGCAGACAAACAAACAAACAAAGGGGGTGGTGCTGCTCTTGTGGCGACGCGCTCTCCCCGGGGAGAGCAACCCGAATTTCACGCAGAGAAATCTCGTGACTTAAAGTGGTAATAAATAAATAATTAAATAAATAAAACCCCAAGTCACATAAACTAACCACAGGCAGACCTAGACTATCTTCTATACAAAATCAACTCCGGCTGGGCAGCAACGAGAAAAATAAAACGGCTTGAACACATCCAGAAGCCTCTTCGCACAATCCAAAACACTGTCAACAGATATATATCCAAATCTTGGCACGACAGCACCCAGAATGTATACAGGTATAGTGTGTTGTATGACTGCGCTAGCTAAGTGTCCACAGTGAAGGCTTATAGTTGGCGATATTTCGTAGCAATCTGGCTTCAAATACGTAACTTTAAAAAGATAACTTCCCCTCATGACGGGGATTCCCCTGTCGTGTCACTTTTACCATGAGCACCAGAAATAATGTGGTGTAAACAAAAAAAATTAAAAAAAGAAAAGTTTGGTGAAGTGTGTGTGTGTGTGTTTGCTTGTTGTTTTGTTTTGTTTAATGTCTATTCACTACATGGTGATTTAGACACATCCGCATTCATACCAAAGTACCTATTATTACACACAGCATCTCTCTCTCTCTCCTCTCTCTCTCTCTCTCTCTCTCTCTCTCTCTCTCTCTCTCTCTCTCTTCTCTTTCTCTCCCCTACACGCACCCTTATCCACACACACGTAAGTATATAAATATATAATATATATAAATATATATATATATATATATATACATATATATATATGTATATAATATATATATAATATATATATAATATATATATATATATATATATATATATTATATATATATGTAATTACAGTAAAGGTTTTACAGGTGAAGAATATATGAATATATATTGTGTGTGTGTGTGTGTGTGTGTGTGTGTGTGTGTGTGTGTGTGTGTGTGTAAGAGAGAGGGGAGAGAGAGAGAGAGAGAGAGAGAGAGAGGAGAGAGAGAGAGAGAGAGAGAGAGAAGGGAATTCCGTCTAAAATAGCGCAAATTGTTGACACGATAATTATAGTCTCTTTATGGACATGCAAGTCGAAGACATGTTAGCAGGCAAGCATACATGCGCCTGTTTTTACATAGATGAGTGCAAGCTTCCAGCACACACACACACACACACACACACACACACACACACCGCGCGCAATGGAACATACGCAAAAAGCATTACAAAGACATACAGAAACGAAGAGACAGAGAAAAGGCAGGGATATAGGAGTAGGGGGGGGGGGGGGGGGGGTAGTACAGGGGGGCGGAGGGAAGCCTACTTTTGTCTAATCATCAGCGACTGTTTGTGGATATTCCCGGTGTTGACCTCACGTCAAAAACTGACAAACTACGGGTATTTCCGATTTCTTCACGAGTGAACCACGCCATGTTTCAATGATCGTTCATTTGTAAAGTGGCACAGTGGGAAAATGAGTCATGAAAAAAAATGCTCATGAGTTTGAAATAAATAGACTGGTATGTACACACTCATACAGTGAATGGATCGAGGTCTAGACGTAACGCAGTTTGACTTGTCTAGAAAGCGAGAAGGTCTGTGTTTGTTGCTTTTCAGTTACTGTTAGTATTCATGTTATTTTGGGGTATATTGCTGTTAGGTTTATTCTCCTGTTCAATTCGTTTGTAATCCTCCATACCCCAAAAGGGGTGAAAGGAATTAAATCTTAAATCTTGAATCTTGATCCCCGTTGGAACCCGAAATTTTTCTTCCATTTATGAGACCTTGAATTTTGATTATCGTTTTTAACTTTGGGGGGGGGGGGGGGGGGGGTTGGTTTTTGTTAATATGTTGTTTATGTTTGTTTCGGTTTTTTGTAAGGATTTCTTGTTAATTTCTTAGGCTTTTTTGTTTGCCTATATTTTCTTTTGTTTATTTGATTGTTTGTGGTTTGTTGTTGGGGTTTTTGGTTTGTTTGTTTTTTGTTTTGTTTTGATTTTTTTTTTAAATTGGGGGGGGGGGGGGGGGGTCTTAAAATGGTTGTTCAGATTACTCTTTGATTTTTTTTTTTTTTGGTGTTCAACGTTGATTGTAATTTCAGTCATTTGAATTTCTTCATTTCGTTTATTGTTTTCATTAGTTTTGATAGGTGCTAGGCACAGTTTTTTAAAAAAAAAAACGGTTTGCTCTCCATTATTTATAGCTCTAGTAGTTTAGCAATGCACATTAATTTTGTTTTCATTATTCAGAACGTTGGAAATAAGTGAGATTCCTTTCGCCCAGACACATTTAACTCTCTCTCTCTCTCTCTCTCTCTCTCTCTCTCTCTCTCTCTCTCTCTCTCTCTCTCTCTCTCTCTCTCTCTCTCTTTTCTCTCTCCCTCCTTAAACTTTGCTGATTGTTTACAGATAAGTTGGTGTCCACTTTATGATTACAGAGAAGATGATGTCATTGTAACAACTTTTTGTTTGTGAATAGAACACTAAATATTCCTTGTCTTTAGTATACATTCTTGTGATCATGTATAATGATAGGAGAAGATCCCCCACCCCCTCCCCCACCCACTCCCCTTCCCAGCATGATTAAATCAAGTTTCATCAGAATCCTTCTTCATACCAACTGTTGTACGACAAATAAGTTATTCTGATAGTAGTAATCATGATGATAATGGTTGCAATGATGATGGTGGTGGTGATGTGGATGTTGAGGATGATGGTGGTGGTGATGTAGATATTGAGTATGATGATGATGGTGGTGATGGAGTTGTTGAAGAAGATGATGATTGGTGATAATATAGAGGGTGAAACTGATGAAGGAGGTGATGTGGATGGTGAAATGATGGTGGCGGTAGTGATGTGGATGTTGAAGGTGATGGTGGTGGTAAGGTAGATGCTGAAAATGATGGTGATTGATAATGACTATCAGGTGAAAAAGACTATGATTATGAGTAGGGTGAACATGATTGTGGTGGAGATGGTGTGGATGGTGTACAAAGTGACGACAATGGCGATGTAGATTTCGAAAAATGATTATGGTGATGACAATGTAGATACTGAACATGATGATAGCAAGGATGATGCAGATATTACAAGGTGGCGTGACGATGATATAGATATTGATGATGATAACAAAGATATTCATTATGATTACGTAGATGTTAAAAAGATGATGGCGATGATGAGGGAAATGCTGATGGTGGTGTTGATGTAGATGCCGAGGGTGATGATGGTGATGATGATGTGGATATTGAAGGTGACGATGATAACAATGGTGTAGATGTTGAGGTTGATGGTGGTGATAGTGACTATGTTGATGATGTTAAAGATGACGATGTTGACAATGATGTATAAGTTGAAGTTGACAATGGAGGCGATGGCATGGATGATGAAGAAGATGATCATGACATTGATGTAGACATTGAAGATGATGAATGTGACGATGATAATTATACAGGTCGAAGAAGACGATGATAGTGTAGGTGATGAAGAAGATTTCAATGATGACGACGTAGATGATGATAGTAATGATGGTTATGTTGACGACGATGACATAGATGCTGAAGATGAGGATGATAATAACAAAAAGACATTGAGTGTGCTTCTGTATGCTTGCAGACCTGGAAATGCAAAATGGAAGCAGGGTTGCCTGATATGTTGTCTACCTACCCCCTGCCCCAACCATGTTTTGTATAGTGGCCTAAGGCCGAAGTACAATAAAACTTTTCAGTGTTCAGTTTTCTCTCTCGTTTCTTTTTCTTTCTTTCTGCTCTCCTTTTTTTCTGTCACAGTGTATTGTTCTCATGTGCACAACACAGAACCAGCTTCAGCCAGCAAGCAACTGCCAGTTAACGCGCATGCATCCAGTGGTTTAAAAAAAAAAAAATGAGAAAAAAAGAAAGAAAGAACAAGGACAACAGAAAAAAAACCTAACAAGTTATCTCCCTTGAACTCTGATGCTCCATGAAGCCCGTGAAAATGAACTCTACTCAACCAACGGAGGTTTTCAGAACGGTGTTGCCAGCTGACACTATCATTTCTGATTTGGCGACGACTGATGCAAGAACGTTTTGTAGACGCTTGCAGAAAATCCGCACCATGCATCGCACCCCATGCTACAGGTAACTGGTTTTATTATATATTGTTTTGTGTACTATGATGATTTGTTCTTATTTATCATTGCGTTAAATTGGGGAACCAAGCGTGCCATTTTGATGAAAAGTCTCTACAAAATGATTTGGGATTATCGTAATATTTGAAAGAGTATCTTTTTAATCCCTTCTAGAGCAGATTTTGGTTTATATTTGCCTAAGGATATGTATAGGCTAACTTTCTTTTTTTTTTAAGTGGCCAATATAAAAAAAAATTCGTTAACGATTCATAAGTAATATTAGCCGTTTTCTGCCTCTAGTTACCATTGCTTTGTTTTGGCTGAATGTGGAGAGCGAGTATATAATTTCGTATGCATAAGACACCTGTGGAGAAAGAAAAAGAAAAAAGCTCAGCAAGCAAAACCTGGGTCACTTGAAATGAGTTTGCAGATGGTGATTGGGTCAAACAAGTCACGAGGGTGATCCACGATTTTTGCCGCCATTTTTGTTCAGGTGTCTAAATGTCAGGGAACACAGGCATCTTCGGTGAAGAAGAAAAGGGAATTTTCACACAAAGTGTATAAGTATTTCACTCGACTCGAGTGAAGAAGACGAACCAGCATCCTGAATATATATTTAAAAAAAACGGAGATCAAAAGTGACAAGAAAAACAAAAGACGGAAGAAATGACGATCTCGACAGCATAGGCCTAGCTGCACAGTGCATCTCTCTCGTCACTGATTCTGTGACATTTAACTTTTTTTTCAGATTTCCAAACCGAACTACCTCTAACTTTGAAAGTCAACTTTGCATGTCAGTACTGTGCAAGTTCTATGGCCTCTGACTCATCTGAGCTTCAAGTTTTAGTCATTACACCTTTTTTTTACTTCCATATACCATACATGAAATACACTTGAGTACAACAATGTGGAAACATTAGTTTGTATCGAAATTCACATTGACTGTCACCAGTATTGGAAGTGACATGAACTATGTTCATTGCACATGACATATACACATTTCCATGTTAAGTTTCTGGGGCAGCATCCTCGTCACCACCAAAGTGGTTTTCCTTAGCAGGATCGGAGTCTTGCATAAAAAACACAGTAAATAAAATTAGTGTTTTATTATTTGCATACTATACACACTTTAAGCGCACTTAAAGTGCATGCACACCTGAGTGATACTCACACATATGATGTGCATGTACATATGCAAACATGTATTAGAATACACAGTGCAAATCACAAATTAGAAGTAAGAGTTGAACCTAACTGAAGGCTTTTTTCTACAGGAACACAGGAGAAAGACTACATACACTACCTTCAGCCTCTCAACCCCAAAAATGGCCACCCTGTGCACCAGTGGGAAGAGCCTGCAACCTTGGGCTAACATGGAAGCAGCACAGACCACCAAAAGGAAGACTTGACGTCATTCTCCGGAGCCAAATGCTTTCAAGAACGTCATAACATCCCATGCCTTGGCCATGACCTGAAAGGTTTCTCAGCATCTTGTTGTCTTAGCTTGAGTGGGGGGACTTCTGCCCTCATTCGGTGAATCATTTCTGGTGTAAGACTGAAAGACTCTTAGAGTGGCTCTTAGTCAAAGCCCCTAACTGAATTGCATGCCTTCGAGCTCTCAATCAAAAAGTCTTATAATATTGTGAACTCAAAACTAATGGCCCTGCTGAAAGTTAAGTTTGAAATAGAGGGACATGGATAGATCTACATCTAGTACTGTATCCAAAAAGCAGAAAAAGGATTACCCTTACTACTGGCCCCTACACCATGAACTACAAAACTGAGACCGAAGTCATCAAAACGCCACAGTCCACATCATGGTCTGTCAATTTATCTCCCAGAGAATCGTCTTGACCAATGCCCCAATCGAACTATACTGACATGAAACCTTTTCTTCATTCCTACCTCCCTTGCAGAAGAAATACAATAGTCCTGCTGTGAATCCCCTCCATAATAATATAGTGTGCTAGGCAATGAAACTCCATGGCAAAGAAATGCACAATCAAATCAAAGCAGGCGGTTAGGTATAGTATTACTTTGAAGCCAAGACAACTATTAGGGCCTAACACTGTAACAGCAAAGCCAAGGAATACAGTAGCATCTACACAACAGGCCGGATCCCAACTACCTGCTTATATTATGAGAGGAGCAGATTCGTATGCTCAGGCTCAGGACAAGGCACAACCACATAACATACATGTACATGAAACTCCACATAGGCCACACAGAGCAGTGCCCTTGCAAGACTGGCAATGAGACAACAGAACAGGTACTGCAGTCCTGCCTGCTACACAAGACTTCCCCAAGATGTGGCCTGATTGACGCCACCCCATTGCTGGGCATTGGCCAAACTCTATGGCAACTTCGAAGACTTGCAGCCAGTATACTGCTGCCTTTGCTTCTCGCCCCACCCTCCCCCCGGACAAACGCAAATGAAAAACAGGAACATCTCGCCAGCAAACATTCAAGCCGACAAGCTTGTTGCAGCTCGGAATGTCATTCCACTGTGTTCGGGACATGCAACTTCAGCCGTCTTCTGATTGTGAGTATATATATTTTTTATACTTGGCATTGTCTGTGTAGTCCAGTAGGCGTACTTAACTGCCAGCACCATTCAAACATATGCACATGCACTGCATGCTTTATACAAGCGTGCCTTACCCCAAAGTAGCCTAATAGGGAGAGGGGGAGAGAGATTGGTAGATGTAGTTGAGAGAAAAGTCTTGAGGCACAAATTTTGAACATTTAATCAGAAAACACTAGCTCTCAGATCGCGAGCTCAATGTGCTGTTGGGCTCTGTGTGTGTGTGTGTGTGTGTGTGTGTGTGTCTCTGTCTGTCTCTCTCTCTCTCTCTCTCTCTCTCTCTCTCTCTCTCTCTCTCTCTCCTCTCGCCCCCTCTTTCTCCCATTCTCTCTCTCACTCTCACCCCCCTCTCTTTCCCCTCTGACTCATCGGTCTCTCTCTCCACTCTCTCCCGTCCTCTCTCTGCCCCCCCCCCCCCCCCCCCCCTCTCTCTCTCCTCTCTCTCTCTCTCTCCCTCTCTCCCCTCCCTCTCCCCCTCTCTCTCTCCCCCTCTCTCTCCCCTCTCCCCCCTCTCTCTCCCTCTCTCTCTCTCTCCTCTCTCTCTCCCCTCTCTTCCCCCCTTCCTCCCTCTTAGATTTTTACACTTATCACACATTAATAATTTTTGTGTTTTTATTTTCAGATACTTTGCAGCAATCTTCAGCCTCCTTGCCACACACGCCATGATGCTCATAATCTTGCCTTGTTAGATCCGTGTTGGTAGAGAGTAAGGAATGGCTGACACAGGAAACTTCAACAAAACTTTTTACTTTTAGGGGTTTGTTTTTGGGGGTCTGGGACAAAAACATTCAATCTTCATCTTCGGAATGGAAACATTGCATGCATTATCCCGGTCCGTCAGTTTTCATAAATGTTATGCTTGCATATTTCGAGATCCCATAATGTGACAAGAGCCAGAAAATTTTGCAGACGCATTTTCGTTGAAGCATGATAACCTTTAAGGTAAGATCTGTGAAAAAGTTGCAACAGTTCGACATTTATCATTGAGATTATCAACTATCGTGGCAAACCTACCAGTCACACAGCTGCCTCCTTGCACAGTTGGTTTACAGACTTCACCTGTACATTTATTTCCCTCTGCTCTAATCAAATTGTTGCCTCTTAAAAGTTCTGTGGCTGACTTTGGTGTCAGTCTTCGTTTGTATTTTCCCGTCAGTTGCTTTCAAATGATCACTCAACTTCAGATTGCTCCAGGATTTCTTGCTTTAAAAAAAAATTAGTTTAAAATTTTAAAAAATATTAATGTTAATGAAATGTCAGATGAATTTTAAAAGTTAGTTTGAAAAATAATTTAAAAGGTATCTAAAGTGAAATAAAATAAAAAATATAAACCAACAAAATAAAATGAGATAAAAATGTAGAGGTAAAATTAAAAAATAAGGTATAAAATAAAATAAAAATAGAATGAAATAAAAACCAAAAATAAATTGAAATAAAATAGGAAAAATAAAATAAAACAAAAACAAAAATAAAATGAAATAAAATAGGGTGAAAATTGTGCAAGAAATTTGAGAGCAATCTGGGTAACGGTGATCTCGTTGTCCGAAAACACCACCACCTACAATGGTTTTGAGACAGTGGTCATGAGGCATTGCGCAACTCGGTCATCCCTTTCATTTCTGATGCGTTTCCTTTTGTCCAAAAATGCTTCGCCTACAACGGTTTTAAAATGATGGTCATGAGGGATTGTGACTTATTCACACCCTTCCATTTCTGATGTTTCCTTGTGTCTGAAAATACCACCACCTACAAGTACAACAGCTTTAAGACAACAGTCATGACGCATTGCGATTTGGTCATCCCTTTCCATTTCTAACAAGTTTCCTTAGCCTTCCCTATCCTTTACTAAACATGGGTCCTAACCTGGTGAGTCGTGTGGGTCATATTCGTGGGAGTTCTTTCCAGCATGGGGTCCAGTTCTGCTGATCATCTGATCGTCTTTAGGAGAAGGACCAAGTTCTGCTGATCATCTGAAAGTCTTCAGGAGAAGGGTCAAGTTGTGTTGATCACCCTCATTTCTGAAGTCTTGCAGAAATACCAATCCTATCATCTAACAGCTTAAGAGAAGGACCAACGTTGCTTGGTATCTTTCTGAAAGTCTTCTCATATAAAAGGGCCAAGTTCTGCTGATCATCTCTGAAGTCTTCAAGAGAGGGGTCCAGTTCTGCTGATCATCTGAGCGTCTTTAGGAGAAGGTCCAAGTTCTGCTGATCATCTGAAAGTCTTCAGGAGAAGGGTCAAGTTCTGTTGATCATCTGAAAGTCTTCAGGAGAAGGACCAAGTTCTGCTGATCATCTGAAAGTCTTCAAGAGAAGGGCCAAGTTCTGCTGATCATCTGAGTCTTCAGGAGAAGGGCCAAGCTCTGCTGATCATTACTCTTCAGGAGAAGGGCCAAGCTCTGCTGATCATCACTCTTCAGGAGAAGGGCCAAGCTCTGCTGATCATGAGTCTTCAGGAGAAGGGCCCAGCTCTGCTGAACATCAATCTTCAGGAGAGGGGCCAAACTCTGCTGATCATCCCTCTTCAGGAGAGGGGCCTTAATCTGCTCCACAAAATCCCTGCTTCTGTAAGTATATCGAGAACAGTTAAGGTAAAATGTTCGCGTTAAAAAAAATTTTGAAAATAAAAATAACGGTAGATACTTCAACATACATGGTTCAGGTCTCTTATTGTTAGTTTTAAGTCGATGTGTAGGAGAAAAAAGTTTACATCCCTTAAAATTAGTTACTTAGCTTTCTACTTAAAAGATCTTGTGGTGTTTGGTTGCTGCAGACGTTGTAGCTTCTACATGTGAAATGGAGAGTATAGTGAATGTGTTAAAGGAAGTGCCTCCTTGTTTGCCCATCGTTTGAAAACATTACTGATGTAGTGTATTTGATTAGGATTTGATGGTCCATTTTAATGTTTGAATAACAGTATAACTCCATAAAGTGGTTGGAATTAAGTCTGACTAAATTGGTGGAGAGGCATAGTTAAATCGGTAGATGAAATAAAATCATTAACATCTGAGCCAATGAAAGTTAAAACTAAGCTTTTCAGTCTTCTGATGATGACTTAATGCTTTCAGAGGGTCTGGAATCAAGTGCCAGCGACCTGAAGTGTGTGATGGCAGCCATCATGATCTGCTTTCTAAACTCTACTAAAGGTATTTATATTTGCTTTTATTTTTCTTTCCATTCTGACCCGGTACTTTTTTCTGTCCTTTTCTTTTTTTAAACTATTTTCTGCCCATGGTTTTTTTGTTCCTCAACTAGAGCTCTGAGGCTCACCAATGGTGATATTTTTGTGTATGTGACTGTTTCTGACCACCATTAAGGTAGCCACATTTCAGCTTTGTCTAAGTACACCACCAATGTTTACGCAGCTAAAAAAAATGTCCTCCATTCTACTAGCACAAATAGCCTGACTTTCGAAAGGCAGAACAGGTCTTAGTGGGCAAGGTGTTCTTTGTGCGTTCATACACGGGACCTCTATATAGTCCCATCTGATGGACTTTCGGTGGAGTGGAGTCAGTGGTACTGATGACTCCATGCCATGGTTAAACCCCCTTGAAGAGAATCAATCCTGGGCTCGATCCTAGGTCGTCGAATTACAAGCGCAACACTCATCACCAGGCTGTCCTGCCTCCTATGTTTTAATTCCTGCTATGGAGAACATACCAAGTGAGCTTTTGAAGAACTCCGGCCCTCCAGTTTTACAGCTTTACATCATCTATGCAAAAATCTGGGAGACCTGCCAATGACCCAGCGAGTGGAAGAAACAAGATTTTGTCATGCTCCACAAGGGCAGGAATACCAAAGACTGTGGTAGTTACAGAACAATCCCCTTAAGCCCCACAAGCAAAATTCTTATGATCTTCCTCCTCAATAGGATAAAAAATACAGTGGAAAGAGAGTGTCTGGTTTTCAGGCAGGATACAGACGCGGAAAAGGCAGACATGCTTTTTGTGCTTCTTATACTGTTAGAGAAAATTAGAAACACTGAAGAAGCATTCACTACTTTCATAGACAACAGTAAGGCTTTTGACTGTCAAATAATTATCACCAAGGGTTTATGTGTCGGAAATAGGCTTTCCAAAGCATCTGAGCTCGCCCATCACAAATGTGTTCAGATCGGAAGGCAGCCAGCTGATGGAATGGTGAGCACTGGAGTTCTGTGAGTTCTGTGATTTGATTTGGTTTGGTTCCTTGGCTAAAGTTCAGAGGTTCACCAATGGTGAGATTTTTACGTATGCGACAGTGGGTTTTTCCCTCCATCATTTAGGTAGTCGCATTCCAACTTCAGAGATGGTGTCTAAACATGACACCTGTGTGCATGCTGGTTTTTTCCCCGGGGGAGTGGGGGGGGGTGGGGGTGTTTGGTAAGTCGTTTTTATATAAAAAGAGGCCGTCACGGTTATGTATTATTTTTCAGCATACATGCACAAATGATCACGAGAAGATGGACATAAATGACATAGGCATTAATATAGGCGGCAGAAATCTCATAACCGCAGGTACCTGATAGGGCACTCATATCCAATATTAGTAACTTATTACATGCATGAGAAGAATTCTATACAGTCATTGCAGACAGAAAACACTGCTGGCCTGAAGTTAAATGCCCCAAAAGACCAAAGTGGTGCACATTAATGGTACCGTTGAACAAAACTAAACTATTTTGTGGTTTAGAATTCAAATGATAAAGAGCACTCTAAATCCACTTATGTAATTATAACATTTTGCACATAGAACGGCCTAGCCTCTAAAATACACTTCAGTAGTTTTCCTTCCTAAAAATGCGTCTCTAGTAGTTTTGAGACTGATACAAATAGAATGTTTTCCATTATATTGAGTAGATTCATTAAATGTCTGAATAATGGTAACACGTGCACACACGTATGCGCACGCGCGCGCGCACACACACACACACATTCATTCATTCTTCTGCCTTTTTTCAAGCAAGTTTGACAACTTTTTTTTCAGATGTTATGACATTTTGAGGACATCTGTCGAGGACATCTCTTATCGACACCTATCGAGGACAACATACAGTGAAGGAAGAGGACTTTCTAAATCTGATTTAATTACAGTTTGCACAAATATTCTGCTTGTAATGTGCCTTGTGGGACTGGCAACAAGTTTTAAAAAGATTAAAAGTTGGGTGGGTTGTTTGTTGTTGTTGGGTGATTTTTTACAGTGTTTTGGATCAAATGAAAGAAAATTTTTGTGGTAATTTGCCCCTTGATATTTTGTATAACTGGTAATGTTTTGTAATGTATGTTTTGTGGTTTGGTTGGGTGTTTTTTTTAACCCCTTTGCTGCTATCATATTTTGCTAAGTCCCATGCTAAGAAATGTTTTAGAAAAACACCAAAATAATGCATTGACTTTCATTTGCTTATTTCAGAAAAGCTCATAGACTTGTTAAAGCCATTTTCTTTTTTCTTTGTGTGTGTGTGTGAAAAATATTTATTATTTCCTAACTGCCAAGCATATCTTGCTTGCTAATATGCTTGTGCATCCCTCTGGAAGTGGAAGAAGGGCACTTTTTATCACCTTGCTGTGTCTCATGCTTATCAAATTATAGAGGAATTTTCGGCAGTGCTGGATGAAAGAATAGTGTTGAATTATGATGAATAGCACTGAGCATTGCAGACGGCACTTTTTATGACAAACGCTTTTGACATCAGTGCAGTGAAGAGGTTAATTAGAATGGGTGTTTTTTTGTATATACAGTCATTGGAATATAGGTGAATGTGTTCTAGAAAGTTTTACAGTATTGTGAACAAATCTGCGTGAGGACTTGCCAGTGGCCATACCAAATTCCTGTTTGCACAGTACATTATCTAAAAGTTTAGAAGTAATTTGATTTAAATCGAATTAAAATAAATTTTATCCCCCCCTTCCCTCAGTTCCTTGGCTACAGCTCTGAGGTTCACCATACATGTTTGCGTATGCGACTATTCTTGGCTGCGATTAAGGTAGCCGTATTCCGCATTCAGATATGATGTCTAGAATCTTCACAAAATGTTGTTAGTGTTATGATTTAAGTTTTAGGGAAATGGTGTGTGTGTGTGGCGTGTGTGGTGTGTGGCGTGTGTGGCGTGTGGTGTGTGTGTGTGTGTGTGTGTGTGTGTATAGATGGCGGGATGGATGGATATAAGGGGGATAGTTGTGGGGAAGAGACATCTGGTTGGAAGGAGAGGTAAGGAAGGAAGAAATGTTTAGGAGAGGTATGGATACACACTTAGAGCAGTGGGGATTGAAAAAATGAGGGCTGGCTTTTTTTTTTTTTGAGGGGAGGGGGGGGGGGGGGGGGGGTTGTGTCCTAGGCTAGGTTCATTGATAGATTTAGGTATATGCGACCATTTTTGCCCACCGTTAAGGTAGCCGCATTCCGACTTCACGGATCTATATGATTTATTTTGGTCTTTATTTTTTTTATGGAATCGACTTAATAAAAAAAATGTCCTTGGCCTGAAATCGGTGATAGCAATACTGGACATTTTGTGGACACCTTAGTCCGATGTGTAGCTTCAACGTTTGATAGAACTAGTGATTCCATAGTATCGCAAGATAGCTGTGGTCAGCAGGGCTGTAAACATGAAATGAAAAGAAGCACCATTGTGTCAATAGCTACATGCCAATTGTCTATCTACTATTGTGTCCATATTATGTATTGTAACATTCAGACCGACCAGCTGACAGACAACCCTTAACCCCTACTAACAGTTAACTCTTTAACACTAACCTCAACTCTAACCTTGGTCCTCCTACATGTGGACACAAAAGTCGGGTAGATAACTTGGTATAGCTGACACAATGGCTTAACATTTATCTTTCGGGTTGACTAGAAACAAATTTATTTATTGAAAGTTACATTAAGTTAAATGGATAAGCACAGAGGTGCTTTACGCCATGCTCTAAAAATCAAAAACTCTTGAAATAAAAAGTAATCATACACGAACAATGATGATCAAGTCTTGAACTTGCTTCGCTAGAAAGGGTTTAAAGATTATCATAATCAAATACCAATTTTTTTTTGTATTTCGTTCTGCAGCTAGAGCTCCAAGGTCAATTGATCAATGGGTCAAAAACGTTGTGCATGTGACCGTTTTTTGCTTGCTATCAAGGTAGGCCTAGCTGTATCCTGATTTCGGAATATAATGATGGTAAAATAAATATACTAAAATACTATTTGCAAGGGTTGGTAGGAGGAGAGGTGATAGAATTTTAGAGAAAAGCAGGTGGGGGGGGGGGGGGGGGGGGGGGGGGGGGGGGGGCATTGTACAAGGGATGGGGAAAGAGGTGTAATGACTTAAGATGGGGATACATTTCTCATGTTATTGAGACAATATTGATATTTTTTTTAGATAAGATATCATGTTCAGGTGGTGGGTGTTGTTGTTTTTTACACAATTATTGTATTCATATTTTAAGATAATAAAAAGTATTTGTATTCATATTTTATTGTATGCAGGTAGGGGCAGGAAGTCGGACTTTGTGATTAGGTTCAGGTGAGGGTGGGGGTGATGAGCGTTTCAGAAAGGTATAATTATATTTGAAAACAAATGTAGAGGTAGCAGGTCTTAGAATGCATGGTTGAATAGTTGAAGGGGGTGTATTTTAGGAAAAAAAACCACAAACAGATGTAGGGGGAACTGATTTTAGAATAAATGCGCGCGCGTGCTTGCGTGTGTGTGTGTGTGTGTGTGTGTGGGGTGTGTAAATGCAGGAGTAGAAAGTCTGTGGGAATTAGAGAAGGGGAGATGTGTGTGTGTGTGTGCGCGCGCGTTGTTTTTTTTTTAACATCTGTTAATGTAATATTGGCTGGGGAGGGGAATTGGAGGGGGAGGGGAGGAGCATCGTTGAGATGTATGTTGGCATTAAAAAATTGTTTGTATCGAAATACTGATTTCGGACAATACAAGCAATATGTTGCTAAAACGAGGCACGCAAAAAACTGCAAAAAGAAAAATTTCAGAACTGAAAACTATGCAGAAAGCAGAACCTGGACAATCATGAATCATCCTGATTGAGCTGTAACAATAGCAGTCATATTTTACAAAAAAAGTTACTGGGAACCGCATCAGAGACCCATCAGAGACCATGTAATCTCGCACAATAACCTAGAATTCGTTAGAACCTTATGCAGAGAGTTATCTTGAAATGCTGGTAGGATTTTTATAAGCCTCGACATTGATACAAAATATACCTGAAAGTTTTTCACAGTGTATACATTGTGTATATTTTTGGCAAATTTTGCTCCGGAAGGAATTTGGTTTCAATCTGTGAACTAGAGAAACAAGTTTTCTGGTAAAAGATTTTCGAAAGCCATACTAAGTACAATGTTCTCAATATCCTGAAAATTGTATTTGTGCAGCAGGAAAATCTGAGGAATGGTATATCACAGGCATTTGTCGTGTGTGTGTGTGTGTGTGTGTGTGTGTGTTATTTGTGTGGGAGTGTGAAATAAGACACTGAAATAGCATACATTTAAGTTTTCTCTGTGTATAATTTAAAACTGTTTAATTGCTGAATTTGCAGTTGTAACCAACATTGGCTTAAAAATGTCAATTTTGGAAACGATGGAGGTGGAGGAAGTATTGGAATGTCACAATCCCAAAAAATGCAGTACTTTGATTTCTAAAAAAAATCTATCTCTTAACAACCTTGCATTAGAAAAGGCTTTTTTTTTCCTTTTGTTATTATAAAAAATCTGGTATAAGAAAACTATTTTGCCTTTCATTCTATGTGTATAATATTGCAGGCATCTTGAATTGGTGCATCCTGTTAACTTATTTCTTTGTCATTTGCTTCTCGGGAACATGCCCATTACCCAGGTCATAGCATTCCCAGCCCATTATAATAGACTATTCCTATCTGCATCTCTCAGAAGTCTTATTTCCATTTTCAGTAGACGGCCATTTGTTTTGTTCAGTCTGAAAAGAAAAAAAGTGGGAAAAAGAGTTTGGATGCCTCATAGTGTAATTAGAAAACAAACAACAAAATAGCTTGAAGAATAACGGGAAAAGATGGGAAAAAACCCTTAAATAAGAAATAAGTGGGAAAAGAGGTTAAGGCCCTCCACACAAAAATCTGGTTGTGTTGGCAAGGCTAAAGTGAAAGATGTTACATTGATAAATATTCCTTACTGCATGATGTATTGTCGGCTTTCTGTCATTTTTCCAACCTTTGTTCTTCAAATGTGTGTGTTCCAAAATTCCAGTGTTGCCAATGGTGTAAATGTTCTAGCATATCACTGATAATAGTGTGGTACATGTTTGTTTGGTGGTTTTTTAAATTTTTGTTGAGCCTTCCTTGATTTTCTTTTTGCGCTTTCATGAAACCTGGCTTGTTTATTAATAGAAAATGGGTTTACAATGTGTGTGGGTTTGTTTTTTTAATAATGGCTGGGGTTGTAAACTGTTTACAAGCAGTTGTATGAAACGTTTGACTCTATGTGGGCTTTTTGTTTTAAAAGCTTACTTTTTCACTTCTCGTTGGTCACATCTTTATTTTCTATTGAAGCATGTAGTATAGTTTTCTTGGACTGAAGTTATCTAAAGGGTGATGTTCCTTTCATTCTGGCTTTTTCATGTAGTCAGTTTAAAGTACTGAGCACACAGTGAAGCAGTTTACTGCTGATACCCTTTTTGCTGATCATAATTTTCTTTCAAATTTAACATTGCCCTTTCTTGAAAGTTGAAAGAATTACATGATGCTTTTAAAATCACATGTTCAGTAATGTGGGTTGTTTTTTGTGGGTTTTTATTTATTTATTTATTTTTTTGGGGGGGTGGCATTTGATGTTTCAATATTCATTTTAGAGGCTGGAAATGTCTGCTTCATCTGGGTAGCTAATGGGTTTACGTGCATATAACCATTCCAAACAATGCCCACGTCACATTTTCCACCTTCCAAGTGGATAGTATATGTGTGTAGCTTGTTGCCTGCATCATTTCTTGATCAGAACAACCTGAAGGATATGCCTTACATCATGTATTTAATCTACCCTCTTTGTGTGAATTCTTAGACAATGGTTTTGCAGGGTATCTGGAGGATTTGCTTTTAAGTTACGCAGTTAGCGCCCTCCACTTTGCTGTCCCCATTTCCCATTATTCCAGGGCGGAAATAGACTTATGTGTATTTAATTTATTTTATTTTATATTGAGCTTGAAACTGCTTTTGGATTCATACAGTTTCATGGAAAGTGAATTGAACAACGAATTTGCCAGTAACGTGTTAAGTGTTCTTTTTGCTTTTAGGTTGCAAGTTGGTTTTTTGTTGTTGTTGTTGCTCTAAACCCTGTTGAGCTTGTTCTAGAATCACAACTGGAAATGGTGTGGATAAATTTAACATACAGCCCTGTTTAATTGCATGTATCGTATGTCATCAATTTTGCCCATCTGATTGAGTGGAGAAAATGTTGAATATTTCCTTAGAGGATCAACAAAACCAGGTCTCCTGTAACTGCTTTCCCTATAATTATTTCATAACAACTTTGTACAAAATTAAGGATCGTTATCTTTAAACAAGCGGTGAGCACACACCGCTGGCACTTGACTCCCCAGCTGACTTTTCTTTCTCCGAGAAAAATACAAGATTGCGCAACTTCCTCTTAAGACACTCAAGCTGATGTTTTGCACTTACCATTCAGGACGTCGGTGCTTTCAGGCTGTAAATATAACATGGCTGGAATTGAGAAGCTTTTTGTCACTTCTGTGTTGTAAAAGCATACTGGAATGAATACATCATTGTGGTCCCAAGTTATTTTCAAATGATGGGCGTGAGAATTCAAAAGCAAACAGTCAGTTGGTCGTCATTGTGTCACTGCTGGTCAGAGCATTGGGAAAAGCCTACCTCCCCCTTCAGAAAAGAGACTGGAGTGGGGTTGGGTAGCCGGCTCGCAGCTGAAACCAAACAAAATGAAAATTAAATTCAAATTACTTAGAAAACGTATGTTATTGTCAAAACTTTATGAAAAATGATACAAGAATCATAAGACTGAAATAAAATTTTTAAAACTTGACCACGGTCTTTGTTCAGTTACATTCATGAATGACTGTGCTTAAAAATGTGCACAAGAGCTGATGCATATACTTTTTTCTGTACTTCTATCTCCCCATCTCTTTTTGTCCATCTCTCCCTTTCCTTACATTCAGATGTACTCTTATCAGTTCATCATATGTACATGAACAACTCACATTTTAATGCCTGTCGGAAATAAACCTACACGCTCAAGATTATACACAGGCACTCCTTAGTACATTCAAGCACAGCTTACACAATGTAAATCTAACTTCCCACCCAAAGCATGGATATAAACTGATGCAAAATCACTTTAACACTCCATCAGATGTAAGGAAACTGGGTCTGTCTGCTGTGCAAGTGTTGATGTTGCTATCAAACTTGTTGGAAGGGTTTCCTGCTTTGATGTCGAGCTTCCCCTGTAAGGATGCCTGGGGATCTTTCAATATAAATAACATCCCCGCCTTCTGGAAGTTCTGTGATAGAGATTTCTCCTTGTCTATAACTTCATTTCTGTTGTTCTTAATTTTTCATCCTCTCTCTCTTGCTAGAGTGAAATCTAGTAAAAAGTTTTGAAGTAAAAAGATGACAAAAGAAAAACTAGTCATCAAATAGATCATAGTCGTGCTTGTAATTTCTCTTTCGATTGTGTAATTTTTTTTAATATGTTCGGCATTTCTTTATTTGCTACTGAAAAAATTTTATTGGATTTTATTGAATAGCCATTATGTAAACCCAGAGTTAAAGAAAGCTACAGGTAAGTCACATGATTCAACATTGTCACAGTATTCACTAACAATCTATTGCCATTGGAGTTGTTGCCAAATAGATGCAAAGTATTTATAAAAACTATAACATTTGATTAGTAGGCTACTTTTACTTTTACCTTTGTGACAAAATGTAAAAGATGGTCACTCAAAATGCCAGTTCAGCAAGATCATGTGATTCTGCAACTATTTGGAATAATATATTTTCATTTGGAGTTCTCCTATTGGAGTGATCATTTTTAAGTCAGCATGATTTTGAGATATTTTGATATTGCACAAAATAAAGAGCACACATCAAAAGAAAAACAGGCACATTACTACACTTCAGTTTCACTTTCCAAGGGTAGGTAGATAGATAGATAGATAGATAGATGTATACATATGTATGTGTATATATATGTATGTATATATATGTATATATATATATATATAATCTGTGTGTGTGTGTATATTATATATAATCTGTGTGTGTGACAAGTGATATGATTATGTGTTAAAGCAAGGAAAAAAGATCAATGGTGTGTGCATTTCCACAGTAATAGTCACAATAAACTGATTATATTATCTTTTACATAAGAGCATGAGTTTAACTTAACTAGTATGTATGCGTGAGTAAATTAAAAACACAAACGTAAAGTGAAACCATACAGCACATTTAAGTGGAATGGCTGGCGTCCTCAGCATAACCTGGTCTTCTTTGTCAAATGTTGAGACACCAACTATTGTTGAAGCCTGGTCTTCATCAAATGCTCAGACACCAACTATTGTTGAAGCCTGGTCTTCTTCATCAAATGCTCAGACACCAACTACTGTCGAAGCTTGGTCTTCTTTGTCAAATGCTCAGACACCAACTATAGTCGAAGCCTGGTCTTATTTGCACAGTTTACTTGTTAGGCAGGTGAATGTCTTAATTGTCCTGCCACCTTCCTTTTGTGTATTTTTGTTTTATTGTGTTTTTTTCCATTGGGAATCTTATGTATAATATGAAAAGGATATTGCCAAACATAAATAGACTTTAAAGTAAACACACACACACACTTGGGTTACTGATGTCAAGATCTGATTTATTGCTAATGCTCATAACATTCTCGATGGACAAACATGATTGGCAAATAACAAGCATTAAAAACGGTGGTGATGGTGGTGGTGGTGGTTGAGGGGGAGGGAAAAAACATTGCTTGCAAAATGTGGAAACAAAAGGGATATCAGTATAGCAGACCTAAACATTCAACTGTTTATGTTATAGTCAGATAGCTTCATCTTATTTTATTATTGATATTTATTCTTTTTTTTGAGGAAAATGGAATAAGCACTCATGTGGTGTTGGTGTTTTTAATCCAGTCCTTGTATGCATATAGTTTGTAGATTCTGTTTTCCGTTACCACTGGCACACAATGCACGTAAAGGGAAGTGCCTGTGGGTTTTGCCACACTGGCATTGCCGGTGCAAAGATTGAACAGCTACCCATAATCGTTTGACAGCTGTGGGTTGTGGAGTACTCATTTTGTCTGCCAAGGAAGAGACGCAGAAAAGCCTCTTTGGAATGAGGGGTCAAAGAGGACCCATAACGTCCATGGCGCAAAGTTTAAGAGTTGTCCTCTGGTGAAGAATATACCGGTAATCAAAACAAGCAAGAAAGAAAAGGGAAAAAAAGAATCAAATAACTATGAGGAAACTAATGAAAAACTGAAGACGATCAATACCCTCTCTCTCTCTCTCACACTCTCTCTTTCCGACAGTCCATATATTTCATGTCATATAATTTATTTACACATGCGTGTGTGCAAGCACGCACATATGCACATATACCTATATACACACACATATAAACATGCGCATGCATGCACAAACATCACACACATGCATGCATGCATGCATACATGCACTCAAGCGCGCATACTTCAGTCCATGCTTTCTCATGAAAGTTGCATTAGAAACTGGCCACCTAAGAACAAGATGAAGATCCGCTCGCTGCCAAGTTTGTCTGTAACGTCTTCAGCAGCAATGACAGCCAGCTGCCTGCTGAGAGGCACTGGACAGCCACACTGAAGGGGCTAGCAGAGCATTGGGTGGATTTCTCCCTCGTTAGTATGCTGTATTTAAGCTGTATGGGCAAACTTTTACCACAGTTAGTACACCAATCAAGTTTTCTTCTTTAACAAGATGGGTAGAGTTCTACCCTGAATATTTAAATGCCCCCCCCCAAATTTATAGTTTGTATGGTGAGGGTTAACTCTTGTGTGCAACACGTATTTAGCACATGTGAAAAAAAACCCACCATGTCATAACTTGTCCTTGCCAAAACTTCTATCAGAAAACCTATTTTGATGGGCATCCAAGTATCCTTGCAGACAGAAAAACAAAGAGGAGCTATACTCTGGCAACATAGTTCAGACACATTCAAACCCACAACTTATTCACGTTATTGCCTACTAGATGAGTGTGCTTTTTCTAGACCACATGTCTACTAGACCCTGGGTTTTAGCACCGTCACCTTCACCCAGATTGGTAAAATCTAAATGCATCACATTAACACACAGCTCGTTTCTGAGAAGCTTTTTTCAGCATATCCATGACTAAAATCAGTTGATATCGTCCTCATGAAGTGGTGGTGGTGACCACAATCTTGACTAGTTGGCAACTGTCTGGACAGGTCATCGGCGCTTGTAGTAGCAGGCTTTCAGCTCAATGCGAGGGGCTTGTTTCCGAGAGGAGTCCTTGACTTTTTTGAAGGTGAACAGCATGAACATCTTGTCCAAAAATGTCTGATCAAGGACAAAGGAAAAGAAATAGAGAAAAGATTATGATCATAAAAGACTTACAAGTCTTCTAGTCCTACATGATTATTCTCATGAGCTGAATTAAAAGCTAAGCTTTGTACAGTTTTCTAGAAGAAAAGCTGTACATCTTAGATGGTAGTATACACAAATACATGAAGGTTAATTCTTTAAGTTTCCAATACTGAGTGATACTGCTACCATTTTAATATTAGGAAATTTCTGCCACTGCAAAACATGTTGGCCTCTGCTAACTGATTAAAGTCTTATGCAACACTCTTACAATGTCTTCCCTGAAGTCTCAGTTATAACCACCAAATATGTGAAAAACAGAAATAAATAAAAGAAAAAAGGAAAATATGAAGAAGGACCATAGACCCATGACTTAAAAAAAAAATCTGTGACTAACCTTTTTCTGAAGACGGAACCCCAGAGCTTCCACGTTCTTCACAAAACGACTGACACTGTAGAAACGGCTCACAACCTCAGCAATTTTTAACGACCCTCTGCAATGACAGCAATTACATACAATCCAATAAGAAGATGAAAAAGAACAACAATGATGATGATGATAATAAGTAATAGTAATCTTCTTCATCGCCATAACAACATGCACAAAAACATTCCAGGTGTTTCTTTTCCACTTTTCACACTAACATGTACACATACACACACACACACACACACACCATAAACCAAAATAGATTGGGGCTTCATTGTGAAATCTCGAAAACAAGAAAGTAACAAAACTAATGTCTTGTTAAAAGTAACTAAATAGTAAATAAAAGTACAAGTTTCTCTTCACAAGAATGAAAAAATACAATGCTTTGGTAGAGACCAACCAACCAACCAACCAACCTGCCAACTAAGAAACAAACCAACAGACACACGTTTATAAACAAGACATGAACAGAAAACAAAATTGAAAAAAAGCAAACCAAAAAGTCTCACCCTTTACGGAGACTTGTTGGCTCACGAGATAGTCAGAGAGGTTGGTGCCCATGAGGACAGAAGAAGCCGCACATCACACTGCTGTTATCAGAGGCCCTGCGAAAACAAGCCAAAACTACCGAATCCCAAGGGCCCAACGACGAATTGCTCTTAGAACAAGAACACCGACCATTCTATATGACAGCTTTCCCAGTTTATCTTTGTTTTTTTTATCATTGTGACAGATACTCCCAACCATGCTGAACTCCACCATTCTTTAAAAAATTACAAAGTTACCGCTAAAACAAAGACAGCTCCAATGAATAAATGCACAGCTATGAAAGCAGTTCACCCACCCACACACAACACAACCTTGGCAAATCACGGCTGTGATTGCAGGGTTTGTGACACGATAAAGGAATGGACTTTTATGAAAACCCTTTTCCAGCTTCATCCCAAACCAAGTCTCCACAACGGTACCTTGGCCCTGAAAAAAAAGAAACTTAAAGAATTATATGCTTTTTTTGATGAATGGCTGAATATGGAAAAAAAATTTCTTCATGCAAAAAATACCTTGTGTGTGTGTGTGGCGCGTGTGGTGGGAGGAGGAGGAGAGTGAGGGGGTGGTGAGTGTGAGTTGTTGTTGTCTTCGATTTTCAGTCTGTTATCTAGTGAATAGTGAGAAAAAACATATGAGGGGGTGTGAGAATGGGGTGGTGGGTGGGGGGTCCAACTGAAAAATTGGGGAGGAGGGGGGGGGGGGGGGGGGGGGGGGGGAAAGAGAAGTAGAGTGTGTGTGTGTGCGTGTGCATGTGTGTGTGACTGCATGGTCAAGTTGTTTGATAAGCAAGATTATTTTTTCCTGTTTGCCTGGATGCTTAATTTGCTTATCTTACTTTTTTGTTTGTTTGCTTTACTGCTTGTTTCAATGTTTGTTTTGGCATAGATATAGGACCAATTAAACTCCTTCACAAATTACTGCTTTTATGACTTCCTTGCTCTTTTAAGGGAACTGACAAATCCATTTAATTAACGCTTACAGACTACAGCACCTGAAACATCACATCATAGCAGAAAAGAGGGTAGGTGATGATAACAATGATTACTAGCTACACATTGTTCAAAAACTATGAAAGACAGGTCTTGCTTTCTATCATGCCCACTTACAATTTGGCCAGTTGTCTGATGATGACATCCAGTGGGTTGACAGGCCACTGGGAGACCTGGAGCTGAAAGCCCTGGTGGTAAACCTGGAAGGCTTCAGGATCCTCCTGGAACATCATCAAGGCCTCTTCCCCTGTACTGGTGTACAGCTGTTCATTCAAGTAACGGAATCGGGCAGCGTTCAGCTTTGCTTGAGCTTTATCCAAAACAGATACCACTTTTGCTTTTTTGGGCGATGTTTCCCTCTGTGAAACTTTGTCATGTGTTCTAGTGGTCCCATCGCTGGGTGAGGAACTGAACGACTGTGGACTGTTGCTGTCTTCAGCATCATATGTTTCTGAGTCGCTTGTCCCACTGTCACTGTCCGAAAAGTCCAGTGTTTCTGATTTGCTGGTAACTTTGTGGCTGCCACTTTTTCTGAACTGATTTACTTTCTGAGGTTTTGCTTTGACTTTTGCTTTAGTTTTCTTCTTTGGACTAGTCATCGATACTGGTGCCGGGCCATCTGACTTCTGAGTTAGTTTTGCTACTGTAGATGAGTTTAACTGTGGTGACTTTCCCTTTTTGGTTGAATGTGTGTCCTTTTCTACTGACAAACTGACCTGAGGAACTGAAAACACTGCTGAATCTTTCCTGTCGTTGACACCATTACCGGTACTACTGTGTACAGTTCCTCTGGCTTCATCTCCTTCATCACTGGATTTGTTCTGGGCCAAGTGCTTGTATTTGTTTTTCTTCTTGGAGTTCTTCTTCATTTTCATGTGATTTCGCCACTGCTTTCTAGTCAACTGAGAATCGTCATGCTGCTTTACTTTTTTAGGTGCTTGCGGGGAAAGACCATCTTGCAATGAAATTTCCATTGATGTACTTTCGTGCTGAGGTTCTCTGCTTCTTTTCCGTTTCTTTGACCCTTTCCCAGAGCGGCTGACACCAAGTGTGGCACTGCCAGCGGTCATGACCATGTCATTCCTTTACGTTTTTCTGCTGAAGTCTGAAGCTGCTGCATTGTTTCCTGAAGTCTCTGACCACCCTTGCCTACCTTTGTTGACAACTTTTTCCCAGCATGAAACTTTTGCTTGGAAGAGGACTTTTCTGTTCGCCTGTGCTTCATCTTGATGGATAAATTTTCCTTCTCTCGCTTTTTTGCTGGTTTATGCTTCATTGTTACTGATTACTTCAAATTCTTGAACCCCGTGCCACTGCCAGTAGGCTGCACTATCTGCTTCAATTCTGCTCAGATCTCTGAAACAGAAAAAGTATAATTGTTTTTTAATTACTATATTTCAGTATAAATTTACATTTTAATCAAATCACATGCATAATTTAAACACACGCACACACACATACATTCTTTCCTCTCTCTGATCGCTCTCTTCACAAAACACACATTATTTTTAAAACACCACACAATGACACTCTCCCCCCCCCCCCCTCCCCCCCTTTTCTCTCTCTCTCTTGAACTTGTATCTCTGTTTTGCTCTTAACCTTGTTTGCATAATTACAACCAATATATCTATATCTATTAATACTATTGCTTGAGTCTACTAAAAAGGATGTTTCCTTGTTTGATGTATGCATACATAGTGGTTTTCTTTTATCAGACATTATGCTAATAGCAATACTGTTTAACTACTAAAAGCAAAGTTGTTTCAAGAAATAAATATGGTGCATGTATAATGATTTTGCTATCTTCAAGTTGTTGGTTCCCTTTCTTCCAATTTCTTTTCCATAAATCATAGCTTGATTTTATTACTGTAGCCTGTAGGACTTTCCCAATCAGGGCAAGGGCCAGATGAAAAAAGGGATGCAAATGTTATAAGATAGTATAACTATAACTAAGTTAAAGTATAACCCTTGAGAATAAAACTTATTAAAAGTCATTCATCCAAATTCATTCATTCATTCAATCTCTCTCTCTCTCTCTCTCTCTCTCTCTCTCTCTACTTTATTGGACTTGTCCTGTGTACTTAAGTTTTAATGAGTGCCCTATTTCAATATCTTATTGTTATGTGTAACATTACTAACAAGTATATGTACCATTTGACAATGTGTAGATGTTTATCTTTATGACTTATTAAGTTTGGTTGTTATTTTTCTTGGTTTTGTTGTTTGTTGTTGTTTGTTTTTCTCTATTTTTCTTCTTTTGTTGATTTGGTTTTTTCTTTCTCTTTTGTTTGTTTGTTTTGGTTGTGGTGTGTGTGTCTTTTTGTGTGTGGTTTGTTGTTGTTGTTTTGTTGTGGTTTTTTTTTTGGGGGGGGGTGTTTTTAGGGTTTTCTTTTATTTGTTTGCTTTTTTTTTTTTTTTTTTGGGGGGGGGGGGGGGGGGGGTTGTGGGGGGCTGTTTTGAAAAGGGCTATTTCCCCATGTTTCTACTGTGAGACTGTATAAGTGTTGGATTATTATTAAGATGTATCCCCACGGGCGGGGACTGGATGTAAAAAAGCACATGAGTGCTTATTCACTATCCTCGAAATAAAAGAAACTCTCTCTCTCTCCTCTCTCTCTGGTAGATAAAGGTTTACACAAAAAAAGACATGTCTAGAACCGCAGTAGAGGTTCAGCATGTATTTTTTCCAGTTTTGGGTAAGACAGTTTTACTTAGAACTTTCTCTTCTAATACACTTAAGTTTTCATCTTATTTTATGTGTGTGACTCTGTGTGTGTGTGTGTGTGTGTGTGTGTGTGTGTGTGTGTGTGTGTAAGAAAGAGAGAAAGGGAGAGAGAGAGAGTGTGCGTGTGTGCGTGTGTCTGTGTGTGTGTGTGTGCATGCATGTGTGTGAGTGTGTGTGTGTGTGCATGCATATGTGTGTGTGTTCAATGTGTGTGAGTGCGAGTGTGTGTGTGTTGTGTGTCACTGTTGTATATGTACTTTATTGTCAATCATGTATATCATTATATAGTTTTCTTTTTATTAGATAAGGTATGTACTTTTCTTTGTCCTCTTTCTGAAATCTATGAGTATGAGTTTGTTTTGTGTTGCTATTGACTAATTGAGTATTGTTGTTCGTTACAATTTATTTTAAATCTCTGCTCAAAACCTTATGGCTAATGACCTTTATCCTCCCTTTTTTTTCGGGACCTAGATCTAGCTGTGTAAAAGAAATGTGCTTATCATTTTGCTCAATATAAAAACTGACTCATTGATTTATTGATTGATTGCCTCTCCCTTCTTTCTCTCTGCCACATCCCCCCCCCCCCCCCCCCCCCCCCCCCCCCCCCCCCCCCCCCCACCACCACACACACACACCAGGGCGCGTCATACAGCTTGATAGTTGATACAAAGAGAAAGCAGAAGAACCAACGAGCCAGCCAGCAAGGGAGAGAGAGTGACAATGACAAATTCTTTTATTTCGAGGATAATGAATAAGCACCCATGTGCTTTTTTTACATCCAGTCCCCGCCCTTAATGATATATATGATAATAAAATAAAATAAAGCCCATAGCAATACACTTACACAGCTTACGGAAAAAACATCTACACAAAAATCCCCACAAAAATCACCGAAGAGAGAGAGAGAGAGATGAGAGAGAGAGAGAGAGAGAGAGAGAGAGAGAGAGAGAGAGAGAGAACGACATTTTATTTTCTGAGGGTAATAGAAGAAGTACAAGACTTTTTTACATCCAGCCCTTGAGAGAGGGAGAGAGAGAGATCATTGAAAAACTTCATACGTTTACATTGTCGTTATTACCGCTAAAGCTTGCTAAATAAATGTTATTCTCCCCTTACAAATTATCATCAGCCATACAAGACATAGATCCTACTCACCGCAGAGTGTTTGATAAGTTTCAAAAGAGCAGGTTCGACAAACCACGTGCGATCAACAACAGCAAAACGTAGCGGAAATTATGGAATAAATTCCCACAGAGTGATTACCCTTGGCTGGGTTTTTTTTTTCTTTCGTGGCGTTATACATGTAAGTGCCGCATTGTTATAGATCTGACCCGGACAGTTTTGGGGTACCTCTAAACATAGACCAGCAAGATGCTCTTCATTAACCATATTTGCCCTAAATCTATTGTTGAAACAATCCCATACAACATACGCACAGACACACACTTGGTTTGGGTTGATTATGTGTATGTCTAAGCAGAGGGGTCCGATTTAGGGACTATACCACCAACCAACCCTCAAGAGTGTTGTATGTGTGTGTGTGTGTGTGTGTGTGATGCCTTTGAGTCAACTATCTGATTATAAACAGAGTTCTCTGGGAGGTTTATATGAATAACAGATCCAAGAGGTTAGATGGAAACTGGATAAAGCTGTTTGAATGTTAATCTTCTGAGTCTTAACCTATGATCATTGAGGGACCCCCCACCAAAGTTTTGGATTTTTATTTATGGCTCAAAAATAATTTTGTAGGAGTATGCGAATAGTATTTAGAAGTTAAAAATGATTAATAGAAATCAAACCAAACTTTAGAAAAAGAAAAAAAATGCAGCCAGAGATCTTGTATACCTTACTGGTTGACTTCCTCTGTAATATCTCCTGTATGTGCTGTTGGCCCACTGTACTGAATTTTGACTCTACACCACATAATGAGTCACATTGTACTGGAGGTCAATTTTTAATTGTTAGCCTGTTATTCACCTGCACTAAAATAAATAAATTGATTAAAAGCTATCAAATACAAAACAAACAAAATACATTGAAAATTGGGCAACTCTAGGAAAATTATCACACACTGAAATGCTAGACTCAAGTAAGTGACAAAATGAAAACTTGAAAAATGTTACATCATAATACTTATTATAAGTGGTCAGTATGAGGGGTGAGGTGTTTTTAAAGCAAAAGAAAACTACATATTTACACTTCAGAACAAGGTAAAAGAAATCTTATAGTTATAATCAATCAAAATCTCAAATTCGCCATTTTGACTCCCTACCTCCCTAAAATGGCTCCAAGAGGAAAAGCGAATCAGGTGCATTCCAACTATTACTCATTTCATGGTAAAGGGCCATATTTTTTTCAGGCAGGTTGCTCATGGGCCTGTGAAACCCATCACTCTCCAAGTAAAATGTTCACCACAAATTAAGGAAAAACAGTGCAGAAAAACTGAGAGAGCCTATACTTCAGGTAGAAAAGCTGAGCACTACAAGGTTTTTTGTTTTGTTTGGTTTGGTTTTTTTAAACAGCAGCAACACACCTATCAAGCAAAGGCATGCCATTATTCTTACCAGTTACCAACACCACCCCAGTCTTTTAAACCAACAAGAATTTGATAATCAAATTTAAAAAAAGAAAATAACAAGGTATACTTTAAAATGCTTTTAATGTTTCTGAAAGTAATTGATGTTTGATAGAAGTGATGAGGGTGTCAATGTATTTAATGTATAGAATAATTATGATATATCAAGCTACTAAATAAGATTAATGTTAAATTAATTGGTGTTTGTTTTTTCATATGTGTTGTAACAAATTGGTTCTGTTGTCATGAAAATGCATGCCCACTGTGTGTGTAGGCTATATACGTGTATGCACACACATACTGGTGTGTCCTTGAGCACATGTTTTTTAAACTGGTGAGATTACTTATTTATTTATTCATTCTCAGCCAGAGCTCCAAGGTTCAACAATGATGAGATTTTACATATGCCACCTTTTTTGCCCACAATGAATGTAGTAGTCACACACCAACTTCGGGAATGATTCTAAACATGACACCAGTGTGCATGCATTTTTTAAAATTTTGTTATCTGTTCCCACCAGTACACAATGGCCAACTCTTCCAAAAGGCTGAACGGGTTTTAACATGATGGGTATGAGGTGTTCTGCATGCTCATGTTCACACACCGGACTTGGGTTTATAGTGTCATCAGGAGTACTTTTGGGGGAGGGGAATTGGCACTAATGTTAACTCCAGGGAAAAAATCCCCTAGAACAGGCATCTTGGTGGTAGTTCAAACCTGGGGTCTTTCCTGGGCTATCAGATGGCATGTGAAACACTCTACCCACCAGGTTTTCTCATCCCCTGTGTGAGTTTATCACTGGCTTTGACCTAGATCTATATTTCTGATGTTTTAGTACTTTTCGTCTTGTGATGTGTGTGTGTGTGTGTGTGTACTGATGTCCAGGTACTGTGTTGTGGTATTTTTCTGTGATGAATGTTTTCCTGTTTACTGTCCTTACTTATGGCTTGTAACCCACACAAATTTCTCTGTCACATCCACAGGCTTGCGCTCAACAGAATATTATCAATGAGATTCAGCAACCGCATCATATCACCCTGCGCAAGGCCCCACAGAGGAGGCTGATCCTGTTACTGGCTCATTTCAAGTCCAGAAAAACCAAGATTCGACAAGGGCATGCATGCATAACACCTTGCACGTAATCATGTTATAAAAGCTCATTTTTCATAGGAGATTAGACCAGCTGTGGCCTGTGGTATGGATGACATGAAGATATCCAACAAGCACTCTGAGAGACAAGTACCACCAGGTTCGACTTGCCAGCAACACATTGCATGAATGTTTCAGTACCTCCTCAGGGAAGTCTCACCTGTTGGCATCACCAAGTTCGGTGTGAGCTGCCACGCCCAATGATAGCGACATGGTCCTCCTTTTCCATTTGCTCTGGTCTCTACTGGCCCTGCTGACTTCATGGATTCTCATGCTATAGGTATGGGAGGGAAAAAAAGAAAAAGCGAGGGAGAGCAGGTGGAGTCTGTTCTCATCCAATACCATCACTAAGGTAAAAGGTAAAGGAGTCCCATAACCTATAATGTCGTAGGGGAGCGAGGTGTCAGAGACCTCACTTCTCTAGGGCCAGCATATTGAGGGCGGCGCCCATCTCCTCTCCTCGCTGCTTTACCTTCCCTGACCCTAAAGAGGGCAGGTACCCATTTACAGCTGGGTGAACTGGGGGAACTGTACTGAAGCCAAGGCGCGCAAACGGTCACCCATCCAACTGGTAACCACGCTCGACGCTGCTTAACTTGGCTGGGGGAAAGCGAGTGCTAATGACCATCAATTATGCATAAGACACTAAGCCCTTACGTTGATGACAACAGCAGCAGCTTAGTCACTGAGCTGATAGATTGACATGCCCAACTAACAGTGGTGAACTTCATATTACCCCGTCATTACAGATCAAGTCTACTGAGAGTTGCTACTGATGTGTTCCCCTAAGCTCAAAACCCTAGGGGACACTGGGAATGACTGTGACCTCTGTCTCACTCAACACGCCTGGGAATCACTGTGAAATCACAAGTATACACTGGATGAGAAAATGTTGCATACAGTATGTCACTGAAGTACAGTATCTATTTTTCAACATTACTCTGTAATCGTTTTCACAAATAATGCCAAGGAACACAAAATAATGAAGCATAAGTTTATTACAAGTGGTTCATATTTGACAGAAATGAAAAAGAATAATGGTATTTTTACAAGGTTTTTTTCCCTAACTCAATACACTTCTGAGTAGGAAATTTACTGATAAAACATTCACAGAGTATTTATAAACATTGACACAATCTGAGCTCTCTCTCACGCACACAAGCATGCACACACACATGCGCACAAACGCATGCACACACGCACACACACCATACACACAAACAAGTGTTTAAATCACAATAAGAATATCCCTAGGCACACCAAGCTTGAAACTTTTCAGTTTTGACCAAAAAAACAAAAAACTTGCTGATTTACATATATTCATTCCTTTTTCTTCTTTTGTAAAGGTGTGTCCATATTTTTTCCCAACAGCGAGGTGTCAAAACATCAACAAACACTTTCCATCATATTTGAATACACAACCATTCAACACTTCTTCGAGAATAGAAATTCATACTGTGTTTACTACCCCTGTGCAAACCTACACATACAGACAGGCATGCACAAAGACATTTACTCCTGCTGCTAACAACATACAAGCAACATGTCCACATTCATCTGCTTGCATCCACACTGCATTTTCTTTTGTTCTCATACTCAGGATGTCATATTTTCCATCATCGAATGTGCCTGCCTCAGTTCTGAAAAAAAAAAGAGAAGACAATCAAAACGATTATTGATTTTCAAAAACCAAAAATGAAAAGCAAAAAGAATACCAATCAAACATGCACTCTGAATGCGATGTCTTTAAATGATAAATCGTTGGCATACATGTGCAACTTCAATACAGTATAGTGCTACTATTATCATGATCAAAGTATTAAATGCCTGCATAATTATCAGAATGGTAGAGTTAAAAACAAAAAAAGCTACACCTGAGCTCACAAATGAGCCGTAAAGAATAAGAAAACTACTCATCTATGCACTCCACACACACACACACACTCTCTCTCTAATTTATTTAGACTCTGTTTACTCATAGCATCAAGTCATCCTGAGGGTGTGCACAGCCTCACTTTATACTTGTGTAAAGCTTTCAGAATAAGACAGATATATTGTTATCATAAGTCATATTTTTTAAAACTCTTTTTAGTTATAGAATAACATTTTGTCATTACTATTGCTTCCCCCCCCCCTCCACTCCCCCAACCAAAATACTAAGCAGTTCGGCAACTCCCTTCAAGTATGGGCCAATGGCCTTTTTGTGAATGAATCGTTCGAGTTCAAGTTCGAGTTTGAGTTCTCTCTCTCTCTCTCTCTCCTCTCTCTCTCTCTCCCCTCTCTCTCTCACCATTCAAGAGGGTCCTGAACTTGCTAGCAGAGACTGTGAAGACTAAAGGGGTGCTTTCTTTAGTGTCTGGATTCTTCATCTGTAGTTTGACCTGCACACTGGGCTCGCTCACATCCTGAAATAAAACATATTTCACAGGCTCAAGGATACCCTCTTCAAAATGCTATTCTTGTGCCTTTCAGTTTCAGAGTCAAAACTAAGTCCCTGCGTCCGATCCTTATAAAAACTAGTCTGCACAAAAGTATAGGAAATCAAACCATGCCACTAGTAAAAGGTAGTGTGTGTGTGTGTGTGTGTGTGTGTGTGTGTGTGTGTGTGTGTTGTGTGTGTGTGTGTGTGTGAGGTACTTAACGAGTTACTTCATTTGTTTTTCAGATTTCTAGAGCAGACATCACCTGACATGGAACATTCTATTACAAAACTTACTTGACACTAAAAAATACAGGTTTTTTCATGTGCCTCCTTGATCTTTTGCATATATGCGTATGTATACACAACATAGAGAAAATGGAAACACTGGGTAGGCCGACCCATGAGTCAGCATATATAATATGTATAGTCACAACAGATTTCTCTGCATAACACTTCACATTACAGACCACCCCCCCCACCCCTCCTGCAACCCCCGATAGGCAATATGTTCTCTCTTTATGTTCTATCTTGTGTGTATGTTTATTATTTGCCTAAAACTCAATTAATTACAGAACTTTGACAGAGAGAACCCTCCTGTAGTGATTAAGTTCTTTTATTTGTACTTAAGGGAGTTACACAAGGGGCTTTCAACTTAATGCTATCCACACACACACACACACACACACACACACAAATTTAATTCACTCACCTTCAATTCACTGGAGCTTAGAATGTAATCCACTCTCCACTGCACTGAATCCAGCTTGGACACTGAGGCATAAAAAAAGGAAATAGTTCATTCAATAGTACAGAAAGAAAAATATTGTCAGATCACTAGTAATAAGCATTTTGCACAACCGGAAACCAATGTGATGTACATCCAGGTACTTTTCTTTCTTTCTTTCTACAAGTACTTGAAAGAGAGTGACATAGAGAGAAAAAGAGAAAGTGAGAGAACAAATTTTCAAAATATGCAATTTGTCTTTCAAGGGTTTCAGTTAGCAACATTTGAAATGAGTATTTGATAAACACAAAAACAAAGTAATCAACAGGTTAATGCCACACCATTTAGCTACCCTAACATTAAATCTAAATGTGAGTCTTCAAACCCAGTTTATGTTATGGAACAAAAACAAAGAGTTCTTTTACCAAAGATTATTTGGTTTTGAAAGGAATATCATCATATTGATAATTCAAACATGCATTCTGTTAGTTTGTCTCCCTGATTCAAGCTAGCAGAGATGACCCTAGAACCGAGATTAAGGTGTGTCAGAATGATTACAAATAAATATATATATAAGTACTTGTCACTGCATTTTCTATTATCAAATTTCTCAGTCATACAGTTTTTTACTTGTTCTGCCCTTTGTACTTTGTTTTCTAGCCAGTAAACTGATGGATCTACTTGTGAAAAAAAACCAAGATCACTTTTACTAACATTGGATGGGCATATAGTTTTAGGCTTCTTGAAAATTTCATCTTCACTTAAAAACCACAACGTCAACATCACAAAAGCCAGTCCCACCACAGGAAACAGACATGTGCTTTTTTGCTTTTGCTTTGTCATACAAAAAGTACTTAAATACACCCTGAAGGATATGATTACCTAACTATCACCATAACTCACCTCTTAAACTTTGATTTCGGAACTCTGCCTGAAGCTTGTGGAAAGCATCAGAGTAGGATCTGCATAAAGATGTGGCATGCTCTGAAAATACAAAGAAAACATTTTCAGTGACCAGAAGAAAGAAACTGTAGTAAGGACTTGACACCATAGCTAGAAGGGTTGGGTTTTTTCACAAGACTCTCTACTGTCAAGCTCCCCCTTCCCTTCTGTATAGGAAGAGCTGAAATACTGGCTAGAAATAGGTTTCTTCTCAGAAGATACTATAAGGTAAAGTCTTTCCTACAGTTTAAGTTCTTTAATGTGTGCAAAATGCATGATACGCATGGGACCTCGGTGTATTGTCTCATCCGAAAGACTAGCACCTAGACCACCACTCACAGACAAATGGATGGTGGAAAAGTTTGGGGCACAAATGGGGATCAAAGCACCGACCACTCTCAACCCGGACTTTTCACTTTCTAGGCAGGTGTGTTACCTCTAGACCACTGATCCAGCATATAAATATAAAGATGCCAGTCTCGGCCAACCACGCCTGAACAGGGTTTCAATACATAACTGGTAGCCTGCACCCTGTGCCCAACCAGAACCGTTGCATATAAGAAAGATTAGGTTTACTGCTTTTGATGTAGTAATGTCGTTCACCTAAACTGTTCTACTTGTACTAAGTGTGTAGATCTATTCATTTTAATGGAACAATGTAACTCCACTTAAGTTGTTCCTACTGCCCGCTCCAAAGAAAGAGGAATTAAATGACAATACAGGCAAAATAATTAGCATAGAATTTCCAGAAGGTTGGAAACAGTCTGTGCTATATCTATCCCCACCCCTACCGCCCCTCCCCCCACCCCCACCTCACCCCTTCCTCGCCCTTGCACACATACCTCACATGATGACCTGACTCATAATTTTGATATATATATATATATATATTTTTTTTTTTTAAAAAGGGCAAAGAAAAAACTTTCCCTGACAACAGAGAGCACAATTAAAACTAAATACCCTCTCATAGACAGATGGCATACATCATGTCAAATCATGTGAACTTAAGAGATCAAAATTTGGGACAAATGCATGTTCAAGTGGGTGCACAATGGAAAATTTACAGGACAAAGATTGAGAGAGAGACAGAGAGAGACAGACAGAGAGAGAGACCTTTTGGCAACCCCAGCTGCTGAAGTTCACTGGACAATGTTTCATCCTCACAATCGTATTTCGCTGCACTGGAAAGGATGAACGTCAATGCTGCTATGCTGGCTTTCACATCTCCCATTTCTGCATACAGTACACAACACAACACATGTCAAGGGTCTTCAAGTTTACAGATCTGCAAAGCAACATGCATACTTTTCTTTTCCCCCAAAAATAAATTGGTCATTGTTTCTCTTAATCTTATCTACACTATTTTCCCCTGAAGTCGGAATGTGGCTATGTTAATGGTCGGCAAATCGTCACACAGTCACATAATCTCACCACTGGTGAACCTTGGAGCTCTAGCCAAGAAAAAATGTTTAAAAAAAAATGTTAACACTTCAATTCGATAAATTCAGCGCAAGGAACATCAACCAACTTTTCTTTCTTTTTTTTAAGGAAATGAAAAATAAACAACAAAAATATTAGCATACAAGTTATCTCTCAGCTCTTTCTATCCTAAAATTCTATTCCTCTTCATTATTCTTTTTTCATCAGTTTGCTCATGAACTGTGATTTTTAACAAATTTTCAGTCACTAATATATTTCAAGCCGTAGCTAAGACGCATTGATAAAGAATGCAAATTATAGACAACTGCTTTGTTGTTTTTTAAAGGGCCGAGAGAATATGTAAAAAAAAGAAAAGAAAAAATTACCAGTCATGCTAAGTGCATCCGACTTCAGCATAGGAAAGAATTGTTATCTTTTATTAGTTTTCAGTCTTTCTAGAAAACAGGCAGGAGAATGGAACAAGAAAGCAGAAAATAGACAAGAAGAATGTGACAGGATGAAAAGGAAGGAGGCAGAAACAAGGAGAGGGATAGAAAAGAGGGAATTTCTAGCACAGAGTTTCCAGAAGGTGGGGATGCTATTTATACTGATAGGCCCCCAGCACCCCCATGGGGATTTCACAGTAATTACTTTTTGGTAATCATTACATGTGAATTACTCTCAACAGCAAAACACTCACCAAATTTGGCATCTGCTGTGAGTTTGTAGACTTTATCGTACTGTAAAACACAAAAGAAAATGAAATCAAAGCTAATCACAAAACTAACTTAGTATAAGTAGGAATACTGATGGATACATTATAATATATAACAAAAGGAAATCAGCAACAAATGCAATGGTTTATTTTTCAGGCACTTGTTATGCACGCAAACAGTATGACTACATACAGCACATCTACTATATGACATGAGGTGAAAAAATAGATCATTAAATATAATACACATTTGCATTGTAAATAAAAGCTAGTGTGCATACACATTTGTATGATTTTCCCTCTTAACTTTCTTGTGAATGAACGCGCGCGCACACACACACACACACAATTCAACAACTCTTTGATGACATAAACAGGCGTATCCTGACCTTAACAGTTAGTTTATTGAGTTTTAAACACTGCATAGACTGATAGAGGCAACTGATTAACCTGTACAATTTTTTTTTTCTCTTTAGGATAATTTGTAGCCTACTGCTGATGAATTAGTACAAGTTTGTAAGCAGTGATTAACTGTATGGCAAGACAGTCAAGTAAAAAAAGAAGTCTTTTCAAGCTAGGAAGTAGGATTAAACAATTGTAGCCAGGGCCTCTCAGCACGGTCACACAATACTTTTGACATGGGTACAATCATGAGTAAGTGAGAGTGCGTGTGTGCGAGCGTGTTTGATTTCATTTTACGACTCTTCACTAGATGTGATGTACATGCGTGTGTACGTGCATGCGTATATGCATGAATGCATGTGTACATGCATGCATGTGAATGAGCGAGTGTGTGTGCGTGTGTATGTGCATGTGTGCATGCACACGTGTGTGTGTGTGTGTACAAGAGAGAGAGTGTGCATGCATCGTGCCTGAGTGTGTTTGTGTGTGTGTGTGTGTGTGTGTGTGTGTGGTAGGCATGAGTGGTGTGTATGCATACAGTGTAACTTTCCTGAAAGAAACAATTAACAGTAGAACTGCACTGATTTCTCCATACTTACATCAATCTCATCCCCAAGCATACTTTTCAGTACTTGGATACACAGCATCTTCATCTTGACTGACGTCTGAAAATATATAGTTGAAGAAGATATTACAAATCTGTCTTCTTCATTTCCCCATATATAAAGCCTAGAATTTAAAACCCCAAGCCAAGAAAGACTGCCTATGAACACTTGTCACAATATCACAACAGCAAGATCTGACCTTCCAAAAAGCTGGAATTGAGAAGAAATTAACATTACATCATAAATTTATCAGACAAAGTGTGATTGATACAATTTACAAACACTTTTTCACTAATGAATGTACAAGTTACTTTTCAATGATTCACCAGTCTCATTACCTCGAAGACTCATCCTTTAGCCACTTAGATTCCAGAGCACCAAAAGTATTCTTACTGCTTTACTTAGCCATTCATCTTTGAATGGCAAAGATGATCATAAGTTCATGTTTAGCAACAAGGTTCTAAGTCTAAATCCACATATTACCTTGTCTCCTAATCAAATATATCAATTGTTAAGTACTACAAATCAAAACTAAAAACAAGCTTATGCAAAATTCTCTATTAGATTTAGAGATCACATTTGAGTTTCCTTGATTCATGCAACATAGAATTGTAGAATAACTGATATATTCACAACTTGAAAATTATGACAAATTAAAAACTGTAAAATATCTTATAAAAAGATTTGGAAATGAAGACAATGTCATCAACTATCTATATTAGTATAAAACAGCAGATGTGCTATTGAGTAATTCCCAACACCATGAGATTCAAAGATAGAAAAGTATGAAAACTTACCAATTTTGATAAAATACTGATCTCCGCCAACACCCAATCTGGGCAGTCAAGGTCACCACAAAACCGAAATCTCTGTAAAGAGATGTATACACATACATGTAATGTGCATGCATCGTACACTAGCGACACTACCCTCTGTAACAATACATAGTACTACCAAAGAGAGAGAGAGAGAGAGAGAGAGAGAGAGAGAGAGAGAGAGAGAGAGAGAGAGAAGAGAATATATGTCACTATGACTATGTAGTATGTATCAGCAAGCAAGTGATTTGTGACAGGGTACATTATGATATCCTATTGGAAGATAATACTGCTAAAGTGAGTTCACGGCTTAGGTAAGACCAAAACTGGCGCTTAGTAAGTTTGTTCATGATTTATAGACTTTATCATGATTATTATTATCATTATCATTATAAGTTCATAGCCTGTAAGACCAAAAATGATGCTTTAATATCTTTAATATCATTATAAGTACTATTGTAGAATTGTAGTTAGTATTGTTATTATGTAATTATTATTTCTTCTTCTTCTTCTTTTGTATTGTTGTTGATGTTGTTGTAGTTGTTTTTGTCACACAAGATAGGAAAACTACACATGTGTTCTTAAAGCAGGACCTCTTCTGTAACTTGTATTGTAAATTCATCTTGGCGCTATCTTCAAAACAGGAAAATGTTTGTATCTCTATGTGTATGTGCATGTGTGTGTGTGTATATATATATATGTGTATGTGTGTGTGTGTGGTGTGTGTGTGTGTGTGTGTGTGTGTGTGTGTGTGTCTGTGTGTCTGTGTGTGTGTGTGTGTGTCTGTGTGTGACTTTGTGACCTTTGTCACAGCTAAGTATGTGTGTGTGAGCCACTGTCACTGTGTGTGTCATTGTGTGTGTCACTGTGTGTTTGTGTGTGCAGCCACTGCCTCTATGTGTGTGTGTGTGTGTGTGTGTGTGTGTGTGTGTGTGTGTGTGTGTGTGTGACTGTATGTGTTGTGTTTGTGTGTGTGTCACTGTGTGCGTGCGTGCATGCGTTCGTGCTGTGTGTGTGTGTGTGTGTGTGTGTGTGTGTGTGTGTGTGTGTGTGTGTGTGTGTCACTGTGTGTGTGACTGTGTGGTACATGTGTGTGTGTGTGTGTGTGTGTGTGTGTGTGTGAGACTGTGTCAGTGTGTGTGACTGTGTGTGTGTGTGTGTGTGTGTGTGTTGTGACTGTGTCATGTGTGTGTTGACGTGTGTGTGTGTGTGTGTGTTCGTTTCTACGAGAGGAGGGTAATCAAGCACTGCTATGTGGGCTTCTTAGTGTGATCTAGCATGAGCAGAATATTATATGCCAAAATCATTGGAAAATCTGGGACTGAAACTACAGTGAAAGCTAGAAACAGCGACAGAGAAAGGCAACATTATTAGGCCTGCTGGCTATCAGCTAGTTTGTATCGAACGTTGATCGATTTTATCGATTATTGTCCAAATGAGGATTGCTCTTGCAATAATACATGGAAGCAGATTTTCTCTAAATTACATTGTTCCATTTCAAGAAAAGCATAATTTATTGATATTTAGCTCACCATTTTGACTCGTAATATGCGAAACTGCAGAAGAGACAAGCTTCCACCGGATGTCACGGGGAGAAACAAAATCCACCCACTTCCGGGGTCATCATCGGCGGTGACATCTTTTATGATGCTTACCCCTTCAAAAGTCTCCCTCTATCCACCCCCCCACCCCCCCCCCCCCCCCCCCCCCCCCCACCAACCACTTTCCCCTCCTTCACTCCCCTTCCTTGCCTTTTTTTTCTTCTTTTCCTTAACTGGCCTTTTCTTTGGTTTATGCAAAATTTCATTCGACCAAAATAACATAGCAGTAAGACACAAAATATGAGCGCAACCGGTGGAAGCATGTAAAGGCAAGGTTTACTCGAGAAAATCGACATTATAATAATTTTGCAAAAGCAACAACACAAAAAACAACAGCTGTAGTTGAACATCACAGCGCATCAATGGCAAATAAAGTAATTAACTCCAAACATGTTCGGACTGAAATATCAGAAAAAAGAAGCAGGTGATCACACACAAACTAAACCAAGCAAAGCAAACTCAAAACATGGGGAGTGTGGGGGGTGGGGGTGGGGGGTACATCAAGCCAAATAGGACTACAACTATGCGACACTGATATTCAATAATAACAGCAATAATTGTGTAACAATATTGAAGAAATTGACAAAAAAAAGCGATGATGCGTAACAACAGAAGAAAAAAAAACCCCATAGAGCCATAATTCCCTAGTTTGACACCTGTAGGCCTACTTACTTGAGAGTGCAGACTCTCTCTCTCTCTCTCTCTCTCGCTCGCTCGCTCGCTTTCGCTGTGCATCGGTGTGTGTGTGTGTGTGTGTAATTGAAGTATTAGAGAGACGGACAATGTAAATTAAAGCAAAAACTACTTATTTCAAATAAAACCTTTCTGAACGAATAAGGAAACCCAATCAATCAAATCAGCAACAACAACAAACACGCTCTGCATATATATAAATATATATATATATATATATATATATATATAATATATATATATATATATATATATATATATATGAGATAATGTTAAAAGTAGTTGCACAGAAACTTTGTAATAACACTTTATTGACAGTGAAGGAAACTAAAGCCAGACTACAAGAGAATCCATGTATTCTCATTTAGCTTGGAAGCCTTATAAATAAGACAGGAATATGCCAGATTAGATCATTGTGTCTGGAATACAAAAGTTGCTCGGAATATAAAGCAGAGCAGTTCTCGATTTATTCAGGAATTTTCTTTGGCTTATAAAGTAAAGCAGTGATGTATTCAGTCAGTACGCTTGATTTATAAAGCAGAGCAATTAATAATACGCGCGCGCGCGCGCGCGCGTGTGTGTGTGTGTGTAGCGTTGATTTTAAAAAAAAATCTGACTGGTCCATGTTAGTATAAATGCATTCATTTTACTCAGCTGAGGCATACCTTGACTAATCCTGTACATTCAAGTTTTCGCTAGTCTTCCCCCTCTCCATCCCCTCCCTTTAAAGTTTTAAATATCCCTTTATTCAGCATGTAGGTAGGCCTATTGCAAAGGTTGGATCTGCTTTGAAAAGGTCTATATCAGTCCAGCGCCTGTGAGCTTGCTTGCGCGCACGCGCTTACGCACCACGTAGATACACACACACACACATTCAATTATAGCCAGTCCCCCCCCCCTCACACACACACACGCGCCAGCGCGCACCCCCCCCCCCCCCCCCCAAAAAAAAAAAAAAGTGTGCCAGAGAACTCTGAATCAATACCTCCAGTCGAGTCACTGCGTTCAACGACCGTGACACTGAAAACGTGTATTCAGCCTGAATGAACTGTGTTGACAACCGTCTCCATAGCTAGGACACAACACAGATAGATCTGTAAGCAAGATGGTTTCATCTGTAAGCTCTGACTTGTGTCCACAGAATTAAACTTTTACATCGTAAAGGATAGGCCAGCAGACTACAAAGATGATTTTTTGGTAGGCCTAGCATTCTTTATCTGCTTTTTAAAAAAAGTTGCTAGGCAGGACTACCTTCCGTAATTATTGTTTTAACTGCCCCCCCCCCCCCCCCCCCTCAAACGGCAGTCCATGAATAAATATGTCAGCGGAAGTAACTTGATAATTTCATTACTTCCTTCACGAAAAAACGTGATCCACAGTTTTAGGTTAACCTCTACGCTATATTGTCACAAAATAGCATTTTTTAGAATGAAATATGTGTTCATAAAATACTGTTTTCAAGAGTAAAAGTCATAATAATGATTAATGGTCTTCATATACTTTCCCGTCAAAACAGTTTTGCACCATGATTTATGAATAAAAGCAGTCAAAATGTTGATTCAAGAAAAGTAGGCCGGTTATATACTCAAAAAAGTAAAAGCGGTTTTCCCTGAAATATTCAAGCCTGGGAAAATATCTTGGCGTAAAGCTAGACATACCTTTACATGAATTAAATCATTGACTTTTATTCTGATTTTGTGTGTGCGTTTGATTTTCTTTTCGGCTATTTCTTTCATTTTTCACTCTCTTGGTTGTAGACTACCAGGATTAATACATGCCTGTGGACGTGGTCAAAACAGATATGCAATTCAATATATCGATCAGGCTAGCCATTGAAAATCGATCAATAACAAGGGATGCAGAAAATATCATAAAATCTAGGTTGCTATCTCAATCACTGATGCTTTAGGCTCCAGGTGAATAAGATATGTTCTAACAAACAACACTGCAGATAAAAAAAAATTCAAAGTTGGGGGATGAGTGTTGCTTTAAAAATCAAATTCATTAAACATCATCTGCTGAAAGACCCAGGTTTGAAAGGCAACTAAACCAGTTTAAGTGATTTTCCCTCACTATTAACATCAGTTTTATGTTTCAAATTCTTCGGCAATATTTTCGATGACACTATAAACCAAGATCTTCGTCATCAGATCAACCATCATTTTTATGCAGATGACTCTCAGATTCTAAGCAGCAACACTCCTGAAAATCTGCCTTCTCTCTTGACAAATATGGCCCGCTGCTTTCAATATATCCAAAATTGGATGATACAGAACAAGTTACAGCTAAATGCAAATAAAACGGAAACCATGCTTGTAGGGACCAAACGCAAACTCTCTTCCATTACAACAGCTTCAATACAATTTGGCAATGCATCAGTCCTCTATACACTGCTGTGAAGTATCTAGGGGTCATTATTGACAACACACTCTCTATGCAAAACTTCATCACCCAGACCTTCCAGTCATGCTACTATCAATTACGGCGTATTAGTGCAATTCGAAAGTACCTGTCCACTGATGCAGCATCCAAACTAGTCGGGTCTCTCATTCTTTCACATCTGAATTATTACAATTCTCTTTTGGCTGGTCTGCCAGCATCATCTATCTACTCCCTTCAACGTATACTAAACTCTGCAGCTCGACTAGTCCTCAGAAAGAAAAAAATCTGAGCACATTACCTCTCTCTAGTGATCTCTCCACTGGCTGCTTGTGCCACAGAGAGTAAACTATAAGATCAGTACCCTCTGTTACAAATGTCTCCACAAAACAGCACCCTCCTACCCCTGTGAATATCTTCACTTATACACTCATTCTCGTTCCCTCCGATCTACTGCAGATGCCTTGTCCCTACGAATACCTAGATTCAACGGATCCACCATTCCCCGTCGCTCTTTCTCTATTTCTGGTCCATTGATCTGGAATGACCTCCCTCTCTCTCTGCGCCAAAAGCCTTTTTTTTAAAATCCATTCTCAAGGTATTTATTGAAAACCTAAGATTTCCTCTCCTGCTTCATCTCACAGCTTTTCCCTGCCTTCAACAGCCAAGATTATATCGCCCTCCCAGGGTGTGTGACCTGTGTGTGTGTGTGTGTGTGTGTGTGTGTGTATGTGGGTGTGCGCGCGCGCGCACGCGCGTGCGTGGGTGCATGCACATTTGGACTTGGAGCTATTAATTGTCACTGGTTGTATGACTGTGTAAGAATGAGTTGAGTCCAAGCACTAGGCCTATAGCGCTATATAAATTCCATTTATTATTATTATTATTATTATCATTATTATTATTATTATTATCTCGAAAATGTGTGCAAACTCTTGAATAACATTTTACACACTGAGGCATTAAAACAAAATAATTCCATCTTCCTTGGAAAGTATGACCTTTTTACTGGGGCCGGTGGTATGGATAAAGCCAACATACCCAGCATGTACAACTGTGCACTATAAAATTCCATATGAGAAAACCAGGATTGCTGGGCAATACTAGGAGGAGCAGGAGCAGCAGCAGATACCTATGTCTTAACTCTACATAGAGACTACAACACACCATACCAGCTATTGATTGTGTCTAACCCAAGACCCCCTTTTCTTTACTCATGAATGTTGTAGTTTCTACGAATTTGACCCACACTGCTCAATCTACCTACACACAGCTCTCTCTAGCACCAGCCATGCATATCAACTGGGTCAGGATGTCTAAGGAAAGCTAATTGTAAAAAAAAAAAATCTGAATTTGTACTTTCACGGTGCCGTATACGACATTGACCAATTTCTATCTTTATTTCAAACGTTGACAACGTCTTTATTATGATTATTGTTAAATTTCTGATTATTGATACATTTCTAATAGCTGAGTGGATGTGGACGAGGAGGGGGAAGGATAGTTCTTGAAGTCGAAGAAGAAAAGCCTGGAGTTATTCATAGGTCTGTGATATTAGTCACATAGATACACACAACCTTGTTCAGGACACAAAATGAAAGTGCCATTTTGTTTAAAAATCGTAAATAAACAACCATAACTGATATCTTCTTGTTGTGTTTGTTGTTGTTGTCCTCGTTGTTGTAGCTTAACACTCTGGGAGCACGCACCCATATGTCTCTCTCACCACACCCGGGGATCACTGTGAGGCTAAAAGTACACACTGAAAGTTCCCGTGTGTGTGTTTATTTCCAAGTACCTCGCCGCTTACTCCAACTTCATAGAATCGTTCCCGTACCCCCCCCCCCCCCCCCCCCCCCCCTTCCCACTTGCTTTAATGCACTAGAGCACGGGGTTGGTATGCTAAGAGCATGTCATGAATGGAGACAATCTCAACATAATAACTTCAAAACATAACAAACCCTTTGAATGTAGACCTCAGTTACAGCAAATAACTGGACAAAGCTTCAAGTCTGCTGTCAAAGCAGATAATATATAATTATACAGACATCTCTACACCACCTATTCACGAACTATCTCCTACTCTGCCCCCTCTCCCCAATCAGCCCTCTATCCTCGCCCCCACTATACCATTCGCAGGTTTTGGTATTTCCAAAGTTTAGTCAGTCAGCCATACTGATCAACAAAGACCGTTTTTCAATAGCGCAAGAGCGGAACGCAGTGGACCGGCACATATCGATTATGTAGTTCTCAGGCTGCGTTGCTTACGGCGATCAGAACTTGTTTTTCTCCTGACGTGTGTAGCTGCAGTAGGCAAGGGACAACTTTCTTCTTTCTACCTCTGTAGTATAGAACTGGCCTGGGTTGTGGTGTCAGTGGTTCATGGTTTAAAAAGCAAGATTTTTTTAAAATTCTCTGTGTGCTGTGACTGTTGTATTGACCGCATCGTGATCGCGGTAGGTTTGATGTTTGTAACAGTGTGTGTGGGGGGAGAGGGGGGGGGGGAGAGAGAGAGAGAGAGAGAGAGAGAGAGGTGTGTTAAGTTCGTGTAAAATTAATGCTCGACATGTTGGCTCTCTCTCTCATGTATGTGTTAGAGGTAGGCCTATAGGACTTACGTGTAGAATGAACAAACCAATTATAATGATGCGTACCCTTTCAGATGGGGCCATAGCTGTTTCTTGCATATATAAAAGTTATATCTCTATCTCTCTCTTATCATTATCTAAAATTCTATTTAAAGTGTATGCTGCGTGGATGTTTTTATTTATCTATTAATTCATCAAGTTTTTTTTATTTCAAGGACAATGGAATAAGCACTCATTGCATTTTACACCCAGTCCCTGTGTGCATGTGATTTTGTAAAATTGTTCATCCGTTCCCACCGGCACAAATAGCCCACTATTCCAAAAGACGAAACAGGTTTTAACGTGTGCGCAAGATATTCTTCATGCGTTCGCACACGGGATACCGGTTTATAGTCCTATCTAAAGTGTGTGTGTATGTGTGTGTGTGTGTGTGTGTGTGTGTGTGTGTGTGTGTGTGTGTGGGCGTGTGTGGTGTGTGTGTGTGGTGTGTGTGTGTGTGTGTGTGTGTGTGTGTGTGTGATATTTGCAGGTATTAGTTACATATACATATCATGTAGCAGTGTGTGTGTGTGTGTGTGTGTGTGTGTGTGTGTGTGTGTATGTGTGTGTGTGTGTGTGTGTGTGTATGTGTGTGTGTGTGTGTGGGTGTGTGTGTGTGGCTGGGTGTGTGGGTGTGTGGGTGTGTGTGTTATGTCAAGTGTTTTCATTTAAGTATATGCGATAATCGTTAATCTATAATGTTCGTTACACATCTTGTTTTGATTTTGACACATGTGCCACCCAAAATGATCTTTGTAACTGAGATGATAAAGTATTCTTGAGTCTTGTGTCTTGAAGTCTACATGAAATTAATATACGGCCGCCGTGAGATCACCGACTTGAGGGGCCCTGCAATGCTACTGGGTCCCTTCAGTGATGTTCAGTGGAACCTGTTATTAACCATTATACCCAGAGTACCTTCTACTGACGACAATATCAGCTTATTTATTTTATTTATTTATTTTATCATAATCTTTTAGTCTATGGACAATGGAGTAAGCACTCATGAGCTATTTTATGTCTAATCCCAGTATGTATGCGTTTCATAAAATTTTGTCATCCGTTCTCACTGGCACACAGTGGCCTACCCTTCCGAAAAGCAGAACAGGTTTAACGTGCGCGTAAGATGCTCTGCCTGCGTTTGCACATGAGACCTCGGTTTATAGTCTCATCCAAAAGACTTTTAGGGGGAAATGGAGTCGGCACTGATGTTAACTCCAGGTGGAAAAAAACCCCTTGAAGGGGATTTGAACATGGATAAGCAGATGACGAGCGCAATGCGCAACGCTATAATCACCAGGCTATCCCCTTACCGTGCCTGAGTCAAACACCCTTTCAACGAACCTCTCTGATAATTATAACCTCCGAAACAAAACCTTGAAAATCTTCACTCACCACAGGCCCATGAGTGTATGGAAAACCGAAAGTGAAGTCAAAGATTTTTTTCCCATTGCGTAATGGTGAGTGGAATGCTGCTGCTGTGGAAGTGCATTATTATGTTTCGTGGGAGGGGGGGGGGGCTGCTTGACAGGCTGTACTCTACGCTTCTTATTATCATAATAATATATCCCAGTGTCAGGTGGGCATGTGAAATATTATGGACACTTGCAGTGTTCGTCAAACGATCTTTGCAACGCTTATTGCATCTGTAAGATGGATGACGCTCGGCTGTGTGGTTCCCAATCTCACAATGACAAAATCTTTTGCAAATTCGCTGTATGTAGGAGCTAGCCGGAGCCTGTAAAAGCCCGTTGACTCTTACGGGATTTGAGCCTGTGACCTTCCAGGCTGGGATCTGACACACTAACCATTGCCACAGGGGCTCACATGATTATCAGATTTTTTTTTTGGAGGGGGGGTTACTGTCTGCCTGCATCTCCATATTTACGTCTGTGTAGTAGGTATGTTTTTGTATAATTATCTATTTATGCCACCAGTCTCTGCTTCTGCTTCTTTCTGATTGTCACGTCACTTCTGTAAACAATGTGTGTGTGTGTGTGTGTTGGTTGTGTGGTTGTGTGTTGTGTGTGTTGTGTTGTGTGGTGTGGGTTGGTGTGGTGTGTGTGTGTATGTTGTGTTTATTGTGTGTGCTCATGTGTGGTGTGCTCATGTGTGTAGGTATGTGCTCATATGTGTCTGCTCATGTGTGAGTGTGTGTGTGTGTGTGTGTTTGAGCACACTTGCGGGCAAGCGCTTACCACTAACATCAGCACAGGCTTACACTGCTGACACTGGTTTTTCTGTCCAGAAAATCGCAGCAGATCGCTATGGGCTGTGCACCAAGCAAGCAAATGCCAGCGTCGTCCAAGTCAACACCACGTGCACAAGAACTGCTCCCCATGGATCGGGAAGGTGATCCAAGGCACCCCAAAGCAGCCCCTAGAGACGACACTGACAAGTCCCAGACAGAAGAACAAGAAAAACAATGAAAGACAAAGGTAATACATAGTACCACATTCAACCAATGTAGATATCTCTGCATGAAAATGCGGGCTGCTCTTCTAGAGGACAGCTCGTCGCCACAAGAACAGCGCCACCGATATTATTATGTTTTTCCTATTAAGTTTCTTCTCTTTAATCATGTAGTTGTTTCCCTACGAGAGTAGTCTTTTTTTTTTTTTTTGGGGGGGGGGGGGGTGGGGGTTGGGGGGTTGGGGGGCAGTGTTTTGTTAGGGACAGCTGTCTTGTTACCGTGGGTTCTTTTACGTGCACTAAAATTATATCGTGGACACTAGGCCTCGGTTTATCGTCTCATTTGAGAGACTAGCACCCAGGCCACCACTCAAGGTGTAGAGGAGGGGAGGGGAGGGGGGGGGTCAAAGCTCAGGCTCAAAATGAGGATTGAACCTGCACTTCTGGCTTTCCAGGTGAGTGTTTTTTCTTGGAAACCATGTCTCTATTGGGATTTGAATCCGACTTTAGGGGATTTCTGTCTTCTTTTCATAGCCAATATAAAAGCTGTTATGTGCTAAGAGCTTATCATAAATGAAGATAATTTCAGCAGGGCATTAATTTCAAAGCCTAGCAGTAATTGCGTGTGCGTTTTGAGACTTTGCTTCAATCAATAACTGACAAAGGTTTTGGTCCGGACCACTCTTGTTTTAAGGGGTATAAAATCCACTTGTCTACATGAATGCGTGTCAGAGACCATCATCATTCAGATCATTCTGTGAAGCAAAATTGGTCAGGGGTCTAACGTTTTAATTAGCAATAACTTTTCATTGAAATGTCCAATTTTCAATCTTTTAAAAAAAAATTGAATAGCTTTTTAAACTTGTAGATTAATAACACGTAAACAACTAAAAGTTGACCTCATGTACAACGCAACTTATAATGTGATGGTCACATATATATTCCAAAACTGCATGCATAGGCTACAGTGGCGTACGGTACTGGAAGTAATTATTGATTGAATGCGAAGTTTGTGTTTTTTCTTCAATAACTGATACAAAATTAATTAAAAACCTTTGAAAAAAACACGTACGAGCTAGTCGAGCACCACAGAAGACAGTAGTAGAAGTGATAGCAGTATCAGAAGTCAGATTGCCTATATTATACAAGTTGTGCTTTTGTGGCTTCAGACTAGCAGAAGTGACAGTGTTAGCAGTTGTGGTAGTCATATTACCTAACTTATAAAATTTGTGCGTTTGTTGTGACTGCAGGTAAAGAAAAAGCAAAGCCTGCAATGTCAAAGACCAGCACTACCACAACAGCAAAACCAACAGAAACGAAAGAAAGCATAGATTCAGCACCAAAGCCTGCAGAGTCAAAGACCAGTACTACTAACACAGCAGCAAAGACATCAGAATCCACAAAGCCTGCAGAGTCAAAGACAGCAAAGACATCAGAATCCAAAGACACCAACCAGACAACACCAAAGCCTGCCGAGTCAAAGACAGCAAAGACAACAGAATCCACAAAGCCTGCAGAGTCAAAGACAGCAAAGACATCAGAATCCAAAGACACCAACCAGACAACACCAAAACCTGCAGAGTCAAAGACAGCAAAGACAACAGAATCCAAAGACACCAACCAGACAACACCAAAACCTGCAGATACAAAAGAAACAAAATCGAACTCAAAGGAAACCAAACAGGAACCTTCAAAAGCGAAAACCACGAAAATATCTGACCTGTCTGAAGCAGAGATGAAGAAAGAAGCCGAGGCCATTTTGAAAACGCAGCAGAAACTGTACGAACAAACCAAGGGCTACTGGAAGGATTCGGATCTGACCTCGCAAGAACTTCAGGACCACATGAAGGCTGTCAGGGCCTCCTACACCGCTTTTGGCGAATTCCCTTACCGCATCAAGTTTGACTTCCGGGGCAAACTGACACTGCCGATAATCAATTCAGGAACTCTGAAGATCGTCTGTGATGTGGCGGTGAAACTGCTGGAGGAGAATGCCTACCTGAAGACCGAGCAAGGGAAGCGCGAGGTGCTGGAGGGGCAGGCCAGGATGCTGGAGAACTGTCTACAGGTCGTCAGCAGCTTCACAGACACCACGCTCAAGGCGCGGCTCTTTGTCATCGAGTATAAAAAGCTACTTCCCTTGCTGGTGCAGAAGCTGGATGAATGGTTCCCGTTGTACATGGACCGAAAACTTAAGGTAAATGATGGATGGTGGTGATGATGATGATGACGATGATGATGATGAATGATGATGATGAATGATGATGATGATGATGATGATGATGACATCACACAGTCTTTATTAAGTTCATTGTTGCTGTTTATTTTAAAAATGCAATTGATTAGAACTGAGGGGGTCATGTGGCTGTTTTTATAAAGACACAATTCTATTTCCTTTTTTTTTTTTTTTTTTTGGGGGGGGGGGGGGGGGGGGGGGGGGGGGGGGGGGGGGGGGGGGGGGGGGGGGGGGGATTGGGGTCTTTTACTTATGAAAAATAGATACGTTACTTCTAAAGACACCAAAACAATTAGTCTTTATCAAACCGAGTTTTGCCTCTGTGTGAAGCAGGCACAACCTCTGTTTTCTTTCTTCATAAAACTTATGATTACATACATTATATATATATATATATATATGTACTCTTTATATTATATACTCTTTACATTATATATATATATATATACTCTTCGCACGTTCTTGGTCAACACTATTCAGTATAATGGGGAAACCTCCACATACTTTTGTGTTTTCTTTTTTGTTGTTGTTGCTTTATTCTTTCTTCTTGTTGTTTCCCCTTCCCCCCCCTCCTCCCCCCCCCCCCCCCCCCCCCCCCCCCCCCCCGCTTTCCTGAGGACAGTGACACTTTTTGCTCATCTGATTTCAAGATTTAGTTTTTCTTTCCCCGCAAGATATGGAAGTCAGATAGCAAGCTTGTCATTCATGATAATTTTTATATTCTCGGCTGTGTGTTGTTTTTTTCAGGATATGGAAGAGAAGATACTGAACAGGTGCCTGACCATTCTGTTCATGGTGGCCGCGCAGGAGGACAGGAAACACATGGACCATCTCCGTAGCATCCCGCAGCTGGTGCCTGTCGTGAAAAAGTACTTGGCTTCTAACTCCGCTGTCAAAAACGCCGACAACAGGTGCGTCTCTGTCTCTCTGTCGCTCTGTGTTTCCCTGTCTCTCTTTTGTGTCTGTTTGTCTGTATCTTTGTGTGTGTGTGTGTGTGTGTGTGTGTGTGTGTGTGTGTGTGTGTGGTGTGTTTGTGTTGCGTGTGTGCGTTTATGTGTGTTTGTGTGTGTGTGTATATGTGTGTGTGTGTGTGTGTGTGCGCGCGCGCGCTGTATTGCAATTATTTTCTTTTCATAATCTGACAGCAAGCAGGCCTTTGATTTTCTTTTCAAAGAAAGAAACTGCTACACGTGAGCTGAGCTACCCTTTTAGAGCTTGGATAATGGAATTCAAGCACATTCTCAATAACGCCTTGGATTACCAAACATGGTTTATTATTTTAGACACGTTTCCTTATATCTATCTTGTTGTTGTTGTTGTTGGACGTTCCCCAGCTCAGAACGGTGCCCATCTCCTCTCTCTCTCTCTCCTCTCTCTCTCTCTCATCTCCTCCTCTCTCTCTCTCTCTCTCTCTCGTTGCTTTACATTCCCTGACCCTAAAGAGGGCAGGTTCCCATTTACAGCTGGATGAACTGGGAGACTGTACTGAAGGCGTGCAAACGGTCAACATTCCACTCGATAACCACGTTCAATGCTGCTTGGGGAAGGCGAGTGCTCTGACCACTTAGCTATCCCGCCCCTATACACCCAGACAAATCCCTCCGTATAGGCTACACATCGTATTAAAAATTCGCACTTTTCCTTCTGTTTTTCCATATGACTCTTGTATTCATACCGCATGTACTAAAGCATCCACAGAAATAAAACCCTATTTTTGTGAAAGACTAGCCTCTGACTCACAACTCATGTGTATTTTGCACAAATTTGGTAGGTTTGAATTTTTTTTTAAAAATTCAGTAAACACTGTACCTCCTCAGTCCTTTGTCGTCTGCTAGCTTCCTTAGCGCAATATGCATGCGCGGGGTCAGCACTGTAGGACCCACAAAAGCAATCCTCATTTTGATGATCATTTCCAAACTTTCTCGCGACTACCTGGTATTGCTCTATGTCCTCAATCCCAAAAACAAGTACACAGTACGAACTTTACAACAACAACAACAACAAAAGTGAAAATCACCAACATCCCCCCCCCTCGCCCCCCCCCCCCCCCCCCCCCCCCCCCCCCCCCCCCCCCACTCGCACTCTGTTTACAAGATACTACATGACCGGCAAGTTAACACAGGAGTGTAACCGCATTTTTTCAGACTCACAGCCATTGCTACTCTCGCCTACACTGCCACGGACGCGGAAGCACAAGACATCACCACGGACAAAAGCGTGGTTGGGTTTGTGCTAGACCAGCTGAGGCAGGCGTACAAGAAGAAAAGCCTGGATTCTCCTTCAGGCTGGACCATCACAGGACTGGCTAAAGGTAAGAGTTATCTGTCTGTCTGTCTATCTATCTATCTATCTATCTATCTATCTATCTATCTATCTATCTATCTATCTATCTGTCTGTCTGTCTGTCTGTCTGTCTATCTATCTGTCTGTCTTTCTATCTGTCTATCTATCTATCTATTTATTCATCTATCTATTAATTAATTAATTTATTAATTTATTCTTTTATTTTGAATTAATGGAATAAGCACTCGTGTGCTTTTTAAATTTTTTTACATCCAGTCCCAGTGTGTATGCAGCTTTGCCAATTTATCATCCGTTCCCACCGGCACACATTGGCCTAATCTTCCGAAAAGGGGAACATGTTTTAGTGTGTGTGCGCAAGATGTTCTGCGTGCTTTAG
>CM054144.1:29521319-29528819 GCA_028751875.1 Rapana venosa
TCGAGCGTGGTTACCAACTGAATGGGTAACCGCTTGCGCACCTTGGCTTCAGTACAGTCCCTCAGTTCACCCAGCTGTAAAATGGGTACCTGTTCTCTTTAGAGTCAGGGAAGGTAAAGCAGCGAGGGAGAGGACATGGGCGCCGCCCGCAATATACTGGTCCTCTGGAGAAGCTGACGTCTCCGATGCCTCGCTCTCCTACGACCACATAGGTTATGGGACACCTTTACCTTTTTACCTTTTTATACTTGCTGTAGTTATTGGGCGCTCCTTAGTGGATCGGTGATCTAGAGGTAACGCGCCTGTCTAGAATGCGAAAAGTCCGGGTCGGAAGTGTGCGGTGGTTCGAATCCCTTTTGGGCCCGAAACTTTTCCCCCCATCCATTAGACCATGAGTGGTGGTTTGGGCGCTAGTCTTTTAGATGAGACGATAAACCGAGATCCCGTGTGTTACACACAATTATTCAGCGCACGTAAAAAAAGAACCCACGTCAACAAGAGAGTTGTGCCTGGCCAAATTCTTTAGAAAAATCCGCCACTCTGATAGGGAAACAAATACAGTTGCATACCCCCCCCCCCCCCCCCACCAAAAAAAAAGAAAAAAAAGGTGGCGCTGCTCTTGTGGCGACGCGCTCTCCTCCGAGGAGAGCAGCCCGAATGTCACACAGAGAAATCTCGTGACTTAAATACTAAACTGGTATAAATGAAATGAAATGAAAAGAAAATCTGAACGCCCTGAGGCAGCCAGGGAGAGTCCCCTATTGAAGCAAGGGTGGGCGCGGTTTCAGGCTGCATGGAGTCGCTGTGGTGGCTGAGCTTTGACCCCCAGAACCGGGAGGAGATCGCCAAGATGGAGGACCTGCTGGACATGGTGGTGGAGCTGTACAAGGAAGGCCCCAACCCCCAGACCTTGTACTTCGATGCCGCGGAGGGCTTTCTCTTCCAGATGCAGGACCATATCAAGAAGAACAACAAGTACGCTGATGTCGGTAAGTAGTCAAAATGACTGGCTGGATCGGAAGCGAACACACTGCCTGACAGTGGGGGGATGGGGGGGGGGTTGGGGGTGGGGGGTTGGAGAGAGGGAAGAGAGAGAGAGAGAGAGAGAGAGAGAGAGAGAGTGCCCAGGATAGGTTGATAAAGTTTTCAGCTAAATGCATGTAAGAACAGAGTTAGATTTTCAAGAAAGAAAAAGAAAGAAAATGTGGCGTTAGGTTTAGGTCTACTTGTGTATCCCCCCCCCCCCCCCCCCCCCCTCAAAAAACAACAACAAAGACATAAAACAAAAAAATAAAATAAACAAAACAGCAACAACAAAACCCAAAACCCCACTAATCTTGGTGTATGACGTTTTCGTATGTCGGGGTTTTGTGCAGAGTTGATCTTGGTTTGATTCGACCTTGTATGTCTTACATAAAAGCTATTCATTTTATACAGGGAAAAATCTTTTACAGCATCGATGGCATCATGCATGTCATTAAACCGGAGACGTCTCTTTGCGAGTTTCAGATTGGGGGAACACAAAGAATTTGAACAGCTTCAATGATTTTGACTTCTTACAGAATTAGAATAATAAATGCTGAAAGATTGCATAGTTCTTGGTAAAGATGTGTACATACCAAATTGAACAGTAGCCGGGAACCATTTTCTTCTGGGTTGTTTTTTTTTACAACTGACCAATAGTGCAGGAGGCAAGGAAAGACTTTATATAAAATATATATAATATACATACATATATATATATATATATATATATATATATATATATATATATATATATATATATATATATATATAATATATATATATATATATGTATGTTTGTTTATATATATATAATATTCTCACAAATTTATACTTATCCTTGCCCTTCACCAGCACTGTCCATATAGAACACTGCAAAAGTGATGATGATGGAAATAATGGTGATGATGATGATGATGCTGACGACAGCAATGACATGATAATGGTAGTCATGAAACTTACAATGACGTTGAAGGTGACGGCGATAAAAATCATTATAACGATGGTGATGACACAGTAAGAAGAATGACGATGATGATAATTTCAACGAAATTATTGATGATGAAAATGGCAGTATTGAAAACATGAATAATGACGGTGGTGACGCCAGTTATTGACAAAAATGACAGAAATGATGATGATGATGAGGATGGTGATGGTGATGAGGATGATGATAATGGTGGTGGTGATGATGATGATGATGATGATGATGATGATGATGATGATGATGATGATGATGATGATGATGAATGATATCAAAAGTCTATTAGAAAGCCAGTGGTAAAATCATGACAAGAGAATTTTCTACAGCTATAAAAACAACAACCAGATAAGCATTTATAAGAAATATCAACAACAACAACAACAAATTACTTTGCTTGACCGTCTGTTTGCATTGTGTGCGCTTATTTCCTGTTTCTGTGCACATAACATAGTTGAAACAATCACTAGCAAAACGTGATGACCTGACTGTTTTTGTGTGCTTATTTCCTGTTTCTGTGCACATAGCATACTTGAAACAATCACTAGCAAAACGCGATGACCTGACTGTTTTTGTGTGCTTATTTCCTGTTTCTGTGCACACAGCATAGTTGAACCAATCACTAGCAAAACGTGATGACCTGACTGTTTTTTGTCCAGCCGTCAAACTGCTGGGTGACAAAGCCAAGAACGTGGCTGGCCCAGCCTCGGACACTGGTCACGTCATGATGTCCTACCAGACTCAGTACCGGCCCATCGTCAAAAGCATCTGCGACTTCCTGCGAGAAAAGGTATCTAGAAACCTAAATCCACTCCAGTCAACAACTAAGCTCTAAGATTTTCTGAAGAGAAGATAGGTTTCTGGGAACTGTCCACTGATACACAGCTGACAGATAACCAGGTAGAATCTAAGGATACACGTGAAGCGTTTACTGCTTTACCCCTGTGAGATATCTTACCTTCACTTTCACCTGTCCCATAGTCTAGTAGACCGTTGAGCACCACAACAGATTTTGCAACCAGCTTCCTCCACTCCTCGTGCTTTTCTGCTTTCCATAGCAAGTCGTTCCACTCCGTTGTCTGTGTTCGACTCTTCGTCTCTCCCCTTGTTATACTGTTCCCTGTTGGACACTCTTGGCCAGTCCAGATGTTGTAAGTCTGTATGAAGTTATCACTGATGTATAGCTGCAAGACTGTATAGAAAAGGGTAAATGTCGCTAAGATGTTAACTGGTTTACCACTTCCCAACAATTTTTTAAAATAGAAAATATAGACTAAAAAAAAAAATCTTTTTTAGTGATTCAGAGCTATGAGGTTTCGTATAGAAAAACAGGATCATGTAAACTCTACGCCAGTCTACAGCTACGACATGTCACTCACAGGTAGGCTTCTGTGAAGTTTTCAGCAATCCGCAAGGTCGAGACAGGTGTGAGTTCAGTGATTCACAGCTAGAAGATTCGTAGTAGCCAAATAGGCCCCTGTAACATGGCTTACATTCTATAGTTATGAGAGTTTCTATGAAATAATAGACCTTAACGAACTATTATCTAATTCATGAAATGAGATAGCATAATTATGGAAAAAGAATGTCGCTGTGAACAAATTATCAAATGAGTTATGAGATTTCCTTATGCATAGCTATGGGTGTTTGTTTGGCTAGAAAAGCATCGTGAACAAGTAGGTAATCTCTTTTGCAATATAGAAAACCACAGTTCCAGGAAAGAAATAAACCCACACAGTTCCACACAATTATTTCTAAAAGCTCAAACGTTCCTGTGACTAAAAGTGGTATACAATACAATATCTAGGCAGAGACTAGTACGAAATGTGTAAAAACACAGACAAACCTGATTCTGTTTTAGTGCGCAGAATGTATAGTGACCGATCATGTCGTGCCTGTATTGAGCTTTGTACCTATTTGGGACCTCTCGGTCAGTCTGTCTGCCTGTCAGGCTGTCCCTCTTTCTCTCTGTCTCTGTCTACCTCACAGTCTCTCTCTCTCTCTCTCTCTCTCTCTCTCTCTCTCTCTCTCTCTCTCTCTCTCTCTCTCTCTCTCAAAAAGTGTTTGTGTTGATCGTGTGCTATGTGAGTATTACATATTTAGTATTATCCCTGAAACACCCCCCCCCGCCCCCCCCACACACACACACTCAAACACACACACACACACACACACACACACACACACGCGCGCGCGCTCAAACACACACACACACACACACACACACACACACACACACACACACACACACATACTCACTCACTCACCCACCCATATTCTCTCCCTAAACGACTGTATAGTTTTTAATTTCTTCTTGATTTGTTTCTTGTTTTTATTGTGTGGATGTATGGGTATTAAATTTATTTCATTATCATGACATATAATTTGAAACGAGTATAATCTAAAATGAGTGTTGATGGGATCGCATACTGTTTTGGGATTTATATATTGGATATTATCTCTGAAATACACACACACACTCTCTGTCTCTGTCTCTCTCTCTCTCACCTTTTATCGTCCTGCTTATAGTCATAGTATATCCTGATGAAGGATTCATATTTTTATATTTTCAATACTTTATTGGACTTGCCTCTGTACTTAAGTTTTAATGAGTGCCCTATTTCAATATCTTATAATTATGTGTAACAAGTATGTGTACCATTTGACAATGTGTAGATGTTTATCTTTATGACTTATTAAGTTTGGTTGTGTTAATTTTCTTGGCTTTGTTGTTGCTCTTGTTCTTGCTGTTGTTGTTTGTCTGTTTTTCTCTTTTTTATCATCTTTTGTTGGTTTGGTTTTTCCTTCTCTTTTGTTTGTTTGTTTGTTTTGGTTAGGGTTTTTTGGGGGGTGGGGGTAGGGTGGGGTATTCTTAGGATTTTCTTTTAATTGCTTGCTTTTTTGGGGGGGGGAGGGTTGTTGGGGGGGAGCTGTTTTGAAAAGGGTTATTTCCCTTGTTTTTATTGCGAGACTGTATAAGTATTGGGTTATTATTATTAAGATGTATCCCTAACGGGCGGGGACTGGATGTAAAAAAGCACATGTGTGCTTATTCATTATCCTCGAAATAAAAGAATTTGTCATTTGTCATTGTCATTGTCTCTCTCCCTCCCTCTTTCTCTCTCTCTCTCTAAAATATGTTTACATGTTTTGTATCCTTATAACTGTGCAAGATTTTCAAAAAAACTGAATAAAAAAGTTTTTTTAAAAACATCTAGGCAGAGAGAGAGAGAGAGAGAGAGAGAGAGAGAGAGAGAGAGAGAGAGAGAGAGAGACAGAGAGACAGAGAGACAGAGAGAGACAGCAGAGACAGAGAGAGACAGAGAGAACAGAGAGAGACTAAATTAATTCGGCAAACACAGAACCAAACTAGCAGGTGTAGGAGAAGAAGATGACGAACAACGACTGTGTGTGTGTGTGTGTGTGTGTGTGTGTGTGGTGTGTGTGTTGTGTGTGTGTGGTGTGTGTGTGGCATAATTATGCCAGGGGTTCCGGATGTGGATGGACGTCTACAACATGGCTGAGGGCGAGGAGTCCACGCTGCAGACTATGGCGGAGGCGGTGGAGGGATCGGCAGTGGTCCTCATGTGCGTCAGCGAAAGCTACAAGGACAGCCCTTACTGCAGGGCAGGTAGGCAAGCCTGAGCTGCTCTCACTCAGTTCGGTTATGAAGCGCATCTCCAGCGCTTGACCTCCTCCTCCTCCTGCTGCTGCTGCTGCTGCTGCTGCTGCTGCTAGCTGCTACTACTACTACTGCTACTACTGCTACTGCTGCGCTGCTGCTTGCTGCTGCTGCTGCTGCTGCCTACTGCTGCTGTACTACTGCTACTACTACTGCTGCTGCTGCTGCTGCTGCTACTACTACTGTACTTCACTACTACTACTACTACTACTACTACTACTGCTCTCTCTACTCACTTACGCTACTACTACTTACTATACTACTACTACTTCTACTACTACTACTACACTATACTACTACTACTACTACTACTACTCTACTACTACTACTACACTACTACTACACTACACTACTACTACTACTACTACTACTACTACTACTACTACTACTACTTCTACTACTACACTACTACTACTACTACTACTACTACTACTACACTACTGACTACTACTACTACTACACTACTTCTACTACTACTACTACTACTGCATCTTTCTTACTCACTGTCTATTCTCTTCTACTATTCTGCTACTCTACTGCTCTTCTTTTCTCTCTGCTTTGGCTGTGGTGTCTTTTGCGGTCTGTTCTGTTTCTCCTCTCTCCTGTCTGCTATGTCTCTCTCTTCTCCTTCTTCTCTCTCTGCTCTCTTCTGTCTCCAGCTCACCATCTTTAACTCTCTTCATTTACATTCTTCCTCATTCATCTTTTCTCTTCTTTTGTTAACACTGACGTCACTAAATGAAATTTTTTTACGAACTTTTGCCCCATTACGAGCCGCATTCCGACTTCGGGTAGAATAACACGACACCAAAGGGTGCTAAATTTTTTGTCGAACGTTTCCGCCATTAAAGGGAGCCATTCCGAATTACGGAATGGGTGTACCGACACAATGTTTGTGGGACGTGTTGTTACTGCTTAAAGTTCCGAAGACATTACATGGACCGCATTGAGTTAACCCCAGGTACTCTCTGAGCTTCGATAAACTAAGGTCTGTGCGCGACAATGTTCTTGCTAGTGGACGTGTTCGTACACGGGACGTCGGCTTAAAGTCATCCGAAGGACATTTTAGCGAGTGGAGTCTGTATTGACGTTAACCCCAAGGGGGTACATCTCTGAGCTATGATTATATATAAGACGTCTGTGGGAAAATCCCCTTGAACAGGCATCTCGGTGGTAGCTCGAACCGCGTGGTCAGATCACAAGCTCAATGCTCTAACCGCCAGGCTATCTGCCCCCCACCCCCACCCCAACCCACCCCATGATTTTTTAAAAATAATCTTAGCTTATACTAAAGAAGAATTCCCATTCATAAAGAAAACATATTATTTTCCGTGTGATTCTTTCTTTCTTTCTTTCTTTCTTCTTGCTCTTGTTGTTCTTGTTCTGGTTCTGGTTCTTCTTCTTCTTCTTCTTCGCAATTCTTCTTCGCAACTCTTCTTCGCAATTCTTCTTCGCAACTCTTCTTCGCAATTCTTTTTCTTCGCATTTATTCTTCTTCGCAATTTCTTCTTCTTCTTCTTCTTCTTCTTCATGTTCTTGTTCCTCTTTTTCTTGTTCATCTTTTGTCCTCCCCCTTTTTCCTTTTGTTGATGTTGTTGTTGTTGTTGCTGTTGCTGTGCTTCTGTCTCTTGTTCTTCTTGTTCTTCTTCTCTTCTTCTTCTTCTTCTTCTTCTTCTTCTTCTTCTTCTTCTTCTCTTCCTCCTCTCCTCCTTCTCCTCCTCTTCCTCCTCCTCCTCCTTCTCCTCCTCCTCTTCATTATCATTATCATCTGGGTGTTTTGACTTTTTCTCTCCATCCTACCTTTGTCCGTTCA
>CM054144.1:29538819-29561319 GCA_028751875.1 Rapana venosa
TTTATTGCGATGGCGATATGCCGACCCGGTTCGAAGCCCGCTCAAGGAGATTCCCCACCCCCTGGAGTTAACATCAGTGCCGACTCCTCTCCTCCAAAAAGTTTTTCGGATGATACTTTAAACAAAGGTGCGATCGCACGCAGAACATCAAGCATACATGGTAAAACCTACTACACTTTATAGAGTGGAAGAAAGTTAAATTAAAATTGAAGAACTACTCCACTTTTCGGAAGAGAAAGCCATTCTGTGCTTGTGGTCGATGTCAAAATTTACAAAACCGTATGCACACGGGGACTAGATGAAAAAAAGGACGTAAGTGCTTATTCCATTATCCTTGAGATTTAAAAAAAATGAAAGAAAAGGATGCCAATTTCAATAATTTTATGATTGTATTCAATTTTGTACTCTTACGCCCCTGTTCTTTTCCCCCCAGTCATCAGCAGTAATTACAGGCATTTTCCATAGAATAGAAGAAAAACTCCATTTTCTGACTCGTAAACCAAACATTGTTTCAGATATTATGTAATATGAAAGTAAGAACTATTTTAAAAACAAAACAAACTAAAAAGTCCACTCCTACCCCCTTTTTAAGTTTCCGTCGTCTGCTAGCCCCTTTACAAAAGTATACATGCGCAGGGTCATCAGCGTAGGAATATACAGCAATCGTCAGATAATAACCACCTCTATCTCTCTCAATATAAACCTAATTTGTTCATCCCCATACTATCACAAAGAATATCCTTTATACCTTAGAAAATGCTTTGAAATATGCAGACAATTTTTCCTATGGCACTCTCTAAAAACACTACTTGACCTTTAGGAGTGGAGTGTGGTCCAAGTGTAAGTTAGGAAACAGCTATGAATGACGTCATCGCAAAAAAGCAAACACCCGGATGTGAATATTGACAGCAGAAATCACAGTTCGTCGATTAAAAACACAGGGTTTGCTTCTGTGGGTGGTGAGACACAAAGTTTACGGCTTACATTTCAACGGAATGACCACCCCGGCTCGTCGACGATTGATGAGGGACTTCAAGAGGTAAGAATGTGTGCCAGATTTCTAAGAAAATGTCGTTCGATGAAGAAGTGTTCATATCAAAATGGCTACCTCGTTACAACGTTGTTAATGTCAAACGCCAATTATCAATACTTTTCGTTGATTTTCTCCCTTGAAATCGAAAGAGAACTGATCAGTAGTTATTTACATCCCAATGGATATAGGCTTATTCAACATGACCATTGTTTCTATAACAAGTGAAACAGCTGGGTGGGGGAGAAATGTTTACAATTTGTGCGTTATGGATTATGCGTCGCAACAATTCATGTTTTTTCGACTGTTCTCTCACATGTTTGTTACCGTTTTATGACTAAGCAGTAGGTCTAGTGTGTTGGAGTCAAGAGTTTTTAGCGTTATGGTCCATGAGTGAGCAAATGACGAGTCAGAGTGTTTTGAGACCGGAGTGACGCTTCGGATTTCCATGGAAAAATGAAATTTCATTTATCTAGTTTTCAGGTTATTGACCAACTTCCCCATTTGCTGTAAACTACTGGAACTTTCGTCATGACCTGGCTAGTAAAGTGGGGTCTTGGTTGGGTGATTTGGTAGGACATTTGATGCTTGATTCAAGGGTCATTGGTACTAATACACACACACACTATACACACACACTACACACACTATACACACACACTACACACACACACACACGCGAACACACACACACACACACACACACACACACACACACGGATCCACACACACACACACACACACACACACACATACCCCCCCCCCCACAACCAAACAACACACTACACATACACACACTCCCACACACATGTGTGTACACACACACAGACACACAGACACACACACACACACACACACACACACACACACACTCTCTCTCTCTCTCTCTCTCTCTCTCTCTCTCTCTCTCTCTCTCTCTGAAATATGCCATGTCAATTGTCAGTCGTTTATGTAGATATATATATTAATATGTGATATCAATTATCCATTAACAAAACAAACCAATCAACAAAAACGTCACTACATCAAAGATTTAAGACCCAAGTTTTCTCATTCTCCTTCCAGAATAAAGTTGAAATAATTTGTAAACTATTCATTTTAACTGCTGATTTTGTTAAGTTTGCTTTGATTTTGTTTTTCTCGTGCAGGGAAGACATGCTCATATATTACTCAATCAGTGAATTCATAATTATCATCCAAAAATTACCTCATCTCTGTGCTGATCAGTGTCCCAGGTAATCAGTTGTTTTAATTCTAAAAGTGTCTTCTATATAATATAGCGTTTTGTTGTAATTTAAAAAACAAAATATACTATTGTTGATTTTTGTTGTTTTGTGTGTGTACACGTGTGTGTGTGTGTGCGTGTGTCACTGTGTGTGTGTCACTGTGTGTGTCACTGCGTGTGTGTGATTAATACTTATCTCCCCCCCCCCTTTTTTTTATTTTATTTTTATTAAACTACTTCCAGTTCCACCAAAAGAAAACAAGTAGCAAAATGCAAAAACAAAACACAAAAAACCCACAAAAGATTTAGTATAGGCAGCAGAACACAAAAAAATGGATCCTGGGTTGGATTACACCATAACATGATTTATCATTTCCTCTGGAAGGAGGGGGTAGGGGGCACCCTCGCTAAAGTAATGACTGCTAAAGTAATGACGTAAGTTTTGGTTCAGGGTGTGTTAAGTGTTGATAACTACATAAGCTTATTGTTTCATTTTCTTATCTCTTATATGTGACGCTTCACCATGAAATGAGTCGCTTTGCACCTGACCCACTTTTCCCCCAGAAGCCATTTTAGGCAGGTGGGGGTCAGGTTGTCGATTTTGAGATTTTGATTGATTAAGAAACTATAGCCAATATTCTACCTTGTATTTGTAATGAAATATGAACTAATCAAGGTGTAGTTTTGTTTCCTTTTGCTTTTAACCTCTTTAACTGCCGAGTGCACGTGCACCCTATATCACATATGCCAGGGAATGAAATTCTTATGTACCACTTACTATGTTCATGTCCCACCTAATGACTTACTCAGAAATTACTAAATGAAAAATCCTGATAGTCTGCCCAATGACTATAGTATAGATTGCTTTGAGGCAAGCTCAAATTAGTTAGCATATTTCACTACGAACATATTTAACATTTTACAAATCAACAAAAAATACACTTTCTTCATCACCACTGTCATTCTGAGGACCCCCTATCTTAAAAAAACATCACACACGAGTCCAGGCAAAATCTCAGTCTTTTTTTTTTTAATGCAAATCTCCTGAATCATACATGATCATTTTCATCACTGTCAGGATTATCTAAAGTTTGATTAGCCACTTTTTCAGCTGTGTAAAGTTATTCATACCTTTAACGAGAAGTGTCAGCCATTTTGAACAAGAACTACCCAAGCAGTCATGCATAATAACACAAAATAAGAGCTAAAAATTTGATAATTTTTGCCACAGTTTTTGCAGCTGGATGTTGCCAAGAAACAGGAGAGTGATCTCCACTAATTTTAGAGTTCTTTCCCTTTAACTGTAGTCAAGGAAGCTGGCTTGTTTACTTCGGTTCAAAACTATGGAAATGTCCCGGGTTGTAGGCGTATAAAGTGCACATTAAAAAATTTTAGCCCCGGAAAATTTCTGGGGTGGGGCAGGGTTAAATGTGTTTTTTAAATTAAGGTACCAAGCCTAATTCTAACTACCTATTATTATAATGCTAAACTTGTCAATATAATATCTCAGTTTGTCACATCCAGCTGTGTATTATTTCAATGGGTAATGACTTTTCAAAGAATTGTCTGATTTTCAATCAATTTTTTTGTACTGAATATTCTATTGCAGATTAATACAATAATAGCTTGCCAGTAACTAAATTGACCTCTGGTGCATTGCGACTCATCATTTATTCAAGTTATTGTGGAGCGTCGCACTATTATGATAACATATTGCTTGATCTGAGTGATCTCTTGGTTAAATAAAATTGGTGATATATCTACCATTTACACTCTCAAATCTGTGGTTTGCTGACAATATTGATCTCCTAGGATGCAGTAAAACAAACTCCAAGGCCTTACTAAGTTCCTTGTAAATGTAAGCGAGAAAAAAAAAGCTTTAGCTTATACTGCTTAACTTAAAGTATGGAGATTAGTGCAGAGAAAATCTGAGCAAAATCATACACACAGCACCCGTGGTGTCACACTAACAGTTACCGAGTTAGCATCATCATGAATGGTCAACAACATAGACTCACGTTCAAAATCTTGGCTCCAGGCTGACCAAAGCTGGCAAAAGTTGGCGTTTTTTGTGTGCTGCCTCATCTGCTTGACTTCTGAAGTTCTAAGGTGTTCTTAGTTGGGGCTTTTTTGTGCTGCCTCGTCTGCTTGACTTCTGAAGTTTTGTGGTGTTCTTGTCCCTGATGGCCTACTCTTCCGAAAAGTGGAAGAGGTTTTAATGTGAGCGCAAGATGTTCTGGGTGAGTTCTTACATGGGGGCCACTGTTGAATAGAGGTCTCATTCAAAGGACTTTTGGGGAAAGTGAAGTCGGTGCTGATGTTAACTCCAGGTGGAAAAATCGCCTTGAATGGAGTTTGAACCTGGGTCAGCAGACTGTGAGCGTGATGGGTGATGTTCTGATCACCACTGGCACCAGGCTATCTTGTCCCCCCAGATGCTGACGTGGTTTGGTCACATCATATGCCATAACTTTCTTGCCAAGACTATTCCTACAACTTCTCAAGGGAGGAAGATGCACGGGCATGAAAAAATAGATGCAGAACTTCAAAGATTGGACTGACCTTGACATGGCGCTGATGCCTGTGTTGCTGCAAAATTTCAAAAGGCTGAAGACAGACAAGTCTTGGGTAAAATTATCAGCTAACGCGTTCAGCATGTCCCCCTCGAGGACCATCTTTGTCAAAAGACTGCCGATGCTGCTGCTGCTGTTGATGATGCAACATGTGCCTGTTGTAAGTACTGTAACTGTGAGTGGTCATCAAAATATTTAATGCGAAATTGATCTCATTTCAGGCTTCAAGAAGACCCTCCTGCAGGTGTCAGTGGAGCTCCCTCTGATAACAACATCATGCTATGGAACGCTGTTATATTTGGGTAAGGATGTGTGTGTGTGTACATGTGTGTGTGTTTGTGTTATACATCGACGAGTCATTGTGTGTGTGTGTGCATATGTGTGTGTGTGTACATGTGTGTGTGTACATGTGTGTGTGTTTGTGTTATACATTGACGAGTCATTGTGTGTGTGTGTACACGTGTGTGTGTATGTGTGTACACGTGTGTGTGTGTGTGTGTGTTTGACAAGGTTAGACATAATGTGATTACATGATGACTTTTTTTTTTAACCTGCCCCAGGACCGGGTCTACAGACAAAGTATTGCCTGCCTCCAGGGTAAGCTGCCTACCCATCAGTCTTCTGCAGTGTTGAAAAACTTCTTTTAAATGACTGAATGGCGACGAAACAGAATAAACAGGATGTATGTATTGCAAAAAGAAAACTCAATACATTATATTTTATATAAAGTCCTCAAGGCTATATCAGTAAATGAACAAAAATATGTCTGGCTAGGCAGCATATGCCTTATTACAGTACTATTAACCTCTTAACTGCCCAGTTCAAGTGCACCCTATATGCCGGGGAATAAAATTTTTATGTACCACTTGCTTTGTTCATATCCCTCTTACTCAGAAATTACTACATGAATAATCCTGATAGTCTACCCAATGACAGTATATATATATATATCGTAGATTACTTCGAGGCAAGTCCAATTAGTTAGCATGATATGTCACTGCGAAAATATATTTAAAATGTAAAAAATCAACAAAAAATACACTTCTTCATCACCACTGTCATTAGTAGTACCCCCAATCTCAGTAACGTCAAACATAAGTCCAAGCCAAATCTCATTCTTTTTTTTTTTTTTAAATGCACTATCTCCTGAATCACACACAATCGTTTTCATCACTGTCAGGTAAATCTAAAGTTTTATTTGCCACTTTTTCCACTGTGTAAAGTTATTGATACCTTCTACAAGAAGTTTCAGCCATTTTGAACAAGAACTGCCCATGCAGTCATGCATAAAAACACAAAATACGAGCTAAAAGAAAAGATCGTTTTTGCCACGGTTCCTGAAGCTGGATGTTGCCAAGCAACAGGAGAGTGATCTCCACTAATTTTGGAGTTCTTTCCCTTTAAATGTAGTCAAGGAAGCTGGCTTGTTTACTTCGGTTCGACACCCCAGAAATTTTCCGGGTTGTAGGCGTAAAGAGTGCACATTTAGCCCCTGAAAATTTCCAGGGTGGGGCAGTCTAGCGGTTAATAGTATTATTGGCTATTTAGCGTCTGCCTTATAGTATACAATATTTACTATTTAAATATAAACCTTCTGTCTTCGTTCGAGTTTAAATATAAAGTATATTGAAACAGGGAAGTTAAAGGCACTTCCTTTTACAATTTTATCCATTTTTTTGGTGAGATTATATGAATTTATGTGATTTATTTCTGCATCAGTGGTGTTTTTCATGATTTTGATGTTTTCCATGATTCATGTATTCTTAAAATTTCTTTAATTTTGGTGTGTTTATTTTTGCAGGCCCCATGAAACACCGTTTGAAGATGGCACCTTTAAGCTTACCATAGAATTCACAGAAGAATACCCAAACAAACCACCAGGAGTGCGCTTTATTTCCAAAATGTTTCATCCAAATGGTGAGTCTGAAGAAGTTGCTATGATTAAAAGTGGAAGGATAAGGGTATTTTGTTGGGTTTTTTAAGCATGGATAGAAGAAATCTGCAAATTTGTATGCATGTGATTTTGTCCCTGGCATTGGTTTTGTAGGAATTTTTATGTAAAACCATGGGATTTGCCACTCTACAGGAGATTTCTGTTGTCCATTGTCAGGTTTTCACTGTCTTTTAATTTTCCACCATTTGCTCATCACAACAGATATCCAATCATGAAAACAAACTGCTGAGATGGTCAGAGAATGCATACATTTTGAAATGTAATCACTTTCAGAAGCCTGCATGTATCTTTTTACAGTATGCAAGTGAGGTTTAGAAAGTGGTTGTTATTTTCCTACTTCTGACCAGTAAAGTCAAAGACATTGTAATAAATCCATGGAGGTGCCTGAGGTTGACTTTGGCTATCATTATGTATAGGGAATTATAGTGCTAATGACATCATGATGGACATGTTAACCTCAAAGACTTTTGGCAAGAGAAAACATAAGTTGAAAGACAGTATGCCTCCAGCAAAGAGTTCATTTTGAGTCTGTTTACATTGGTGTTTTGTTTGCTTTACTGAATAAAAATAAAACAAAAGACAATTTTGAGACTAGTGTGACTACTGTTTTTCATAAAAGACAACTACTTTATCCTTTACATATTATCATGTAACTAAACAAAAAGTTATGGTAAAGAAAGGATATAAACAATAGATCCTTTACATACTGTCCTGGAAAGAAACGGATGTTATGTTGAAGAAAGTATATAACGACAATAAATGGTTTTTGATTGAATATGGATCCTGTGGTTTTCAGTGTATGCAGATGGCAGTATATGTCTGGACATTCTACAAAACAGATGGAGTCCCACCTACGATGTATCAGCTATTCTCACCTCAATTCAGGTACATTCAGACTGTCAAGTCTTATGTAAAAGGAAACATTTGTAATACTGAAAGGTTTGTTTAAGTTGATATGTTTTATGAAACCCAACAGTAAGTCCTAAACAGATTGTTCATGTTTAGGAAAGGCCAACTTCTGATAGGTTTGTTTGAGTTGAAATGTTTTCTGAAACCCAACAGTACAGAAGCAGTTCTTGTTTAGTTAAGGCCAACTTCAAGATTTTGTTGGACTCGTACACATTTCTTTTACTTTGAAATGGTTTTTAACCCTAGTAGCGCTGAATATGCAGCAACAAGCCTCACTTCTATTGGCTGAATTAACATTGGCTAGCATTGTTTTGGAGCAGGGTGGGCTCAAACAACCCTTGATATTGATATATAAAACTGAATTAAATGTGTTAAGCTATATATCACTGGAAAGAACAGATAATATGCTTTTAAATGAGTGTAATTTTATAATAGTGTGTAGTGATTATGATTATGTAAAAAATAATCCCCCCCCCAAAAAATCGTGTGCGCACTACTGATCACTGTTCCATCGTCAGGGCCCCGGATCGATTTTAACACGATAAGCAAAGTTCTTGCGGTGCATAAATGTCATGATTAGGTAAACACTATTTCTTGACATTAGTTTTCAAAAAATAAGGAGTTTGTATCGCTTTATCGGTCACCAAATACTCGGAAAAGTTCAGCGAAAGGATCGACGCCATCGTGACCAATCGTGACCGTCATGGTGGAATGTGCGAAGTGGTGGCTTTCTATGACGAAAATACAAAGATCGCTTGATTTCATGTGATGCATAGTATTCAGCAGCATAGCAATTTGACTCAACAACAGTTATTTCGAAGCCTCGTTGCGTCAAAATAAAGTAAAACAATCTGTGACGTCGAAATCGCCGAGTAGCGAAGAAGTCCATCCAGCAAAACTAGCACCGCTCGATTCAGTCCGATCGCGATCGATTTTTACCAAGTTTTTCAAAAATATTCCACAATCCTTACCTCATCGTCTCTCTCATTGTTTATTTCAACCAAATCCAGCCTCTAAAACTCCTCCTTGCTGTCAATATTGTAAAAAAGCTCGAAAAACGCTTGAAGAAATTCTAGTGCAAACACTGGCCGCCATTTTTGTTGAAGACGATCTCGGCTGGTCCGAAAAAAAAAAAAAAAACACTCTTAACCAATCAGATTCTTCGTTGCTTGTGTGTGTCAAACGACCTTCACCCCTTTCTGCGGGCCTACAACGGCCTTAACATTCATTGGCTGACCTTTGAAAGCGAAAGTAAGCTTTCAACTATGATCACCCACGTCATCCCGGAATATTCCGGGATCCGCCACACAGCTTAGACCCGCCTTTACCGGAATATTCCGGGAACCGCGCTACTAGGGTTAAAATGTTTATGTATGATCCTCAAGAAAAAACAAGAGCACTATATCACCTTCAAAAGTGGTGAAGCGGAAACTCAGATTGACTTCATTCTCTTCAAGGGAGATGCTGCAATGGCGACAAACTGTACAGTTATTCCAGGGGAAGAATACCTCTCACAGCACAGATTGTTGTGCGCAGATTTTCAAATAAAAAATTTGACAAGACCAAGGAAGAAAGCAATCGAGAAGAAACTGAAAATTTGGAGGCTCAAAGACAAGAACATAGCCTTGGAATATGTGCATAAAGTGAGAGAAAAAGCAGCTGGACAAGACCATGACTGGAACCAATTGAAAGAAATCCTCATGGAAGCAGCAAAAGAAACGTGTGGAGAGACCAAAGGAAGAAGACATCCACAGAGAGAAACATGGTGGTGGTGTGATGCAGTGAAAGAAGCAATCCAAGAGCAGAAGAAAGCATTTAGGAAGTGGCAGCAAACAAAGATGTTTGAGGACAGAGAGATATACAGGAGGAAATCAAAAGAAGCCACAAAAGCTGTAGCCCAAGCTAAAGAAAAAGCGTGGAACGAATGGTGTGTTGGACTTGATACAACTGAAGGTCAGCATAAGATGTTTCGAATTGCACGGCAGATGAGCAAAGAACGGAAAGACATCAATGTAGCAAAATTTGTAAAAAATTAGTCTGGAAATATCATGACTGAGAAGCAAAATATTCTGCAGAGATGGAAGGATTACTTTTATGATCTGCTAAATATTGAGAATCCGCATGCAATTGAGGAAGTGGAGAAAATTGAAGGACCTGTACAAGAAGTGACTGAAGATGAAATCAGAAGAGCAATTCAACAGGGTTCGTACAAGTCTTAAAAAGCCCTAAAAGGCCCTGATTTTTGAAGATCCAAAATAAGGCCCCTAAAAAGCCCTAAAAATGAGATGTATTGCCCTGGAAGCCCTAAAAAGCCCTAAAAATGGGAATCATGAGTGAGAGTTTCTGTTGAAATGTAGATTAAACAAATACACAAAATAAAACTTATGAGAAATGAAAGCAAGAAGGGTGTCCAAAGATCGTGATATCGCCGATAGAATGCCTGTTGTCTGCTATTCATGTCGCGTCACCTATTTTGCCAAGGGAGGTAATTTGCCTCCATTGAAAGAGCATATATACGCTTTGCTTTCACCAGTTATTTTTTACATGCGAGGGACTACCTACCCCTATGGTATGTCCGTAATTTGTTCGGAAAATGATGCTAAACTATGGAACTGCAATTATGAGTCGAAAAAATACCAGTTTTCTGTTAACTGTGCTTAAGTTCTTCTGTACGAGATTTTTCAATTTTAGCACAGCTGCGCTGTGAATAGCAAGGCCTATTATTTCTCCTGTGCACATGCGAAGTTTACAAAATGGCAGTCGGTGATACAGTCGCTTGTCAGAATGGGAAAACAATAAAACCTGTAGCCAAATCTGTTCTTTATTTGAGGAGATTATCCCACAGATTTCCTGCAGAAGTCATACAGAAACAAATCCAGTTCATAAGGCAAGTCAGAAATGCCAGCACTTTGCATATTTTCCACTGCTCAACGTGGTGGGTTCATTTGACTTTCTTTAAAATTTGCAACTTATTCAGTTATTGGCAGACTTGATTAAAAAAACAAATATGGGGAGAGGGTGTGGGCATCCTTTTCAAGCCAGTGTTAGGCCTACCACTCGGTCTGCATTGATGATACAGGACTTGTATGTGTATTCATAGTGAAGAGAACTTGCGTCCAGCAACCTCTCTCTCTGTCTGTCTCTCTTGTCAAGTCAAGTCAAGTCAAAATTTTATTTCCAGATGGTACATTGAATAAGCAATGCATTTGCTTTTTTTCATCAAGCCATCTATCTTGTGGATGCTTGTGTGCGTGCGTACATGTGTGTGTGTGTGTGCATGTGTGTGTGAATGCCTGCACGTATGCATGTGTGAGATTGAAATAAAGGAGCACAATTTGGAAGAGGCACAGTGCTTTTGTGAGGGTATTGTTATTACCAGTTCTAGTACCGGGTAACCATCTGCATCTTTGATAAGGCAAGGAGACTAGTTCACATCAGATGAAGTTTGAGGGATAGTGTCTTTGTTCACTTTGCTAGTTGTTTGTGAAAAGTCCTATTAAAATCAGAGACACTTATTTCAGTTTTCACTTTACTTGGTATTTCAAGACATGGAGACTTCCATCACACCATGACTTGATGTTTTATTGTGTGAGGATTTCAATTCATTGTGGTATCTATGATTGAAAGACATTTTATTCTAGAATTGAAGTTGAATTTGTGTCAATAATCAATATCCAACATGCAGTTTTAGACAAGGAGACTTTGCTTACATGAGTTTGAAATTGGTTTATCAAAGTAAACTTGTACACAGGGTGATACTTTGATGCCCTGCGGCTAGGCCCTAAATTTGGAAGTAATGGCTCCTAAAATGCCCTAAAAAGGCCCTAAATTTTTTCCCACAAAGTCTGTATGAACCCTGTTCAAACTATGAAAAAGAGAAAAGCCACGGGGCCATCAGGAGTGGTGACAGAAATGATAAAGCAGCAGGATTGGAAGGAGTAAAACAAATTACGAAAATATGTCAGAAGATAACAGCGGACAGAACAAATGCCCGAAGAATGGGAAGACAGTATTACTGTTCCCATTTTCAAGGGTAAAGGAGATGCACTAGTATGTGGAAAATACAGAGGAATCAGGCTTCTGGAACATGGCATGAAGATCTGGAGAGCCTGTGCAATAATGATGAAAAACAGTTTGGATTCCAGGCTGGAAAATCATCCATAAATGCAATATTTATTGTGAAACAACTGCAGGAAAAGTATATGAAGAAGAAAAAGAGCTTGATGCACATCTTTGTTGACCTGGAAAAAGCTTTTGATAGAATACCCAGAAAGGCAATGCAATGGGCCTTGAGGAATCAAGGTGCACACCATCTCAATGGTTATGACTTTGTACAAGAACTCCAGATCAAAAGTGAAAACTACAATTGGGACGTCAGAAAGCTTTGAGGTAAAAGTAGGAGTGCACCGAGGATCCGCATTGGGCCCTCTGCTTTTTATCCTCGTGATGAATGAAATATCCAAGGAAGTGAAGAGGCCAGAAGAGATCTGGGAACTGCTGTATGCTGATGACTTAGTACTGATAGCTGAGAATAGTGATGACGCTACTCAAAGTTTTGGCAATTGGAAACAGAGATTAGAACACAGAGGAATGAAGGTAAATGTTGACAAGACCAAAGCAATGACAGTTGGAAAAGATCGCAGAACACATAGAGAGCAAGGCAAATACCCGTGTGGTGTCTGCCACAAAGGTGTAGGGAACAATTCAATCAAATGCTCCAAATGTCAATATTGGTGTCACAAAAGATGCTCAAAGCTCAAAAGTCTGAAGAAGGAGGATTGAGTATTTGTCTGCCCCAGTTGTATGAATAAGAAGGGTGAAGACAATACCAATGCAGGAAAGGAGGAGCTAGAATTTGAACAAGGGAAGATAGAAGTGGTAAACGAATTCTGCTACCTGGGAGAGATGATGAGCTGCGAAGCAAAATCTGAGTTAGCTGTCAGAACCAGGATTGCGAGTGCTTGGAAGAAATGGAAAAAATTGGCAAGTCTGCTCGGAAATCAGAAAATCCCACTGGAGAGACACTGCCTGATATATAAGGCCTGCATCAGACCTGTTCTCCTGTATGGCTCGGAGACATGGGTTTTCACAAAAACCATCAAACGTTTTTTGAAGAGCTGTGAAAACCGAATGCTATGTTACATCACAAAGATCAAATGGGAAGACAGGATCACGAATGAAGAACTATGGAGAATGTGCAAAGTTGATGATCTGAAGTCTGTAGCTAGTACCAATAGACTGCGCTGGTTTGGGCACGTTCAACGGAAAGCAGACCACCACATCATAAAAAGATCTATGAACTTCGTAGTTGATGGAAAGAGACCAAAGGGAAGACCTAGCAAGACCTGGGCTGCCTGTATTGCAGATGATCTTAGAGAAAGGGGCATAAATAAGGAGGAAGCTCAAAACAGAGAGAGATGGAGAAGACTCATCAATGTCAAACCTCCCCTGGGAGAAACGTGACAAAAAGGAAGAAGAAGATGTAATGACGAGAAATGGCATTTTCTGTGACATGGCATTACAGTCTGCAACTTCCCTTCCAAATGCTTAACCACAGTTGACTTTCAAAAAGTTATCAACTCTCATGTGTAACACATCTGCGCACACTCATTCCTAATTGTGGCCTTTTTTTTTGCATCCAAGGGAAAAATATTCTTGAAAATAGTTTTGGAAAGTTGTAAAGGAAAAGTCGTAGGAAATGTCAAGAGGGCGAGTAAGCAAATAAAGCTGATGCCAGGTTAGCATACTTGGTGGGAAAATAAACTCAACCCAAAATGTTCAAGTAACACATTTGGGTTATTAACCAAAGAGAAGAAAGAGGAACACACTCAGAATTTTCTTTTCAAAATGTGCTATATGAGCTAGAAAAAAAAATGTAACTCAAGCATAATGTATTAAACTCTGTACAGATTATGTTATGTGTACAATGCTTCAAAGTCCACCCTAGCTAGTAAGTGGCTTCCAGCAAAAGAAAGATGAATGAATATGCATGCACAGGAAAAGCATCTCTGCAGAAATGGAAACCCTGGTCCGCTGTATGGGGATGTCTGGGTAAACATGGTGGAAAGTGAAGGAACTCATCAGGCGTCATTTTAAGGCATGGAGACTTCAATATGCTACTGCTGCTAGAAATGCGGTATCATTCAGATTGTGGCTGAAGGGTTTTGTTGACAGGTTGAAAGATGCCACAGAATCACTTGATAATACACCTGAACTTGTGAGGATAGGAAGAGGGCAGTTCAGGGATCCATATGTAATTATCTCCCTTGCCTAATAATTTTCACTCTCTGTAGGTGTTTTTAAGTGATTCTTTCTTTTTTTTTTAACCAGCCTTCACCAGATTGGTCTTTTTTCTTTTTCTTTTATTCATCTATGTATAAGCTGAAGGCTTTGTGTGTGTGTGTGTGAGTGAGCGCGCATGTCTGTTTTATTATCTAACTGTACTTGAGGTCTTTTCAAGATGTATCGATTTAGTGTTAGGTTGGATGGTGTTTTTTGTTTTCGGAAGGAGGTGGTGGGGTGAATTGTTTATTTCTTTTTGATTAGTTAGCAAGTTTATTTTCCACGCAAAGGGTATCATTTATCTCTCTCATTCTCTCTCTCTCACACTTACACACACACAAACACACACACACACGTGCACAGTCCTCACAGTCACATGTGCACATACACAGGGATACTCACAAAGGCATAGTGACACACACACATATTATATATATACTTATTGAAAATTTACCAAGTTATATAAAACTAGATTTGTTTTTTGTTTTCAGAAAGACACCTTTAGACCTGGCATGCAGCAATGAAATGTGTTATGCTTTTTTATGTGTCAACAGTCTTTGCTGCATGACCCCAACCCTAATAGCCCTGCCAACAATGAAGCGGCCCAGTTGTATCGAGAAAACCGCAGAGAGTACGAGAAGAAAGTGGCAGCTATCGTCCAAGAGAGCTGGAATGATGATGAGGACGAAGATGTGGAAGAAGAGGAGGGTGGAAAATCAGCTTCTTAGCGACCAGTAGAGAATAAGAAAGCCCCCACTTGTTTTTAAACTCTTTTCACCCTTCTTCATTTGTTTTTGCTTGTGTCTGTTGATCTAAGGGAATGAACAAGTTAATAGTATTTTTTTATTATTATTAAAACTAAGAAGGAAAGTCACAGAGTGTCAGCTCTTTTTTTGTTCTTTCTCTCTCATATAGATCAAGGAAAAAGATTCAGATCAGTGTGTTCACATAGGTGTGAGGGAATGACTGTGTAAATATGGCTATGCTCCAGCATGTGTGTGAGTGTGTATGGGTGTAGGTAGGTATGTATGTGTGTGTGTTTGTAGAAACAGTGTGTCTTTGCCAATGAAGAGTGATATAACAAGTGTCTAAGAGCAAGAAAAGACTTTTCCAAGTTAGTTTGAATAGTCGTTCTGCATGAACAACAATCAAAAACTTGTTCAGTTCTTAATTGATAGATGCAATAAAAATGGCTGTGAATTTCCCACTGTGTCATCAGAATCCTTTCTGTTGCCTCGGAAACAAACTTTTATGAATGCATTTGTGTGACAGTTGGCATATAGAGCGTTCAAAGGGGTGCATTACATTTGACAGAAGAGTAAGAACACATCAAGAATAGGAAAATAGTTCCGTGCAGAAACTTGTAGTCATTTTCACTTGCTGGCAACTGCTGTTTAAGTGGTCATTCAGACTGTTTGAAACAGGTAGTGAGCCTAACACACTGTTTGAAACAGGTAGTGAGCCCAGCACACTGAAACAGGCAGTGAGCCCAACACAATTGGGGTTTTTGTTTGTTTGGGGTTTTTGTTTGTTTGTTTGTTTTTAGATAAAAGTTGCTAGCTGATGAAAATGGCCACAAGAATCTGCATTTGAGTTTTTCTTTCATGTTACTGAGCAGAATCAGGTACCGTTTACTTTTCTTTTGTGAGGAACATTTCAGTTGCTGAAAAAGAAAGTTTTTGATATGGCAAAGACTATGATTCCCCTGACCCTTTTGTTGCTGTTGTGATTTTAGTTTGGTTTGCTATTTACAGAAAGCTTGCTCTGATGTCTGTCATTTTGGGTGATCCAGTTGCCTCATTAAATCTAACCCAGTGCTAGAAGTTGATAATCTTGACTTGTGTACTTGTTTGTTTTAAAAAATATATTTTTAGGATTTTTTTTAATTTATTTTTTTTTACTGTATTGCTTCCTGACACAGATTGAAAGAATGATGACTATATGATACTGAAAATTAGCTCTGCAGGCATCCTGCCAAGTAGATCTGATGTTTGCTTTTGTTTCCATCCACTCTCCTCTTTTCACACAGACGCACAAGGGGACAGTGAGCAGAGGTGTGTACTGTGGTATAGGCCCACCTGTCTTACCATTCTCTTGCAGTGTTATTCTCTCTCTTTCTTTCATTAATGCACATCCTTTGCTCAAACACTCACATGCACTCAAAACACAAAGATAAATGTTCCTAATCTGTATGAAGGTTTTGATCAATCTGTATGAAGGTGTTTGTGGTTGTTTTTTTATAGCAAGATTGTTAGGTTTGGGTTGTTCTGATTAAAAAAAATAAAATCTGCTGTGTTGTGCTAATGTTATTTTGTGTGTAGCCTCACCTTTGTCAGTCATTTTATTGATATGATTGCTGCATCTCCATCCAGTTCTCTTGGCTTTTGATACATAGTACAGTGCACAGATTGTAAACTAGAAATCTCAGTGTATGAACCTCAGTGTTTTGGGAGTGGCATTTATGTGTGCTGTACACATTTCAAGGTCAGAGTTTTATTCCCATTGCCGTTTCTTTTAATTTTCTTTCTTTCTTTTCTTTTTTTTCTTTCTTTTTTTTTATTTTAAAAAACCTCTCACGCTTTACATTGTGCTGATTGAGGTTAGTATTGCAGTCACTGTGGTATGCATAATAAGCAAAATTTTGTGCTCACCATTATTTGAAGGGAAAGACAACATTACTGTTTCGATATCATTGTGTTATTTTCACAGTGAGCACAGACAGTTTTCATGCCACATTTTGTGCCTGCACATTTATCACTTGTTATGTTTCCTGCTTAGCTTTGATATATAGGAAAAATAATGTTCACTTTATAGTGTTGCGTTTGCTCTGGCAACATTCTAAGCCTGCAAAGCCAAGCGAGCATTAATGCAAATTTGTGACTGGAAGCTTTAAACTGTGTACATGATTGTAGTGTTGACACATTTTGAATGATGCCAGCCTGTTTGTTATCTGCAAAGAAAACTCGAGAGAGAGAAGTGAATTGACTTTGTGATTTTGTATTTAAGATTGGCAGTGTGATCGATAGGGTTTTTCTTTGTTGTTGTTGTTGTTGTTTTTTGCTTTGTTGTTGTTTGTTTTTGTTGGGGTTTTTTGTTTTGTTTTGGTGTGGGGTTTTTTTTTTGGGGGGGGGGGGGGTAACCAAAACAAAACAATCTCAACTGAAATCAGAACAAGAATGGCAGACGAACAAGAACGATGATCCTGATTGCACGCAGCTCATTCTTTCTCTAGAATGAGGCTTGGAAAGAAGGTTGTGAGGATGCCAAAAGCAGATGAAGTGCTTGGTTTGAATAAACTTCTGTATGCTCTCAGTTGGTCTGAGTGCACTATGTTATTCAGGGCACTATCTAATGATAGTAACAGGACATATATAGCTTTAATGTTCATGTCTGTGTGCATTGAGCATTGGAGCATATGTTGCTATGGAGCCTTTTCATTTAGTAGTAATTTGTCTAGAGAAACGGTTGCCTTCTTCCAACATCCTTTTGGAGTGTTCTGTGAAGAGGTACTACAAAGTGATTGAGATACAATATTCACTTCTATTTTATCAGAAAGAATCAGGTAATCACTTTCTGTATCACAGCTTTTTGAAACCAAAAGGACTGTCTGTGGTACTTGCTTCTTCTCCACAATTGTCTCTGATTGTTCTTTTTAGATGCTTTATGTCATGTGCTGTGCTTCATAATCGATATCATTGTTCTGTTGGGCTAACAAACGGTGATGGTTGGTTGATGGTACAATCCCTAAGTCGGATAGCTCTGCTGGGACTCAATCAACCCTATTGAGCTAATCTTCCGATAACAGTACTATGGTTCCTTTTAGAATGAAGATCTTTTCAGTTTAATAGAATGTCTGTTCTTTTTAGTCTACCAGCACTGAACACAACTTTTTCCTTTCTTTTGTGGCACACAAAATATGGATGTGAGCCTCAGCAGTTTTATGAGAAATAGATGAACAGGCAATGGTATAATAGAAACTGTTCATAAATATTCTGTACAATACTATGCCAGACACAGAATGCAATACTTCAGGAATATGATACATTGAACAATTCTAATTTTAATCGGTGCAGAATTTACGGAAAAAGTGGACATGGGTATTAGAATAGCCGTAGACTTTGGCCCAACAGAACAAAAATATTGGTTGTACTGGGTAAGTGTATGATGCCATGTGATAGTGTTCCAAGTAAGTATATGATACCATGTGATAATATATACTAGCTGCAGGTGAGACCAGTCTAGGCTGCAAATCCTACCCCACTCCCCTGTTTTGATTTGCTGTGAATGATCACACTATCTGTTAGGTGAGCCGCTTACACAGTATTTTCTTGCCTCTTTGGTGTGTTAAGGGGTGGGGGTGGGGGGTACTTAGCAGAGAAGACTTATTTGGTAATCATATGTTTATCTAATAAGTAACGGTGTGTGCATGTGTTGAAGTAAATCCACTGTGTTCCTGTATTATATATATAATGATGTTTATTTAGCGTGGGTGACATGTTTTAAAACCTTAAGGACACTCAGATGTTTCTGAAAATGAGGGTAAAGGGCTTATCTAATTTTTTTGTGGTTATATCCCCTTTTTATGTGGTAACTATTTTAAATATAGCGTGTCAGATGTGAGTTGGAAAGAAAAGCACTGGACCTGATGTGAAACATTTTCTCGGCAGTGTTTTGAAGGTCCATGACTCATGTGCAGGTGATATAAAAATGAAAAAAAGATTGATTGAAGCTAAACCCAGTTAAGCAATTGGAAAGTTGTGTGTGATGGAAATAGAGAAACTGAATGGATTGGCTTTTGTAAGAGTGAGATGTGTTAGGAACACAGTAAATACAGCTTTTTTGTTTTTTGTTTGTTTGGGTTTTTTTGGTATATATATACCTAGTCTGCTTGATGATTGGTATCTTTGTTGTTACATTGTATATAGATATGTATTGTACTAGTACTTTGTTTTCCTTTGCCCTTGGTCGCAAAAACGAAAAAAGGAGGACGAGCAAATGCACTGTTGTGTTTGATTTTTTTTCCTGTGCGTGTGTTAAAAAAAAAAAGGATGAGGCTTTGAACTCATAATTCATAGAGCTGTACAAAATACCATGTAATAAAGATTGTATTAATTTAATTGAGTACACTTCTAGTTTCAGCTTACATGTGTATGTATGACAAAAAATACCGTCTTCCATATGTCTGTGTTCTTGTCTTTTAGTCTTTCCAACTGTTTACCTGTCTCTCTGCCTGTCATGTCTTTGTGTCTCTTTCTAATCTTTTTTTGTTTTTTTTTGCAACACACACTTTTTCAGTGAGTGTTCAGTTGTGGGAGATAGTCATTTGGTTGAAATATCTGTACAGAATCACTTTACTTAATAATGATAATTGAAAAAAACCACCCAAACAAACCCAAAAATGCTGGGCTTTGAATCCTGTCAGGACTTAGACTTTGGGCACCATCCTCAAGATCATGAGGGAGGGAGACAGACAGAAAACGGACGAATGGTGATCTGGATGCTCCTCAATTGGATGTGATAATAAGCTGTAAATTGTTACAACTTGTAAAAAGAACGCATGGTTCCAAGAGAGAAGTCCATGGCTAAACTATGTAGAAAAATCCAAGCTGCTGGGCACATCAATAAAAGAGCATCAACTAACACAAAAAAACTCCAACAAAAAACAACAAAATCGCTCAGCTCAAACTGATCAGCATGAAGTGGGCGTTTGCGTTTTTGGTACATCCATTACTGTCTAAGGTATGGACAACATTTTATGCACAGAATTACTACACATTTGGGAGAAAAAAAACCCTGGAGAAACAGATGAAAGAACACAAGCATGCAGACAATACAATGCCTTAGAGCAACTGTCTATCGACAGAGCCGCCATTTTTGAAAGTTTTGAGATACGCTCATTTGAAAAGTTTGAAAGGTCAGAATAAATCGAGGATTGAACGGAAGTATTCAGTTTTTGGAGAGAGAACAGGTATTGATGCGATCTTTATCATAGCATCTTTATGTTGTACTACATGTAGAAGAAAGCACATAAATGCATATTTACTACTGGTGGCCTGTTTTTGCCCGGAATTTTCTTGCAGTCTGCATGTGAAACTTTGATGTCCACTAAGTCTGGTCCTCTCAAAGCCACGCTAGGTAGGACAGTGCAGAAAGTGGAATTTCCTATAAAGGCTAGGATAGCAAAAACACTGGCAGTGAAGGTAGACCACCTTGCTTGCAAAGAAAATACAGCAGGCATGGCACAAAGCTTGACCCTCTTTCCCAGATAAGATCACATTCCAGCCATCAGTTTTCAGCAGGAACAACCACACAACCTCCAGGCCCGCCAGTGTTTTTATCACTTTTTATCACTTTTATCACTAAACCCTGCCCAGTAGTCCAAGTGTATCCACTCATAGGCAAGAAGGGTTTGCACAGCTGGATGTCCGCTGTTGCAGACCCCTGTCCCAGATAATTGGCATTAACAGCCTTTAGAGGAAAAGCAGGATGCTGTACAGTAGTCCAGTGTACCCTGTGAAATTTGCTAGGATAATTTTGTGCAACAAAGGTTTTCTTCAAATATCTTTGAAATTAATTGAAACTTTTATTTTATACTTTTGTCATCTGTAAAGTTCACAGTAAATTCTATCAAATATGTAAAAAATTTTATATCGAAAATTGCTAATTTTTTCAGATAAACTGTTCTTGCTCTATGGCATCAAAATTTATAATAAGCATCTGCTGTGCTAGCCATACCACCATAATGAGAAATTCTCAACTTTTTATCACTTTTAATGTACACACTTTCCCACTGACTCTTCTGACAGTATAGATGTTAAAAAGCGTTCACTTTATCAAAAGTCGCTGCTTTCTTTGAAAACTAGATTTCAAAACAAACCAGCAACAACAACATTCCCCATCCCCAAAGAAGCCCCCCCCCCCCCCACCCCCACCCCCATCAAACAAACAAGAAAACCGCAAGAAAAAATTCCCCCCCCCCCCCCCCCCCCCCCTCACCACTCCAAGTAAAACCCCAATAAAGAAAAAAAAAACACCAACAAAATCGAAATGAAAATCAGTACACGCACGCACACACACACACACCACACACACGCACGCGCGCGTGCTCGTGAACGCTTGGCAGGGGGAGGGAATGAAGGAAAGGTTAAAAACAAAATAACAAAACCAAAGAAACAAAAAGGGACGTGATTTTCGTCTACTTTCATGAAGCAAGAGTTACGCCTCTTAGCACTGGCAAAATCTTCGGGACTCGGCCCTCCTGTGTTGGATGCAACAGGATAATAATAATATGTGCACGTGTTACTGTTTGTACCCGCGTGCATGGGCGGGAGCGAAAACACAGATAGAATACAGGTAGCCTTTAGACAAGGCATAGGTAATAACGCACAGATAGAATACAGACAGCCAGGTAGCCTTTAGACAAGACACAGGTAATAACGCACAGATAGAATACAGACAGCCAGGTAGCCTTTAGACAAGGCATAGGTAATAACGCACAGATAGAATACAGACAGCCAGGTAGCCTTTAGACAAGACACAGGTAATAACGCACAGATAGAATAAAGACAGCCAGGTAGCCTTTAGACAAGGCACAGGTAATAACGCACAGATAGAATACAGACAGCCAGGTAGCCTTTAGACAAGACACAGGTAATAACGCACAGATAGAATAAGACAGCCAGGTAGCCTTTAGCAACACAGAATAGCACAGTAAATACGCACAGCCATACCTCAATACTGCATCGGTAATAACCACGAGATAGGTACAGACACCCGGTACCTTTAAGACTAGCCAGGTAAACGCCACACATAGAATAACGAGAAGCCAGGTCGCCTTACAGCTAGAACCAACGTCACCCAATTCTTCTTTTTTGAAGAGTGGTCCCAGACTGACTTTGACACTGTCACTGCACTCCTAATTGAATCTAATGAGATTTGTCCCCTTTACTCTGTCTTCCATTCTCTTTTTTTTGTCTCTCGTCTCTTGTCCTTCCCCACCACTACTCTCCTCTTTCTGCCTGTTCGTGTCTTTTTCTGTCTGTCTCTTTCTCTCCCCCCCCTCCCCATACCTTCCTTCTTCTCTGCTGTCTGTCTGTCTGTCTCTCTCCCTTCTTCTCTTCTCTCTCTCTCTCTCTCTCTCTCTCTTTCTCTCTCTCTCTCTCTCTCTCTCTCTCTCTCTCTCTGCTCTTTCTCTACTCTCTCTCTCTCATCTTTTTTAACCATCTACCTCTCATGCAATGCACTCGTGCACATACGCACGCGCGCGTGCACACACACAATGCACGTCTGTCACACATCGACACCGCGCGCGCGTGTACACCCCAACACCCACACCCCCACAACAATAAAATCGTTTGTTAAACTATGATCATTATCATTGATTGCATGCTGTAAGATAGTTGAATGCACGCTTTGATTGCTATCAACATATAGCGCATATAAGTCCATGATTTATATTATTATAATTATATTATTATTATATATAACAACAACAACACACCACGCAACAACACACAACACACGCACA
>CM054144.1:29566319-29593819 GCA_028751875.1 Rapana venosa
AACTTAATGGATGACATAGGTAAACGGTTAAAATACCAATTAAAGTCGTAATATACTTTGCTTTTCAAAAAGCTTTTGATAGCATTCCGCGTGAAAGGTTTGCGCATAAACTGAAGGGATGTAACACTCAAATCGACCTCTCAATAAGTTGGATGACAAACTCTAACTTTTTCCCTAGGAGTAACCCGCTATCTACTAACCCTTCCCACCCTATCATCTACAACTGGATTATGGTAGCATACAAAATGTGCACAGTGCAAATATAGGTTCTCTCCCTTAACGTAGGAATGGTGTTATATTAAGAGACGGAAGTCAAGTAGAAGTAGTAATGGAGGCTACATTTTTATTTCAGGAAAATATTAATAAGTTAGTGTAATGGACTAAGGAACAGCAAATAATAGTTAAACAGCCAAAATGCACAATCATTGATGACATGGGAACTCAGTTTATCAGCAGTACATTTCTAGGAAAGATCTGAAGGCCACAAAAGACAGTTTTGAAAACACACTCATAATTATTTGATTTTCCCCTGACTTCTGAGGAAAAAAGCCTTAAATGGCTGGTGAGACATTACACTCAAGATCCTAGATTTATTTTCAAGGAAAGAAAAAATAAAACCCTGAGAGCACATGAAATTTAACAATTCCCCAGCTTGCAGATGTGGGCAAGTGAAAATGCTGACAGCATAAGTCGTTCATTACACAATGAATGTCACTAACTTTGGGTATGAATTTAGACACAATATTTGATATTATGTTAGTGACTGTAGAGGTTCTTTTTTCTTATCCTTAAAAGACCACTTCTAAAATGTCAGAATGCAATTTGTTCCCCATGTATAATGGATCTTTAAGAAACGTTTAAAGAAGACTAAGAACAACAAATGATAGAAGTAAGCAGTCGAAGACGTAAGAGAAAAGAGCAAAATCTCTGTAAGTAATCTGAGTCGTGGAAAAAGACCATCATTTCTTAAAGTAGTTTGAGTAACGAAATTTTTAACAAAGTTATTTGACGAATGAAAAAAAACCACCTTAACAAATTGCTAAAGTAATCTTAAGTTATGACAAAAAGATTCGAGCAATTCTTGAAGTAATCGGAGTTATGAAAAAATCCTTTAAAAAATCTAAATAATCGGAGTTAAAAGGAAGACAAAACATTTGATGAAGTATTGTGAGTTAAAAACATGACCAAAAAGCAGTTTTGAGTTTTGACTAAACCTAAAACTTCCTAAAATCTCAAGCCTTTTAATACTGTAGACCCAGAAAGTGATCGTGATTCAGACATTGAAAATTCTTCGCTACGTGCATGTGTGCGTGTGCGCATATTAGGGTTGGAAGCGTTTATGCTTGCAAGCAAACAAGCAAGTGCGTGTGATTGTGTGTGCATCGGGCTGCTTGTGCGTACCGAAACATTCACACGTGTGTGCCAATGAGCTGAGCCGACCCCCCCCCCCCCCCTCTTCCGTATTGCTGCTCTTGAATGGAAGCAGTGGGCTTTTTTCACGCCCTATTTCACACACAGACACAGACAGACAAACAGACAGACACACACACATACACACACACATGATCATGGCCACGCATCAACCTAGTTTTCAACGAGAGCGCGTACAAAAGAATGACAATTAATCTGTCGTATTTGTTCGTTTGTTCTCTTCAGTCAGTGTAGGCTTAAGTTGTCGAGAACGTCTTCTATTTCTTCGGACCTGAAAGGAGAGAAAGAGGAGTTTATACTTTTGACAGCATGACAATCAGTAAGAGGATGAACGCGACTGGAAAGAGCAGACAAACGTGGTTTGCCCCCCCCCCTCTCTCTCTCTCTCTCTCTCTCTCTCACACACACACACACACACAAGAGCAAGGAAGCTGTGTGTGTGTGTGTGTGTGCGCGCGCGTGCATGCGTGGGTGGGTGTTTGTGTGGGCTTGAGAGAGAGAACTCTGAACTCTGAAATGATTTATTGTACCTGGCCTTTGGCCACAATACAATTCAAAGAAAATAAGAAAACTATGAAGAACATGAAATATAAATAACTTCATATAATCTTTGATAAGACCTTGACATAATCATACACCTTGGCATGTACCCAAAATTGTGCTTCTGTAAACGCCTGATCCAAAATCATACATTGAGTGCTGACTTAGACCAACACTTCAAACAAATCTTAGATCAATATCACAGAACAAAACACGGCTCAAAACACAACTGGGACCAAACATGAAAATAGGGTTATACCTGGCGTTGTCAACACATGGGCATACAAAATACAAACATCAATTGTAGCAGCGAGAGAGAAAAGATGATAGAGAGAGAGAGAGAGAGAGAGAGAGAGAGAGAGAGAGAGAGAGAGAGAGAGAGAGAGAGAGAGAAGGCGTTTCAGATCGTACTAAAGCCCAACAAAAAGCTGAATTAAGCAGCTGCTATTTTTCTTGTTGACATTACACGTCAGTTGAAGTTCCCGACAAGAAGCTTCTGTTTACAGAGTGGTAAAGCGTGGGAGAGTGCTAGTGCGAAAGTGCTTCCCTCTTACTTACAGATGCCCAGTTCAGTATGCATGCTTACTGCCAATTTAAGACGCCGACACAGGGTCCTTTTCAATGGGAGGGTTCAGGAGCTCAGGCTGTCAGTATAAAATGATGATGATGATGATAATAATAATAATAAGAATGGTGATAATAATGATAGTAATAACGATAACATACAACAAAAACAATAATAATAAAATAAAATAACAATACTATAATATATAATAATAAAATAAAAAAGTCCCCTGCTATATGACACGTACAAAAGGCAGGAGAAATGAAGACGATTGCAAGTTAAGAGTTTACATTTGCACACACACACACATGCGCGAGCGCGTGCGCGAACACACACACACACACACACACAACACAGCACACACACACACACACACACACACACACACACACACACACACACACACACACACACACACACACACAGAGGCCTAGGCCTATATGCTGCACATTTTTTGTAAAAAAAAAATAAAATTGAGTTAAGCTTGTTGCCTCTTTTTGAAAACAGCTTCAGTTTTAGCGACCCAGCTTAACCTGTGATCTAAACCAGTTCTCAGATACTTTAGTTCCAAAGGTTTTGAACGTCTTGAATATGGATAAGAATATTCGCAGAAGTGATTCCCTGATCTTTTGAAACTGATAGGAAAATCCTTAGTTTTTTGAAAGATTTAGCTTTAGATACGCCTCATCACACCGATGGGCAAACTCCGTGAGGGATGGACCATGGTCTTGCTAGGACTGATCCAGATGAGAGAGAGAGAGAGAGAGGAGAGAGAGAGAGAGAGAGAGAGAGAGAGAGAGAGAGGAGAGAGAGAGAGAGAGAGAGAGAAGAGAGAGAGAGAGAGAGAGAGAGAGAGAGAGAAAAGAGCACTGTCATCCGCAAATTTCACAAGGACTTTTCGTAGCTGTTTCTGCAATCATCTGTGAATAGAATGTACAGAAGTGGAGAGAGAACACAACCCTGTGGAGAACCAGTACTGGAAAAAACAGGTGTTTTGTTGGCCGAAACATGATGTGGTTTGCTGGTTAGAAGTCCAATCATCCACAGAACAAGTTGATTGTCTAGGTCAATTTTGAAATTATTTTGTTAACAAGAACTATGCGAGGCCTCATTGTATTGAAAGCTGAACTAAAGTCAGTAAACAGTATTCTGGCATGAGAGTCAGGTGTTTCTAAGTGGCTGTACCACTTGTTCAAATAAATAGTTTGGCATCTTCGACACACGTACTTCTTCCGGTCCGGTACACAAATTTGAGTGGATCAAGATCTTTCTGTGTTACGGAAAGAATGAGAGATTTTACGATCTTTTTGAGTGTTTTCGTCACAAAAGATGTGAGAGCGACAGTACAGGTGTAAAGTCGTTAGGCCGAGAAGGATTGGGTTTCTTTGGAAGAGGAAGTCTTCCAAAAAACCAGTATCTGGCAAGTATCCAGCGAAACTTGGAACAGGTGTTGAAAGACGTGCGTGCGGCGCGCGCGCGCGTGTGTGTAGGCTGTGTGTGTATGTGTGTATATATGTGTGTGTGAATGTTGCGTGTGCGTGTGTGTGTATGCGTGTGTGCGGTATGCACGCGCGTGCGCGCACACAGGTGAGCGCTTGCTAACGAATTTATGCGTGCACCCACAAAAGACAAGTCATTTGCGAGTATATACCTATAGAACTTGTACACATCTGTCCCCCAAAACAACCTTTTCTTTTCTTTTCTCCTTTCTCCAGCACTAGTTTCCTTCGGAGCGTAGCGCAATGCAATGACGAGGCGTGTGAAGCAGTCAGCCGTCCACGATGTCCTGATCCCGCTTCTGAGGTGAGACTAATCCCTCCCTTCCTTCCATTGTGCCTGTCCTTGTGTCCAAGGTCTCCCCTCCCGTGCTCACACACCTTTGACTGTCAACGGTCTCTTGCAGACAGGACCAATAAAAAAAAAAGAAGGTAAAGGTGTTCCCATAACCTATAAGGTTGTAGGCGAGCGAGGCGTCAGAGACCTCAGCTTCTCTAAGGGCCCAGCATATTGAGGGCGGGGGCACCCATCTCCTCTCCCTCGCTGCTTTACCTGCCCTGATCAGGCAGGTACCCATTTACAGCTGAGTGAACTGGGGGACTGTAATGAAGCCAAGGTGAGCAAACGATCACCCATCCAAGTGGTAACCACGCTCGATGCTGCTTAACCTTGGCTAGGGGAAAACGAGTGCTCTGATCACTGAGCTATCCCGTCCCCAGATAGGATGGCTGACCATTTTTAGTTTTAGGAAGGAAAAAAAAAAGGTTTATGTTGACAGGTGCATTGAAAGAAACTGCGGTTAAATGTAATAAGAAGTCAAGATTATAAGATTCAAGATGTAACGCACACTATGAATAAACAAACTGGGTGGGCACATTGTGTTAAAAAAGACAACAAAAGAAAAAAGGTAGATAAGTTTAAGAAAAAAAGGAGAGAAGAGAGAGAGAGAGAGAGAGAGAGAGAGAGAGAGAGAGAGAGAGAGAGAGAGAGAGAGAGAGAGAGGAGAGAGAGAGAGAGAGAGAGAGGAGCACATCATTTTACAACAAAGTAGACAAATCTAACTTACCCCTCACAGACTAAAGGTATGTAAATAGTTGGGGTTTTAAAAAAACTAAACAACTTTTTTTCGTTCCTCGGCTAGAGCTCCAAACTTCACCAGTGATGAGATTTTGCATATGTACCCTACCATTCAGGTAGCCATACTCCGACTTATGGGATGATGTCGAAACATCCTGAAAGCAAATTAACGTTTTATTTTCAAAATGTGCTACCATTTTTTTTTCTTTTTTATATACTTTTTTTTAACGTTTATAACATAAATGACAAATCGTTTCTCTCTCTCTCCTCTCTCTCCTCTCTCTCTCTCTCTCTCTCTCTCTCTTCTCTCTCTCTCCTCTCTCTCTCCACACACACACAACACACATAACACACACACACACACACACACACACACACACACACACACACACACTGATAAAAAGAAAAAAAACAACAAAGAAAAAAACGAATAAAATAAAGAAACGAAGAAGGAACAAACAAACAAAAAAACAGACCGAAAGAAAGAAACAGTTCTTTTTTTTCATATCGTATTAGAATTCAACAAAAGCGAAATATCTAATAAGCACAACCATCATCATTTTCCTGTTGACACTGGACGTTAGTATAATAGAGATTCCTCATAGAATAGTCAGCTTTTCTTTAAGGACTCGAAAAGCGTGGGAGAGTGTGTAAGTTTGAAGTGTTTCACCTGTTACTTACAGATTCCGAGTTCATTTATGCATACTTACTAGCTCTTTTTCTTTTTAAAGAGAGAGAGAGAGAGGAGAGAGAGAGAGAGAGAGAGAGAGAGAGAGAGAGAGAGAGAGAGAGAGAGAGAGAGAGAGAGAGAGAGAGAGAGAGAAAGCGAAGAATTTAGCGTCAAGAAAAGACATACTTTGAGTGTGTGTAGAGATTTGTTTAAAGTTTGAACAGAAATGTATGCGGAAAAAAAGCAAAAAACCCCACCCCACTCTACTTACTACGCGTCAGTAGTTTCCATGTATTTTAATCAAAGCTTTTTATTTTATTTTAACCTCAGATACTGCTTGAGTTTCTGTCTTTTTCGTTGTCTGTCTGTCTGTCTATCGATCTCTCTGTGTATCTATCTATTTTTCTTTTGCTGCCTCATCTTCTGTGACGTCCCTGTTATGCTGTTCCCACCCCACTCATCCCAATCTCCCCGCCACAGCCATACCTAGATTCGTAATGTCTCATCCCCATGGAAGTCCATGGGGAGTCTATCAATATCAGGCCGCCATAGGGCCACCAGCCAGAGGGACCCTGCACTGCTGCTGGGTCACTTTGGTGGGGTTCAGTAGCGCCTGTTCTGAGCTAACATACGCAGGACACCACCTACTAAGCCCCCTACGAACGACAGTATTAGCTCAGTCGCGGAGCCAGACTGAGTGAAACGCCCACCCGAGGTGGCAACCACCACAACAACGTCCCTCCAACGACCGTCCCCCCTGAACCTCCAACCCCAAAGGCTCTGACACAAACTCCCAACAGGCACAGAAGTGTAATAGCAAACCGAGTCTGAGGTCATCATGAGACCAGAGCAACTAGGATCACCGAATCAGAGGCTTTTTTGTTTATTGCATGATGATCAATGACAATGAGGATGACGTAATGATGCTGCTGTGGAGGTGCATGTGCTTTGAGACTACTTGACAGGGTTGTACTCTACGCTTACTATCACGTGCATTCATTTCCATATATGTCTGCATTCTATTACTTCTTAGATATGCTTTAATCACTGCAAAATAAATTTCCATTAAACAGAGGACAATAAAAGAATTGAATTGAATTGAATCATAATATATCCCGGCGTCAACCGGGCCCAAGAGATACAGACACCAGCAGGGTTAGTCAGGAAATTTTAGAAACACTCTCAAACTCGCATCCTTTAAGTGGATGAAGCTTGACTGTGTGGTCCCAGTCTTACCACTGAGCCCACAGCACACTCACTCTGGGTAAGAGCCGGCCGGAGTCCGAAAAATCCCTATGACTCTTATGGGAATCGAACCCACAACCTTCCAGTCCGAAATCCAAAGCGCTAACCACTGCACTATGGTGGCTGGTTTTCTTTCTTTCCTTCTTTTTCAACTTTTTAAATCTTATCTACTCATATTCAATGTATTGATTGCTTCCCCTTTTTATGGGGGTGAAGAGCTACAATGTAAAGTTACAAGCATCTGGTGTGGTCTAACAATATACATGCACTAGAGAAGACTTCAATGTCTGTCAAGACTATCTGACTATACTGAGCAGGGGCGCGTGCGTGCGTGCGTGCGCGCGCGCGCGCGCGCGTGTGTGTGTGGTGCGTGCGTGCGTGTGTGTGTGTGCGCGTGCGTGTGTGTGTGTGTGTGTGTCTCTCTCTCTCTCTCTCTCTCTCTCTCTCTCTCTCTCTCTCTCTCTGTGATCCTCTAACCCTTTAATATGGAGATATCTTTTAATGTGACAAGTCTTTGAATGTCAGATTGCACGACGACCCATCATTCAGATGAGGCAGACAATCAGCCAAATGCTACTACTCTTCAAACAGATCTTCCCCACGCCCTACGATATTAAAATGCCGAAACCAAAATGAAACAGCCTTTCTTGTGTACCCAAAGCGCCGAATCTTTGATTCCGAGAGTGAAAGACAGGACAAGGCCATCTCGGAAAGAAAAGAAATTGAGGTGTGTTTTTTTTTCCACACAAGAAATCCCGATGATGGCTCGTTATCTTTGTTTAACGAGTGAAGAGGTAGAGTTGATGGCTTTGAAACCACCTGACTTTTAACCCGTAGAAAAAGAGATAAATCTTGCCTGTGTAAATACTCTGTGTCAGTTTACTGACATGCCACATTACATTGCTACAATGTATTGGTTTACCTTCTTTAGAAAGGGCAAAGTGCGCACAACCTGGCTCGATGATACCCATGTTTAATTAACACGATTATCTGGGTTCAAAAAGTCACCGGGCTTTACGGCTGCTATGAGATGAAGGATGACATGATAACGAGGAGGACATGCCATCAATCATATTATGTGCGGCCAATTGACTTTCGCTGATAATTGTCTGGTGTGGTCTTGAACTGACTGATGTATGTGGCCACGGAAGATAAGTTGGAAAAGGTTTGTACATACTGGTTTATGAATGTGGGTGAAGTGGTCTGTGTTCTGAAGTCTTCTTGTTCTTGGTTTTGATCTCGTAGTGATTCTTCTTCGTTTTTCCTTGTCGTGATCGTCGTGCTCCTCTTGGGTTTCGTTCTGATGTTTGTTTTTGTTGTTTCTGTTCTAGTTCTTCACATTCATATTCTCTACTGTACATCATCATCTCCAGCAGTAGCAGCAGCAGCAGCAGCAGCAGCAGCAGCAGCAGCGTCGTTGTCATCATCATCGTCACCATCGTCGTCATCATCATCATCATCATCATCATCATCATCATCATCATCATCATCATCATCATCAAAACATACATTATTTGTAAATGTGGCTTTGATTTGACTTCACACACACACATGAGCGCATGCACGCACACACGCACGCGCGCGCGCGCACGCACACACACACACACACACAGAGGGTTGATTACAGACAACAACAACAACAAAACATACATTATTTGTAAATGTGGCTTGATTTGACTTCACACACACTCACACACACACAAGCACGCACGCACACAGGCACGCACGCACGCACACACACACACACACACACACACAAGCACGCACGCACACAGAGTTGATTACAGAGTAGACTGTTTGCACACTCTATTTTGCCTATACCACGCTTGAGAGGATGTCTCCAGGTGAGTGTTATGCTTCAGCGGTTTTCTCACACAAAATTGAGAGAGAGAGAGAGAGAGAGAGAGAGAGAGAGAGAGAGAGAGAGAGAGAGAGAGAGAGAGAGAGAGAGAGAGAGACAGACAGACAGACAGACAGGTAGGTAGACAGATAGACAGACAGCAACAGAAACAAAGAAACAGAGAGAGAAACAGACAAGAACAAAGAAATACACAGAGAGATGGAGATGAACAGACAGACAGACAGACAGACAAACATATATCAAAATTATCATGGAAATACTGATAACTCCACTGCAAAAAAATTTCGTGGTTTCAAGAGAAATTGATCCCTCAAACGAAAAAAACGTTAGTTTTTTTTTGTTTGATTTTTGTGTTTGTGTGTGTTTTTTTTGTACATTATTGTTCGTCAATAAAATAGTGGATTATTGGGGAAGTAAAAACCACAGGAGTAAGGACTAGCCGCGATAGCACCATGGTTAGTGGTCAGTTGTTGGGTGTTAAAGCCTGAGTGTCTGTAAATAGTTTACTATTCTCTTCTGCCTTTGGGTTTTTAAACTTTTTTCCATTTCCACCCGAGAAGACTTTATGCCGCTTAACAACCTTGTGGTGTCCTTAAGTAGTTATCTTGTCGTTATCTGGATCAAGACGACGATCACTTGAGCAAACCTGGTCCAAAAGTAAAAGGCATCTTTTTTCTTAAAAAAATGTTGAGCACATAAAGTAATGGCATTGGAAAGATATTAGTCATATAAAAACTTTGTCGAGACTGCCAACATAGAGCGTGTACTCCCTTACTTTTTTTCTGCAAAAAAAAATTCGTTGGGATTGACCGATGTGCACACTCATTTGTTTTGTGATTTGCAGGCTGTATGTGCATCAGCATCCCACCTGGTGAAGGAAAGGAGAAGACAAGTATAATCATTTTAACTAATATAAATAACTCGTTTGAGCATTTGACAAATATAAATACATTTGTTTCAGCATTCAACAAATACATTCGTTTCAGCATTTAGCAAATACAAATACAATCATTTCAGCATTTGACAAATACAAATACATTTGTTCAGAATTTTAACAAATATAAACACATTCCTTTCATAATTTTAACAAATATAAACACATTCGTTTCAGCATTCAACAAATACATTCGTTTCAGCATTTAGCAAATACAAATACAATCATTTCAGCATTTGACAAATATAAATACATTCGTTCAGAATTTAACAAATATAAACACATTCCTTTCAGAATTTTAACAAATATAAACACATCGTTTCAGCATTCAACAAATATAAATACATTCGTTTCAGCATTCAACAAATATAAATACATTCGTTTTAGCATTTGACAAATATAAATACGTTCGTGTCAGCATTTAACAAATAGATAAGTGCAATCATTTCAGCATTTGACAAATACATATACATTCGTTCAGAATTAAACAAATATAAACTCATTCCTTTCAGAATTTTACCAAATATAAACACATTTGTTTCAGCATTCAACAAATATAAATACATTCGTTTCAGCGTTTATCAAATACAAGCACAATCATTTAAGCATTCGACAAATGAATACCTACACATTCATTTCGGCATTTGACAAACACAAATACATTCGTTTCAGCATTTAACAAATACAAATACATTCGTTTCAGCATTTAACAAATACTAGTACATTCAGTTCAGTACTAATATTCATCGTAAACAGAGTAATGTAAAAAAAAAACTTACCAAAAAAACCCATTCATCTTGCTGTTTCATCCAGTTATTTAAGCGCTTTGATTTGTTTCCTTTACAAGATTCAGTACTATACAAATTCCTTATAATTATTATCATTACCATTAGTATTTACCACAAAAAAGGTACGCAGCATTTGACAGAAAGTTTCCAGATAGACACAGATATATATATATATATATATATATATATATATATATTAGAGAGAGAGAGAGAGAGAGAGAGAGAGAGGGAGAGAGAGAGAGAGAGGGGAGGGGGGGGGGGGGGGAGGCAAGAACGTAGGGAGGTAGGGGAAGAGGTTATTGTCTTTGTCGAGCATGTCCACTTTAGGATAACAGCCTGCTTATGTGTGATGGTGAATGTTTCTTTTTTTAAGCTGTCTAGATGAAAGCACTCGCTTTCCCCCAGCCAAGTTAAGCAGGGTCGAGCGTGGTTACCACTTGGATGGGTGACCGTTTGCGCGCCTTGGCTTCAGTACAGTTCCCCCAGTTCCCCCAGCTGTAAATGGGTACCTGTCCTCTTTAGGGTCAGGGAAGGTAAAGCAGCGAGGGAGAGGAGATGGGCACCGCCCTCAATATACCGGCCCTAGAGAAGTGAGGTCTCTGACGCCTCGCTCCCCTACGACCTTATAGGTTATGGGACACCTTTACCTTTTTTTTTTTATAGATGAAATAGAAAATTTGTAACACACACACACACACACACCACACACACACACACACACACACACACACACACACACACACACACACACACACAACCGTGAATAGACGTTAAACTGAAGATATCACACACACATACATACACACACGCACACACACAACACACACACACATACACGCACGCACGCACACAACCTCCACCCCCACCCCACCCACCCACACCCACACACTTGCACACACATACACAGTGGGAGAATATTGCTAATAGACGAGTACTGAACACTTGTACATGCATCAGTCCCTTTATCCACTGCTGTGAAGTATCTAGGGGTCATTATTGACAACACACTCTCTATGCAAAAATTCATCACCCAGACCTGCCAGTCCTGCTACTATCAATTACGGCGTATTAGTGCAATTCGAAAGTACCTGTCCACAGATGCAACATGCAAACTTGTTGCGACTCATTCTTTCACGTCTGGACTATTGCAATTCTATGTTGGCTGGTCTGCCAGCATCATCAATCCAATCCCTTCAACGTATACAAAACTCTGCAGGTCGTCTAATCCTCAGAAAGAAAAAAATCTGAGCATATTACCCCTCTCTTGCAATCTCTCCCCTGGCTGCCTGTGCCACAGAGAGTAAACTATAAGATCAGTACCCTCTGTTACAAATGTCTTCACAAAACAGCACCCGCCTACCTCTGTGAATGTCTTCACTTGTACACTCCTTCTCGTTCTCTCCGCTCTGCTGCAGATACCTTGTCCTTACGAATACCTAGATTCAACCAATCCACTATCGGCCGTCGCTCTTTCTCAATTTCTGGTCCATTGATGTGGAATGATCTCCCTCTCTCTCTCTCCGCCAAAAGCCTTCTTATGACACTTTTAAATCCAGTCTCAAGACATATTTATTTCAAACCTAAGATTTTTCTCTCCTGCCTCATCTCATAGTTTTTCCCTGCCTTCAACAGCCAAGATTCTATTGCCCTGCCAGGGAGTGTGACCTCTGTGTGTGTGTGTGTGTGTGTGTGTGTGCGTGTGTGCACATTTGGACTTGATGGAACTATTACTTGTCACTGGTTGTATGACTGTGTAAGAATGAGTTGTGTGCAAGCGCTTTGATTTGTCTCTGCAAGATATAGCGCTATATAAATTCCATTTATTATTATTATTATTATTATTGTACGCGCAAACTGCATACATACTTACAGGTTCAACATCTGAACATTTTGGGCCAACAGAAACAGAAATATGACATCAGTAACTGCTTTATTTAAAAGAACCTCAACACCCACACCCTTCAGCGACTTTTAGCACCTACATGATAAATCTTTATGAGTAATCAGCAATTTTTTTAAAAAAAGGATGTGATTTACATAAAGCAGTTTCACTTTGTCGCTCTTGTGCAATGAACCTAGCCCATTTTGAAATAGATGTCACACAATACAGACATGCAGAATGCTATTGCAGCTAAATGTTAGGGGCTTACAATCAGGACAATTATTGCAATTATGGTTCAAGTTAACACTTACAGCTCACTTTTAGATAACCGTCATGCTGGTTCAACGTTTATGATAATCATTATACCAGCATTCAGAATAGTCACACATCTTAATTATCATGTCGGTAAACAAACAGTGATCATGGCTCGCAGCTGAACTAATTGTTAATTTATTGACTTGAACCTACACGTTAGATCAGCCGTTTTGCTGGTGTGTCGATTTTAAACAGGCTGATATGCCTGCCATAAGATCTTTAGATAGCAAGACCCCCTCCAAGCCTATATACATCAGTTATATAAAGAACATTGCGAACTTTTTTTTTTAAAGTTTGAGAGGCATAGCTGTAACATTGTGTTAGAATCCTTCGCCTTTAGGATTACAATTATTCCAATGAGTGGGCTGAGAGCTTGCATTGAAAAAAACAACCCAACAAACAGGAGTAAGCAGCAACTGTAGAACGATTAATCTATATAATTATTTATTCCTTTTCTTCCAAAAAGAATACCACACGTTACATAACAAGCATATCCAAGCAAATTTATTGAAATGACTCTCACCTCCCCTTCCCCCCAAAAAAACCCCAAGAATAAATAAAAGAGTTTGAAAATTTAGTTTCAACCAGAAAAAAAGTGTTTTTAGATATTGTCGAAGAAAGACAACTTCATGGTTGCTTTTCAGGATCAGATTAAAACACTCTGATTTGTCACAAAATTCAGAGAGAGAGAGAGAGAGAGAGAGAGAGAGAGAGAGAGAAGAGAGAGAGAGAGAGAGAGAGAGAGAGAGAGAGAGAGAGAGAGAGAGAGGAGAGACACAGACAGACAGACAGACAGACAGACAGACAGACAAAAAGATTGATAGAGACAGGGAGATATAGAGATACCAAAAAAAAAAAAGAAGGAAATACAAACAGATTTAATATAATTTACATTTGAGCAACTCAACAAACGATGTCTGTTTTTTTAAGGTACAATGTGTGTGTGTGTGTGAGTGTGTGTATGTGTGTATGTGTGTGAAGAGGAGGGGGCTGGGGTATTGAACACATACCACACAAAGCAATGAGAGGTTATGAGAAAAAAAATATGGACCAAGATTTCTGTCCTGGGCAAAAGGGCACACAGTAGGGGTCAGTTAAGGCCATCTTCATTTGCACACGACACAGATAGGATATTGTCCACCATGTGTGTGTGTGCGTGTGTGTGTGTGTGTGTGTGTGTGTGTGTGAAAGTGTGCAAGTGTGCAATTCTGTTTTTTTAAAATTTATTTTATTCTTTTATATCTAGGATAATAGAATAAGCACTTATGTGTTTTTTATATCCAGTCCCCGAGTGTATGCGGTTTTGTAAACTCTGTCATCTGTTCCCACCGGCACACAACGGCCTACTCTTACAAAAAGCGGAACATGATTTAACGTGTGCGCAAGATGTTCTGCATGCGTTCGCACACGGGGCCTCGGTTTATAGTCTCATCCGAAGGACTTTTGTGTAAGTGTGTGTGTGTGTGTAAGTGTGCGTGTGTGTGTGCAAGTGTGCAAGTGTGTGTTGTGTGTGTGTGCGCGCCGCGCGAGTGTGTGTGTGTGTGTGTGTGTGTGTGTTATTTGAACTTACTGTAAACCTTCAGTTACATATCAACGGTGAGTGAGGGGTATCTTTTGCATAAAAATCAATACACAATTGCTGGGTCTGTCCGATAGATTCGGTTGTAATGTCATTTGCATACCCCCTAAACAAACAAGAAAAGACCGCCCGATTTAGAAAAAGAAAGAAAAAAATAGTGTTCCAATCTTAAGATAGTTCTCTCTCTCTCTCTCTCTCTCTCTCTCTCTCTCTCTCTCTCTCTCTCTCTCTCTCTCTCTCTCTCTCTCTCTCTCGCTCTCTCTTAACTTGATATCTTTATTGATAGTATATATTTTTTCTTTTAAAGGGTTTTGGTGAGGATGCTTTAACAGAATTTGATATCTGGTTTATTTTTATGTTGATGTAACCTGGAAATGCGCTCTCTCTCTCTCTCTCTCTCTCTCTCTCCTCTCTCCTCTCTCTCTCTCTCTCTCCTCCTCTCTCTCTCTCTCTCTCTCTCTCTCTCTCTCTCTTGCTTCTTGCTGTCTCCCCTCCATTTTACTTTATTCATATTACCTCATTATAATCAGTGTATCAGTTTTCATGTTAATGTTTGATTTAATTGAGAATTATATGTTTATCAACGTATATCTTTTTTCTCAAATAAAAATCTATGTATCTCTTGAAATTAATGCTCAAGTCAGTTAGGGATTATGTATTGTTTAATATATAATTTTTTTTCAAAATCATGTTGTCGTTGTTGTAGTAAGATTTTTACCTTTGTTTCGTTGATAGTCCCTAATCAGGGCAAGGGCCGGATGAAAAAAGTATGCGCATGATTATTCTGTTACCCTTGAAAAATAAAGATTCATTCATTCATTCTCTCTCTCTCCCTCTCTCTCTCTTCTCTCTCTCTCTCTCTCTCCTCTCTCTCTCTCTCTCTCTCTCTCTCTCTCTCTCTCTCTCTCTCTCTCTCTCTCTCTCTCTCTCTTCTCTCTTCTCAGTTTCTTTGGTTTTTTTCTTTTTATTTGCCCGTTTGTCTATATGCTGTCCTCTGACTATATCTCGTGTTAGTTTGTCTTTGTTTGTTGTCCTGTCGGCTGCAGAAATAAAACTTGTTATCCTTATTGTAAAAGTTTCATTCTCTCTCTCTCTCTCTTCTCTCTCTCTCTCTCTCTCCTCTCTCCTTTCTCTCCTCTCTCTCTCTCTCTCTCTTTCTCTCTCCTTCTCTCCTCCTCTCTTCTCTTTCTTTCCTCTCTCTCTCTCTCTCTCATCCTCTTTCTTCTTCCTTCTTCCTTTTTCTTGTCTTTCTTCCCAACAATGCCAAGTTTGTCCATGTCTATTTCTACTTTTATTTGCAATTTCTTTCGTTCATATACATGTACTCTCCTTCTTTCTGTTTGATTTTCTGTCTGTCAGTCTGTCTTTCGGGTTGTCTGTCTGTTGTTGTGTGTGTAAAAAATTGTAGGTACCATTCACACTTGAATAACTGGATGTGGCTTGGGTGGATGACTGCACACAACTGGGGTCACACGTACAGTCTCAGCCTTCTTGACCCCTAGCCGAGAGAGAGAGGGAGAGAAGAGGAGGAGAGAAGAGAGATGAGAGAGAGAGAGAGAGAGAGAGATGAGAGAGAGAGAAGAGAGAAGAGAGAGAGACAGACAGACAGACAGACATGACCAAGAGAGACACGGTGGGAGAGAAACAGAGACAGAGACAGACACGGCAGAGAGAGAGAGAGAGAGAGAGAGAGAGAGAGAGAGAGAGAAGAGAGAGAGAGAGAGAGAGAGAAGAGGCAGAGACAGACAGAGAGACAGAGACAGAGACAACACGGTGAGAGAGACAGAGACACAACGGCGAGAGAGAGGCAGAGACAGAGAGAGACAGAGAACACGGCGTGAGAAGACAGAGACAGAGAGAGACACACAGAAGAACGAGAACTACGGCGAGAGAGAGTGAAGAGACAGAGAGAGACAGAGACACACGGCGAGACAGAGACAGAGAACACACACACAGCGCGAGAGAGACAGAGACAGAGACAACACAGGGTAGAAGAGAAACAGAGGACAGAGACACACAGGGCGAGAGAAGAGACAGAGAGAAGAGGAGAGAGAGAGAGAGAGAGAGAGAGAGAGAGAGAGAGAGAGAGAGAGAGAGAGAGAGAGAGAGAGTAAGTATTTTCAGTGATAAAGGAAACAATAGTAAAATGTCAATCTAACTATTGGCTTATTTAGCATCAACATGATTAAATTGTCAATCTACATTTTGGAAGCAAAGAAACATTAAAGCAGCCGGTAATTATTGATAACCAAAATGGCATGTTGCAAAAACACGATGGGTACAAAACACGATATCAATTAAAGCAACAAACTTAAGGGATGTTTTGCATGTCAGAATTGATAAAGAGAGAGAGAAAGAGAAGAAAGAAAGAAAGAAAGAGAGAGAGAGAGAGAGAGAGAGAGAGAGAGAGAGAGAGAGAGAGAGAGAGAGAGAGAGAGAGAGAGAGAGAGACTCTTATTGCTGATAATCAATTTGGCCATATCATGAAGGTTTTCTTCATCACAAATGTATCAAAAAATTGTCAAAACCATGTGTACCTATTCATATAACCCCCAAAAACCAAACCCAACAACAACCAATAATGACGTTCGTTCTGAAACATAAAAAAAAAAATCTTTATCAATAAAATCAGGATATTACCACCAAGCCAACAAATATTTCTCTAACTGCTCTTATTAGCAAAAACTATCCATCAAAACCAATCATGTAAAGAGACATTGTCGTTCTTAATCAAAGGAGGGAGGGTTGGGGTGGGCGGGGGTTGGGAGAGCCTAGCCCTGTGGTTAAAGCTTTGCGCTTACGACTTCACGGCCCAGGATCGACCCTGGGTTCGAGCCACCACCCAGACACCCTGTGCAAGGGAATTTTTTTCCCTGGAGTGAACATCAGCATTGACTCCACTCCCCCGACAGTCTTTCGGATGAGACCATAAACCCGGGGCTCCGTGTGCAAACACACACCATTGTCCGTAAGTTGGAAATCTCCGTTAAGACGTAAATATAATCATCAGAACAACAATAATGAACGCTGGCAAAACTTCTTGTGCACAAGTTAAAATTATTCTGCCTTATCATGACGGTAAGAACAGATGACAACCACCCCCCCCCCCCTTCCCAAGAAAGACCCCCCTCCCCCACACAACAAAATTGCATGCACATATGTGTTGTGTTTAGACATTATACCCGAAGTCGGAATGCGATTACGTTAATGATGAACAAAACGGTGGCATGTGCAAAAATCTCACCATGTATGAACCTTGGAGCTCTAAGCCAGAAAGAAAGGGGAAAAAAGTGCAAGATCACACTGTCGCTATGCATTCTCAGACTCCAAAACAAATCCAAACAGAAACCTAATAAAATATATAAACATAAACTTTACGCAAACTATACTTCAGCCGTAACCTTATTTTTCTTTTGCGCCCAAGTGTGTACCTTACAAAATACACTCAGTTCTCTATGTATGTAGCAATGTTCTCTGGAGGTAAATAGATACTGTGAGAGCCCTGAATTTTTATGAAAAGTACAAATCAAAAGGGTGGTAATCAAACCACTCCACCCACATACTGCCATATAGCATATAGTAGGGAAAGAGAAGCACCCATAGTGTTTGGATGCGAAAAAAGAAGGAAGAAAGGAAAAATACATTACAGACAGAGAAATATGTTTAGTCGACAAACACACAGAGAGAAGAAATAAAAACTACCTTACATACAAAAAAGAAACGAAGTGAAAAGTTGAGTCCCTCAAAGAAGAGAAATGAAGAGTACTTGTACACAAAAGAAGAAGAAGAAGAAAAAGAAATAGACAAGTAAGACATATACTAGGCACACTAAAGAAGTCACGAAAGTAGCAAAAATTGAGTCTTAAGTTTGGATTTGATGATGCAGAGCGTGGGACTTTTTTCTTGGAAGATCAAGATTATTCTAAACAGACGAACCAGAGCTGGGAAAAGAACGACGACCAGCAGTAAACTTTTTGAATAAACAGATAAAACGAAGACTTAACCGGGAGACATAAACATAAAAAAAACGCTCAGTACAGAAAAATAAGTCCCCCAAACCCTCGAAACAGCCACCACCGACCCCTCAATACTAAAAAAAGAAAAAAAAGAGTCAGAGCCTATAATGTCCAGTAGGAAGCACACGAAACCTCCAAATAAAGACGCAAACATATATTATCATGTTTGAATGGTTGCAGCCAACAGCCAAGGCTAAAGGGCTGCGGAGCATGGTTGCCTTGACATCAGAGGGCTGTGCTGCCTTGGTTGTGTACACACTTTGCCACCCCCTTCTGCCGCCCACTTCACCCCAGTGCAAATAACTACCTACTCCTTGAAGTAACGCCTCTTGCACACGTGGTACTAGCGACCATGACCTCCTCTCGTCTCCTTTTTCCTGATGCTTGTGTAAATGACCCAACCAACCATGAAGGCTATGCCCTATGGAGATGTCAGCTGGTTGATTTCCAAAACCTACCAACCATTTATGGTAGAAAGACAAGAAGAAAAGCAATCTCTCACACAAAAAGGGACCAGCACCAAGTTCACCAATGTTAATAATCAACCACCGCTGCCCTGCAAAAGACACACTTGATGGTATACGTATGTTAGCCGAATTTGTTTCTCTTAAAGCTGCTTAAACCAAGCCGTGCTGAAGATGCAAGCCATTCCATTAGATTTCTTGTCATCGCCAAACTACCAAAATGTTTTTCAACAACAGATAACAAACACTCTATGTAATTAAACTATGAATATTGATACTGTTGAGGTAAACAGGTATCAGTTTTCCCATAGCATATGCAGTCCTTAGGGGAGAAAGATGTCAGAGACCTCAGCTTCTCCAGGGACCAGGATATTGAGGACCGCACTCATCTCCACTCCGAAGCTGCTTTACCTTCCCTGACCCTGAAGAGAGCAGGCACCCATTTACTGTGGTAGGGGGTGGGGGACTGCACTGAAGCTGAGACGCGCAAACGATTACCTATCCACTTGGTAGCCACGCTCAATGCTGCTTATCCTTAGCTTGGGGAAAGCGAGTGCTCTGACCACTGAGCTATCCCGTCTGCATATGCTACTGTGCAGGCAATACAACAAAAACAACAACCCTGGAAAACTGCAGAACTGACAATCAGGCGCTCATCACAGTGTTTACTATACTAATATTTGGTCAACGGAACAGAATGATACATATAACATGCAATAGAATTTGAACAGACATTGGAAATGGTGTCAGACTATGCCCAATACAAAGGTAGAAGAATGGAACTGGGAAGGCAGAAAGTTGCTTAAAAGGGGACATACCCGACCCCCCCCCCCGCCCTCCCCCCCCCCCCCCCCCCCGCCCCTCCCCGCCTCCCAGACATAATGATTGACAAGAGAAAATTTCAAGTGCAGAATCTTCATTATGTGAAAACATCATTGCTGTGTTGTTGCACATTAGGCTCATCCAGATTGGATTATTATCCACTCTGTCTCACTCATCCCACCTCGGAATTATCGTAGACCATGATCACACATTAGATAAGAAGTTTGCGTGTATACCTGTTTTCAAGTACCCCGACATATAGGCAGCCATAGTTCCGTCTTCAGAGGATTTTTTTCCTCTAAAAGAAAGGTTATTGGTTGCTGCGCTAAGAGATTAACAACGCTGAAGACGATCTCAACATAACGTTTAAAAGCAGAGCAACAGTTTAGTTGAAACGATATTTTATTTGAGCAAAACAACACGGCTGTAGCACATGAAATGTCAGTACAAGGAACATAAGCTTATAAAGAGCACTTCAGGAAATAGATGCGCAAACATGGGCTGCAGCTGGACAACAGCGCAATCATCACAGAAAACAAGCTAGCTACAAAACTTGTTGTTAAGATCATGGCATGAAGAACTTGGGACTTTGGTCACATCGCTAACTGACATGTAGACCTTAGGACATCGCTTCCAAATCGGCCTCATAACAGTCATCATCCTTATCACCATGATCATAATGCAACAACACAAAATCGTTTCTGATTCGGTGGCCCTGGTAGCCCTGGTCTCATGGTGACCTTAGTTTTTTTTTCCAGTATCTGTGGTGAGTTTGTGTCAAAGCTTTCCGGGCTGGAGGTCCACGGGAGAGGGTTGTTGGAGGGACGTTGAGGTGGTCACCACTCTGGGTGGATGTCTCACTCAGTCTGGTTCCACGACTGAGCTATTGCTGTCGTCAGAAGGAGGTTTAGTAGATGGTGTCTTGTGTATGTTAGCTCAAAACAGGCACCACTGAACACCAGCAGCGTGTCCCAGGAGCAGTGCAGGGCCCTTCTGGCTGGGGCCTAACGGAGGACTGACATTGATAGGCTCCCTGCAGACTTCTGACCATGAGGACGTGACTTAAAGAATCTATCTGGATATGGCTGGGGCAAAGGGATTGAAATGAGTGGTGTTGGAACAGCAGGACAGGAACATCACCAAGGAAGAAAACGCAGCAAAAAAAAGACAAGCTAGACAAAACAATACACAGCATTACACAGCACAATATAATGCAAGGGGGGAAAAAACCCAAGCCTGAAACCCTACAACGAAATGCCATTATAGATCAGCACAATGTAAGCCAGTGCCTACACCAGTCCTTTGATGCCTGCTGAGACATTTCATGTTTTCACAGCCCACCAACGCATGAATCACAGGATTCCTTTAATGCACATAAGTGAAAATAAAGCTAGAAGTAATAGGCATCAAACAGGTTTGCACGTAAGGTGACCAGGAAGATCATAGAGATCTCCCTCTCTCCAGACCACCAGGCGCCATACAGATTCGAACACGCCACCCGTGACTTCAAGACCAACAAACACTAAAACAAAACAAAAACCCAAACCCAACTAAACAAACAAACCAACAACAAAAAACAAAACAAATCGCTCATCCACTCATCACATGCAAGTATGACGTTCAAACCAAGCCATTATGCAGACACTTGTACCGGCTAACACTACCCCCCCACCCCCTTCCACAACCCCACCCCTCCCCCACCCCTCCCCGACCTCACCCCACCCTACAACAACACTCCCAGTTTTCCCTTTCCAATTGACTTTCTACTTGACCACTTTGTTTCTTAAGTACACTTCCCCGCCATCTCTCTACTTCCCTCCCCTCCCACCCCCTGATTTCTCTCTCTCTCTCTCTCTCTCTGGGCACATAAAACCTATTGCCCTTTAAATCCTGACGTCAGCTACACTGGTTAAAAGCAGCATGGTCTCGGGGACTTGTTGCTGCGCGTGAGACATCATTGTCAAGATCTGTCAGACACGTCCGTCTACTTACTGGGGAGATGTCCAAATAATGGCGGTGTCACCGCAAGCTATGAGCATCAGCCGAACTGCCCTGGGGAGGGCTTTGGAATGTGAGGGACAGCAAAGGAATGGTGGCGTGGATGGAGAAGGCAAGTTACAGATAGATATTGTGTTATGTATGATTTTGTCTCTTCTTCTCGTTTCCATCCTTTTTTTTTTTGTTGGTGCGAAATAGTGCGTTGTGTTGTGGTGTATATTTTGCATTGTTTTGTGTTGTGTTGTAATATGGGTTTTTTTCCGAGCTGCACTGAGTGTTGCTGTTGTTTTTATTTTGGGGGATTATTATGTAGTGCTTTATTATTGTATTGTCTTGTATTGCGATGTTTTGAATATACATGTAATGTAGTGTGTTCTGTTATATTGTCTTAATCCATGTCGAATTCTTTTGTTTTGGATTGTAAAGCGTAATGTATTGGATTAGGGTATGTTGTAGGACCTTGTCTTGTTACATCTTATAGGGTATATTCTTCGTATGTGAAGACTAGTCTCAGTATACGCAAAAGGGACACAGTTTGAATGTGCTTCCCTGAGAAATATGGTGTAGTTTCAGCAACTGCAAAACAACAAAAAGAACAACAAAACAAAACAACCCCCCCCCCCCCCCAACAAGCACAAAACGAAACAAAAGCAATAGGTATTGAAAGGCAAATCTTAATGCTTGCTGGAAGAATAGTCTCCTTTTTGATTTTAAACGATAGATGCAGCATTCGTTTATCTTAAAACAGAAATGATAGATGATAACTTTTTAAAAAGTGACACATAATTTATTACTACCCACAGACTAGCGAACAGACACAGGACGGGTACTGAAAATCAAAATAAATTTCATTCCTCAAGGAAAGCCCCATGTCAGTCACAACACTTAAGTTTTACATGTGTCTTCAATTTTACGTCTGTTCACTTAAAGTGATATTAGACGAAAAGTTTTACATGTACATATAGCAGTGAGAGAAAGCTGTAGATCCATACACGTTTGCAGGTGAATAAACAACCCAAAAACCCTGGACACAGTGCGTGTTTCAATTATTCAAATTGACATTGACAAAACAATTTTCAGGACTGTGTTTCTTACGGGTATGTATCATACCGATCACACACACACGCTACTCACACACTTGCATGCTACCCGTTTAGTTGATATTTTCCCACGCATGCGAATACATGAGTGTATGCACGGACTGGGGTTATCTTAGAAAGGTCTTGAGGGTGGTTAATTTGTATATTTTCCCTTTTGTTTTCTAATTATTTTGTAATGTGACGACTATGCTTTTTTCCTACAACTAGGCTACCTCTACATAATACTGACTCTGGCACTATTGATATTCTTCTTCGTCAAACGCTCAGATAGCAACTATTGTTGTATGCCATATGAGTGAAAGTACGTTGCTCTTCCCTGTTAAGCACTGTAGATATCAGAAGTTAGATTTTGCAGTTAGGTATGGTGTAACCAGCAAATTACGCCATCATGTGAATCTTGTAAAGAAAACTGCAATTAAGTAGCAAAATAAAAAGAGATAACTGAACTGGTACGCCGCTGAATATTTCAAATCTTTCTGGGCATACTTCAAAATCTTATTTATTCTATAAGGTTTCCTAGACATATAGTTTTGACAAGCTATCAACTTAAAAAAAAAGTCTTCCATTAAGGATGTTAATGACAACATTTTTTAATCATTGTACTGACACTGCAAAAAATAAAAGACCGTAAGTGCACACCAATCAAATCCACTCGATTTGTTCACAGCCCTGCCAAACAAGAGCCTATATCAGTTCTACCATCCCCCGCCTCCCCATCCCCCCTTTGTTCCACCCCTCCCTCTCCACCCCTCAGTGGTCAAAGCTTGAATCAAAAAGAGAGACAGCGCAGCTATGTACAAACAAAGTACAAACGGCCAGGTTAAAACCAGCAATAAAGTCTGTCCGTGTGTCAACGCCTAAGCCAGCTATAAGGGTCATACACGTGCAAAAGCAGCTTTTCCCAAGGGAAAGAGACTTTTTGTGTTAGAAATCTCACTCAAAACGCAGTATAAGTACCATACAGGGGAAAAAATGTCTTTCCTTACAAAGTACTCTCCAAATAAAGTGGGTGGCTCTTTACAAAGAATTGTTGCATAAACCAGCCGCCATGGCGCAGTGGTTAGCGCCTTGGGTTACGGACTGGAAGGTCGCGGGTTCGATTCCCATAAGAGTCATTGGGATTTTTCGGACTCCGGCCGGCTCCTACCCAGAGTGAGTGTGCTGTGGGCTCAGTGGGAAGACTGGGACCACACAGTCGAGCTTCATCCACTTAACGGATGCGAGTTTGAGAGTGTTGCTCAAATTACCTGACCAACACTGCAGGTGTCTGTATCTCTCGGGCCCGGTTGACGCCGGGATATATTATGATAGTAAGCGTAGAGTACAACCCTGTCAAGTAGTCTCAAAGCATATGCACTTCCACAGCAGCATCATTACGTCATCCTCATTGTCATTGATCATCATGCATTTAAAAAAAATTTGCCTCTGATTCGGTGGTCCGGTTTCTCTGGTCTCATGGTGACCTCATATTCGGTTTGCCCATACACTTCTGTGCCTGTGGTGAGCTTGTGTCAAAGCCTTTGGGGTTGGAGGTTCGCGGGGGACGGTCGTTGGAGGGACGTTGTGGTGGTTGCCACCTGGGGTGGGCAACTCACTCAGTCTGGCTCCGCGACTGAGCTAATACTGTCGTTAGTAGGGGGCTTAGTAGGTGGTGTCCTGCGTATGTTAGCTCAGAACAGGTACCACTGAACCCCACCAAAGTGACCCAGCAGCAGTGCAGGGCCCCTCTGGCTGGTGGCCCCACGGCGGCCTGATGGTGATGAGCTCCCTGTGGACCTCTGGCTCTGAGGATGAGACATAACAAATCTGGGTATGGCTGTGGCGGAGAGATTGGAATGAGCGGTGTGGGAACAGTAGGACGGGGGTCGTCAGAAGATAAGGCAGCAAAAAAAAAAAAAAAGAATTGTTGCATATGGTTAAGTATCTTTACATTTTTGGAGTTTGTTTAATGTCAGAAAGAAAAGTAATTCTTTTTTGGACTTTCGTAGAATTGGAAATTTCCTCCCTTGCAAAAGAACCCAATCCAAATAAACAACAAACAAAGAAACAAAAGAAATACAACAACAAAAATCTCAGTATGTTCTTGCTGTCAGTTAGTAATGAAATCTCTTGATGAGTCACTTGGCTTTACCCATGTTAGCGATAGAAAACAGACCAATCTTGCAAGATGTCCCATGTGTTTGCACACGGTTTGTAGTCCCATCTGAAGGACTTTGACATTCAGTTCGGCTTTTTTCTTCTCTCTTTTCAAACTGGGAAGATAGGGCAAGACTGTGAATCGTACCCAGAATCTCACGGTTTACTTGTTGGCAGGCGAACGTCTTAACCATCCTGCCACTCTAGCTCCTTCTTACTAAGATGGAATGATACAGCTCACTAGACTTTGGTGGAAAATAGTCCCTTTTCACACAAAAAATCTGGTGATCTGTATCATTCTAGCTTCCACTTTCATGGTGAATGCAGGAGAACCTTCTTTGGTGGAAAATAGACCCTTTCCACACAAACAAACCTGGTGATCTGTATCATTCTAGCTTCCACTTTCATGGTGAACGCAGGAGAAGCTTCTTTTACTCTGTGACCGCATTCATTCCTCGACCAATCCCCTATAATATTATTCCAAACCTTCCTCTTCCCAGTCACTTAGATCATGACAAAAACCACCACAATCCATTTTCGGGCTGGAGATCAGCAAGCATTTCACCCCACTCCTGTCCATACAAAAAAAACACCATACACGCACAACAGTAGACCATTACAGTAAAACTCGAGTATAAACACATTTCTCTTACAGACCGATCGCTTTTGAGATAACAGGCGCTGGATCTCAGACTGATTTTATATACACAAAAACCTCCCACTGCCAAGCACTATGGCGCCCTTCCAAGCAACATGGCGGTATCGTTAAAATGTGCATTAGTCTTGTAGCAGAGAGGAAGCTTTTGTAATTGTGTGTTTGTTTGTTTCGTTGGTTGTTGTTGTTTCTTTTTGTTAGTGTCTGTGTAGAGAGATGATAGACATTTCTGTACCGTTGGTTTTTTTAATTTATAATACTTCCCCAAACTCTGGATAGTCATAGTGTAACTTGTTTTGGTTGGTTGGTGTTGGTTTTTATTTCTTCTTTCGATGCCAAATTTGATTGACGTGCCTGTTTTATATGGATGGGATTGCTTTGGAGGTGAAGCGAATTTCCAGTATCTGCAAAGGCGGGTAGAAAACTGTGACAGAACCCTTACGTAGGAAAGAAGAAAGAAAACCCCCACCTCCCGTTGCTTTTAGAATGTGTTCTTTTGGCCAATTCAAAGACTTGTTCTTCCTTCTCATACCGCCCTGGCGCCCCCTCCCCCACCCCCACCCCCACCTCCTGTGTGCGTTTGTGCCATCATCATCATCGTTATCATCGTTGTCAACTTATCTTCGCTATAGCAATCACCATCGTTATCAGCATGAATTTGTCCATGGGACCTTCATCATCATCATCATCATCGTTGTCGTCGTCACGGTCATTATCATCATCGTCGCCCCGTCGTCATCATCGTGCAAAAATACAGGCTACAGAACCAACCAACCAACCAACAAACAAAAATCGAGAAAAACCTGAAATAAAACACACACACACACACACACACACACACACACACACACACACACACACACACACACACACACACACACACGATGAATACGATATCAAATTCACATTTCACTTTCAGGTCTTACCAGTCTCTCCACCCCCGTTTTTGAACCCCCACCCCTCCCATCACCCTTCCCCATCCATCTCCTTTCCATACCACCCACACTTCTTCCTCCCCCCCCCTTCCTAAGGCCTAGAAGAGCCTACCTCTGCATAGTTTCCACTGAAGTGACTTTTTTCACTTCGTTGGACATCCTTCATCCTCCAGACCCCTCTCCCCCCTTCCCTTCCCCCCACCCCCTCCCCTTCTTTCCCTCCCCTCCTTTCCCACCCCCTCCCCTTCCCTCCCCTCCCTCCCCACCCCCTCCCCTTCTCTCCTCAGATCTACACCGCATGATTTTTAAAAGTCATCACCCACGCACACCGATTTCTCCCGAACACCAGTGATCTGTCCTATGGTTTATTTCACCGGGGTTTACCGGTCATACCCGTCTGCCTACGTGGTATTTCAAACAGGTCATGTCGCCAAGGAAAATAGCTATTATTCCGACTGGTGAAGATTCGATTTCACTTATGACAGATAAAAGATCAGCTTTTGTTTGTTTTGTTTTGTTTTGTAATGGGTTTTTTTCCTGCTTAGGTTGTGGTAGGTCCGTGGTTTGGGTGTAATGCACCTGTCTGGATGTCCAAAAAGCGAAAAAGTCTTTGGGTTGAATCTTGTCCTTAAAGTTAAAAAAAAAGTTTTGTTTACTTTGTTGTGAGTGGCGATCTGGGTACTATGTTCTACAAGATATGCACATAGTTCTCTTATAAAGCGTACTTTTAGTGCATGTGAAAGAACCCACGGCAGTAAGAGAGCTTTTCCTGGAAAAGAAAACCCTGTAAAAAAAAAAAAAGCGGTACTCATAGTCAGAATTGAATAGCGTAATTTAGCGACAGTCTTTTTAAATGACGAGTAGTAACAGAGAGGAACAAAAATCTGTCGACTTATTACAATTCTTTGGTCTCTGTTGCTGCTTTTGCACACCTTTCTCCTCATCCACCCCCCCCCCCCCCCCCCCCCCCCCCCTCACACACACTTTCAG
>CM054144.1:29606319-29656319 GCA_028751875.1 Rapana venosa
GTGTATGTATGTGTGTGTGAGTGAGTGTGTGTGTGTGTGCGCGCGGGCGTGCATGTGAGTTTTGTGTATTTTGTTTTGTGGGGGTATGTGTGCGCGTGCATGTGAGTGTGTGTGTGTGTGTGTATGTGTGTGTGTGTGTGTGTGAATACGAAAGTGAGTTAAAACAAACAAGTTGCAGGTCTTTATATTTAAGCTAACAAGTGAAACGATAGAATTTGCCCCCCTTTCACCTACCAGGTAAAATCAAGTTTCAAACCCGGAACTCGTGAATAAAGATTATATATATATATATAAATTTTATATATATATATATAAAATATATATATATATATATATTTATATATATATAAGGCGTGGAAATGGAAAAAAAAAATGCTAAAACAGTCGAACAAAGACAGTGTGTATACAAATATCACTCGTGGATCACTGAAATGCAAGGGTTTTTTTGGCTGTTTGTTTGGTTGATTTGGTTGGTTTGTTTTGTTGTTGTTGTTTATTGGGGGGGGGGGGGGGGGTGGAGAGGAGGGGGGTTGTTTTTGCTTAGGACCAAAGCGTTTCTCTGTTCATATTGTTGACTTTCTTTTTGGGGGGTGAAATAGATAAAGAAAATCATGACATCCACATTATTTAAAAAAAAGTTTATTGGTTTTTTTGGTCTACGAAAATGTAAGACAAAAAAGTTTTTTTTTCATTATGTTAATTTTTCTTTTTTTTGTGTGTAAAACTAAAAGTATGACAAATGCATTCTTTGATATTTATTGTTTGTTTTTGTTTAAAAAAACCCAGGATCCTAGCAATTAAAAAAAAGTTTTTCGTTGATTTCTTTAAAGAAAAAGTAGAAGAAAGACATTGTTTTGTCTACTGTTGACAACGCCCCCCCAAAAAAACCCAAAACAAAACAACAACAAACAAACAAACACAAAAAACCCAACCCAAAACACACAACAACAAAACCCCCAAGTCTGATTCTTTTCATCAGAGGCATTTACCGTCATCTTGGGTAGTGGAACAAAGGATCACTAGGGCTGGATATGGTTCCTGACAATGAGCACTGTGTCAAAAAAAGAAATAACCGCTGAATGCATTTCTCCCTAGTTTCTGACGAAGTGGTTTCTACATAGCAAGGCTACAAGAAGTTGACAATAGTATTATAATCTTGTCAAGCATCACATCACTGTCTTTGTGTGTGTGTGTGTGTTGTGTTGTGCTGTGTGTGTGTGTGTGTGTGTGTGTGCGTGCGTGCGGTGTGTGTGTGTGTGTGTGTCTGTGTCCTTCGGATGAGACTATAAACCGAGGCCCCGTGTGCGAACGCATGCAGAACATCTTGCGCACACGTTAAATCCTGTTCCACTTTTCGGAATAGTAGGCCATTGTGTGCCGGTAGAAACAAATGACAAAATTTACAAACCCGCATACACACGGGGACTGGATGTAAAAAAGCACATGAGTGCTTATTCCATTATCTTCGATATAAAAGTATGAATAAATGTCTGTTATCATTTGTTGATTTTGGAAGCAATGTTTATGCACTTTGCTAAAATCACATTGGTAGCCTTCAGTCTCGGAAGACTATGGAGTTGCGCTCTAGGTGTTCATTCTGGTACAGCATCAGGCGTGGCTGGCCAGTCCCACACGGGAATGACAGACAGTCCCTATGGCAGAGGAGGGCACAGATGAAGTCTGACAATGCTGGTCTGTCTGTCTGCCTGGGCTGCAGCCTTTCTTCTCTTTCTCATTGCCTCCTGCTGCTGAACCAGCACCCCCGTAGTCTTCTTTAAGTAAATCACAATTTGCTTATTTCGCTGTGGTGTGAGTGGTTTTGTGTTATGTATTTATGTCGTTTATCACATTTTTAGAATGAATGAATGAATGAATACATATGGTAATAAACACACATTAAAAAAGAAAAAATCATAATTTTTTAAAAATCATAAATAAATAAAAAACACAAATAAATACAGAAACTGTTCCCTCACAGTTACCTAGCATACCTGGTTCTTAAGTGAGACAACTTTTTGGTGTTTCCATCTATACATTTTGACCGTAGGCACTCCACCCCCTCCCTCGCCTCTCCCCTACCCAAGAAAGGAAAAAAACAACCAGATTACGCACCACAATTTCCTTATTTTATGCTTCACCTATTTGTTCCACTTTGTGCATGCTTGGCGTGAACTGTGCAAACTGGGCAGAAACTCGTGCCACAGAAACCGCTGATTCAACAACGCAAATAGTGCATAGTAACACGAAAGCAGCCAGCCATTTTATCCATTTTCTTTCGTTTTCTTCACTTGTTTGTTTGCGTCCACTGGGTATTTCAATGCGAAAAGATGACGCACAATTTAAAACACATACATACACGCCTGAATGCGCGCATACAGGTGGAATAATCAGGCGCCCTTTGTTCGCTTGTGTGTGTGTGTGTGTGTGTGTGTGTGTGTGTGTGTTAGCACAGAACTGTTTATTTTTCTCGATGAAAATATTTTGTTTCAAAGGAGCAAAAAAATACATGGAGGGAATTATATGAAAACAGTGAAAGATTACCTTTATTGCGACAAGCATGTAGAACCAACCGTGTGTGTGTGTGTGTGTGTGCGTGTGTGAGAGAACTCGGAACTCGGAACTCGGAACTTGTTTAATGTACATCGGCCATTGGGCCACAATACAACAGGAAAAAGAACAGTATACTTTCACACCATACTCGTTTAGTTTTTGTACCCAAAAGCTAGTCATCAGAAGCGCAGCAAGCTAAACTCATCTCATTCATTCACCCCAAGCTAGTTGTGACAATGTAATAAAACGTGTAAGAAAACAACAATGACTGACATTTTCAGTAACAACCCTGTGTATAACATATCAAAGTGAAACAGATTATCAATTATGTACATAAAAAGGTAATTTTAAATACGTATCTTCCTTTAGCTTGATCAACATACGTTTACAAACTGTTAACGTTAAAAGTCACTTTACAATTACTAAGCATCTATTTGTAGTTGGTCAATGAACAAACCAGAACAACTTGGTCATTTAAGGAATGAATAGGGAAAGTGTACCTAGTAGATAATCACATTTATTAGTCTCTGCCAATGATTTCATTTCTTAAAGGAAAGAGAGAGGAGAGAGGAGAGATAGAGAGAGAGAGAGAGAGAGATGAGAGAGAGAGACAGAGGAGAGAGAGAGAGAGAGAGAGAGAGAGGAGGAGAGAGAGAGAGAGAGAGATGAGAGAGAGAGAGAGAGGAGGAGAGAGAGAGAGAGAGAGAGAGAGAACGTAAGCCAATCTTAGAGAACGTAAGCCAATCTTATTCTGTTACTTGACTCCAAGATGAAACCGAGAGCTAACACTTGCACAAACATTTAAACTAAGCCTTAAATTCTAGCTGAACTGTGTTGCGCATTGTCTTCTTCGCATGGCATAAAATATGTACTTTGATATCTGCAAAGAAAAACGTGTATTATTAGCACAAAGAACATCAGACAACGGAAGATGAAGAATGTTATGAATGAATTTTACTCTAAGATCTGCATACATTGAACACATATATATCAAATGATATTCATCCTCACTTACATTCTTACAAAAAGGACACATTTTGTCTTGCAAATTAGGACTGTATCTGTGACGATTATTATTTAATGGTAAGACACTTAATCTGGCTTGTGACAAAGCAAACTTTAAAGCAATACACATCAATACTACAAATATAAGATTCCCTTTCAAACACAGTTTTAAAATGATCTGTAAATGGAGTATCTGTCATGATCGTTTATAACACTTTGCCATTCCTGAATAAACAAATCTATCAGTCTTTGCCTGAAAACCTGCATAAATTTGTATACATCCCCAACACCCTGCTGTAACCATACTATATTTAAAGCCACATTCACATAATAACACTCTTATGTTAGAAACCCAGCATCTTTTTGCATTATTATCAACCCTTAGTTGCATTTCGTATGCCTGACGAGGTAATCTGTGATGGTCCATCTGAAGTATTTTAAACCAGAATCGAAAAGCAGAAATGCTGGTATTGACATATAGAGGGTATCTTCCAGTTCTCCGTACACCATTTTTTAGGGTGTTTTGATGGGGAGCCCCAGAAAAACGCTTGCATGCCATTAAATGAATTTTTCTAAACGGGTCTAATCGACTTAATCCCAAACTTCAGAAGAATACAATAATATAGGCTGTATTTTGATATCAAATACTTTAAAGTATATCTGACAGGTAATATCTTTGTTTTTCAAAAACGCCTTTATTAAACTAATTAAGGTTTTCTTTCCTTTCATAATTTGATTTTCAGTTCCAACTTTGATGCTTAGCTTCGTTGAAAAATTGAATCCCAAATAACAATACTTATTTACTACTTCTAATTTAACATTTTCGAAAAACCATTCTTCATCTCTGCCAAAAACCCCCCTTTCCTAAAAACCATAATTTTAGTTTTATCTTTGTTTACTTTTAATTTCATTTTAGAACAGCATTCTTTGAGCACATTCAACTGGTTTTGAAGACCCCCTGGAGTAGATGATAACAAGACAACATCATCTGCAAAAAGAAGCACAAACAATTCCATGAGACCTGGCATTAGCTGAATGCCATGTTTACCTTTCGCAGACATATCATTTGCTAGCTGGTTAATAAACGTTAAAAACAGAGTTGGACTCAGTACACAACCTTGGCGCCACCCTATTGGACAGTCAAAAGCTGTGTATATTCAAAGTTGGATCTGACAATGAAATAAAGCCTTGTACATTGCTTGTAGCGAACAGAAGAATCTTCCATTACAACCCTGGTTTCTAATGCACTGTAATAATTTATCATGCCTTACTGAGTCAAATGCTTTCTTAAAATCGACAAAAGCAACATACAACTTCTTACCTCTCTGGGACAAGCACTTCTGCACAACAGAGTATAAAAAAAAATATGGTCAGTAGTAGAATAATGCTTACGAAATCCTGCTTGATTTTCGGATATCAAGCTGTTTTCTTCCAACCAAGAGTACAGCCGATTATTTAATATTGTGCTGTAACATTTTGAAATTGTACTTAGTAAAGATACACCTCTATAATTATCTACATTATCTATGTTACCTTTTTATGAATTGGAATGACAATGGCCTTTTCCATTCCTTTGGATATATGCCTTTCTTAAATACTTCATTAAAAAATTTATGTAAAAAAGGGATAATAGTTTGGCTACCTGCCTTAAGCATTTTCTGCAAGCACTCCATCCATTCCGCACGCTTTGCCACCCTTTAGTTTATTTACTGCAAGTGTTACTTCCTGCAAAGTTATTTCATCATTCAGTGCGTGTTGGTCTTCCTCAGAAAGATCAAAGTGATCTTGATCTTCCTCATTTAAATCATCACTATCTGTAGAAAACACATTTTTGAAATGATTGTACCATTCATTGGAGAGATATATTGTGTTTATGCTTTATTCTTTCTTTCCCGCATCCCAATTCAGTTAACTGCTTCCAGAACTTTGTTGAATCTTTAATATTTGCACTAAGCATTTCAACCTTTTCCCTTCTAAAGCTTCTTTTTTTAATCTTAAGTAAGCCCTTGTATTCTTTCCTTGCAGTAATATATTCTAATCTATCTTCGTCACTTCTAGACTTTCTAAAACTCCTCAAAGATTTTCTACAATTCTGTTTGGCTTGCTGACATTCGTTGTCAAACCATTCAGAAATATGTTTTTGCAAATTAGGGTATACCTTTCTTTCCATACAACTACTGGCTGATAATAAACATTTTATAAACATATCGAGTGCACTGTCTACATTATCATCTAAAATACTAGCTGCTAACTGAATCTTACTCTGGAAATTAGTACTGTTTAGATTGTCTACATAAACCTGTTCTTTCTCTTTATCCCATATAAGTTTGTTAATGAAGAAATTATCCCTTGTATTTTGATTTTTTCCAGTGTTGAGTGCTGTAGACCAGGTCAGTACAACTGGTAGATGATCCGATTCAGATGAATCTTCCACATCTAAGGACAGACCACCAGACATCATATTATATAAATCATGTGACATGATAAAATAGTCAACCGTTGCTGCATCCCGTGTTACATATGTAGGTGTAGCTACCATCAAATTCACATTCACACAAGCCATTTAGAATAATAACATCAAAAAGAATTACAAAGTTCCAATAACTGATCTCCAAACATGTTTTTGTTTACATATGCGATTCTCTGCTAAAGGGGGATTGATAATCTAATTCATCATCTAAACCCTCGTTTAAGTTACAACAAGCATTATTTCTGGATGCAGTTCTTGCATTAAGATCTCCACATAATAGCAAATGAAAGTCATATAATTCATACAAATGCAACAATGTTTGCTCTAATGTTTCCAAACCATATCCATTTTCATTGTTTTTCCAAGCAACGAGTCATGTGGTGGTATGTATGTACAAATCCAAAAGATATTCATATCGGTTCTGAAAGTTGCTTATCAATATTCAGAATGATCATATTGTCTACATCAAAATCAACCCTAGTTACAAACTGTGCAAATGCCTTCTTTATCAAGACAATGACTCCCCTGAATATCTACCCTGATAAGGAATTTTCTTTGCAACAGAGTTGAATATAACATAATCACTGAAAGGTTAGATTCAAAATTTTGTGCCAACAAAAGTTTCAGTTAAACATATAAAGTCATGGGATTTTATGTATGTGACAAAATCTGTAATTTCTAGCTTAGGAAGCAATCCATTTACATTAAAGTTAAGGAACTTGACATCAGAATTATGAACACTATTTGCCAGAACAGTATTTACAGAAATCTTACTTGCTTTACGTCTGCTGTCATTTTTTCTCTCCTTTATTTTACTACTATTTACATTGGCCCGGCCGATTTCCTATTGTGGGGGAGAACCCCGTTCAGTGCGTGTTCTAGTGCGCCCTCTATCCTGAGCCCCTTGTTTTTGCTCATTAGACTGCACACGTCTAAAGCTGTCTAGAATGCTGTTCTGACTGGCAGCCCTAGCCCTGGCAGTCTTTTCCTGTTGGCTCTGTTTTGGGGAGGCCACTCCGGATTGCCTGTGCTCTCCAAGGGTACCATCCAAAGTAGACGTATCTCTTGCCCCATTGGAGACCGACTCGGCCCGATGTGCTGTGTCAATGTTATGACTGCTTTGCTCAGTGGCACCAGAATCTGCTGGACTGAGTGTTTTACCCTTGCCTTTGCCACATCAGTTTCCCCTCGTTTCTCCCTGGCGCCTCCAGTGGCCCCCTTTCCTTTCCCTAGTGTGCCCTTTGTTCGCCCTCTATAACCCTTCTGTTTAAGCTTTGTCCCCCCTTCTCTGCCCTGTACCTTTCTTTGCTGACGTCCAGCTGCTGTCAAAGCATTACTGGCGCCTCCTGTGCCTTCCGTGGCTTCTACACTGACTATGTTCTCAGCTTCACAGGTTTTATCACCCCTTGGCTTTTGCATGGAAGCATTCCGGTCTGTATCCTGTAGGGCTCCTGCCTCAGTGTTAGAGACAGGAGGTTTGTCGTCCAAGTCTTTTTCTTTGTCAGTACCGTCACTAATGTCCAGTTCACTGTCATCTCCATTGTAGCCTTCAGTCTGGGTGTTGTCGCTGTCTACTCTGTCTATAACATCATGCTTACCTTGGGCCTCTTTTAGCAAACTAGTGGTTTTATGTGCTTGCATGTGCATTGACCGTCTTTGTGACTGTTCCTCAAGCAGTGAGTTTTGGATTCTAGATCCTCTGTCAGAGTCTGCTCCTGATGAGCAGTTCAGCTGGGACACCTGGCTGTACGTGAGTTGTCCTGGTACAACAGGTTTGTTTTGATGACCGTTTTTTTCCTGTGTAGAACTGGTCCTGTCTCCAGTTTTCCGACGATGTTTCAGGTAAGTGCCTCTGTTTGAGTTCTGTCTTTTTTCTCTCGCTGATGAACCATCAGAGTCACAAGGTCTCTCTGTCACATCCTCATCATTCACATTTCTGTCAAGGAATGGTTTCTTACCTTGGTCTTTATACCTGTAGAAATCCTGTGACCTTTGGTCTCCTCTGTAGTACCTGGATGAGCGAGGCTGGCTGTTGTACCGTCCCCCTGACTTAGGCTGCCTTCTCTCCGCTTCTGCGCCTCTTCCTGCATGATCCCGATCCCCCTGACGATCCCCCTGACGATCCCCCTGACGATCCCCCTGATGATCCCACTGCTGGCCCCACCGACGTTCCCCCTGACGAAGCCCATGAAGACCTTGCTGATGATCCCGCTGAAGTTCCCACTGACGACCCCCCTGACGATCTTGCTGACGACCCCCCTGACGATCTTGCTGACGAATTTGCTGACGACCCCCTGCCGCCCCTTTTTGCTGAAGTCGTGGCCATTCTTCCACTGCAGGACATGGCTGGCACCCCGTGGCTCCTGCTGCTGATAGTGGCGGTAGGAGTTGTAGCGTGACTGTGCTGGTCCTTTCTCCTTGACGTGGAGTCGCCCGTTTACAATATAGGCCACTTTGCCCTGGTCCCTATGGAAATTCACCATTTCTCTCTGACGGGTGGTGAGATCTGAAGTCACTCTGATGTTATTTCTTCGCAGAGCCTCACGTAGTTCTTGATTCCTGAGGATGCTGATTTTATCTCCCCACCGGCAGAATTGAACCAGTAGTGGGCGTGGCATGTCGTCCTGGTGTCGGCTGCCTATTCTGTAGGCTCGTTCAATGTCCGACCTCTGCCAGACATCATCAGAGGAATGGTAGTTCAAGATGTCTACTATCAGTTCTTCGTTTGACATTCCAGTCTCCGTACCATTTTCATCAATGCCAAAGAATTTTAAATTGTTCTTCTTTGATTCAACTTCAGTGGCTTCTATCTTTTCTTCCACCCTGTCAATTCGCTCTGCCATTAACTCTCTTTCCTCTCGGAGATCTGTGATTTCTTCAGTATTTCTCTCAACGATGGCTTTTAGCTTGCTTATTTCGGCCGTAAGACGTCGAAAATGCATATCCTGCTCTTGAAATTTTTCTTCAAGTAATCTGGAGATATTTGAAGAGTGAAGCTGGAAACAGTTCATCAGCTGAGAAAATCTCCAGTCTACATGTAGAAACACACTGTTTTCTTCAGGCCCAGGGTTCAGTTCAATATCACTGCTGATCAACAGAACAACAGTGCACAAACAGAAAGCCAGTCTGCGCGACACCCGAAGAAATGTCAACATGAACACTGTGTTCACCCGGCTTGAAAACAGCCTGCTGGTTAGCATGATGAGAAAAATGGCTACTTAGTATGCTTTGTTAGCAAGACAGACACAACATTATATTTACAAATATCTGGAAAACTACACCATATTTAGTTTTGAATTTTATGGTCAGCTCAAGCACAAGCATTAAGGGTAGGCTAATATGAACACAACTCTTGCGTTTATGTCCGAAGTGCAAAACCGTTTCTCATTTACATCAATTTCTGTTGATCAAGAATAATAGTTTTTGTATAATTTTCAATACCTGTTAGGTGCACTTCTGCACATGTCGGATACTCAAGAGCCCACAACAGATGTTGGGATAAGAGTCTTGATTTGTTTGCTTCTCGACTTGACTCGATTTTTTCTAAGTCCAAAAAATCAGCAGTAGTGTAAATAATCATCACAGAGAGGGACAGCAAAAAAATATACGTCCTCTCTCTTCGAGATCAGCTCACCAAGTCCGCGTGTGTGAGAGAGAGAGAGAGAGGGAGAGAGAGAGAGAGAGAGAGAGAGAGAGGAATTTATTGTCACTACACTTTCAACCACTTATTTTGTCATAGTATGAACTGCTGTGCATCGCCAACATTAAAAACAGCTACAAAATCCCAAACAGAAAAAAACCAACAAAGCAAAGCAAAGAATCCTCAAGAAAAGCAAAAGAAAGTTGTTGTTTTTTAAAGCCACGAGGAAAACAAAAACAAAGAAAAAGTAATGGGGCGGGGTTGGTCGTGAAAGCTACCCCGAACTGACTGATTAAAAAAGTGATATCCATTGCAATCTGAAACAGGTCTTCTTGTCTGCGAGGATAAATTACGTGAATATTTCATTTGACTTTTACGTTTGAATTTATCTCTTTTTTAAGATATAACTGAACGAAAAGTTGGGAAGTATTTAGCATGATAGAATTTCGATCGTGAATATAATAATTGTCATGCAAGGTTCTCAAATTAACTCCCCTGATGGAGCGAGCCCTTATGAATTTTAGTTGCCCCAAAGCAGGCGATCGTGTTCTTATCATGGGAGATAATTCAGAAGCCGTGCGCGTGTTTATGAATTAACTCCCATGATAGAGTGAGTCTTTAATGAATTTTAATAGCCCCAAAGAAGGCAGTAATGTTCTTTATTAAGGGGGCATCATTGGAAAGCGTCGTGTGAGTAGTGTGCCGTACGGTACGGAAAAGAAAGATACTGTGAATATCTTATATCCAGTTCTTGTTCTCTTGATTTTTGTTGTTCTTGCATTATTATTATTATTATTATTATTATTATTATTATTATTATTATTATTATTATTATTATTATTAATGCAAATAATAGATTATTGTTATCTATGCTCTGAGAAAACATTTAGGCAAGAGTGAGGGGTAACATACATGTGTACCTCTTGCACACCTCGTGTAGGGATACAAAAGGACAATTTGATATCGAACTTCTTTCTTTTTCATTAAGTGCACATCTAAAAACTGCGTAGTATCATGGTTGGTTTAAGCAGTCCCTAAATTACATCACCCACTGGAACTCTAACATAGCAAAAAAATATATGTAATAGATGAACATTTTTAAACCAATAGAAGAATGAACGGTCTGATGGCTGTGGTTGATGGATTCAGTCTCTAAATAGGGCAACTCCGATTAGGATTCAATTATAATCGATAAACAAACCTGTTAATTTCGTATATTATTGTGTCTTTCTTCCTCAAAATCGTAGGTGAGAGTTATTTGGTTGTGGTGGTTGGTTGATACAGTCCCTAAAGCAGATATTTTCGCTGGGACTCGTATATAACCAACAAACAACTCTTACCTTGTGTGAGATAAGATAAATGTGTCGGATAATGTTTATCCATGCAGACTGACTGACTGATTCGTTGATAATCATTATTTCAAAGGGTGAGAGATAAGTATTATTATGATAATAACAAATGCTTTCAAGAGTTTTTACATATTATTAGTGAGGGAAAAAAAAATCTATCTACAAGTGGCAGACAAAAAAATCAGGTCAAATAAGAGACTAGTATCAGTTAAAGAAATAAACAACCCACCGATATTTTATTAAGATAAAACGTATAAGAAATGATTGTAGAGAAGAGTCATAACCTTACACACCTTCTAATGGTGATCATTTTGTTAAGTATACAACAGCACAGAAAGAAGGGAGGGGGTAGAGAAAGAGAGAACGAGAGAGAGATTCTCCTATAAAGACTTGTATATCTATCTAAAGCATTAACGAGACAGAGAGACAGACAAAAACTGAGGGCACAGCACTACATAAACATCCCAGCCAGCCCAACAAACAGGCAAACTGCTCCCCCCAAAAACTGGCTCTTGTTCATTATCTCACATAGAATTAATGACAAACTTTCGCCAACACCTTTTGGCAAAAGAAATAAATAAATATTTTTTAAAACAAGTACAATTATCTCATCAGCAGCAAGAAATCGTCGATCTAACACCTGCCACACTGTCAACCTGGACGATCTAAGATCTTGGGTCGTTGCTTCCCTTGGTACCAGTCTCCTCTGTTCCTGAAATCACTGGGAAGAAGCAGTGATAAACGTTCCCTTTTACCTAACCCAGCGAACCTTGTACGTCTAGTCCTTCTCATTGCCACTCATCTTTTTTTTGGCCGTTTTTTCCTCAATGATGCTATCTGCCCTTGTTTGTTCTAGCACATAAATCCAACGTTTTGTTTTGTTTCGGCAAACAGGATGAAAGCTTTTACCACCCACCCCTCTCCCTGTCATTTTGTTGTTGTTTTTTGTCAATGACCCTCCCTACTTTTACTCGCACGCACGCATACACGCACACACACACACACACACACGCGAGCGCGCGAGAGAGAAAGAGCGCACGCACGCCACACACACACACACACACGCAAGCGCGCGAGATAGAAAGAGCGCACGCGCACACACACACACACACGCGCGAGCGCGCGCGAGAGAAAGAGCCACGCGCACACGCACACGCACACACACACACACACACACTCTCTCTCTCTTCCTTTTTCCTTCTCCGTCTTATTCTGAGTCACTCTGCCCTGTATCTGATTGTTTTCCAGTGCACAATAGAATAAATATATCTAAACAAAGAGGAGTGGCTGAGGGGGTTAGGCACCCCGCCCAGCAAAGCAAATGTGAGTGGGGGTCGAATTACACCCGAAAGAAAATGCTTCAGGCACACTCTGCCACACCTGGGTGGGTGTGATGCGCCAGCCTTAGGGGGCGAATGTGTCAACAACAGCAAAGGGCCTTGGTGTATCCTACATGCATGTATGCATGTATGTTGCACAGAAAGACACCCAGTGAGTGACGAAGAAGCTAGCTGAAAAGAATTTTAAGAAAGTAAAGCCTATGATGTATTTACGTTGAATAAACAATGTTTAAACCAAAGCAAAAAAAAAAAAAAAAAGAAGAAAGCGAATATCTCCTATTATAACCAAACAAACTTTGGTTTTTTTATCATCATCATCATCATCATCATCATCTTCTTCTTCTTCTTCTTCTTCTTCTAACTCCGTTGAGAGTCTCTGAAATCGCAGCACAAAATGGTTGGTCACCGACTCCCTCAGCTGGTTCAAACAACTTTTCTTCAATAAATGATCACGACAACACAAGTCAATAATTCCTCGGTTGATGTCGGTTGTGCACCAAAGCCTGGATTTCTCCAAATAAAACCCACCCTGCAATGTTGTCCCTCTGCTTGCTTTTTAAAAAATATTCTATCATCCTCCTCTCCCGACAGTTCCTTGAAAAATAGTTTTGACAAGGAGTTTGGATCCTATTACGTGACCGAACCGGTGTGGTTTTCTTATCCTAACTAATGTCATCAGATCTACCTATGGACTGATATACAGCCTGACGGTTTATTGCACCTACATATTGGCCATAACGTTCAGTGTGCGTACTGTTTAATATCTAACCATAGCGGCTTCTTTACACAGCCTGGATTCCTTCCTTTAGATCGGCGGTCAGTGTCCACGACTGGTCATGCATGTATGCAGGAAAATGGAATACACCAGCGCATGCAAGAGCCTTAGTTTGTGTTTCGTAGAGATGTTTTGTTCCCTTCTAAACATGTTTCGGTCTTCACAATGCCGTTGTTGCCTTTCCTGCATAATCATGGCAGGATTTCTGGACTGGATCTCTAATAACTAATCAATGAAGTTCTGAACAACACCTAGTTTCTGCCCATGGACCTGTATGGTGGATTGTGATGGTAGAGTTGTGTGAGGCTGATCATCACTTTGGTCTTCTTAGCGCTGATTTCTTTGCCAATGTTTTGTTGAATCTTTAGACAAGCTTAGCGTGTTTTTTGTTCACCTTCTTGCCAGGGTTTATAGACCTATGCCCCCTACAGAACGTAGGCTTGTGGTGGCTTTAATGCTGCCTGTGCTGATGCCTGATTGATCTTCAATTTCATCAGTCAGAATACGCTCCAGGAAGATGCTGAAAAGTGACAGAAGTCGAAGGCAACAGTGACGAAAGTATGGAACCATTCTCCAACCAGGCCATTTTGCAAGCACAGTAGCACTGGTTGCATTGGAGTAAGATATTTTTGTTTTCCTTAACAAAAAGGGCTATGGGGAAGATGTTATATATTGAATGAAGTCAAAATTTCAAAGCACGGAAATATGCTATGATGCGATGTGTAATGTAGTAATGAAATATAATGCAAGAGAAGGAAATATAATGAAAACGAGAACAAAGCAAAGCAACGCGCCATCTTCTCTCTCTCTCTCTCTCTCTCGCTCTCTCTCTCTCTGTGACATTTCTGCAGAATAGACCTGTTTTTGTGTGTCTGATACCATTAAACGGAGTATTCATTCACTCATTCATTCGTTCGTTCGTTCGTTCAGCTAGCCAGCCAGCCAACCAGCCAGCCAGTCAATCAGTCAGATCAATCAATTCACCTTCAAGTGGAATGCTGTGTTAGACCAGAGTGTACGGTACACGTTCCTCAGTGTATTCCTGAGTGTTTCCTGTGCTGTGCTGCCTTATCAGTCTGTGTGTGTGTGTGTGTCTGTGGCAGGGCATATGCACAGTTTAAGAAAAATTAAAGATCGATGCCATTCCCCTGGAATGGGAATATGCTGACACCGCCTATGTAAAAGTGACGAGTTCATGCGTTTAAGTTAATTTTTTTTTAAATAAAAGAGAACAATGTGCCCATTTCTCTCGTTCCTACAACAAAACAACAAACAAAAAATTGAAAAATGTGGATTTGTGTTTGACGTCACCAGTCCCCCCCACTACATCAGAACTGAATGTACTGGCTATCACAAATGCAAAAGTTAACATCCATCCTAAAACATGAGTGTTGATTTTGCATAAAATGATAACGTGTTGTTTTCTTTCATAAACAGCAAACTACCCCCATTACGTTGACTCGGAGAGCTCTCTGAAGTCAGACTATAAACGATCCGATCTGAGCTGTATCCAAAAGGAACAACAACAACAAACAACAACAAACAGCAATATGCACAGCAGGGTTACTTTCAATGCAGAAAACTCGCGTGCGTACGTGACCTTTTAATTGCAAGCATAAAACTTGACTGTTGGTGAACCGGATGTGGGACAATATTAAGATCAAAGTCCACCCCCCCCCCCAAAAAAAAAAAAAAAAAAAAACCCCCCCCCCCCCAAAAAACCTTCTTTCTGTCAGAAACTTGGCTCGAACACGCTGTTTTTATTTTCCCTTTTTTATACCCCCCCCCCCCCCCTCCCCCCCTCCCCCCCCCCCCTTTTTCCCCCCCGTTTTTAAAACCTGAAGGGGTTTTGAAACAAGGAGGAAAAAAACAAAAAAAAAAAAAAAAAAAGAAAAAAAAAAAAAAAAACCCCAACCACCCCAAACCCTTTACTAAGCAACCATTTGAATGAGGGCCCCTTTGATTGAGAAGGGGGCAAGGACCATTTAAACCCTCCCCCCGACCCCTTTTCTCTCTCCTCTCCTCTTTCTTCTTCCCTTTTTCTCTTCCCCCTCTCTCTCTCTCTCTCTCTCCTTCCTCCTACCCCCCCCCCCCCTTCCCTTTCATTCAATTTCTTTCTTTCCCAAATTTTTTTCCCTTTTTCCCCTCTTCTCCTTTTTTTTAAAAAGCCCCCCCAAAAACCCCTCCCCCCCTCCCCCCCCCAACCCCCCCTTTTCCCTTTTTTCCCCTTTAGTTTCCCCCCCCTTTAACGGTTTGGGGTCAACCCCCTTTCCCCCCTCTTTCTTTCCCCCCGGGGGTTTTTTTTTTTTTCCCCCCCCCCCCCCCCCCCCCCCCCCCCCCCCCCCCCCCCCCCCCCCGCCCCCCCCCCCCCCCCCCCCCCCCCCCCCCCCCCCCCCCCCCCCCAAGGGGGGCCCCCCCCCCCCCCCCCCCCCCCACCCGCCCCCCCCCCCCCCCCCCCAAAAAGGGGGGGGGGGGCCCCCCCCCCCCCCCCCCCCCCCCCCCCCCCCCCGGGGGCCCCCCCCTTTTTTTCCCCCCCCCCCCCCCCCCCCCCCCCCCCCCTTTCCCCCCCCCCCCCCCCTTTAAAATTTTGGGGAGTTTTTTTTTTTTAAAATTTTTTCCCTTTTTCCCCCCCCCCTTTTTTTTCGCTTTTTTTCTTGGGGGGGTTTGTGGGGGGATTATTAATTAATATGGGTGGAAGGGGGGGGGTTTAACCCCGGCTTTTGTATTTGGGGGGATTGACAAGGGGAAGGCCCAACGAAGTCGGGTTGGGCTTAAAGGTTTGAATTTTTTGGTAGGGGGATTTTTTTTAAACTTCACCCCCCCCCCCCCCTTTATTTTTATTTTTTTTTTTTTGTGTTCTGTTATTTTTTTTTGATTGAGGGTTGGGGTAGGGGGATTTTCTAAATATGATAAATTTAAAAATGGGGGAAAAAAGCAGTACGTTTTTTTATTTTTAATTTTGAATGAAAATTTAATGCATTTTCTCAAAAACCACACACAACACACACAAAACACACCACACACACCACAAGTCCAAAAACTAAACTGCTCCGGAAGCAAAAACCATCGCGCAACACAATCCCCGCTTTCAAAGAAACCATTGGGCCGAGGAAGGAACAAAATTTACAAACCCCATACACACGGGGACAGGATGATAAAAAAGCACAGAGTGCTTATACATTATCCTCGATATAAAAGAATAAATAAAATAAAATAATAATAAAACACACACACACACACACACACACACACACACACACACACACACGAGAAACTAAAGTAGTTCCTATGCTTTGCTGAAATGTATTGCTTCTTATTCACTCAGCATTTCGCGCTGAGAAACACACACACACACACACACACACACACACCACACACACACACACACACACACACACAACATCACACACACACACACCTACACAAACACACACGTAACACACACACACACACACACACACACACACACACTAAAAAACACACACACGTACACACACATACACTACACACCACACACACACACACACACACCACACAAAAACCACACACACACTACGACACACACACTAACACACACACACACACCTCACACACCCACACACACACACGTACACACACACACACACACACACACACACACACCACACACACCACACCACACACACACAAAACCCCACTACCCCCCCACCACCTACCCCCCCCTCCCTCCCCCCCCCCCCCCCCCACACACACACATACACACACTCCTGTTACACGCACACTTACCAAACAAACCCTTAGCAAAGCTTTCTATGCAAAAAACATCCGGGAGTGGTCAAAGTGAAGTGGGGGAGTTGTTGAATGATGGTGTACCCAAAGAAACACCCACACAGATATAACCCTCACAGCACCCACACAGATATAACCCTCCCCACACACACACACAGAGTGAGTGACCGTCAAAAATCCCCCCCCCCTTCCCCTCCCACTCCTCCCCCCTCTCCCCCCCACCCCCCCCCCCCCCCCCCCCCAACCTCCGCACACCCATCACCACCAGTCTCGAGGTTACCTCCCACCACAAACTACCACCACCACCACCATTACCACCACCGCCACCACCACCACTATCGCCACCACCACCCTCCATTTACTCTTGTCCGTCTTAAGTTGGAACGCAAAAACGGCTAGGAGCACAGTTGGACGGGGAAGGGACGCGAGTCATTTCACTTTCATCAGTGGCTTTTTAGCTGAAGGGGGGCAGGCAGGCACAGAGAGGCCTTACCTAGCTTGGCTCTCGGTTTGTGATTGGCATCGGTCCGAGTTTGTCTGGCGCTTGAGAGAGAGAGAGAGAGGAAGAGGAGAGAGGTGGGAAAAAAACCCTTTTAGAGAAGGTACAAGGTAGGACAGAGAGATTGTGAGGACAGGTTGATGATCTTGTGTGTGTGTGTGTGTGTGTTTTTGTGTGTTTTTTTTGTGAGTGTGTGTGTTGTGTGTCTGTGTGTCTGTGTGTGTGTGGACAGGGCAGTCCATGTGCAGGCTCTCGTTTTTTTGGTGAGGCTTAGGCCTACCCCCGGCTGTAATGATTGGCATTGACGAAAAGTCGTCTGTTAGGAGGAGATGGATGGACTGGATCTAGATCTGTATCGGTGAAATTGTGGACTACGTAGTGGTCTCTTCTTTGACGTCATACTTTTAAAGTCATTCCATTAGAATCCCTTTTCCCCCCATTAATGGTTCGTGGAAGTGCTACATACCTGTTGGTGTTTTTTTTTAAAGCCCCTAGACTTCTGTTAAGTGAGGTATTAAAATCTTGTTGATTTCTAAACTCCAATTTTAGTGTATCGAGACATGAGACGGATGACAAACTACACAAAACTGCATACATAGAGAGACTGGATGTAAAATAAAAACACGTACATGAGCGCTTATACCATTATCCTTGATATAAAAGAATAACTAAGATAAATATTCTGCGTTAATTTCATACAAAGTTGAAGTCACCCTTCAAGTATCGGAAGTACTGACGAGTGTAAGTCTGACAGTCTCTTAAGAATGGGATGCACTTAACAATCTGAAATCATAATTATAATCAATACTTACAGAAAAGTTCATTGCATAAAACGAAGGCGTTTCTCTTGTTTTCGTGTTTTTGCTTACTATAAACACCAAACATCAGCAAGTTGTACGGTTTGTGTGAATGTTAAAAAAATATCAATTAACAAAAAGAAAGTTTCACATAAATATCGTATCGATATTGTGTAGATGATCCGTTTTGAAAATGCTCATCAACCTTTCATAGCCATTTGTTTATACATTTTTTAAAAAAAGAAAATCCTTTTATCCAACAACGTTTTGGTTATTTACAGAAAACTGCGCAGAATTCCATGATTGAGAGTCAAGTTTGCCCCCCCCAAAAAAAAACCCACAAACAAACAAAAAAAAAAAACACCAACGAAAACAACAACAAACAACCCCCCCCCCAAAAAAAAAACCCACCAAAAAACAAGCCAAACAAAAAAAACAATAACGAAAAAAACAACAACAATAAGAACCCTCCCCACCCCAACCCCCTCAGACCCCAAAAACAAACAAAACCAAAAACAAACAAAAACCGAAACCCAACCAAAAAAAACCCAACCCCCCCACCCCCCCCCCCCCCCCCCCCCCCACTTACCCCCAGTCCCCCTGCCCACAAAAACTTACAACCATTAACTGATGCAGCATCTCGGAACGAAGCCTCGAGAGCGGAGCCGAAGGCCACTACCTACAACAAAGTCATTATCAAAACAACGTCAGAGTGACTATCACCACCGGGGGAAAAAAAAAAGAAAGACAGAGAAAAAACAAAAACAAAACAGGATAGACTTTCACAACTCCTTAACTCGTTGATCAAACCATCAGTCACGCCTGACGGACAAAAAAGGACCAAAGTGGGTATACTAGCCCAGGGAAAGGGAAGGGGACGAAAATGACAGACAGTGAACAACTGTGTACAAAGTGTTCCTCCCTTCAAGGCTATCGCGGGAGAAGTAGTAGTAGTAGTAGTAGCAGCTACAGCAGCAGTGACACCGCACAAGGGAGGAAGAAGAAGAATGGCGCTAAGGACTTGACCGGTGTGAAGAAGGACTTTGCTTCTGGTGTGAGCCACGCTACTGGTAAGTAGTAGGCTAGGTACGGTTTGTTTTGTTTCGAAAACTTGTGTGATTTGAGTTAGACGTTTGGAAAGTGTTTTGTTTTATAATATTGTTTCAATACACTTTCATTCAGCATTTTGCAAGTTTGATTGTGTTCTGTCCATGTATCTGTCTATGTATGTATCTATGTATCTATGTATCCTCTCTCTCTATCTCTCACTCTCGCTCTCTCATCTCCTCTCTCTCTCTCCTCTTATATATATTATATTATATATATATATATATATATATACTATAATAATAAAGAATACAAATAACAAAGGTAGTATCATTTTTTAAGAGAAGAGATGAAGAGAGAGAGAGAAGAGGAGGAGAGATAGAGAGAGGAGAGAGAGAGGAGAGAGAAAGTTGGAATGTATGTTGAACATAAGAAAGACTCGTGTTGAAACATGTTATTATGAGAAACAGTGTGCAAATAGCATGAAACCACACACCCACACACACACACACACAACACACAACACCACGAACCACACACACAAGAGTCTTCAAAGACTATAAACCGAGGCCCGTGTGCAAACGCACGCAGAACAATCTTGCGCACAGGTTAATTCCTGTTGCGCTTTTCGTAAGAGTAGGCCATCGTGTGCCGGTGGGAACAGATGACAAAATTTACAAAACCGCATACACACGGGGACTAGATGTAAAAAAGCGCATAAGTGCTTATTCCATTATCCTCGATATAAAATAATAATTAAAAAAAATAAACACACACACAAGCATAAAGGACTGGGAATGCATTCATATTTTGAGGAGAACAAAAGTATGTGTAATGTTTTGCACGTGATAATAAGTATCAGGCCGGCACACGGTTAAACATGTTTATCTCTTGGAGAAGCAGTCTGAAAATATATGCATCATCTTGCATCATCTTGAACAGCAGCAAGACCAGAGGTGGTAGCCTGCTCAGTTTCATACATTTGCAGCAACGCATGCAGCGGCAGAAGTGAGATGATGAGAAGCCGTTTTAGACGTTTCAGGTTGTTTTTAAGCCTGTTTATTGATCTGTCATTTAGAGTCACTTGCTTATTTGATATCTATTTACTACTATCAATCTATCTATCTACTATCATCTATCTACTATCTATCTATCTATCTATTTCACTACCTACCTACCTACCTACCCATCTATCTATCTATCTATCTATCTATCTATCTATCTATCTATCTATGTCTGTCTGTCTGTCTGTCTGTCTGTTATCTATCTATCTATCTATCTATCTATCTGGTCTGTCTGTCTGTCTGTCTGTCTGTCTGTCTGTCTGTCTGTCTGTCTGTATCTGTTTATCTTCAGTGATTCTTTCATCGATTGTGGATTGTCTTGTTGACGAAGTAGAATAGTAATACTACCTCATAGAACTCATGCCTTCACGGTGCCTGCCCTTCATAGGGATGGTCGGCGGGGCTGGTATCATAATGACTGAACTGAACTGAGGTAGATTAATTAAGAAAATAATAATTATCACACACTTATTCCCCCCCCTCTCTCTGTCTCTCTCTCTGTCTCCCTCTACTTCCCTCTCTCTCCTCTCTCCCTCTCTCTCCTCTCTCTCTCTCTCTCCCCTCTCTTTTCTCTCTCTCTCTCTGTGATAAATTAGAACATTGTAAATTTTGTGGGAAGTGTAATTTCTCTGTAGAGACAGATAATATTCATTGCCCTTTCATAATTATGACCTCCTCCATCCCATTGACAGTTCCCGCTATTTCCCATGTGCAGTGTGAATACTCCACATTTTAAACTAAGAACGCAGGGCTAAGGACAGGTAAAAGGTAAAGGTGTCCCATAACTTATGTGATCGTAGGGGAGCGAGGCGTCAGAGACCTCACTTCTCTAGGGGCCAGCATATTGAAGGCGGCGCCCATCTACCTCTCCCTCGCTGCTTTACCTTCCCTGACCCTAAAGAGGACAGGTACACGTTTAACAGCTGGATGAACAGGGGTACTGCACTGATGCCAAGGCGCGCAAACGGTCACCCATCGAATTGGCAACCACGCTCGAACGCTTCTTAACCTTAGCTTGGGGAAAGCGAGTGCTCTGATCAGCTACAGAAAAAGAACAACATAAAAAAGGTGGGGATGGGAGAGGGGGGGGGGGGGGGGGGGGGGGGGGGGGGGGGGGGGGGGGGGGGAGGACCAAACTATTATTTGATTGACGCACTGAACATACATTTGAGCTTTCATCAGTTCCTTGACCTGTAAAGATTTCGAGTCATGTGGAGGTAATTCTTCTTTCCGCACTGATGCAACCAGCAGGTGTAAAAATTAATGGCAGGCGATTGTGAGAGAGTTGAAGCATCCTTTGGGTAGGTGTTGTCCCTCTGGGCTGTCTGTTTCCTTGGTACAATTAAAACAAATTCAATTCTTTTATGCTGCGATGATGCACTAAGCACTCTTATACTTGTTTATCTCTAGTCCCCGTGTGTAGGCAGGCACCGCGGTTTATAGTCTCGTCCGAATGGCTGAGTGCGTTAGACCTAATAATTTACCGTCTATTGTCATAACTATAAACAAGAGTGACAACCTTCCCCCACCAAAAAAACCCAACCAAAAAAACCACAACTGGATCAAAAACAAACCCAAACAAAAACGAATCCCGCAAAACAAAAACAACAAGATAAAAACGACACAAAAACCACCCAAACCAACAACAAACAAAACAAAAACATGCAAAACAGAAAAGAAAACTTATGGATGGTAGATAATCTTGATTAAACACATCTTTATGATCTTCCATTAGAGTTTTGCGAAGCTTGTTACGATAAGCTTACCATTAATAATTTGTAAATGTCATGGTATTGCTCGTAAAGATGAAAGGATCATCATTCGTTTAAACGGAGCTGAGTTTTTTTTTTCTTTTTGTGGTTTTAACTGCTTTACATTCAATTGGAACTACATTCATCATATCAAAAATGTTTCTGAATGGCTAGGATTTTCTCCCTTTCCTTAATATGAAGTTAGACGCAACAAAACCAGAATCCAACACGAATCGAGGCCCCCCCCCCCCCCCCACCCCCCTCTTTTAATAATCGTGAAACCAGAATGCAAGTGATTGAACCACACAATACAAAACAGCCTTTTCAGCGCTACTTGGGCCCCTTTCTGGAAAATCAATGCAATGGTTATGAAATGAACTTGGCATGTGAGATTTGTTCGGTGCTATACGAAGTCTGCTGTTGAGAAATAAAACACTGAGTATTATCCTGTATTCACACTTAATAAAATGATTGTGAAATAAAAAGGAATGAATGACTAGAACAGTGAAGGACACTGTGTTGGATCGATCACTCAGGCCGATTTTCATGACCAATAATTTTGTTGCCATTTTTAGCTAGCAGCCAGATCCTGACATGAAGCATTGGATCAGGGTGCAGAAACAACTGAGAGAGAGAGAGGGGAGAGAGAGAGGAGGAGAGAGAGAGAGAGAGAGAGAGAGAGAGAGAGAGAGAGAGACAGAGAGACAGAGAGAGAGACAGAGAGAGAGACAGAGAGACAGAGAGAGAGAGACTTCACAGACAAGATCACGTGACATAGAAGCTCCTGATTAGAAACAGTTTGCATTGTATTGTATTGTAGTGTAGTGTAGTGCAGTGCAGTGTAGTGTAGTGTAGTGTTGTGTAGTGCAGTGTAGTGTAGTGTAGTGTATTGTAGTGCAGTGTAGTGCAGTGTAGTGTAGTGTAGTGCAGTGTAGTGTAGTGCAGTGCAGTGTAGTGTAGTGTGGTGCAGTGTAGTGTAATGTAGTGCAGTGTAGTGTAGTGCAGTGTAGTAGTGTAGTATAGTGTAGTGTAGTGTAGTGCAGTTTAGTGCAGTGTAGTGTAGTGTAGTGCAGTGCAGTGTAGTGTAGCGTAGTGCAGTGTAGTGTAGTGTAGTGTAGTGCAGTGTAGTGTAGTGTAGTGTATTGTAGTGCAGTGCTGTGCTGTGTAGTGTAGTGTAGTGTAGTGTAGTATAGTGCAGTGCAGCACATTGTAGTACAGTATAGTGCAGTGCAATGTAGTGTAATGAAGTGAAGTGTAGAGTAGTGCAGTGCAGTGCAGTGCAGTGTAGTGTAGTGTAGTGCAGTGCAGTGCAGCGTATTGTAGTGTAGTGTAGCGCACTGTAGAGTAAGGTAGCGTAGTGTAGTGTAGTGTAGTGCAGTGCAGTGCAGTGCAAAGCAATGTAGTGCAGTGCAGTGCAGAGCAGCGTAGCGAAGCGTAGTGAAGTGTCACGGCAGATTTCTCCGCGGGAAACTCCAGCCGAGCAATGATGTTCTTAATCGTTGCCCGAAAACCACACCAGAACCTTGTTATTTTTACTTACCTTACAAGCGCTATCTTAGCGCAATCTCCAGCAATCTTTTACATCACTTGATGCAGAGTTACAACCGTGAAGCTAGCTATTCAAACCTGTGAACACTGAAACCCAGATCTTAAAAAAACAACATTGGTTTTTTTTGTGTTTTTTTGTTGTTGTTGTTGTTTTTTTTTGGGGGGGGGGGGGGGGCAGTTACGTGTGTCTCAGTGCGGTAACGCGCTTGCATCAAGAACGGTACTTCCACCAAGCGAAAAAATAAAATAAAATTTACAAAAAAAATGTCCCCCTTGTTCTTCCTAGTCGATGCTCTGTCCAGTTTAATCACGTCAAATTGTTCAGGATTTTTGTTTTCTCTACAAAAGTAAGGTTTTTAGTTTGTTGTTGTTGTTTGTTTTTCTTTCTTTTTCTTTTCCTTTCTCTCTTCTGGTAACGTAAAACGGGGCAGTGACCTCGGCGACATTGGGAAAGACGGGCGACATTCCTGAATGTGGAGTTCACTTGTTCCCGTGGACGTTGTCGCTTTTGGCTGTGGGCTGGCTGATAGAGATCTTTCGGGAAAAGTAAAGTTGTGGGGGAGAAGTGTCAGGGCTAATCTTCTGCTCTCTTTGGAGCAGGGGACACTTTCAGGATCAGTCATGCAATAAGTTTCTTTGCAGGTTCTTCTTGTCGTTGATGTCTGGTTTGGCTGGTTGTACGGCTGAATAACTTGTCTGTCTGTCTGTCTGGCTGGCTGTCTGGTTGGTTGGTCGGCTGGCTTGTAGGGTGGGTGGCTAGGTGGTTGGTGGTTGGTGGTGCAGGGTGGGTAAGTGGGTAGATGAATTTGTGGGGGGGTAGGGTGGGGGGGGGTTGGGGGGTGGGATGGGGTGCTAGCTCAAAGCTACCTTGGAGGATGGTTGAGTGGGTTGCTACGTATGTGTCTCTCTAGGGCTATGTCTGTATCTGTGTCTGTATCTGTCTGGGGCTACGTCTGGATCTATGTCTGTGTTTATCTGGGGCTATGTCTGTGTCTATGTCTGTGTCTATCTAGGGCTATGTCTGTATCTATATCTGTATCTGTCTGGGGCTATGTCTGCATCTATGTCTGTGTTTATCTAGGGCTATGTCTGTATCTATATCTGTATCTGTCTGGGGCTATGTCTGCATCTATGTCTATGTTTATCTAGGGATATGTCTGCATCTATATCTGTATCTGTCTGGGGCTATGTCTGCATCGATGTCTGTGTTTATCTAGGGCTATGTCTGTATCAGTCTGGGGCTATGTCTGTATCTATGTCCGTGTTTATCTGGGGCTATGTGTGTATCTGTGTCTGTATCAGACTAGGAGAAGTGAGATGGACAGGATTTGGTGAGACATTGACTGAAGAAGGCAACAAGATCTGGTACAGTGGCCAAGAGAAACATCACCAACATGGAGTGGCATTTATTGTCAGAAAGGAAGTAGTGGGGTGCATTATCAGCTGTACACCGGCTTCCAGCAGGATTATCAGCATCCGGGTGACGGCCAAGCCCAAGAACATCACCATCATACAAATCTATGCACCATCATCTGAACCATGCACATGAAGAAGTAGAAGATTTTTTTTATGAAGATTTTGAAGGACCATTATGAAAATACCCAAGAAGGCATCATCATCACCCAAAGGGGGAAATTTTAACGCCAAGTAGGTCATGACTTTTACAACCAATGGGCCGGAACAGTTGGTCATTTGGAACTGGGGAGCCCAACGACAGGGGATTACGTCTGCTGGAATTTGCCTGCACCCACAGACTTACCATTGCCAATACCCTCTGTCCCCACAAGCAGTCAAGGAGGACAACCTGGGATGCGCAAACGGCAAGATCCATAACCAAATAGATTTTATCTTAACACCACGGCGCTTCAAATCCAGCATCAACAGGGGCCAGAACAAGAACCTACCCTGGAGCTGACATAGGCAGCGACCACGACCTTGTGCTGCTGGAAATTTAAAATGAAGCTGAAGAAAAAAAAACAGCCTGCAAACCCACGTATCAAATTTGACGTGGACAAACTGAAAGATCCAGATGTCGAGGAGATCTTCCAAGCTAAGCTTGGCGGACGTTTTGCGGCATTAACCCTCCTGGACAATGACATCAATGACCTCACCAACAACTTTAATTGAGGCAGTCCGAGAAACAGCAGAGGAGGTACTTCGAACGTCAGAGGAATAAACACCAGCCATGGACTACCAATGACATCTTGGACCTCTGCGATACAAGAAAAGCACTGAAACCAACCAGGTCTTCCAAACCCCAAAGAATACCGGGGGCCAACAATCTCGGGAAGAAGTCAATGTAAAGGCCAGAGAGAAGTGGATCAGTGATCAATGTGATGAGATCGAAAAAGCAGAAAGTGGCAACAGTAAAAAGGATACGACACCCTAAAGAAACTCACAAAACCACTTCAAACCAAATCATCAGTCATTGAAGACAGCTCCGGAAACCTCCTCACAGAAAGCTCAGCTGCATTGAACAGGTGGTCTGAATATTGTCAAGAACTGTACAACTACCCAATACAACCTGACAAGAGCATAATAGAAGAGAAAGCAGCAACATCAAGAGCACCCTCGCCATTACCTATACTGAGGGAAGAAGTGGAAGAAGCCATCCGCAGCTTACCAGTAGGAAAGTCCCCAGGAGCAGACAATATACCAGCAGAGCTGCTCAAGCATGGTGGCGAAACAGTCATCACATATGTTACAGCTATCTGTCAGAAGATTTGGGAGACAAAACAGTGGCCAACAGAATGGACACAATCACTCATCATACCCCTGCCCAAGAAGGGGAATTTACGCCAATGCCAAAACTATAGAACAATCAGCCTCATCAGCCACACCAGCAAGATCATGCTCAAAGTTATTTTGAATCGACTCAAGAAGGAGGCAGAAGAACACCTTGCAGAGGAACAAGCTGGGTTCAGGGCAGGCAGGAGCACAATCGAACAGATTTTTAACTGCCACATCCTGATGGAAAAACATCTTCAACATCAGAGGGACCTGTTCCACAACTTCATCGACTTCAAGAAGGCTTTCGACAGAGTATGGCACGAAGGTCCTCAGAATGTTTGGCATTGAAGAAGGACTAGTGCAAACCATTCAAGCACTATACAACACCGCAAGAAGTGCAGTCCTTCTGAACAATCAGGTCGGAGACTACTTCAAAACCACAGTTGGGGTCCGACAAGGATGCCTGTTATCTCCAGTCCTGTTTAATCTGTTCTTGGAAAACATTATGAGAGAGACCCTCCATGACTTCCACTCTACCATCTCCATTGGCGGCAGACCCCTCAACAACTTGCGGTTTGCCGATGACATTGACCTCATGGGCGGAAGTAACACAGAGCTGCAAGATCTTACGACCAGACTTGAGAACAGAGCTGGAGCATATGGGATGGAGGTGAGCTCGGAGAAAGTAAAGTACTTGTGAACAGCACGAGCAACGCCACTGCTAAAATTTACATGAACGGCCAACAACTGGAGGAGGTAGACGCTTTTAAATACCTTGACGCTACACTCACAAAGGACGGGCGATCGACGACAGAAATCAAAGTCAGAATAGACATGGCAACATCTTCCATAACAAAACTCACCACCATATGGAAAAGTAAAAGAGATCAGTTTCCCCAATCAAACTAAAGCTCTACAAAGCCCTAATTCAGACAATCCTGCTGTACGGAAGTGAAACCTGGACATTGACTGCTGAAACAGCAAAGCGAATCCAGTCATTCGAAACAAAATGCCATAGAAAACTACTGGGAATATCCTGGAGAGAACGAAAGACCAATGAATTTGTCAAGAGTCAAATAACACGGCTGGCAGGTCCACAGGAACCCCTTCTCACCATCGTCAAGAAGAAAAAGCTGACATGGTTCGGCCACGTCACCCGCCACAACACTCTGCCAAAAACAGTACTGCAGGGAACACTCGAAGGTGGCAGAAGGAGGGGAAGACAGAACAAGTCATGGATGGACAACATCAGAGAATGGACCAGGATGAATGACTTGGCACTACTGCGCAGAGCCGAGGACCGAGATGGATGGAGGAGGCTTACCACGGCATCGTCTTTCGTGTCTCCCCCACGACCGCCAAGGTCACGGGTCTGATGATGATGATGATGATGTCTGTATCTATGTCTGTATCTGTCTGGGGCTATGTCTGAATCTATGTCTGTGTTTATCTGGGGCTATGTCTGTATCTATATCTGTGTTTATCTAGGGCTCTGTCTGTATCTATGTCTGTGTTTATCTGGGGCTGTCTGTATCTGTGTCTGTGTTTATCTGAGGCTCTGTCTGTATCTATGTCTGTGTTTATCTGGGACTATGTCTGTATCTATGTCTGTATCTGTCTGGGGCTATGTCTGTATCTATGTCTGTGTTTATCTGGGGATATGTCTGTATCTATGTCTGTGCTTATCTGGGGCTATGCCTGTATCTATGTCTGTGTTTATCTGGGGCTATGTCTTTATATGTGTCTGTGTTTATCTGGGGCTATGTCTTTATATGTGTCTGTGTTTATCTGGGGCTATGTCTTTATATGTGTCTGTGTTTATCTGGGGCTATGTCTGTATCTGTCTGGGGCTATACCTATGTCTGGCTGTCTGAGCGCTATATCTGTTTCTATCTGGGTGCTATGCCTGTATCTGTCTGGGTACTATGTTTGCGTCTATCTGGGTACTATGTCTGTATCTGTCTTGGTGTTATGTCTGCATCTATCTGGGTACTATGTCTGTATCTGTCTGGATACTATGTATTTATCTGGGTGTTAAGTATCTGTCTGGGTACTATGCATCTATCTGTATCTATCTGGGTGCTATGCCTGTATCTATCTAAGGCTATGTCTGCACCCATCTGTCTGTCTTGTCTGTCTGCCTTGATTATCACCAGGCTGGCTAGCTGGTTAGCTGATTGGTTAGCTAGCTATAATTATGATGGTCTCCCCAGCTGGGTTTTTGCTAGCTGGTTCGTTGTCTGGCTAGATGACTGGCAACCTGGCTGTCTAGATGATCAGTTAGCTGGATGATTGATTGATTGACTAGCTGGTTGGCTGATTAGCTAGCTAGATGGCTTAGACGGTTTTGGCTGACTGGCTTGCTGGTTAACTGGTCGGCTGGACTATTTGACTTGTCGATGTCTGAGAGGTTGGTTGGTTAGCTGACTGAATCTTAGGCCTGCTGTCTGACTGGCTGGCTATTCACTGGCTGACTTTTTTTCTCTCTGTTTTGTTGCTTGCGCGGGTAGTTACTAGAATCTGTGTGTCCGCTCACGGCCTTCTGTACATTTCTGTCTGGCACTGTGTGTCTTTGAGATTCTGCATCTCTCTCTCTCTCTCTCTCTCTCTCTCTCTCTCTCTCTCTCTCTCTCTCTCTCTCTCTCTCTCTCTCTCTCTCTGTTCTTGCCTTTTTTGGGGGTGGGGTGGGGTGGGGTGGGGTGGAGAAGAGGGGTTGTCTCAGTGTCAGTGTCTGTCCCTATGTCTGTTTCTCTCGTGCATACGTGTGTTTATGTTAAGTGTGTGTATTTATGTAGCGTGTGTATATGTGTGTGTGTGTGTGTGTGTGCGTGCGTGCGTGCGTTGTGTGTGTGTGTGTGTGTGTGTGTGTGTGTGTGTGTGTGGTATGCATACAGTTTGTAAAGGGAATGCGGACAGAGGGTGGTGGTGGGTGGGGGGTGGGGGGGGGGGGTGGGGGTTGGGAGGTTGCCGTTAGAGGAGTGGATCTTAAGTTGCATGCCTAATTATTGTACGGCACCCGCCTATTCTTGTTCTTTCTTTCTCCTTTAACCAGTCTCTCCTTTTCCTTTTCTTTACCCCCTCTTTCTTTCCTCTATGTCTGTCTGCCTGTCTGTCTGTCTATCTGTCTTTCTCTCCACCCCCTCTCTCTCCCCTTTTCTCTCTCTCCCTCCCTCCATACCTTTCTCTCTCTCTCTCTTCCACGGTATGCTTTCTCTTTTTATTCGTTCTTTCTTACCCTTTTCGTTTTTTAAAATCATATTTTTCTTTTCTTCTCTCCTTTCTTTTTTTCTTTTCTTTCTTTCTTTCTTTTCTTCTTTTTTTTAGCTGCCTCATCTTCTGTGATGTCCCCCGTCCTGCTGTTCTCACGCCGCTCTTTCCAATCTCCCCGCCACAGCTATACCCAGATTTTTTTTTATCTCTCATCCACAGGGTCGGAAGTCCACAGGGAGCCCATCACTATCAGGTGGCCGCGGGGCCACCAGCCAGAAGGGCCCTGCACTGCTGCTGGGTCACTTTGGTGGTGTTCAGTGGTGCCTGTTCTGAGCTAACATACGCAGGACACCACCTACTAAGCCCCCTACTAACGACAGTATTAGCGCAGTCGCGGAGCCAAACTGAGTGAGTTGCCCACCCGAGGTGGCAACCACCACAACGTCCCTCCAACGACCGACCCCCGCCAACCCCCAACCCCAAAGGCTTTGACACAAACTCACCACAAGCACAGAAGTATATGGGCAAACCGAGTCTGAGGTCACCATGAGATCAGAGCAACTGGGACACCCGAATCAGAGGCATGTTTTTATTTATTGCATGAATGATCAATGATAATGAGAATGACGAAAAATCCCTATGACTCTTATGGGAATCGAACCCGCGACCTTTCAGTCCATAACCCAAGGCGCTAACCACTGCGCCATGGCGGCTGGTCTTTCTTTCTTTCTTTCTTTCTTTCTGTCCTCTCATTTCTGTTCTCTTCTTTCTTTCTTTCCTTCTTCCCTTTCTTTCCTTCTTCCCTTTCTTTATTCTTTCTTTTCATTTTTTGTTGAAGGGTTACTCGCCATACATTCTTCATGGGCGAGTCACTCCGACCATTCCAATCCCTTTCTGTGTTTGTCTTTCAACTTTTGACATCCATTTTCTTGTGGATACACTTTGACTAAGAAAGTCAGTCACCAGGTCACTAGGAAACTACGTAGAAAGGGACGAAACATGTGGACCTTTCTCTCTCAAACATCAAATACGAACAACTACGAAAAGTAAATAAAGCGTCAAAACAACATTGATATATATTCAATGTATAGCTGTTTTGGATCCATTTTAGAGTAAAAGCAAGAATGCGGTTCGACACTTAAGATTTTGGGTACGACGAATAATTTTATAACGACGGTTTAAACCCATAAACAAGCAGTATGCAGGAAATATGTTTTGTATGTACGCACGCCCCAGTACACACGTTCGAACGCTTACATGCACATGCACGCATTTTAAAATATGAAAAAAGTAAAATAATTCGTATGAGCTCACACTTCCTTCTGTTCATCCATCCACTTACGTATGTAGACAGATACACAGACTCAGATATAATGACAGAGATACAGACAGACAGATAGACAGATAGACAGACAGACAGATAGATAGATAGATGAGAGAGAGAGAGGGGAAGACGTAGATAATGGAGAGAGAGAGAGAGAAAATGAGAGAGAGAGAGAGAGAGAGAGAGAGAGAGAGAACACACACACACACACACACAACAACACACACACACACACACACACACACACACACCACACACCACAGAAAACACACACACACACACACACACACACTCTCTCTCTCTCTCTCTCTCACACACACACCCCCACACACACACACACACACACACACACTCACATTCATTCAAATACGAGACATCTGCTGCTTGTGATTCTCCGACAAATTCAACTTGTATTCAGTATTGGTCGCATTAATTTTTAGGAAAGTGGACAAAAAAAGAAATGATAATAAAAATTCAAGGTGAATGAAACTCCCTGTTCGAAGAGCTGGTATTGACAATGGATCCATTCATTGGGATTTGAAAGTGTTGCAAAATAAAATCCTAGGGTAGCTTTTGTTGCTTTGATAACCTAAGCGGCTGTCTCTCTGTGTGGACAGGAAAAAGGAGTGTGTTTTTGCAAGTGTCTACACGTGTTTTGGTATACTATGGTGTCTGGAAGGCGCACGTGTGTGGGGGGTGTTGGGGCGGTGTTGGTATGTGTGTGTGTGTGTGTGTGTGTGTGTGTGTGTGTGTGTGTGTGTTGAATATGTGTGTGTGTTGGTGTGTTTGTGTGTGTTGAATATGTGTGTTGTGTGTTTGAATATGTGTGTATGTTGAATAATGTGTGTGTTGAAATGTGTGTATGTGTGTGTGTGTGTGTGTTGAATATGTGTGTGCGTGTTGAATATGTGTGTGTGTGTGTGTGGGGGGGGGGGGTGTGGGTGTGTGTGTGTGTTGAATATATGTGTGTGTGTTGAATATGTGTGTGTGTTTGTGTGATATGTTTGTGTGTGTGTGTTGTGTGTGTTTTTGCTGTACCGGTATGCGTTCGCAATGAGTACATGTACTGAGCATTTGTGTGTGTGCGCGCGCTCGCGCTTGTGTGTACGCGTGCGTGTGTGTGTGTGTCGTGTGCGCGCGCGAGCTTGTGTGTGTGTGGGGTGTGTGTGTGCGCACGCTTGCGTGTGTGTATGTGTGTGTGGGGGGGGGGGGGGAGGGGGGGTCTCGACTGAGCTCAGCAGTCATCTCAAGGCACACGACTTGGAACATTCGCAGTGCATGCAGTATAGTACCCAGAGGCTTCTCAGGGAACCCAAGAGAAAAATCACCTCGATTGTCAGCCCTAGAGATAGGGCTTTGGTGGTCAGCTGGCCTGTGAAACGACATAAAGGAATCCGTGAAGGAACCCTCGCCTGGCGCGAGAGGGATAGCCTAGCGAGAACCCCAGGGATCATGCCCTGGTTCGAGCCACCCACTGACACGCCAGTTTACAGAGATTTGTTTTGTCCTCACGAAGTTAACATTAGTTCTGACTCTACTGCCTTGAATGTCCTTCGGATGCGACTATGAAAAGCAAGGCGATACTTGCAAACACACGCAGAACATCCCGTTCGGGGCTTTCGGAAGAGTAGGCCATTTCTGCTGCTCAGAACCGGATGAAAAGAGTAGAGAGAGAGAGTGAGAGAGAGAGAGAGAGTAGAGAGAGAGAGAGAGAGAGAGAGAGAGAGAGAGATATATATTTTCTTTTATATCGTGGATAATGGAATAAGCACTCATGTGCTTTTTTTTTTACATCCAGTCCCCGTGTGTATGCGGTTTTGTAAATTTTGTCATCTGTTTCCACCGGCACACAATGGCCTTCTCTTCCGAAAAGCAACTTATAGTCTCATCCGAGTGTGTGTTGTGTGTGGTGTGTGTGTGTGTGTGTGTGTGTGTGTGTGTGTGTGTGTGTGTGTGTGTGTGTGTACCAGATATATAGATTGATGAATAGATAGATGGATAGATAGATCAACAACAACAAAAACTGCCTGCGCACTGGTGTGTTTAGACATCCTCCCCGGAGTTAGAAAGGAACTGCCTCAATGGTAGGGGCAGGGGCACCCCCCCCCCCCCCCCCCTCACACACACAAAGCAAACAACAACAAAACCAAAACGGTGGTATACATTAAAAAAAACACCTCACCATTGGTGAAACTCAAAATGTCTAGCTTGAGAAAAAAAAAAGGAAAGGGGGGGGGGGGGGGAACAACCCCCCCCCAGCCTCCACACATCTTATCCTTTCTTGAAACTACATTTCCTTCCTTTGCGTTCCGTTCTTTTATTTCCCGATTTCTTCACAGCTTTCGTTTGGGAGAAGGAACAGCCCTTTATGCGTACTTAACAGCCCTGTTAACGAAGCTGGTTCAATTGAGCATGACAGTATCTTAGAGAAACCGGGGTAGAGCTCACGTCTGAGCATGCGCCGAAGAGTTCGATGACGTCAGTGGAAAAGTACCCGTATACTCGGGTGGTGTTGGTTTTTTTTCTTTTCTGTTTTCGCTGTTGTCGTGGTGGTGGTTGTTTTCTTGTTGAGGGTGGTGGTGATGGAAATGGTGGTGGTGGTGGTGGTGGTGGGGGGGGGGGGGGGGGAGGGTGATAGTCTGCGTGCAGTAGAGTGTTGGTGTTGTTGTTGTTGTTGTTGACGACTGCAGCTGTTGTTGTTGAGAAAGTTTTCTTTTCTTAAAAAAATTGTTGTTGCTTCTGTTTATTTTATATTGCTGCTTAGTTCTCTTGCTTTTGATACTGTTGCTGTGTTTACGGTTGTTACAGCTATTGTTACTGTTGTTGTTACTGCTACTGCTATTGCTGTTGCTACTGCTGCTGCTGCTGCTGCTGCTGCTTCCACTGTTTCAGCACTGATATTAATGTCAATCATTTTTAAGGCAGACTATGCTCTTTAATCGTAGAATTTGAAATTACTTCACTGTAAAACTTCTTTCTCTGTTTGTGTGTCTGTCTTGTCTGTCTGTCTGTCTGTCTGTCTGTCTCTCTCTCTCTCTCTCTCTCTCTTCTCTCTCTCTCTCTCTCTCTCTTATGAGTGTGCGTGTGTGAGCGCGTTTGTGTGGGTATGCGTGTGCATGTGTGAGCGCGCGCGTGTGTGTATGAGTGCTTGGGGGAGGAGGGCGACGAGACAGCCTGGTTGGTAAGAGCGTTGAGCATCGCCCTCGTGATCTGCTGACCCGAGTTCGAATCCCGTTCAAGGGGATAATTATATTTTCCCCTGGAGTTAACATCAGTGTGCCGATCCACTCCACTCAAAAATCATTCGGATGAGACTATAAACCGAGGTCCTATGTGTGAACGCACGAAAACATCTTGCGCACACGTTAAAAACTGTTTCCGCTTTTGGGAAGAGTAGGCCATTGTGTGCCTGTCGGAACGGATGACAAGCATGACAAAACTGCTAACTCACGGGACTGGTTGAAAGAGAAAACACATGGGTGCTTATTCTATTTTTCTCGAAATAAAAACAACAACAAATAGACAGATAAAGAAGTAACTAAATAAATAAAGAAAGAAAATAACAAAACATAAAGAAGAGAGAGAGGGAGAGAGAGAGAGAGAGAGAGAGGGGGGGGGGGGGGGAGGGGAGAGAGAGAGAGAGAGAGAGAGAGAGAGAGAGAGAGAGCTAGCTCAATCACGTGTCAAACAGGTTTCTTTCAAAAGCCACAATAAGAATACGTGTATGCATATTATAAATGTCCCAGTGGGGCACTTTGTTTTGATGTATCACTTATGAGCAAAAGCATCTGCTTTCAATCTCCTTTTCCATCTTTGCTTCATGCTTAGCATGACTTCTGCACAAAGGACGGTACACACCTTGTTAGATCATTCTTTTCCGTCTGTTTGTCTGTCTGTCTGTCTGTCTGTCTGTTTGTATGTCTTCATGTCTCCCTCCTGTCTGCCTGTCTGTCTGTCTGTCTGCCTGGCTGGCTGGCTGGCTGGGAGTTGGGTGGGTGGCTATATCTGCTTTCCTGTCAATTCGTCTTCTTTCTGTCTCTAGCTGTGTCTGCTTGTCTGTCGGTCTGTCTGGTTGGCTGGTTTTCTATATCTGCCTGTACTATGTCTGTACCGGGTGTGTTCTCACTCTCTCAACCTGGGCAGTGTTTTTATTCCATGACACACACACAAGAGAACTGTTGCTGTTGCAACACCAGGCTTCCAGGCTGCAGTCGATGACCTGTACTTCTAAAGAGCCTGACACACTCTCCTTTTCAACCTTTACAGTTCAGATGCACTGTTCGAACCTGTTCGCTCTGGCCTGTCAGTTTTAACAGGATGAACTGCTTTACAAGTTTGTTTTTTAAAAAGATAGGTGAGGCAAAGGTTGTTGCATGCCCTGAGGCTTCATCAACCCCATACACAAGCCACTCATGCTTATGCTCAACATGACCATAAGCTTCAAACAGTGTTGACTGGTTGGAGGATGCCTGTGATTCGATTGAAATAGAACATAGCCTATTTAACCTTATGTCGAGGATAATGAAATAATTATAAGCGCTCGTGAGCTTTTTTTCTGTACATCCATTCCCTGTGTGTATGCACTTTTTGTAAATTTTATCATCTGCGCCGCTTGAAACGTACATCTAGGGTGACACAAAATCCGTTTGGAACCCGTTTTGCATTGACCATCCCAGCCGTACTGTTAAGGAGGCCTGTCTGTCAACTTTTTAAAAGTGTGATGTTTGTGCTCTACTACACTCCACACAGCCCTTGCTGACACTGACTGGACTACCTTCATGGCCAGCTGAAGCTACAAGATTATCTCGTCTACGTCTGGCTCACTCCATCGGAAGTCAGTTTGCATAATTATGCAGGGGGGCGATGACAAGACTTATCTCATCAAGGGTTTCGGACACGAGGGCGGATGTCCTCACTTGGATCTTCTGCCTGATGAAGAGGGTGGCTGGGGTGTGGCTGTGAACCCTTGTTGACATTGCACACAGCTTTGTGGAGGAGCCTCGGCTGAGAGCTGGGGGTGCCAGGTGAGGGATCAACAGGGACAAACCACTCCAGACCAAAAAAGAAGCAGCTAAGTTTCCGCCTACCTGCTACCTGTCCCAGACACAATCACTTAACCCCTACACCCCCCCCCTCCACCTGTCCTCTTCACCCCCTCCCCCATTACCATGGTTCAGAAAGTGAAGTCACCACTCCTCTCTAGGTCAGTAAGACAGTTTTTAAGAGGGTAGAGATGACAGCTACACTTTGCTTCCCCACTCCTAGCAGCATCCCTTTTCGCGCACACGTTAAAACCCGTTTCGCTTTTCGGAAGAGTAGGTCATTGTGTGCCGGTGGGGAAAGTATGACGAAATTGACAAAACTGCATACACACAGAGACTGCATTTTAAAAATAAAGCGCAAGCGTGCTTATTCCATTATCCTCGAAATAAAAAAAATGAAAAGGAGAAAAAAGAATAAGGGAAAAGCAAGCTTCCTACCATGCGAACTGCTTTACCCTTGACCTACACACTATGCAAGGATGACCCCTCCCCCCCCCCCCCCCCCCCCCCTTTTAAAAAAAACCCATTTTGTGCCATCCCACACTTCCTTCTCCGTACAATCTCGTCCACGCCTCTCTGACCCAAGGGCCTCCATGCTCCCCTGCTGTACCTGAACACACAATCATCATTTCAAACCAAACATGGGATGGTCAGTTTAAGAACACAGGTAGGGTCTTCTTTCTTTCCTTTTTTAAATCTCCTTCAAGTACGAGACGCGGACGGCGATAACAATGATCTCCAAAGCCTTGTTGGAAGTGGCGAGTGGGTGTGTGTGTGGGGGTGTGTGGGTGTGTGGAGGACCTGCTAGAGAGGGAGGGTGAGTGAGAAGGTGGTGGGGTGGTGGTGGTCAGAGAATAGGGAGAGGAGGAAAGAACTGGGGAGTGGGGAGAATGTATGTGTGTGTGTGTTTGTGCTGTGTGTGTGTGTGTGTTGTTAAGTGTGTGTTTGTGTGGTTATGTGTGTGTACGTGCGGTTATGTGTGTTGAAGGGTGCAGGTGTGCGTGCGAGAAGATGATATCATAAACATATTAGTGCAACAGAAAGGCGTTGCAACCGGATATCAATAAATAACATATGCTAAAAAAAATATTAAAAAGCCGATGTTGCCGTGAGAGTGTTAAGACAGGTCCCAGGTATTACTTTCCCCTTCCCAAACCAAGCCTGTCCAGGCAGCCTGGCGTTCCCTCAGTCTCCATGTTTGCTCGTCTGCCTTCGTGGGTTGGCCATGTGGACTGAAGGGTGGAGACAGCTTGAACCTGGGAGGAGGGAAGGAATCCAAGGAACGGAGCACGACTGTCAACAGTGAAAGTACTCAGGTTTCGCGAAGGGTGAGGTTTTGACCTCAGGCTGTTTTAATCCGCTGACACCCCAGAGGCCTGGCTGGCATTGTGAGGGGTTGAGGAATAGACAGTCTTGTCTCTTCCTGCTTCTTCCTCTTAGCGCTAGTCTGCGGCTGCTTTGGATACGGTTAGTTTAGCCCAAGCCCACACCCTCTTCCCTAAATCATCTCTCGACAGGAACGAACGCATTTGATCGCATTGATGTTAGATTGACAGCCTCTGAATGTTGATATGACAAGCCACAAAAACAAAATAACAAAATAAAGGACATAAGCCACCCTTCACATCCCCACCCCGACTAAAAGCAGACGTTGCACATTGTACACGTAACAGTGTGATGTCTCTTGGGCTTTGTATTATTATCAGTCGTATAGAATTTTGTTTGTTGGCTAATAGCGTCTGTGTGAAAAAACCACAAACACGTTTGTGTGTTGAATAGTTTTATGCATATACAAATGCAGCAAAGCATAACACAGGCACACTGAAAACAGTACTCAAAAGTGAGAATCTTACAAGATAAAAACCACTCGTCTCCTACAATGGAACATTATCAATACAAATTTCGTCATACCTGTCGACAACCTAGTCCTAACTAAAGAAAACACAGAAAAAAGACGAGGTAAGGTGAGGATAAGAAAAGTTCCCATTCAAAACAAAGACCGGTAACTCTTCCTACAGTTGATTGCCTGTAACACGGTTCAGTCATACGGGAATTGCAACACTTTTTGCTCCTCGGCTAGAGCTCCATCCAAGGTTCATCACCAATGGTGGGACTGTGGTTTTTTTTTTATTAGGTAGGCTACTCTTTTCACAGGATGATTTTCTTCAAAACGTTTTCTGATCTGTTGGACGAAGAAACAAGCAGCAGCATGTTTTGTCTTTTTGTTGTTGGTTTTTATGTTAAAGGAGGTGAATAAGCTATTGCATTTTTTTGTCATCTAGCGCTTTGGGAATTGCCAAATAAAACAATACCAACGTACACGCACGCACGCACGCACACACTCGCACATACATGCATGCACGCACAAACGCACACACACACACACACACACAAACACACATACACACACACACACACACACACACACACACACGGTTGTCACCAAACAAACAAGCAAACAAAAAAAAACAAACCCATCCAAACAAAACCAAAAAAATGAACAAAAGCGAACCTCCACCGCCCCCCCCCCCCACCCCCCCGTCCCTACCCAAACACGTACACGTTACAGACAACCAAAGAAAACACAACCAACCTTACCAGCAATACAATATTATTTGACACATGAAAAGACCCCTGACAGCAAATAATATTGTCGAGCAGAATGATATTCTTCGCTCACGCCATAGAGCTTATAATTTGAATCCCTAGTTGTCACAACAGGACAGAATAGCTGACATGTCCACGTTATATTATGAGTGCTGTAAAAATAACACAACAAAAATGAAAGTGGAAAAACATTTTTGCTAAAACAAACAACGCGTATGAGAGTGAGAAAGAAAGACGTGAAGAAAAGCGAGGAATCGTCTAAAACAGAATTTTCAGATGATAATCATATTATCCGTATTAACATTGCTTCCGACTGACAAAGAGAGTGCAAGAATGCAGAGTATAAAACTTACATTGATAAGCGAATCCATTAATTTAGCGACAACAACCAATAACAATTTTATTGATTTAACTTTAAATACTTTACTTTTATGCGGACGGGATAGCTCAGTGGTCAGAGCGCTCGCTGTTCCTCCCAGCCAAAGTTAAGCGTGGTTACCAATTGGATGGGTGACCGTTTGCGCGGTTTAGCTTCAGTACAGTCCCCCAGTTCACCCAGCTGTAAATGGGTACCTGCCTCTTTTGCGTTAGGGAAGGTAAAGCAGCGAGGGAGAGGGGATGTGCGCCGCCCTCAATATGCTGGCCCTTAGAGAAGCTGAATTCTTTTCTTTTCTTTTCTTTCTTTTATTCTTTTATATCGAGGATAATGGAATAAGCACTCATGCGCTTTTTTACATCCAGTCCCCGTGTGTATGCGGTTTTGTAAATTCTGTCATCTGTTCCCACCGGCACACAATGGCCTACTCTTACGAAAAGCAGAACAGGATTTAACGTGTGCGAAAGATGTTCTGCGTGTGTTCGCTGATGCCTCGCTCCCCTACCACCACATAAGTTAATGGACACCTTTACCTTTTGACTTGACTTGACTTTCAGCATCTGTGAGATTGTCTCCGAAGATAACTTGCTACCCAGAAAATAGTTACTGACAGTTATGAGCTACTGCTTTTTGTTTGACATATTTCTTAAGGAAAATTATGAGTTTTGTCTTAGAGCAGCAACCTATGTCCACCTGTCGGTCTTCTCCCTTTCTCTTTCTTTTGCTTTATTTTCTTGAGTGTCTGTCTGGCTGTCTGTCTGTCTTCCCCTCTCTGTCTCTTTGCTGTCTGCTTATCTGTTTCTGTCTCTGTCAGCTTCTCTGTCTGTATGTCTGTCTCTGTGTGTCTGTCTCTCTGTCTCTGACTCTGTCTGTCAGTCTGTCTGTCTGTCTGTCTGTCTGTCTGTCTGTCTGTCTCCTCTCTCTCTCTCTCTCTCTCTCTCTCTCTCTCTCTCTTCTCTCTCTCTCTCTCTCTCTCTCTCTCTCTCCATTCCCTCTCTAAGCGAGGACAGTATATATTCAGCAGGAATCTGGAGAAAGTCATATTATGGGACAGACCAAGCTTATTGCTCTTCTCACGGTTCTACGTTCCGAAATTTGAAATTCTTATAAGGTTTGTTGTACTCGTATTCATTCCTCTAGATGTTAATCATTCTGCACTTTTGTCTGACATATATCCTAAAGGAGGCGGATTCCATTATCGTTCTATCAAAAGTTGTGGAGAGAAAAAAAAGGATGCATCGTGATTAGAAAGTATCATGAACAGCGCTAGAAGACAGGTGTTTTATAATGGTGTCTTGTCAATCTGCTTGAATCAGAGCATAAAAACCAGAAAAAAACCCAACCCCCCCCCCCTCCCCCGATTACTTCATGTTAGCAAGACCAACAAAAAAAATCCACGTAAGTTACGCAAGTATTCCAGTAAAGAGCAAGACAATGAACATCAATGTAATACGAAGAAAACATTATTTATTAAGAAAGAAAAAAAACCCAGACCATTGTATTGTATACGATTTATATGCATCACGACTCTCACGCAAAAAATAAAGCGTATAATATATGAAAGTGTGTGTACAGAATTATCAAAAAAAAAATCACGAATACAAGTGCATAGCTACTTTCTAAATTCCTATTATTACAAAAAATAACAGAGTCTACACTTAAAAAGCACACACGAGTCGTTTACACCGTAAATCTCAGTAAACTAAACTTTGAAAGTGCTTACGGTAATTCTCAACATTCTCCAGAATAAGATAAATGTTGATGGGAACTCCATTTCAACAATTCCTTGCTCAAGGTGCCTAAAAGTACCATGCGTCAGAGCCGATGACTGGTGGAAGAACGTTTCTGAGTTCTGTCTTTTTTCTATGTGGTTAAGTTCTCTCTCTCTCTCTCTCTCTCTCTCTCTCTCTCTCTCTCTCTCTCTCTCTCTCTCTCTCTCTCTCTCTTCAGTTTATTAACGCTTTCAGGCAAAGATTGATTGACTGCCGATGGCAGCAATGGAGTGATCACATACAAAACAGTGAAATATTTCAAATGTACAGACAATTTATAAGTTCGCATGATGTCAAACCTGATCTAAAACTTGATATGGATATACATTTGAAAAGAATGATGTCTAAGTTTAGACTTGGTGTATCAGATATAAATGTTCATAAATTCAGATACAGAGAACATGATATTGACGACCTCAGGCTGCTATGCCCATTATGTAAGCAAGCAGAGAAGGATGAAGTACATTTTGTGTTTTGCTGTCCAATATTAGAGGATGTTAGGCAGAACTACATCCCTGTTAAATATAGTAGACAGCCTAATTTGTTTAGACTCTGTTTACTCCTGGCATCAAGTCATCCTGAGGTTGTGCGCAGCCTCACTTTATATTTGTGTAAAGCTTTCAGAATAAGAGAGATATTGTTATCTCAAGTCATATTTTTGTAGCTGACTTTTTGTTATACAGTAACATGTTGTCGTGTTCTTTTTACTATTGCTTTTACCCCCACCAAAATACTAAGCAGTTCGGCAATCTCTTTCATGTATGGGCCAATGGCCTTTTTGTGAATAAATCATTCGAGTTCGAGTTCTCTCTCTCTCTCTCTCTCTCTCTCTCTCTCTCTCTCTCTCTCTCTCTCTCTCTCATCACACACACACACACACACACACAAGGAACGCAAATAATTATGATTCTCGCTTCAGCGGATGATTTTGGAGAAAGTTGGCATAACACAACCTAGGACCTTCTCACGGTTCTACTTCCCCCAAATTTGTAATTCTGATGAGCTTTTCATACGCCCCGAATTCCCATGCTATAAAAAGATCTATCTAGCTCTCCCGTCTTCTGATCTGCACCTCCTATGTTAGACCGTGGACCCGTTCTCTCTATGGAGGAGCCACATAGTAAAGGGTAGTGAGTGAAAGCGCTATTTGAAGAGTATGAGCGCATAAAAAAAGCACACGTTTGCTGGGTGGAGGAGGAGAGGAGGGAGGTCATTGAAGGCAATATTGTCAGTAATGACGCAGCGAATGTCTAGTATTTTCTAACGTTTTGTTCCTGTACCTTTTTATTATCTAAAGTATAAACGTGAAAGAATGGATGAAACAGTAGGCGAAGTAATTTGTTTGTCCTAACGTTTTATGATTTTCTTTTTTTTTAATTCTTAATACATTCTTTATTTAAATGTCTGTTTGGACGTGAGCGCGCACGCGCCCAGGTGTGAATGAGTATGTGTGTGCGTGTACATGTATATGTGGTAATGTGTATTTTCAATGTATTTCGTTATCGATTTTCCTTTTTTTACGGGTTTAATTCAATGATAAAGGATGCAATAATGTAGTATTTCAGTATAATCGTTAAGAAATTTGTTCTTAGATAGATGGCTTGATGAAAAAAAGCAAATGCATTGCTTATTCAATGTACCATCTGGAAATACAATTTTGACTTGACTTGACTTGACATGACTTGAGTGCCTCTGGTGACAGATCTCTTGTACAGCGTTGTTAACTGAAGACATCCGAAAAGAGAGAGCTGTATGAGTTACTGTATGTAGTGTCTGCATTTTGTTAGGGTGGCTCCCGGATCCCACATTATTTCCTTTGCCTTTCCTTTCCTTTCCTTTTATCTGGGGAAGTCGAAAGGCTCTTCAGTGCTATTGGGGAGGGAGGACAAGGCGTTTAGTATATTCGGCGACTGCGGATGAGGTAGAAGAAGACTGTTGTAAAGTTAGACGTTAGACGCCGAACAACCACGTTCGATTTTACGCTTATGATTATTTGGTGTCTGGAGGTGAGTGCTTCAGTCAGTACTATCCAAAGAGAGAGAGAGAGAGAGAGAGAGAGAGAGAGAGAGAGAGAGGAGAGAGAGAGAGAGAGAATGAGAGATGAGGAGAGAGAGAGAGGAGTATTATTCTTTCGTTTATTTCGAGGATAATGGAATAAGCATTCATTTGCCTTGGTTTTTTAAAATCCAGTCATCGTGTGCATTAAGTTTTGTAAATGTTGTCATCCGTTCCCACCGGCACGTGCGTACGCACACGGGACATCGGTTTATAGTCTCATCCGAAGGACTAGAGAGAGAGAGAGAGAGGAGAGAGAGAGAGAGAGAGAGAGAGAGAGAGAGAGAGAGAGACAGACAGACAGACAGACAGACGACAGACAAGACAGACAGAGACAGAGAGAAACAGAGACAGAGAGAGACAGAGAGAGAGAGAGAAAATCAGACAGACAGAAAAACAGAGTGAAAGGCGCAAAAGTGTGATATGCAATAATCACGTTAGATTGTGTGTGTGTTGTGCATCGTTGTATTACGTAGCTAATAGTGGCTGCAATGACCCATACTTATATAATCAATATAATAATAACAATTAATAACAATAATGATAATATAGAATTTATATAGCGCAGAATCTTGTAAAACAAACAAATCGAAGCGCTTGCACTTATAACAGATTCAATTGAACTTCTCAACTTTTAATCAAAACTACCCTAGTATTAAATCTGACAAGGGGTGGACGATTTTCACCAATGCCTACCAATGAAACACGATTAAAAAAACAACAACAGCCCTCTGTGACCACCCAGTTGACAGATAAGTTAAGCGTTCAGAAGTCAACAAACTTGTTAACACTTTCCAGCCGCCAAGTTTTAACTCGCTGGCACCCTACTACCAAGCATTTATCTACTAGCACTTTAAGCCAGCCCAGGAGGAGGTGCCAGGCTTAGCTTTGAAGGCGATAAGCCTGTGTACATAGCGTTTGTTCTGTGTTGCACAACTTGAAGTAAGTAAGTAAGTAAGTTTGCTTGCCTCTCTTAGTTAAGTTTAGTTTGTTTTGTGTGGGGGACGGGATGTAAGCACGTTGACACTGGAAGGGACTTGAAGTTAACCCCTTGCATCATTCTGCTACCGAACACTTTTCAAGTTAATGAAGTTTGCGGAGGTAAGAGTTTCCCTTTTGTATTGTACATTGTTGAACGGGAGTCTGTAATTATGCCGTGTGCCTTAGTTGATATAGCCGGTGAGAGAGAGAGTATTGTATAATACTTTTCACACACACACACACACACACACACACACACACACACACACACACGTGCGTTTCTTTGTTTCTTTTCCACACCATCCCCCTTCCCTTTTATTTTCAAAAGAATGGTTGTTCTGTTTCTTTTGTGCACGTTTATTGAATTGATTAACGATTGTTTGATTGTTTGAATTCCTTTATTGATTGATCCAACTGATTTACTAAGAGACTGATAGAGCGAGCTAGTCAGGCAGTTTGTTTGTCTGTCACATAGTCTACCAGCTAACCCACACGTTCAAATTCATAAAGGAAAAGGTCTGCTGTGGGTTCCACAGTCAACAGTCGCCCATAAATAATAAACCTCCGCCAGTCACCCCTCATTTCCATATATGTACGTGGTCCACCTTCACGCAGATGGTAGTCCAAGTGAACTGACCACAACAGCCCCACACAGACATCTTGATTTCCACCTGACTTTCAACAAAAGCCAGGAGTCTAGCGTCGACAACTCCACAAAAGGTTCTGTCAGCGTTATCTTGCGCTATTCAAACAAATGATGGCGGCCAAAGTTTTGGGGAGTTAGACCTATGAGATCTGTTCCTCATAGATTTATGTGGGTGGTGGGTTTTTTTAACCTGCGTGTCAGCTGATGATAATTTACGATACTACCTCCCAGCTTAGCACGGGTACTCTAAAAGGGGTACTGATACCCGTGAAAGGTTAATCTATAAAATGACAACGCACAAATTGATAGATCGTCTGCTGTCGACGGCTTTCCTATGCCGGGTTTCCTCTCACAGTAAAACATTTCTTTTTCGGGGGGACTTGACGTTTTCCTTCCATGTGGGCCTAGTTTACGATGTTTGGCAGCTGCTTTTTAAGCGCTTTAAAGCCTTCAGGTGAAGAGCCTTTATACATGGCAGGGGAAACCGGAGGGTAAAGACTTCCTACTGATGAAAAAAAAGGTATTTTTTAACTGACACCATTTGCTTTTTGATGAAGATTTAAAAGCTGGATTGCTAGACAAATGTCCACGAAACTTTGAATCTGTGGAGTTGCATTAAATCGACATTACCCTTTGACATGGTGAAAATAGACTGTGACGTTGGTTATCTGAAAGGTTTTGGGGAAGTCAAGACTGGTGCATTCTGTTGCCGATGAATGAGACCACGGACTTCTTTCTAAAATGTAGATGGTCCTAAAGTCGAGGGTTCAAATCTTGACAAGCGCTTGACTTTCACGGGCTGGGGAAATTCTGTGATACCTCATTATCTGAGTCCATTACAGTATGTGCAGATCTGTTTGTCAGATGTCTTACTTTGCTTGTGTATACACATATATTTTGATGATCAAGTTTGCACATTAAAGATCCTGTAACTCGTGCCAGTATTCAGTTTTGTTCTCTGGCTAGAAGTCCGAGGTTCTCCGATGGTATGTGAATTTTACATGTAAAACCGTTTTTTCCCACCATTAATACAGCCGCATGCCATTTTCGGGGATGTGCACGTGTTTAAGACCCCATTTATCTGTCCAGAAGAGTACACCATTGTATGCTGGTAGGAACAGATGACAACATAGAAAAAAACCCAAACCTACACTGGTGGTGTGATTACTGGTGGGAGCTCGATTCCCGTTCAAGGGGATATTTTCCCCTGGAGTTAACATCAGTGCAGACTCCTCTCTCCCCATAAGTCCTTCGGATGAGACTATAAACCAAGGCCCCGTGTGCGAACGCACGCAGAACATCTTGCACACACGTTAAATCTTGTTCCACTTTTCGTAAGAGTAAGCCATTGTGTGCCGGTGGGAACAGATGACAGAATTTACCAAACCGCATAATATACACACGGGGACTGGATGTTACAAAGCACATAAGTGCTTATTCCATTATCCTTGATATAAAAGAATAAAAATAAAATAAAATATTAAAAAAATTACATACACACATTATATTCGAAGCCAAAATGTGGCTGCCCTAACGGTGAACAAACAACAACGGCAAACAGTCGCCGGGCATACGGCACAAATCTCCCCATGACTGAACCTCGAAGCTGTAGCTGAGCAACGGCTTTAAAACAGAAAGTCTTTAGAGCATGATACCACCCTCTATCTTCAGGGTTTTCCTTCAGCCATAAAAAGAAACCGAACACTATAGATTATATTCTTCTTCTTCTTCTTTCTTCTTCTTCTTCTTCTTCTTCTTCTTCTTCTTGTTCTTCTTCTTCTTCTTCTTCTTCTTCTTCTTCTTCTTCTTCTTCTTTTTCTTCGTAGAAGTAGTAGTAGTAGTAGTAGTAGTAGTAGTAGTAGTATACACAGAAAAAACCCTTTTGTGCTATTTGCCATGCCATGATCAAAACCCTTTAACAGGGCTTGACATGCTCCGCGTCATTCCGCCCCTCTCCTCACTTCTCCTATACTCTACACCCCCACCCCCCCTCCCACCTTTCCTCCCCGCGTTTTTCTCCTTCCCCGCCACTCCTTACTATTCACACAAACAATAGCAACCCCCCTACCCCCATCCCCCCGTCATACACACACACACACATTCCTCCTCCTCTTCTGAAATCTCTTCACATAATTATGCAATGCAGATGAAACCATACAGTACAAAATCAAAGTACTGTAACACCAGCGTATTACGTGGTCGACATAAGTTGTTGTTTTTTAAAAAAAAAAAGAGGCAAGAAAGAAAGAAAGAAAGAAAAAAAGAGAATAAGTAAGAGAGAGAGAGAGAGACAGACAGACACACAGACAGACACACAGACAGCAGAGAGACACATACATCCTTTGGATGAGACTATAAACCGGGGCCCCGTGTTCGAACGCATGCAGAACATCTTGCGCACACATTAAATCCCGTTCCGCTTTTCGGAAGAGTAGGTCATTGTGTGCCGGTGGTAACAGATGACAAAATTTGTAAAACGGCATACACACGGGGACTGGATGTAAAAAGCACATGAGTGCTTATTCCATTATCCTCGATATAAAAGAATAAAAAAAAAATAAAAAAATTAAATAACAGACAGACAGCGAGAGAAAAAGAGTTGAGAGGAGCAGAGACAGACAGATGAGACAGACAGCAGACAAACAGAGACAGAAGACAGACAGACAGACAAAACACAGAGAGAGATGGAAGAGAGGGGGGGGGCTGTTGAACATGAGAGTGGGGAAAAACCCAGATTGCTTTAAAGCAACACCAAATAAATAAGAATGTCGTTTTCTTTCAAAAAAAAAAAGAAAAAGGGGGGTGCATAGGGCAATGCCTGGGTATGTTCCCATAGATAGAAGAGAGAAAGAAAAAAGGGAAAAAAAATTTGGGGAGTGGGAGAAAAAAACAAAAAAAAGGGCTGAGGGGGTTTAAATGTTGTCAAAACTTCCCAGAAAAAAAAGGGGGGGGGAGGGCTAAATGTCGAAAAACCCTTTGAAAAAATCAAGGAGAAATGGAGAGAGAGGGAGGAGAGAGAGAGGGGGAGGAGGGGAAAAGAGAGAGGAGAGGGGGAGAGAGGGGAGAGGAGGGAGAGAGAGAGAAGGGGGGGGGAGGACGGAGGGGAGAGAGAGGGGAGAGAGAGAGAGAGAGGGAGAGAGAGGAGGGGAGGGGGGGAGAGACGGGAGAGCGAGAGAGACGGAAGAGAGAGAGGACGGAGGAGAGAGACGGGAAAAAGGGGGAGTGGGAGAGGAGAAGAGAGAGAGAGAGAGAGAGAAGGGAGAGAGGGAGAGAGACGGAGAGAGGAAAGGAGAGGAGAGGGGGAGAGAGAGAGAGAGAGGAGAGAGGAGAGAGAGGGGGAGGAGAGGGGAGAGAGAGAGAGAGAGAGAGAGAGAGAGAGAGAGAGAGAGAGAGGAGAGAGAGAGAGAGAGAGAGAGAGAGGAGAGAGAGAGAGGAGAGAGAGAGAGGAGAGAGAGAGACGGAGAGGAGAGAGAGAGGAGAGAGAAGAGAAGAGAGAGAGAGAGAGAGAGAAGAGAGAGAGAGTGGGAAGAGAGAGAGAGAGAGAGAGAGAGTGGAGAGAGAGAGAGAGGAGAGAGAGAGAGAAAGAAGAGAGAGAGAGAGAGAGAGAGGAGAGAGAGAGAGAGAGGGAGAGAGAGAGAAGAGGGGAGAGAGAGAGAGAGAGAGAGAGAGAGTGAGAGAGAGAGAGAGAGAGGAGAGAGAAGGAGAGAGAGGGGAGAGAGAAGAGAGAGAGAGAGAGAGAAGAGAGAGAGGAGGAGAGAGAGAGAGAGAGAGAGAGAGAGAGAGAGAGTGAGGAGAGAAGAGGAGAGAGAGAGAGAGAGAGAGAGAGGGGAGAGAGAGAGAGACGGAGAGAGAGGAGAGGTGAGAGAGAGAGGGAGGGGGGAGGGGGGAGGTAGGGCACATGTGCGCCAGCTATATCATAAACTTGTTTGGGCAGTTGCGTAGCGCAAGCGTTGCAACGATTTGATATGAGTGACGGGTAGGTAGGTATTAGCCGATCTTCCTAAGCGCTGTCAATTTGGCATTTCAAGATTCCTCCTTCGCTAAGCTGTGAGTATCAATTGACTCCTTGTTTGATAATGGCTGGGTTTTCTTTCTGGTCTACGCAATTAAGTCATGTTTACGTTGCGCATTTATTTTAAAATTATTAATATGTAGGCAGTAGTTAAAAAGAAGGACGATATTTGGTGATCGAATGTTAAGATCAATTCAAAGAGATAGAGTAAAAAAAAATTTCGTTTTAATGTTTTCATTCAACCATGTGCGTTGGATATCATGAACGCTTTTTTCAAGAAATGATTTTTGTGTCAAAGGGACTACAGTTATAAAAGCTGTCGAGCTATATTAACAAATTTTTGGTTAGTGACTGGGAACAGATACCATTACTTTTTCTGTTTCCACATTGTTACAACATTCTCACATAAAACAAAGAAGCTCTATGTAATCTCCACTGATGAATGTTGAAATAATTATGAACAATAGCCTGTACTAACTGAATAGGCCCTAAACGTATCATTAGACGAGTGGTATTTGATTTCAATCGTTTTATTCCGGTAAGTGCCGCTGTCGGTTTTACGGGTTGATGCGCTTTTGCCATGAGAACGGTAGTGTCTGCTTTCAGATTATTTTGTGGTTAATTGCAGCGTTCTTGTGGTAAGATGTGATGTCATGTGGTTACTTTGATGTGGCGTAATGTGTCCTATGTGACGTGGTGTGGCGTTGGTGGTGTGTGTGTTTGTGTGTGTGTGTGTGTGTATGTGTGTGTGTGTGTGTGTGTGTGTGTGTGTGTGTGTGTGTGTGTGTGTGTGTGTGTGTGTGTGGGTGAAAATGAAGAGTGGGTAAGTATGATGGTATCGATGAGGACGATGATGGCAGTGGTGATGATGATAATGATGCTGATGATGCTGATGGTGAAGGTTTTTATTAGGATGAAAGGGTAATGCATTCATTCTGTTGATGGGACGTTTTCTTTATCTTCTGAATTTTATTTTTCTATACATTTCATCTATTTCTCTCTTCTTTTCTTTTCTTTTCATTATTTTTACATATGTGTGAATTGATTAATTAATCGGTTTATATAAAAGCCTATATCCATTTATCACAGTTGCCACTTTTACTTTGTATTGCATACCATTTTCAGTCAGATACAAAAGGTTTCTCTGCGAGAAATTCAGGTTGATCTTCCTTGCATGTTTGCCATGTCATAAACTTCAGAATAATCTCCTTCGTTGTATGCTAATAACTATCGTACTCCCCTTCTTTTTTTTTGTTTTCTTTAAATACATTACAACAGACCGCACAAAACCTCCAATGACTTGGTTAGGGATAATATGTCTTTCTTAATAAAATACACGACTACCGACCCCCCCCCCCCCCCACACACACACACAAAACAAACAACAGAAAACAACAAAACAGTAAAAAAAAAAAATAACCACCAAAAACTAAAACCAAAAAAATCCAAACAAACCAAAACGGAAAACAGTTGACGTATAAACAAGAAAACGATCGTTAAAAAAATCAGAGTAAATGTACACATAATAATGACACTCTTGCTAAAATCATATGACTTAATAAGTAAACAATGAAATACAGAAACAGGAAAAAAAATCCACGTAAATACACTAACACACACACAAAACAGAAAAGTGGAAGGT
>CM054144.1:29658819-29666319 GCA_028751875.1 Rapana venosa
TGCAAGCTGATCTGTGTGCGCTCGCACACGGGATCTCGGTTTATTGTTTGTTGTAAAGGACTCGGTTAAATATAGGTTATATAAAGCAAAAAGGGGGAAAAATCCAAAAAAGTACTCCACTACACTTCAAACCAGTGGTACAGTTTCCATTGACAAGTTCCTAAAAATGACACTTAATGTTTTTCATTAACTCGAAATAAGGTAATCCTGTTAAGGACGAGAGCTAGCTACTACTGTGACCCCCCCAAAAAAAAAAATCTTGCTTTGTGACATAGTTTGTGCCTGAGACTTTAAGACAATTTTGTTGCCGCTGCTTCGATTTTACGTCTGTTCAGTCAAAGTGATAATAGACGAATGCGATGTTAGACAATAAGCTGTGTGACATTCTAAGCTATTCAAGACTCGCTGTTTGCTCAAAACCATCCTCGCTTCACGTGTCTTTTTCCTACTGACTACCTAACGATGACTGGAACCAACAAGGGTTGATTATTAACCAGCTACTTGTCTGTTTCCTCTCCTACTCTACAGACGGAACCATGAGGTATCACTGGTGCCGATTCTTCTACCGCGCGAGGTCCAGATCCCAGAGACGGCGCCAGCTCCTGTGGTTCGTGACCTTCACCTTCATCTTCTCCCTCGTCTACTACAACCAGCAAGGGCTCAACGTCCTCTCCTCCGTCTCCCGGGACAACCTCGACCAGTTCCCCGCTCCCCTAGAGGAGGTGGTGGGAAGGCAGCCCCAAGCTTTAAGACAGGGCGAGGGTCTTCCCGCAGCGCGGGCAGCTCCGCTCGAAGCGGCAGGTCCGGCAGGACACGCTGACGACGCGAGGTCTGACGAGAAGAAGCCGAACAGGCGGAGGAGGATGAAGACAAATCCGATCTGAGATCGGACCTCGCGCCCGCCACCTTGCACTTTGTGTGGTGCGGCAAAAGGCACTTCGAGTTCCGTCACTACATGGCCATGAAGCGAGCTGACCGCCTGGTGAGGCCGGACAAGATCTTCTTCCACTACGAGGTCCTCCCCGTGATGGATCCGGAAGGGTACTTTCTGTGGTTCAACCGAACGTTGACGGAGGTGGACAACATCCTTTTACGGCCGCTGGTGAACTACTCCAGCTGCGACCTGGAAGGCGCTGAGAGGTTCCTGGTGGTGCTGGACATTCTGGAGCGCTTCGGGGGCATCTACGTACCGGAGGATGCCCTGCTGGTGGACTTCCCCGTGCACCTGAGGAGCAGTGCCCTGGTGACTGGGGTCCAGGCCGTCAGTCCTCACGTCTTCCGTGACGGCTTGATAGCTGCTCGCAAGGTGATTGGGTTTTTTTTTGGAGTGGAGTATGGTGGAGTGGAGTATGGTGGTGTGGAGTGGAGTGGATGGTGTTGTGTTTGGTGTGGTGAGGTGTTTGGAGTGGTGTGGTGTGGTGAGGTGTGGTGTGGTGTAGTGTGGTATGGTGTGGTGTGGTGTGGGTGATGTGGTGTGGTGTTGGTGTAGTGTGGTGCAGTTTGGTGTGGTGTGGTGTGGTGTGATGTGGAGTGGTGTAGTGTGGTGTGGTGTGGTGTGTGTCACGGTTTGGTATGGTGTAGTGTGGTGTAGTGTAGTGTGGTATGGTGTGGTGTGGTATGGTGTGGTGTGGTGCGTATAGTGTTGTGAGTGGTGTGGTTTGTTGTTTGGCGTAGTGTGGCATGGCATGGTGTGGTGTGGTGAATATGGTGTGGAGATGAATGGAGTGGAGTGGAGTGGAGAGGGGGAAGCGTTCTAAGAAGCGGAGAGAGAGAGAGAGAGAGAGAGAGAGGAGAGAGAGGAGAGAGAGAGAGAGAGAGAGAGAGGCACGACAGGCAGGCAGAGAGATAACTATACAGAGAACATGCACGCGCACACCTACGCACGCTCATGTAAATTATACGAGCAGGTCTGCCTTTCTAGCAGTTCCTACGTGTTTTCAGGCGCGCGCGCGCGCGTGTGTGTGTATAATGAGCTGGCCTACACGCGCTCGAGTTTGTTTTGTGTGTGTGTGCGCAAGTAAAGTTGGAATAGGTTTGGAGGTGGAGGGGGAGGGGGGGGGGGGGGCACCAGCTTTTCAAGTGAAAGATCACCCCACTGCGAAGCCTCTTGTCCGAAGATAATAAGATTGAATGTGTTTGGTTTTGTGCCTTTTTCGTCAGCTGCATGTTTTCTAAAGGCACCTCTAAGCGCGCGTTCTTTCAGAGTGAGCAAATGTAGGCCATCAGAAAGCCACAGCAGGTTATTCATAATCTGTCTGTCTGCCTCTCTGTCTGTTTGTTTGTCTGCCTAAATTGTCTGTCTGTCTGTTTGTTTGTTTGTATGTATGTCGGCGTTGATAGGCTGGGTTGCAATAGCCGAGTGGAAAATTAATGGGAACGGGTTTTGAAATCAGAGATTGTGTGGTTCTACATTTTTAGCACGCAGCGCTGTAGCATTATGATTTAATGGACAACAATTTTAATATTTCGTTCGTTCGTTGATATATTCCCCCACCCCCCCTTCCCCCCTATGAGTGAAACCGTACGATTTCCCAGTTTAATACATTGTCTGGCTATCCTTTATGTATACAGGTATCTAGGGGAAGCAAAATATTCACGTTAAAGATCCTGTAATCCATGTCAGTGTTTGTGGGATGAGTAAAACACGAAACGATGCCTAGCCTGCATTAGGAGCTAAACTACGCTGTGTTATCATGATGGTCAACCACCTTGGAACTGCATATCTCTGTAAGGAGAAGGGTGTAGAGTCAATAATTATTAGTATCTTCTGCATGTTTTGTCACTCTGTTGGAAAAATTAAGGCTGTTTACCAACAACAAAAACCCCACAATGAAACAAAACTGTATCTTTCAGCTGTCTTTTAAAAAAAAAAAAGGATTACGAAGTATAAGTAAGTCAGTCCTCAATTTTAACGCCTTTCCACTTTAAGGGATACCAGACGACCCTAAAATGAGAGACTAAATACGAGAGAGAGAGAGAGAGAGAGAGAGAGAGAGAGAGAGGGAGAGAGAGAGAGAGAGAGAGGTCTACCGTGTGTGTGTATGTGTGTGTGTGCGTGTGCGCGCGCGCGTGTGTGCGTGCGTGTGTGTAAGTGTGTAAGTGTGTGTGTACTAAAGAGTAATAATAAGGGGAAAAAGTATTCTTAACATGAACAGATCAAGAACAACATTTTCGAAAAAGAAGTTAAAAAAGAACTACAACTACACAATAAATGCCTTACGGGACCTAACAATAAACCTATAGCAATATCAAACGTTAACTTTACATTGTTCAAAACCTCCTCAATGGAAGTCCCGGAAAGGGCAGGGAGATGAGGTTTTCACTTCTCACATTCAAGTATGATAAGAGTATTTGAAATATATTCACCTTATAAGCATTTAACATCCTTGCCAAATTTTGTCATGAATGCATTGAATCTTATCCTGAAAAATAACACCTTGAGTTGTCTTTCTTTGACAGCATTTGTATGACTCTTTTAAGTGATCCAACGTATTCAACTACACTCTTCTCACTGGGAGTTGAATGTAAAAGCCGCTTGTTTTGCCGATGCTTGTGTGTGTGTGTATGTGTGTGTGTGTGTGTGTGTGTGTGTGTGTGCGCGCGCGCGCGCATCTGTGTGTAGTAATTATGCGTGATTATGCGTGCGTACGTGCACGCGCGCGCGCGCGCGCGCGTGTGTGTGTGTGTTTGTGTGTTGTGGTGTGGTGTGTGTGTGTGTGTGTGTGTGTGTGAGTGTATATGTGTTTACGTGTGTGTATACATAAACGTGAGTAGATGTAAGTCTATGCTTGTATAATAAAATCATAATTTATGATCATTCCTTCTTCACATATCGTCTACATTCTTGAAACCATTTTGTGTCCTCAAAAGGAATCATTAGCGAAAGAGAAGAAAAATCTCAGGATATTCTTACATAAAAGCAAAATACATAACGCATCATACTTCCCCATTGTGGGTAGACAGCCATACAGTGTGCCCTTCCGATGAGACCATAAACGGAGGTCCCGTGGGCGAACGCACGCAGAACATGTTGCGCACACGTTAAAACCCGTTCCGCTTTTTGGAAGAGTAGGCCGTTGTCTGCCGGTGGGGACGGATGACAAACGCGGGGACTAGATGTAAAAAAAGCACATGAATGCTCCTTCCATTATCCTTTTTATCCTTTGGCTTTGTAGGTCATTGTGTGCCGATGGGGACGGATGACAAAATTTACAAAATTGCATGCACACGGGGACTGGATGTAAAAAAACAAAACCACATGAGTGCTTATTCCATTATCCTCGAAATAAAACAATAAAATAAAGTAAAATAAAATAAAATAAAAATCCTCGAAAGAAAAGAATTTTTTTTTAAATGTAAAGCAAGCATGAAGTTAAGACTCAAGACTCAAGAATACTTTACTGTCTCAACTAGAGAATTATTATTATTATTATTATTATTATTATTATTATTATTATTATATTATTATTATTATTATTATTATTATTATAAGTATCAGGCGGTTAACGGCAGCGCAACGCAAAAAATTAACGTTAACATGTTATTCCGGCAATTACAGTCATCGATGCAGTTTAGCAAGACATGTTAACCAGCAGACTAAAACCAAACAAACAACTTTGTGAGCTATTCTCTACAAATGTTATGTAGTCATATTGGACTTCTTAGTTGTTGACATATATATCACTGCTTTGTGTGTGACGTCGATTTGTCATTGTGCGTTTGGCATTAATGGCATTGCGAAACAATACAGCTTACCCATAAAATTAAAAAATACAACAAAATATTCTCATTCCAAGAGAAGAAATAAAACAAACATTTCAGGTCGGTTTTTTTTAATCTTAGTAAGCTCATAGGTTTATAATATCTCCGAGATTTGCTGACATGGATAGCAATAATTATATCAGTTCATGAGAAAATAATGTGTTAATATTGTCTTGTTCAAGAATGAAGGCTGAAGCCCATTTTCCAAACATTCTCTTGTGACTGATTGTTCTTTTATTCTTTTTTTATTTCTTTCATTTTATTTCGAGGATAATGGAACAAGCACTCGTGTACTTTTTTTTACATCCAGTCCACGTGTGCATGCAGTTTTGTTTATTTTTGCCATCTGTTCCCACAGGTACACAATGATTACTAGCATTAAAATAGTTCCCTCTCCAAAAAATAACCATAGCGTGTACACAAAACTATGCTAAAACTATTTAAAGTTTAAAAGCTTGATGTATTTTCAATATTTCTAATTAAATTAAAGTTCGTCTTTTTCAAATTTCCACAACTCGTTGTGCTTGGTACCTAAGGGAAAGTCTATCAGTTTGTATTCCAGAGACTTAGTCTACTTGAAAACAGGGTTGTAGTATTGTGTAAATTTGACGGCAGTGAATCCCAACATTTTGGCACGGTAATAAAACTAACATCTTGTGTTCATTCGTACTGTGTTAATTTTCCTTTTTTTTCTTTTTTTTTCTTAACAGTTTCTGTGTGGGAGAAAGTGCAAGAGAATTTGCAAGTATATAGAAAAAAAGCTGATAAATATGGTTAAAATCGACTATTAAAACGATGGCAGCAATAACTACAAACTTTCACTTGCAACGAACTATAACAGGAAGCCAATGAAGCCAGTGTAACAAGATTTAAAGACTCTGCGACTCTTCATTAGAATTCTTCAGTAGCCCTTCTTCTTCTTCTGTTCTTCTTTTTCTTTTGTTCTTGTTGTGTTGTTGTTGTTGTTGTTGTTGTTCTTCTTCTTCTTCTTCGTCGTCGTCGTCGTCATCGAAGGCTCAGACAGCAACTATTGTTGTCTGTTATATGATGGAAAATGGGTTGCGCTGCCTTTAGCTGCCTGACAAGTCAGGCCCAGCGCATCCGACTTCGGCATGGGAGAGGATTGTTATCTTTTAAGTCTTTCTTTCAGTAGCCCGAACAGAACGACTGTGTTTGATATTGTTGCCGTGTGTTCTGAATACCGGCTGTTAGTTTTACTGTGCCAAAATGTTGGGATTCACTGCCGTCAACTTTACACAACACTACAACCCTGTTTTTTTAAAGTAAAATAAGTCTCTGGAATACAAACCGATACCCTTTTCCTTAGTTACCTTGAACAACGAATTGTACAAATTTGAAAAAAAGAAGAAAAAAACACTTTTATTTATTTATTTGTTCTTTTATGGTATTATTCCCAAACCTGCCAGTCGAACTACTATCAATTACGGCGCATTAGTGCAGTTCGACAGTATCTGTCCACTGATGCAACATCCAAACTAGTCACATCTCTCATTCTCTCACGTCTGGACTATTGCAATTCTCTTCTGGCTGGTCTGCCAGCATCATCTATCCACCCTCTTCAACGTATACAAAGCTCCACAGCTCGTCTAGTCCTCAGAAAGAAAAAATCTGAGCACATTACTCCTCTCTTGCGATCTCTCCACTGGCTGCCTGTGCCACAAAGGGTAAACTATAAGATCTGTACCCTCTGTTACAAAAGTCTCCACAAAACAGCACCTTCCTACCTCTGTGAATGTCTTCACTTGTACATTCCTTCTCGTTCCCTCCGCTCTGCTGCAGATACCTTGTGCTTAAGAATACCTAGATTCAACCAGTCCACTGTTGGCCGTCGCTCTTTCTCTGTTTCTGGCCCAGTGATCTGGAACGACCTCCCTCTCTCCCTTCGTCAAAAGTCTACTTATGATGTTTTTAAATCCAGCCTAAAGACGCATTTATTTCAAACCTAAGATTCTCCCCTCTTGTTTCATCGCATTTCTGTCCCTGCCCTGAAAACCAACTCCACCCCCCCCACCCCCCCTCTTCCTGCCCGAGTGTACAACCTTTGTGTGTGTGTGTGTGTGTGTGTGTGTGTGTGTGTCGCGCGCGCACGCGCGCGTATGTTTACATTTGTATTTGTAAAAAACTGTTAATGTGCGCGTGTGTGTGTTTACATTTGAATTTGTAAAAATCTATTAATTGTAACTGGCTGCATGTGAAAGACTAGGATGAATGAGAGCGCTTTGATTTGTTTATTTGCAAGATATAGCGCTGTATAAATTCCATGTTTTATTTATATCGAGGATAATGGAATAAGCATTTAGTGCTTTTTTTTTACATCCAGTCCTCGTGTGTATGCGGATTTGTGTGAATTCTGTCATCTCTTCCCACCGGCACACACAATACCCTACTCTTCCGAAAAGCGGAACAGGATTTTAACGTGGCGCGTGCGCAAGATGGTCTGCGTGCGTTCGTTCGCACACCGGACCTCGGTTTACAGTCTCATCCGAAGGACTTGCAATTTTTAAACTAGAATATTGAAAGGGTAGCAATGAGAAAATTATTGTTGTGCATGTCGCTGAAGGGAGCTTTCAAGACCCCGAGGACTAGTGGGGAGCTGCTGGTGACCTTAAGTGTGGGGGCGAGGAGCGGAGTAGTATTCAGCCCTGCGGCACTGAGGACCACTACAACACCGAAGAGGATGGGGACTGCATCTGTGTGAAGGTCAGTTCCTTTGGCATT
>CM054144.1:29668819-29673819 GCA_028751875.1 Rapana venosa
ACAAGCATTTGTCGAAAGCTCAGCCAGAAACTATTGTCTGTCATATGAGCAAAAATGTGTGGCACCGCCGTTAACCGCCTGACAAGTCAGTCCCAGCATATCAATCTTCGACAGGAGAGAGAGAATCGTTTTCTTTTTAAGTCTTTCTGGACAAACAGGGCAGGAGAATGTACCAAGAAGGCAGAAAACGATTAAAAAAGAGAGGTATCAACAGGAAGAAAAGGAACAAAGCAAAAACAAAGAGAGGGATAGAAAGAGGGAATTCCCAGCACATAATTTCCAGAAGGTGGGGATTCTATTTATACTGACATGCCTACAGCATCCCCCACGGGGGGATGTCAATCTAAAGTAGGCGATCAGTTAAGCAAACAGTGCAGACTCCACTCTCCCCAAAAGTCCTTCGGATGAGACTATAAACCAAGGCCCCGTGTGCGAACGCACGCAGAACATCTTGCACACACGTTAAATCCTGTTCCACTTTTTGTAAGAGTAGGCCATTGTGTGCCGGTGGGAACAGATGACAGAATTTACAAAACCGCATACACACGGGGACTAGATGTAAAAAAGCACATAAGTGCTTATTCCATTATCCTAGATATAAAAGAATAGAATATAAAAGAATAAACTTTTAAAAAACGACAACAGAACACAAACATCCTGGCTAAAACAAGCTAGAAGCTTAAATCGTGCTCAAGTGCAACACCAACATCTCCGAAGTCGGAATGCACCTACCTAAGTGGTAGGCAAAAATTGGTGGCATAGGCAGAATCTCACCATTGATGAACCTCAGAGCTATAGCGAAAGAACAACAGGGCGAAAAACAATTTAATATTTGCATATAGGGGCTAGAAATCCTATAATGACGAACGAAGAAGAACGAATAAAAAAAAGGCTGAATAAATATAACACCAGCATTAACGTTCGCATTCGCTAGAATAAGTAATCATTTAAGAAAAAAAAGACATTTAAAAATAAAATCCCCCGCTATAAACCAGTGAAAGAGTATCTCTATCAAATATCTCTATCCTTTTGTACTTCCCCCTTCTCAACCCTCTCCACAGTAAAGCTCTCCCCCAAGATAAAAAGACACCCACCGCCCCCACCACCACCGCCAAACTGATTCATGATTTTTTTAGCCTATTCTTGTGGTTTCCCACATCTTCAATAAGAAAAACGATAATAGAAAGAGGAAGTAAAACATGCTTGAAAGATAAGTCGTAGTGAATATCTGTATATATCATATATAATTATCTATATCATATCTCTCTCTCTCTCTCTCTTATTTATAATAATATATATATATATATATATATATATATATATATATATATATATATATATATATATAGGTTTTGTGTTAAACATGTTGAAATAATTTTACTTCGGGATAAAAAAAAAAAAGGTAAAGGAGTCCCATAACCTATAAGGTCGTAGGGGAGCGAGGCGTCAGAGACCTCACTTCTCTAGGGCCAGCATATTGAGGGCGGCGCCCATCTCCCCTCCCTCGCTGCTTTACCTTCCCTGACCCTAAAGAGGGCAGGTACCCATTTACAGCTGGGTGAAATGGGGGAACTGTACTGAAGCCAAGGCGCGCAAACGGTCACCCATCCAAGTGGTAACCACGCTCGACGCTGCTTAACTTGGCTGGGGGAAAGCGAGTGCTCCGACCACTGAGCTATCCGGTCCCCTGGGATACTTGAGTGTAAAGCTAGGATCCATGTGCGATAGGAAAAGGTGATTGTTCAGGAAATTAAAAGTACATAAACACTGTATGTCACATTCTGTGTGTACTCATTCATGTATCTGTACATAATTGATGTCGGTTGGTGACCTGATCCATAGTATAATTATCAATACGCTATTTAAAGTCTATGGGATTGCTATGGTCAATCTACTGCTGTCATTTTTGCTGAATTTGGGTCCCCTCTGCATGTGTGTGTTGTGTGTTGTGTGTGTGTTGTGTGTGTCTCTCCTCCCTCCTCTATCTCTCTCTCCTCTATCTCTCTCCTCTCTGCCCTCTGTCCTATCTGTTTTCAACTGATTAAAAAGAATCTTTGCATGCTAATTCACTCCCCTTCCGCCCTGTCGTTCGTTCATTTATTTTTTGTCAAAGACAATATTAATTTTATCTTAAAAAGACAACAGACAGTAGTGCGCTTTATTCTGACATGCCAAGTTGTTGTTGCATTGGTAGTTGTTGTTATTGTTGGTTAGATTGTTGATAGAGGTGTAAGTTGTGGTGGTGGTAGTAGTGGTGGTGATGGTATGTGTGGGGGTCGTAGTGGTGGTGGTGATGGTAATGGTGGTGGTGTAGTAGTAGTGGTTGTGGTGGTAGTAGCGGTGGTGATGGTAGTATCGGTGGTGCTGATCATGATGATAATGATGATGATGATATGAGAGAGAGAGTGATGAGAAGGAAGAGGAGGAGGAGGAGGAAAAGACAGAAAAATGAAGAGGATATTTTTTTAAATCGATGTTAACGATTGTTTGATAATTTATAGCCAAGATCTGTATCTAACCCCTTTCAAAAATTGACAAACAAGCAACATCCATCACTGACTAACACACATACCTACTCTCTCTCTCCCCCCCAACCCCCCCCCCCCCCCCAAACCCCAAACAAACCCGTACAGGTGTCCACCAACGTGTACCCTAAAGACATCCTGGACGTCGACAGTCCTTTCGGCACGTTGGCTCGCCTGTCGGCGTACGGCTCCCAGCAAGTGAAGACCTACCACAGCTTCCTCAACCCTATCCCTCGCATCGCTCACTACGTCTGCATCGACTGCGAGGTCCGCTTCATCACCTTCCTCAGCATGCGCAGCGCTGTCAACGTCGCTGGTCTCAATAAGGTGAGAGAGAGAGTGTTGCTGCTTTTGTTGTTATTGTTGTTGTTGTTGTTGTTGTTGTTGTTGCTGGTGTTAGGTTAGGTTTTTTGTTGTTGTTGTTGTTTGGTTCCTGTTTATTTTTAAAACTGTTTTTGTTGCAAGTTCAGTATGTCATGCACTGTTGTATTAAATTTTTTTTTTTTTTTATCGAGGATAATGGAATAAGGACTTATGTGCTTTTTTTTTACATCCAGTCCCTGTGTGTATGCGGTTTTGTAAACTCTGTCATCTGTTCTCACCGGCGCACAATGGCCTACTCTTACGAAAAGCGGAACAGGAGGATATGAGGACAGTGCAGGGTTGTTGGTGGGGTTTTTTTTTTGGTTGATACAGAGAGAAAACAAATAGACACAAAAAGGATGGATTGGAAATATAGATTAAGGAAATATGATGGAAAAGAGAAGAAGAAGAAGAAGAAGAAGAAGAAGAAGAAGCAGGAGAAGAAGAAGAAGAAAGAACTCAAACACACAGATCTAAAGGATAGAAAGAGAAGGAGGATGAGACAGCTAGGCAGACAGACTTACAGACAGACAGACAGACACACACACCACACACGCACGCACGTACGCACAGACACACACACACACACGCACGCACGCACGCGCGGACACACATACACACACACTTTCTCTCTCTCTCTCTCTCTCTCTCTCTCACACACACACACACACACGCGCGCGCGCACGCACACACACACACACACACACACACACACACACACACACACACACACACACACCACACACACACACACACACACACACACACACACACACACACATCGAAGCTTTCCTATTATGTACTGTCTTTCTTGTTTAATAATTGTCGTTTTTCTGTTTATGAAATTAACGTATGTTTGCTCTGCCTGCGTTTTGGATTTAGTATCATTTCTGTGTTTCTTTCGTTCTGTTTTTCTTTATTATGATGAATTTGTATTTATTTGTATTTATTATTATATTTCGAGGAAAATGGAACAAGCACTCATGTGCTTTTTCTTTACATCCAGTCCCCGTGTGTATACAGTTTTGTAAATTTTGTCATCCGTTTCCACCAGCACACAAAGGCCTACTCTTCCGATAAGCGGAACGGGTTTAACCTGTGCGCGAGATGTTCTGCGTGCGTTTGCACGCGGGACCTCAGTTTATAGTCTCATCCGAAGGACTTTTGGGGGAAAATAATGGAGTCAGCATCGATGTTAACTCCAGAGGGAAAAAAATCCCCTTTGACCCGAGATTCGAACCCGGGTCAGCATATCACGAGCGCATCACTCTCACCACCAGGCTATCGTCCCATCCTCCCTGAATGTCTAGGAATCACTGACCGACCACAGCCGCCTGTCCTTCCTCTAACCTCTCTCTGTACACTACTGCCACTACTCCCTCGCCTGTTGCTGTCGCCTACAAGCTCATTCAAGGCAGGTGACTAATCTTAAATCAGACGAAATACACAAAAGGTCAGCCTTTGCTCTTTGACCTGCTTCCACCCCCACCCCCCAAAAATAAACCTCTTTTTAATTGATCTGGAAAGTGTCAGTACTTGATTTATAGATTGCAGTCAAAAGCATTCTTGCGGAGGCCTTTTGTCCACGATTTGAAAACGGGCTGAATAGAATCATTTCGGTGTTTTTTGGGGAAAAGACTTGGTGTAAAGAGGCAGGATAAAAAAGATGTCGGGTGTGTGTGTACACACGGTTTTGTCCGAAGTGTTTAAGTTTCATATGTTGATCAAAGTTTTGGGGTGCTGAAAGGAAAAAAAAAGAATGGTTACAAAAATATAACTAACCAGAGTATTTAGAAATCAACCGAGGACTGTAGAAGAAAAGATTGAAAAGAGTGCCCGAGTTTGTTTCTTCTCACCAGTCATATGTTATTTGTTCATATCCGATATTTTGAAAATATAATTATATGATTGCTAGCGCTCTTTAACATTCGAGCGTTAGTTATGTACGTCACACACACACACACACACACACACACACACACACACACACACACACACACACACACACACACACACACACACACACACACAGCACGCACACTACGATACCTATATAATGTATAGTATAACTATAAGCGTGAGAAACAGAGCGAGAGAGCGAGAGAGAGAGAG
>CM054144.1:29678819-29683819 GCA_028751875.1 Rapana venosa
GGTGGGTGGGTGGTGTGTGGGTGGTGGTGGTGGTGGTGGTGGTGTGCCGCACATTCTGAAAGCGTCGGCTTGGTGATTCAAGTCAGCGGCGGTGACCAGGCCAGCAAGGGAAGGGGGGTGTGATGGTGGGTGGTGGGGGGTGGTGGTGGTGGGTGGGTGGGTGGTGGGGGTGGTGGTGGTGGTGGGTGGTGTGGGGGTGTGGGTGGTGGTGGGGGTGGGTGGTGTGTGGGGGTGGTGGGAGGGGAGAGGGGGTAGGGTGTGTGTGTGCTGTTTCCTTGAGGATTGCTGGCTTCGTCTTCGTCGTTGCTTTGCCTTTGATGTGAGTGATGGGAAGTTTTGGATTTTTTTTTGGGGGGTGTGGGTGTGGGGGGGGGGGGGGATGGTTGTGGTGTGTGGGTGGGGGGAGGGTGGTTGTGTGTGTGTGGGTGGGTGGGGGATGGGGGTGGGGATGGTGTGAGAGGAGTAGTGTAGTGGTGGTGTGGTGGTGGTGTGGAGGTGGTGTGTGTGTGGAGGGTGTGGTGGTGAGGGGTGTGTGTTGTAGTGGTGGTGGGGTGGTGGCGGTGGTAGTGGTGGTGTTGTGTGTGTATGTGTGTGTGCAGTGTAGTGTACATGTTATTTAATTATTTACGTATTCATTTATGTATATGTCTGTTCTATATCTATCCATCTATCTATCTATCTGTCCACCTATCTACTCAACTATCTATCAGCCTATCGTGTCCATGTTAATAACATGTATACAGAATTTTTTTGGCAAACCCAATGTATGATACTCATTCCTCTACCAAAGTATATCCCTGGAAATGCTCTCTCAGAACGTAAAAAGCACCTTCCTTGCATTACACCAGTGTGCTAGGCACAGGTAATGCACTGAATTATTTTCTTTTGGTACAATACATTTCAATTGAGTTATATTTTCAGAATATTTCATTTACATATGCTTTTTATATCAATTTTATATAGTATACTTTTGGACTTTTTTAAGAAGTAGAATGTCGCATTAACGTTTCCGATAGAATAAAATTCTTATGGCTTTTGTTTTCTATTATGCAACCTGCGAAAAAGATGCTATGTTTATAATTGTATCAAAACAAAAATAAAGAAGAAGAAGATGTCCAGAAAGCAATATTCAGGTATGCGTTTTGTGAGTGTGTGAGGATTATGTTGGTATTTCTTTAAAAACTATTTTTGCCACCACGGAACAACTCTAGATAAATCGATCTTGAAGAACATCTGTTAAGAATTGTTTATAGATCTGTTTTTTTCTCGATGGGACGGGATAGCTCAGTGGTCAGAGCGCTCGCTTTCCCACAGCCGATGTTAATCAGCGTCAAGCGAGGTTGCCAATTGGATGGGTGACCGTTTGCGCGCTTTGGCTTCAGTACAGTTCCTCAGTTCACCCAGCTGTAAATGGGTACCTGCCCTCTTTACGGTCAGGGAAGGTGAAGCAGCGAGGGAGATGAGATGGGGGCCACCCTCAATATGCTGGCCTCTTGAGAGGTTGAGGTCTCTGACGCCTCGCTCCCCTACGACCACATAGATCATGGGACACCTTTACCTTTATTTCTCGAAACAAAAGCCATGTCATAACTAAATCTGGTAGTCGAGTAAGCTTTTTTTTCTACTGTTCTGCAGAAGTTATAATGCCACCTTTTAGAACTTATAATTTTGCCTGAATGGTGTTGGTTACACTTCATTGTTGCAACTCAGTCTTGTTCTATAAACATTATTTTGGAAAGAAACAAATTGGTTTTTTTTTATGAATCTTTAATGATAACTCCCCTTTTATCGGTTTTACTGTAAGCTGCTTTTCTTCTTCTTTTAAATTTTTTTAAAAACTTACAGCAACTGGCTTTTTGTATTGAAAAAGAGGTAGTTTCATTACTTAAGTTGAAAAGTTTGAATGATTCTGGAGATTTAACTTAATGTTACAATAATAGGATTTCAAAGTTGAAAATAGTGTCCTGGTTAGTTTTGCTTTTATATATATATATATATTGTTGATATTTTTCAAACAAAAGAACGTACAGACCTACTTACATACTCATAAAAAAGTGACGTTTATCCTATTCAGCATTCCCTCTTTGCAAGTTCGCTCTCCCCCCCCCCCCCCTTTTTTTTTAAATTGAGAAACTGGATCATGTCAGAATTGTTCACATGATTAAACTAAATCAACTTGTTTTTGTGGGCATTTGAAAACATTTTTTTTTGGATAGAATACTTCATTTACAATATATATATATATATATATATATATATATATATATATATATATATATATATATAGGCACACACACATACATACAATTGTTTGTTGAACAAATTCATCTTAGGTAGTCAGTAAGCTCGTTTAGTTCATTTGTTTTTAGATTCGACGTAGCCTTCCTTTTTTACTTTTGCTTTTTGTTACTTATTCATTGGTTTATGCACCCTTCTGTCTGTCTCTCCCCCATGTCTGTCTGTATGTCTGTATATTTGTTTCATTCTGTCGATCATGCATTCTCATCCTCTCCCCCTATTCTTTTCGTTTCCTTTTTAGTGTGATCATTTGATCCTTGACAACATTATTGATCTCACATTTTTCAGGTGTGCTTGCATGAAGAGTGACAACGAAACTGAAACGAATGTCAGAGAGAAGGAGAGTGAATGTTACGGCGAGAATGAAACTTACGGCAAAATTGAAAAACTGACGGCGAAGGAGTGAAAAGTATGGCGAGACTGAGACAGATTATGCGGCAAAACTGGAACCAGAGAGTGAAAAGACAGAAACCAAGTGAAAAACAAAACAAAACAAAAACAACAAAAGACAAAAACTACAATAAAAAAACTAAACAATATGTGGGAGCTGAATTATCCAGCTTTGAATATGATGAAACACGTGTGTTGGCATTCAATTGTTCATTTTTCATCTACTACTGATTCATTTCCGAGCATTTGCGTTTTGTTTTAAAATACAGTCGTGTTGTTAACCATCAATTTCGGGAGCTCTCTTGCAAGAGAAGTTTCGGATTTCTAATTTGTCACTGTACGTGTAGCAAATTGTTTGTTTGAAGTGTTTTACGGTAGCTTTGATGACATCATAATCTATTTCTGATGATGGTTTTGACGATGTCGATATTGACAATACTGGTAGTGATGATCATTGACAACGATGATGATGATGTTGATGATGATGATGATGATGATGATATGATGATGATGATAATGAGAGTGTGTGTGTGTGTGTCGTGCGTGCGAGCATGCGCGTGCGCGCTTGTGTGTGTTCAAATCATTTAACGTCTTTTCATAAGTTTGATATTAGACGGACTGTGTGTGTAGTTGTGTGTGTGCGTGCGTGCACGCGCGTGCTTAAGTGTGTGTGTATGTGTGTCTGTGTGTTGCTACTTATAGTAATAATGATGATGGCAACGACGATGTTGATGATGTTAAAAATGACAACAATTATTAGAGATGATTATAGAGTATTGTACCTAGAAAAACCAACGATGAAGATAATGAGATGATTATCAAGAAATGATTATGACGGTGATGATGAGGATTTGTGTGTTTTTGATACGTGCATGCTTAACTGTTCCCATGTGATGATGATTTAAATCGTTGTATTCATTCCATTAATATATTCATTTTTCTACTTAATTCTTAAAGGATTTGTTGTCCAAATAGGAATGTGTAGAATGCACAGAGAGAGAGAGAGAGAGAGAGAGAGAGAGAGAGAGAGAGAGAGAGAGAGAGAGAGAGAGAGAAGACAAGAGACAGAGACAGATGAGTAGAGAGAGACAGAGAGTGTGTGTATGAGAGAGTGAGAGAGAGAGTGGTGTGAGGGTGGGTGTGTGTGTGTGTTTTGGAGGTGCAAGGATGTGTATGCATAAATGTATATTTACAAAGTGTAAGTACATTATTACTGATTGTATTGTATCGTGACATTGCTGGTAACCAGCAAATAAATAGATAAATAAATATGATTATGACTGTCTTTTGTGGGTTTTTGTGCATTTGTAATGTCCGTCAAAAAATACACCAGACTGATGTAGCTCAACAGTACAAAGGTAGGTGTGTGTGTGTGTGTGTGTGTGTGTGTGTGTGTGTGTGTGTGTGTGTGTGTGTGTGTAATAAATCGTAGTAACAAGGGAAAGAGCATTCTTAACATAAACAGATCAAGAACAAACACGAAAAAGAATGTTAAAATTCAAAAAGAACAACAATAACTACAATAAATAACATATCGGACTTAACAATAAACCTTAAAAAATGCCATATGTTAGCTTTACATTGTTCAAAACTTCGACAATGGAATTCTCAGAGAAGGCAGGGAGATGAAGTTTTCACTTCTCACGTTCAAGTATGTTATGGGTATTTGAGATATATTCACCACATCAGCATTTAAATCCTTGCTGAATTTTGTCATGAATGCATTGAATCTTATCCTGAAAAATAATGCCTTGAGTTGTTCTTTCTTTGATAGCATTTGTATGAATCTCTAAGTGATCAATGTATTCAACTACACTCTTCGCACTCGGAGATGAATGTGAAAGACGCTTGTTTTGCCAATGCTTGTTTTTTAATGAATTTGTGCAAGGGAGCTTTCTTTTTAACAACCGATAATCCTCTGCACTGGATATAGGGAGATGCCGTACTATAGATCTCTTTTCGCAGCCGATCAGCCCACTGATTAGAAAATAATCCTATATGTGAAGGAACCTAACAAAAGGAAACATGAATTCCTCTTAAACGCAGAAGATTTATGAAGTATTTCATATCTAGTATAAGTTAAGTAGACAGCTTTTAAGCTATAGACATTGAGGCATATAATACTGATGTTTTTAATCCACAAATAGCAACATATGAAAGAAACAGTATGGATGATCTAATAAGAAAGTCAAAGCCATGAGAACAGCGATCAGTACAGCTGTAAAAACAGATCTATTTTTACCAACATGACATGACTTTTCTATTTTTAGTGCCGGTATGAGGACTGCTGAACCTGCTTACTGATTGTCTCA
>CM054144.1:29688819-29693819 GCA_028751875.1 Rapana venosa
GTGATTGCTGACCTGGGTTCGAATCCCGTTCAAGGGAATATTCTCCCCTGGAGTTAACATCAGCGCCGACTCCACCTCCCCCCCCCCCCCCCCCACCCCCCCGAAAAGTCCTTCGGATGAGTTTATAAACTGACGTCCCGTTTGTGAACGCACACAGAACATCTTGCGCACACTGTTAGAACCTTTCCCGAGTTTTAGAAGAGTAGGCCATTGTGAACCCCGTGGGAACAGATTACAAAATTGACAAAACTGCATACACACGGGATTTAAAGTAAAAGATCGTATGGGTGCTTATTTCATTATCCTCAAAAGAAAAGAAAAGAATAATTAAGTCAAGCAAAGTCAAGTCACATATTGTGTACGGTATCTCACGTCAAGTCACATAAGTATGGTATCTCCAGTCAAGTCACATAATATGTACGTATCTCAAGTCAAGTCAGACATGTACGGTATCTCAAGTCAAGTCACATAATATATACTGTATCTCAAGTCAAGTCACATAATATGTACGGTATCTCAAGTCATGTCATATAATTATGTACGGTATCTCAAGTCAAGTCACATAATATGCACAATATCTCAAGCCAAGTCAAATAATTGTGTACGGTATCTCAATTCAAGTCACTCATGTATGGTATCTCAAGTTAAGTCACATAATATGTACAGTATCTCAAGTCAAGTCACATAATTATGTAAGGTATCTCAAGTCAAGTCACATAATTATGTACGGTATCTCAAGTAAAGTCACATAATATGCACAGTACCTCAAGCCAAGTCACATAATTATGTACGGTATCTCAGTCAAGTCACTCATGTATAGTATCTCAAGTCAAGTCACATAATAAGTACAGTATCTCAAGTCAGGTCACAGGACATTTACTGTATATCCAGTCAAGTCACATAATACGTACGGTATCTCAAGTCAGGTCATATATCATGCACGGTATCTCAAGTCAGGTCATATATCATGTACGGTATCTCAAGTCAGGTCATATATCATGCACGGTATCTCAAGTCAGTCATATATCATGTACGGTATCTCAAGTCAAGTCACATGATATATACGATTTCTCAAGTGAAGTAACATAATGTGTACGTATCTCAAGTCAAGTCACACATGTACGGTATCTCAAGTCAAGTCACACATGTACGGTATCTAAGTCAAGTCACACATGTACGGTATCTCAAGTCAAGTCACATAATGTGTACGTATATTAAGTCAAGTCACATGATATGTACGGTATCTCGAGTCAAGCCACACATGTAAAAAGGCAAAGGTGGTCCCATAACCTATAAGGTCGTAGAGGAGCGAGGCATCAGAGACCTCAGCTTCTCCAGGGAACCAGCATATTGAGGGCGGCGCCCATCTCCCCCTCTCCCTCACTGCTTTAACTTTCCTTACCCTAAAGAGGGCAGGTACCCTTTTACAGCTGGGTGAACTGGGGGTACTGTACTAAAGCCAAGGCGGCAAACGGTCACCTAGGCCATCCACGTGGTAACCACGCTCGATGCTGCTTAACCTTGGCTGGGGGACAGTGAGTGCTCCGACCTCTGAACTATCCCGTCCCCAGATAGAATGGCTGACCCTAAAGAGGCAGGTACCCATTTACAGCTGGATGAACTGGGGGGAACTGTACTGAAGCCAAGGCGCGCAAACGGTCACCCATCCAAGTGGTAACCACGCTCGACGCTGCTTAACATTGGCTGAATTAAGGAAAGCGAGTGCTCCGACCACTGAGCTCTGTACGGTAGGTATCTCAAAAGAAGGCAAACGCTAAGAGTCACGGAGCACGTACGACATCTCACAGATGAAGGGCACATGCCAGTCCTCGCAGTTGAGGTCGTGCCACATGCCACCATGCAGGGCCACACAGTCCTCCTCCCCTCCCCAGTCCTGGGGCTCGGAGGGGCCCCAGTAGGTCTCCCCCAAAGGCAGACGGCTGTGGTCCCACACGAAGATGTTCTCCTCGACAAAGTCCTCCAGCCCGATCCACGTCATGTTGTTGCTCAGGCCTGCACAGTTTGTTTTTTTGCAATTTTGTGTATGTGTGTGTGTGTGTCGGGTGGGGGGGGGGTGGGGGGTTGGAGTGGGGGGGGGGGTAGGAGGCGGGGAGGGGTTGATAGTGTTGTGTGGTGTGTTTTCTGAAATGAAGTTGATTTTTTATGTGTGTGTGTGTGTGGGAGAGAGGAGAGAGAGGAGAGAGAGAGTGAGAGATGAGAGAGAGAGAGAGAGAGGAGAGATGAGAGAGATGAGAGAGAGAGAGATGAGAGAGAGATGAGAGAGAGAGAGAGAGAGAGGAAAGATACAGATGTACTTTTTTTTCTTTCTTTTATTCTTTTATATCGAGAATAATGGAATAGATAGATAGATAGCTAGCTAGCTAGCTAGCTAGATAGATAGACAGATGGATAGATAGATAGATAGCGTGGGTGCGTGCGTGCATGCGTGCGTGTGTGTGTTTGTGTGTCTGTTAGAAAACCTAGTCTGAAGTCTTCATGTGTTTGTTTAGTTTCTTACAAAAAGAAAACCTGCACTTTGTTTTTACCTGTAACGTGGATCAAAGAGACAGCAAATTATTATCATTTTTTAATTTGTCCCTATTTATTCAGTTAACTCCTCAACAAAAACTGACAGGCCAAAGCCCCGAGTGGATTTTAAAAAATTCCTAGCGTTTTACTGCACATCACTACAACGTATTCTGCAGTTGTCTAGTGTGTCGATAGGATCATTCATGAAATAGATAGCAAATTGTTAGTTCAAGGCAGCACAAAGCAAAAGCAGATAATTATATAGAACTAGATCTTTGTTGGGATTTGTTGTAATGGAGAGACTTCTCTTACTAAACGTCGTAACGCAGTGGTGGTTAGCTCATGAAGGTCCTAGCTTCAGGGTCCAACGTCCGATTTCCAGAAAAAGTCATAGGGTTTTGGGTTGTTTTTTTCCGGACTCCGACCGGCTCCTACCCTTTGGATGAGACTATAAACCGAGGCCCCGTGTTCGAACGCATGCAGAACATCTTGCGCACACGTTAAATCCTGATCCGCTTTTCGGAAGAATAGGCCATTGTGTGCCGGTGGGAACAGATGACAAAATTTGCAAAACCGCATACACACGGGGACTGGATGTAAAAAAGCACATGAGTGCTTATTCCATTATCCTCGATATAAAAGAATAAATAAATAAATAAAAGAATAAATGAATGAATAAGTAATACGCTATAGGCTTTTGGGGGAAGACTGGTATCATATAGTCGAGTGTTGCTCAAATTCCGTGACCAACACTGCAGGTGTCTGTATCTCTAGGGCTCAGTGGACGCCAGGACCCGTTTGGATAACAAGCATAGACTGCAACGCTGTCAAGTGGTCTAAAAGCTGATGCTCTTCCTAACAGTTATGATTACATCATCCTCATTACCGTTAACCATCACTCAGTTACCGAAAAGTTGCCTCCAATTCGGTAACCCCGGCTGCTCTGGTGTCATAATGATCTCAGTTTAGGTGTCTCTATAATTATTGCTATGCCTGAGCCTTTAGTGTCGGAAGTTCCCGAAGGAAAGTCGTTGGATGAATGTTGTGGTAATCAGCACCTAAAGAAAGTGTGTTTGTGTGTGTGTGTGTGTGTGTGTGTGTGTGTGTGTGTGTGTGTGTGTGTGTGTGTTGTGTGTGTGTGTTTGTGTGTGTGTGTGTGTGTGTGTGTGTGTTTGTGTGTGTGTTGTAAGTGTGTGTGTTTGTGTTTAAGTGTGTGTGTGGTGTGATGTGTGTGTGTGAGTGAGTATTGTGTGTGTGTGTTGTGTGTGTGTGTTGTGTGTTTGTGTGTGTGTGTGTGTGTGTGTGTGTGGTGTGTGTGTGTGTGTGTGTCACTCAGTCTCACTCCTCAGCTAAGCCACAGTGGTCGTCAACAGGAGGCTTTAGTAGGTGACCTCTGTGTATGTTGGCTCAGAGCAGACTATTCACTCCTGAACACCACCCTAGTGACCAAGCAGCAGCACAGATCGGTTCTGGCTGGTGGCCTGAAAGCGGCCAAAAATTGATAAGCTCCCTATGGACTTCTGACTCTGAAGACACAAACAGACAAAACCTGACCATGACCAGAGCGGAGAGATCCAAAATGTGCGACGTGGGAACAGCAGGACAGGAACGTCAAGAAAGATTGAGGCAGAAAACAATACCCCCACACGCTCCACGCTAAATGGACTACAGACTGCTGTAGAATGTCAGTTAGGAAGACGTACTCTGCTTCTTTCAAACAAAGGCGTACCATGATCTTGCACAAGGCCGACCAGAAAATGATGTTTGTCTTTGCTGTTATCTTCCGCTAGATAGCCGCCCAGTCTCTCACAGACTATCTGCAACATATGGACAGAAAGTGAGGGAACTATTTTAGGTTTGTCCTGATCTTCCGTGAGAGCTTCATCTTGATCACAGCCAAAATGTCGCTCTGCCACTTACATTCGAAAATGTTTGCATGGCCTGTGTGTATGTATAAATACATACGTACGTACGTACGCGCGTACGTACATACATACATACATACAAACATACATACATACATACATACGTACATACGTACGTACACACATACCTACGTACGTACGTACGTACGTACGTACATACATACACACACATACATACACACATACATTCATACATACATACATACATACATACACACTCATACATACATACATACATACATTCATACATACATACATACACACACACACATACATACATACATACATTCAACATACATACATCAACACACAAATACGTACATACGTACGAACGTACGTACGTACGTACGTACCTACATAGATACATACATACATACATACATACATACATACATGCATGCATACATACATACATACATACATACATACATACATACATACATACATACATACATACATACATTCTCTCTCTCAATTATCATGCTTATTTCTTTCACCTCCTGAAATTAAAACTTAATGAATTGAATGAATGAATCAATCAATCAA
>CM054144.1:29706319-29746319 GCA_028751875.1 Rapana venosa
TTTGCTACCTTTAAATAGTATAATGTCTATTATTTTATACATGTAAATAATATAGTATAACGTCTATAATTTTATACCTGTAAAAAGTATAATGTCTATGATTTTATACATGTAAATGATATAGCATGATGTCAATGACTTTATACCTGTAAATGATATAGTATAATGTCTATGATTTTATACATGTAAATAGTATAATGTCTATGATTTTATACCTGTAAATAGTATAATGTCTATAATTTATACCTTTAAATAGTATAATGTCTATGGTTTTATACATGTAAATAATATAGTATAACGTCTATAATTTTATACCTGTAAAAAGTATAATGTCTATGATTTTATACCTGTAAATAGATAACGTCTATAATTTTATACCTGTAAATGATATAGTATAATGTCTATGACTTTATACCTGTAAATAGATAATATCTATAATTTTATACCTCTAAATAATATAGTACAATGTCTATGATTTCATACCTGTAAATGATATAGAATAATGTCTATGATTTTATACCTGTAAATAGTATAATGTTTATGATTTTATATCTGCAAATAGTATAATGTCTATAATTTTATACCTGTAAATAGTATAATGTCTATGATTTTATGCCTATAAATGATATAGTATAATGTTTATGATTTTATACCTGTAAATAATATAGGATAAGGTCTATGATTTTATACCTGCAAATGATATAGTATAATGTCTATGACTTTATACTTGTATATAGAATAATATCTATGATTTTATACCTGCAAATGATATAGTATAATGTCTATGATTTTATGCCTGTAAATGATATAGTATTATGTCTGTGACTTTATACCTGCACATCGTATAGTGTCTATGATTTTATACCTATAGATAGTATGATATAATGTCTATGATTTTATAGATGTAAATAGTATAATGTCTATGATTTTATACCTGTGAATAGTATAATGTCTATGATTTTATACCTGTTAATGTTAAAGTATAATGTCTACGATTTTATACCTTTAAATAATAAAGTATAATGTCTATGATTTTTTTACCTGTAAATAATATAGTATAATGCCTATGATTGTATACCTGTATATGATTCAGTATAATATCTATAATTTTATACCTGTAAATGATATAGCACAATGTCTATGATTTTATACCAGTAAATGATATAGTGTTATGTCTATGATTTTATACCTGCAAATGATATAGTATAGTGTCTACGATTTAAACCTGTAAATTATATAGTATAATTTCGATGACTTTATACCTGTTAATAATATAGTATAATGTTTATGATTTTATACCTGTAAATGATATAGTATAATTTCGATGACTTTATACCTGTTAATAATATCGTATAATGTCTATGATTTTATACCTGTAAATGATATAGTATAATTTCGATGACTTTATACCCGTTAATAATATCGTATAATGTCTATGATTTTATACCTGTAAATGATATAGTATAATGTTTATGATTTTATCTATCTATCTGTCCCGTAGTCTGACGACCGTGGGGGCACCCTCAAAGACTCAACAACCAGTTCCCTCCATTCCTCTCTCTGTTCTGCCTTTCTCAGGGTTTTGTTGAGTTCTAGGCCTGTCCATTCGCTGATGTTATCCTCCCAGCTCTTCCTTGGTCTGCCTCTTCTTCTTCCTCCTTGGACAGTGCCTTGTAAAATTGTCTTTGCAAGTCCTTTGGATCTTGTGACATGCCCCTACCATTTAAGTTTACGCTTTTTCACAATCGTTAGAAGGTTCTCATAGGGTCCAATGGTTTGCTGGATTCTGTTATGCAAGCTTTCGTTGCTGATGTGGTCTTTGTAGGAGATGCCAAGGAGTCTCCGAAAGCATCTCATCTCCACCGCCTGTACTCTTCTCTCCAAATCTGCAGTCAGGGTCCATGATTCACAGGCATACAGAAATATGGATATGACAAGGGAGCGCATTAGTCTGATCTTGGAGATAAGTGAGATGTTTTTATCTCTCCAGATGGTGTTTAGTTTTGACAGTGCTGTTATTGTCTGTGCAGTCCTGCATACTACTTCTGGCTTGGATCCCTGGTCTGATACAATGGCTCCAGGTACTTGAAGCTTTGAACTGTTTCCAGCTTCTGGTCATTAACCCTGATATCAGTGCTAATGCCGTTGGTGTTATTAGTCATCAGTTTGGTCTTCTCTGCACTGATTCCATGCCGTATGTTTTGGAGGCCTTATTCAGGTGTTCTGTTAGGCTGGCAAGCTCTTTTTCTGATCCTGTTATTCCGTCAATGTCATCTGCGAAGCGGAGGTTTGTGATCTTTTCTGCCACCAATGCTGACTGATCCTTCATGATGTTCCAGTGCATCAGCCATGATTCTCTCAAGGAAGATGTTGAAAAGAGTGGGTGAGAGTAGACAGCCCTGCCTTACTCCAAACTGTTGTTCGAAACCATTCTCCAATGTTGTTGTTGTAGTACACTGCACTGGTGGCCTTGCGTACAGCTGTTTGATGACTCTGATCAGGTTTGCATTGATGCGGTACAAATTCATGGTTGCCCACAAAGTGCATGCCACACCCTGTCAAAATGCCTTTTTAAAATCGATAAATACATGGTAAAGGTCTTGTTGATTTTGAAGGTACCGCTCACATAGTATTCTGAGGTTGAATATCGTTTGTTGTGCTGCGCCTGCTCTGAACCTGCTTGTTCCTCAGCAATGATGGTCTCTGCTTGTGGCTTCAGTCTATTCAATTTTAATCTGCAGCATGACCTTGCTTGAGGGGCATATGAGGCTGATTGTGCAGTAATTATGGCATTTGTTGTGATTTCCTTTCTTGGGGAGGGTGATGATGAGTGACTGTGTCCATGGTGTTGGCCATTTTCCTGTCTGCCAGATCTTGTTGCAGATTCTTAGTAGGGCGCTGATCATGGCTTCCCCTCCAGCTTGAACCAACTCAGCTGGAATGTTGTCAGCCCCTGCTGACTTCCCCTTTTTCAGCGATCTGACTGCTGTTTCCACTTCTTCTCGGAGGATAGGGTGACTGTGTCTTCGCTTGCTTGATTTTATACCTGTAAATAATATAGTGTAATGTCTATGATTTGATACCTGTAGATGATATAGTATAATGTCTCTGATTTTATACCTGTAAATGATATAGTATGATTTTGATGAGTCTATACCTGTAAATAATATAGTATAATGTCTATGATTTTATACCTGTAAATGATATAGTATAATGTTTATGTTTTTATACCTGTAAATAATATAGTATAATGTCTATGATTTGATATCTGCAAATGAAATAGTATAATGTCTATGATTTTATACCCGCAAATGATATAGTATAATGCCTATGATTTTATACATGCACATGATATAGTATAATGTCTATGATTTTATACCTGCAAATGATATAATGTCTATGATTTTATACCTGTAAATGATATAGTATAATGTATATGATTTTATACATGCACATAGTATAATGTCTATGATGTTATAAATGCATATAGTATAATGCTATGATTTTATACACTCAACTGATAGAGTATAATGTTCATGATTTTATACATGCAAATGATATAGTATAATGTCTATGACATCATACATGCAAATGATATAGTATATATTATTATTATTATCATCATCATCATCATCATCATCATCATCATCATTATTATTATTATTATTATTATTGTTGTTGTTGTTGTTGTTGTTGTTGTCGTTGTTCTTATGATGATGATGATGATGATGATGATGATGATGATATTTACTCTGTTTTCGTGTACTCACCTTGGCATTGAACCAGTTGTACATGCCTTGGACATACAGGTAGCAGGTGTTCCTGTGCGCTTTCCAGCCGTCAGGACATTCACCACTGGTCTCACCTGGACAGTGGTCAGCATTGTTACCACGGTCATAACAAAAGCCCGCACGTCCAGACGGTGAGAAAGAAGCTTTATGAGTTAAGATGAATGTCATTACATGAACAGTGACTTTTGAAACGATTTTGTAAAGATTAGGTGAATGTCATAGCATCACGATGGGTCTTTGAACGAGCTTTGTAACATTAGGTGAATGTCATGACAATAGCATGGACTTTTGACAGAACTTTGTAGCGTGAATGTCATGACTTTAAGATGGTCATGACATTAAGATGGACTTTTGGGAGAACTTTGTAGCACTAGGTGAATGTCATGACTTTAAGATGGACTTTCGAGAGAACTTTGTAGCACTAGGTGAATGTCATGACTTTAAGATGGACTTTCGAGAGACCTTTGTAACATTAGGTGAATGTCATGACAATAGCATAGACTTTCGAGAGAACTTTGTAGCACTAGGTGAATGTCATGACAATAGCATGGACTTTTGACAGAACTTTGTAGCACTAGGTAAATGTCATGACAATAGCATGGACTTTTGAGAGAACTTTGTAGCACTAGGTGAATGTCATGACATTAAGATGGACTTTCGAGAGAACTTTGTAGCACTAGGTGAATGTCATGACATTAAGATGGACTTTTGAGAGAACTTTGTAGCACTAGGTGAATGTCATGACTTTAAGATGGTCATGACTTTAAGATGGTCATGACTTAAAGATGGACTTTTGAGAGAACTTTGTAGCACTAGGTGAATGTCATGACTTTAAGATGGTCATGACTTTAAGATGGTCATGACTTTAAGATGGACTTTGGGAGAACTTTGTAGCACTAGGTGAATGTCATGACTTTAAGATGGTCATGACATTAAGATGGACTTTCGAGAGAACTTTGTAGCACTAGGTGAATGTCATGACTTTAAGATGGTCATGACTTTAAGATGGACTTTCGGGAGAACTTTGTAGCACTAGGTGAATGTCATGACTTTAAGATGGTCATGACTTTAAGATGGTCATGACTTTAAGATGGACTTTGGGGAGAACTTTGTAGCACTAGGTAAATGTCATGACTTTAAGATGGTCATGACTTTAAGATGGTCATGACTTTAAGATGGACTTTGGGGAGAACTTTGTAGCACTAGGTGAATGTCATACATGAAGGTGGACCTTTGAAAGAGCCTTAGTCAGATGATTTGAACATCATAATATGAGAATTGACATTAAGACAAACCTCTGTCAGATTGAGTGAACGTCGTGACATGAAAATGAACGCCAAGAATAAAAACTCTGTCAGAGAGAGAGAGAGAGAGAGAGAGAGAGAGAGAGAGAGAGAGAGAGAGAGAGAGAGAGATAGAGAGAGAGAGAGAGAGAGAGAGAGAGAGAGAGAGAGAGTAGACGTCATGGCATGAAAAGGAACGTCTAGAATAAAAGCTTTGTCAGAGAGAGAGAGAGAGTGGACGTCATGGCATGAAAAGGAACGTCCAGAAGAAAAGCTCTATCAGATAGAGTGGACGTCATGGCATGAAAAAGAACGTCTAGAATAAAAGCTTTGTCAGAGAGAGAGAGAGAGAGAGAGAGAGAGAGAGAGAGAGAGAGAGAGAGAGAGAGAGAGAGAGAGAGAGAGAGAGAGAGAGAGAGAGAGAGAGAGTGGACGTCAAGACATGAAAAGGAACGTCCAGAAGAAAAGCTCTATCAGAGAGAGTGGACGTCATGGCATGAAAAAGAACGTCTACAATAAAAGCTCTATCAGATACAGTGGACGTCATGGCATGAAAAGGAACGTCCAGAAGAAAAGCTCTATCAGAGAGAGTAGACGTCAAGGCATGAAAAAGAACGTCTAGAATAAAAGCTTTGTCAGAGAGAGAGAGAGTGGACGTCAAGACATGAAAAGGAACGTCTAGAAGAAAAGCTCTATCAGAGAGAGTGGACGTCATGGCATGAAAAAGAACGTCTAGAATAAAAGCTTTGTCAGAGAGAGAGAGAGAGAGAGAGAGAGAGAGAGAGAGAGAGAGAGAGAGAGAGAGAGAGAGAGAGAGAGAGAGAGAGAGAGAGAGAGAGAGAGAGAGAGAGAGTGGACGTCATGGCATGAAAAGGAACGTCCAGAAGAAAAGCTCTATCAGAGAGAGTGGACGTCATGGCATGAAAAAGAACGTCCAGAAGAAAAGCTCTATCAGAGAGAGTGGACGTCATGGCATGAAAAAGAACGTCTAGAATAAAAGCTTTGTCAGAGAGAGAGAGAGTGGACGTCAAGACATGAAAAGGAACGTCTAGAAGAAAAGCTCTATCAGAGAGAGTGGACGTCATGGCATGAAAAGGAACGTCCAGAAGAAAAGCTCTATCAGAGAGAGTGGACGTCATGGCATGAAAAGGAACGTCCAGAAGAAAAGCTCTATCAGAGAGAGTGGACGTCATGGCATGAAAAAGAACGTCTACAATAAAAGCTCTATCAGATACAGTGGACGTCATGGCATGAAAAGGAACGTCCAGAAGAAAAGCTCTATCAGAGAGAGTGGACGTCAAGGCATGAAAAAGAACGTCTAGAATAAAAGCTCTATCAGATAGAGTGGACGTCATGGCATGAAAAGGAACGTTCAGAACAAAAGCTCTATCAGAGATAGTGGACGTTATGGCATGAAAAGGAACGTCCATGAAGAACTTTGTCAGATAAAGTAAAAGTAGTAGGGGCCAGGAACACAGAAAGACACACACACACACACACATACACACACTTAGGCGTATAAAATGTATTTTCCCGTTCACAAACAGAACACCATTGGGGTGCATATTTTTTTGAACTTTAACAAACAACATAAACTAAGGAAGAACAATCTCGGCTAGGTCATATAGGGGTGTGAAGTGAAATGTTGTTTTCGCGTGTAACTTCTAGCCCACTGTGAAAGAAACGTGTAAACGTCGAAGACAGACAAAGAGGCATGTTATAGGAAAACACTGAGGCAGACTGCGCAATCTTAAAATGGTATGAATAAATACGTAATAAAAAAATAAAAAAATTAATAAATACAAATGAATGAATGAATGAATGAATAGATAAAATAAATGAATGTATGAATGAATGAATGAATAAATAAATACATGAATAGATGAATAAATGAATAAATCATACAGTGCTAGTGGCCAGCTATCTATTGGGCATACTGACTTGACAGGATAGCTTGGTGGTTAGAGCGTTGTGCGCGCAGTCAATGCTAGTTTTCCTACTGGAGTTAACCTCAGTGCCGAAGTCTGAATATTTTATCTTTCATTTTCTTCCAGGGTTTGATTGATAAATGGCGCATAATTATACCAATAACAATGCTTATGGTGATGTGCCTAACCTTTTCCACGAAATTGGTTTCAATACTTCTTGATAATAATGACCAAAAATAAAACTAAGAGAGAGAGAGAGAGAGAGAGAGAGAGAGAGAGAGAGAGAGAGAGAGAGAGAGAGAGAGAGAGAGAGAGAGAGACAGACAGACAGACAGACAGAGACACAGAGAGGGACAGACAACAGAGACAGAGGGATAGAGAGAGACAGAGACCACAGAGACAGAGAAAGACAAAGAATGACAGACTGAGGCAGATACACACGCAGGCATACAGACAGACAGACAGACAGACACACACACACACACATACAGAGAGAGAGAGGCAGACAAAGGGACAGACAGAGACAGAAAACAAGCAAGAGAGATACAGAGACACAGACAGATAGACAGACAGACAGACACAGAGACAAACAAGCACAAAGACAGAAAAAAAATAAAACAAAACATAATAATTACCGAAAGGCATCACCAGAAGTATACACACAAGGGAAGCAACCTTGACGAACGCTGGCATCTTTAAGCACGAAGAGATAACCCCCTCCAAAAACCAAACTACAAACAAAAACAAAACAAAAAAACCCTACTACGGTACGATTCAATCACACCAGTACTTCTTCTATCTCCTCATATTATTCACTCACACACCCCTTCCTCCGAAAATTAATGCTATGGCTCGCCTTAGAACGGCAAGACAGAACAGTACAGAACAGAACAGAGCAAAAAAGAGCAGAGCAGAGCAAAACAGAGCAGAGCAGAGGAGAGCAGAGCAGAACAGAACAGAACAGCAGAACAGAACAGAGCAGAGCAGAGCAGAACAGAGCAGAGCAGAGGAGAGCAAAACAGAGCAGAGCAGAGGAGAGCAGAGCAAAACAGAGCAGAGCAGAGCAAAACAGAGCAGAACAGAACAAGGCAGAGCAGAGTAGCGCAGCGCAGAGAAGAACAGAGCACAGAGAGGAGAGAGAGGAGAGCAGTGCCTAACCTACTGTCTACAGTCCTCAGAAGACGGCACATATGCATGGTTTTTAAAAGCATTGCTATGGGAGAATCACAGATCCACTTTCTTTCTTATCTGCTGACCTCGTTTTCTCTCTCTCTCTCTCTCTCTCTCTCTCTCTCTCTCTCTCTCTCTCTCTCTCTTCTCTGTGTGAGGTTGGGTCAAACTGATCTTTATTGGGGGCAAGAGGAGCAAGAAGAGTGCTTCGTTGATTTTTTTTTACATACTAAAAAAAAAAAAATGTTTTGTTTTATCAGAAAGAGATATTGAATTTACAAAAAATAGAGTGGAAAATGTGTAAATGTGTGTGTGCGCGTGTTGTGTATGTGTGTGTGTTTATGTGTGTTTGTGTGTGTGCGTGCGTGTGTGCGTGTATGTGTGTTTGTGTGTGTGCGTGTATGTGTGTGTGAGTGTGTGTGCTCGCGTACGCGCGTGCATGCATGCCCATGCACGCATATGTGCATAACTATAATAGATCCTGTTCAGTTGAAACACAGACACGTCACCAGACAGTTTGCTGACAATCCAGATTTTTTTTCTTTTGCGGATTAAAAATTTTTTTTTCCCGGTTGTATGTCAGTAGGACATGGACCTTAGAACATTAAAACTTTCCCCCCTTCCCTCTCCTCTGCTCTCTGTCCTTTTACTATCTATCAGTTCCCCCCCCCCCCCCCCCCCCCACTTCTCTCTCTCTCTATGTAAGTACAATGCCATTCTTCTCTCTCTCTCTCTCTCTCTCTCTCTCTCTCTCTCTCTCTCTCCAGTGAACAGGTTATTTTTTTTATAATCTCAAAGTTTAATATAGTTAAAAACATATGGAAAGATATATACAACAAACGTCTGAAAAAAATTGGCTCTGTAAACAAATTAAAAGTGAACCGTTAAGCATTTAAAAATCATAATCATGAAATAATCATCAAAACCACCCACAGATTTGAAACAAACAAACAAAATATTGAAGTAAAAATAAACCTCTCAGAAAAAAGGATTGTCATCTTCTTAATCACGTAAAGTTGAAGATCTTTTTTCGATATATGATCAGTTTGTTCATCATGCTGTATGGATAAAACAAAAGCAGGCTGTTCTGTAAAACAAACAAGCATTATCCAGCCTAAGCAAAAAACCTCTCCCAACTACCCATGCAAAGCAAAGGGCTATTTATCATTCACACTAAAATGTTGTTACACTTTTAGATGTGATCATGTTGATAATTATTGTCTTCAACTATGACAAGCTCTTATAAGCATATCAACCTGTGCTTTCCTTAAAGGGGAGAAAACCATTCTCTGAAGTCAGAGAAGGGTTGGTTGGATGGGAGTGATGCAGTTGAAAACAGCCATACACGCATTGCAAGGTATTCTGTGTGTATGGATGGTCTCAAAGTGATTGCCAGAAGATGTGATGAATGAGAGAGAGTGTATATTCTGGGAGAGCCCAAGAGTGTTGAATCTAGAGAATGCCCTTCAAAATCAACAACAACAATAGCAGCAAATAATCATTGTCACGTCTATTGTTTAATTATAGGTAAGCTGTCTGTGTAGAACAAGCTTATCAACTTAAAGAACTTTATGCGTAACTTAAAAATAATGGGAGGGAAATTGGGTATGCTAGTCAATAAGAGGCCAATCTATATTGATTATGCTAAAACTATAATGTATGTGAACAATAATGACACTTGGTATACGAGTCAGTAAGAGGCAAATATTTTTTATGCTAAACTATGATATATGTGTACAATAATGAAACATGGTATACTAGACAGTACGAGGCAAATACTGACTATGCTAAACTACAACATTTGTGCACAGTAATGAAACAAAATAAAAAGTGGAAACATAATCAACATTTTTTTCTTCAAGTATGTTGCATCCATGTCATTTGAGAACAAAACGTATGACGCATAATCATAAGATGTTTTCCCACAATAGTTGAACCACTTGCATGGTCATTTTTACAACAATCACAAAACCCAGAAAGAAAAACACTGAGAAAACTGTATCATGCTGCATGTTTACACCGTATGTTCAATGATAACAATAGTCATTCTGTTTACATAGTTACTCTTTGGCGCCACCAAAAAAACCCTACCTACCTACCAACAAGGTCATAAGAAATTAATCATAAACCAACAAACAAGAATACAAGAAGCAGTATGAAACATGCATATGATTTGGAATGGAGATTATGCTGCAATGTTGATACAAGAGCAGTTTCAAGCGTACATGCTATTTGTAAACCGGGCACTTTTATGCTGCAATGTTTGACGTAAGGATACATGATGGATGGACATTTTGTTCAACAATATAAAATAACAAAGCCCAATTGATACAAAAAATTTAATCCAAAAGAACAAACAAACCCCAACCAATTGCAGTTTGCTTCAGCTGTCAGCAAAAATAATGAACCTACCCTAACACCAGGCGTTTGTCTTAATCTCTGGCTTTCTTCTGTTCTCTTACCCGTTTTTCAGTTTTAAATCTTTACCACTTTTTTTTTTCTTTCCCATTTTCTATCTTTTTGTTCTTTCTGTCTTCTTGACTTTGTACTTCTGCAGCATATCAGTACTTCACCTTGCCTTCAGGTCACCATGGTCTCCTCTGGTACAGCCACCCCCAGGCTTTCTGTCCCTTATCCCATCCCTCTAGTCAACATGCAGTGCAGCAGCACTGGGGAAGTCTCACCATGTTAAGGCTGGCTCTGCAGTGTTGTTCTATGGCTTGATCGAGGGATGGTGAATAATGGCAGGTGATACCTGTTATGACCCAAGCTTCTGCTCCTTATGACTGTGTAGGCCTGACTTAAAGATTCTCATACACATAAGGATCAGTCTGGTAAGGGTGATAAGGAAAACCATTCACTGCAAAACTGGGAGAAAACCAGATTATATACATATATATATATATATTTATATATAAAATGTGTGTGTGAGAGAGTGTGTGTGTGTGTGTGCGCATGTGCATGCCTATACCCACATATATTTTCTAAAGTCTTTTTTCTTTATACACAGAATGATTTTGAAAGAGTACATCATCACATTTTTCTACAATAAGGCATTCATAGCATTGTTTTTTAAAGGGCATATAAAAAAGGTTTTCAAATGGTAAAGAAAAGAGAAAGAAGGGAATGTCTATTTAGCATAACCTATAAATACAGTAAGAACATGTCAGCAATAAATATAGTTTCTATCTGGTTTTGGTATAAAGTTCCATGTGTTCATGAGAACCTAAGTGGAAAAAGAAAAAAGATTATTGAGCTTGAAAAATCAGTTGCATGGTAGGGAGAACAATAATATTGTTGTGGTTGTCACATTAGCCACTTGGCAGAATGGCAAGGCTGCCACTTGTGGACAACCATTCATTGTTACATAGTCTTCTATTAATTTCCAAGATACACTTTGCTACAGGTGAACAAACAGTGTTACATTGGGTATATTTCATATTCAACAATTAAAAAGTAAGAACAAACAGCAACAGCAAGCTTAAAACAAAAAAAATGGGGGGTGGGGTGGGGTGGAGAAGACGAGAATGACAGAACAAGTCACAGGAGAAGGTATTGAAGGCACTGCCACATATGATTTTTTATTTTATTTTATTTTTCTGGCCTTGCAGAGTGCATAGAGTGCCTCCATGTGTACTCATCCACTCCCATAATTAAACCCCGAAGATGCTTGTGACATCACGACATTTCAGTCAGGATGTATCACTCTCTCTCTCTCTCTCTGTCTCTCTCTGTCTCTCTCTCTCTCTATATATATAAATTTATTTTTATTTATTTATTCTTTATATATATAGAGAGAGATAGAGAGAGAGACAGACAGAGAGAGAGAGAGAGAGAGAGAGAGAGGAGAGAAGAGAGAGAGAGAGAGAGAGAGAGAGAGATTTCTCCTTTTAGTTCCTGAGGGTTTTCACAAACTAACACAACAATTAGAAATAAAAGATGTGTGTGTGTGTGTGTGTGTGTGTGTGTGTGTGTGTGTGTGTGTGTGAGAGAGAGAGAGAAAGAGACAGAGAGAGAGAGAGAGAGAGAGAGAGAAGAGAGAGAGAGAGAGAGAGAGAGACAGAAGACAGACAGAAGACAGACAGACAGACAGGACAGGCAGGCATAAAGACAGACAGATAGATAAAAAAGGACAAGACACAGAGACAGGAAGAGACAACAGAGAGAGACAGAAAGAGAGAGAGAGAGAGACAGACAGACAGACAGAGACAGATAAGCAGGAAGGCAGACAGACAGAAAAACAAAGAAAGAAAAGGCTGACAAAGGCACAGCAAATAAATCAAAAGTTAAAATCAAATCAACAATCTTATAATATACACATGAAAAAAAAAAGTTTGAGCAACCATAATCATTAATATACATTAAAGTTTCAACACACATTCTTCCGGTTGGTCACAAATGAAAGGTTGAACAGGTTGCTGTCCCCCCCCCCCCCCCCCCCCCCCCCCGCAAGTAATACAAAAACAAAATATTTGAAATATGGTACAAAACTCTACCAAATATAATATAACAATTATTTGTCCATAAAAAAGTGAGCTAAAACAAAAAATCAGAAATCATTACAAGTGGCACTATATAAATTATATGATATATAGATTTCATTTAGATGTTCACCTGCCTAACAAGTAAACCGTGAGATTCTGGATCGATTCCCAGCCTTGCCCTTTCTTCCCAGTTTGTTGGGAAAATCTAACTGAGTGATATGCATTTCATCACTTCTATCTTTAGTAAAAAGTATTCACTAACATACATGTAAAAATGGTTGAAACCGCCATGGGTGAAAAGGAAACTGGCCAGAAGTAAAACCAAGTATAGTAAGTTAGTACTATAGTAACAAAGAACAATAACAACAACAAAAAAAGATACAACAGATGATTAATTCTGCGAAATCTCTTGTGATTTTTGTTAACTCTTTTTTTCCCCCAAAAAAACTTTCCGGCTTTTTCATTTCCCAAAGAGATATCATGTACTCATGATGGATAACAAAAAGAAAATACTGTTTTAGCATCCAGATAATTATGCCTAAAGTTATGCACAACTCATTTATACAGTATATAGATCCCAGTATAAAAGTAACGGAGGGGAAAAATAAACTTTGACCATATTTCCTTGCCACAGTCAAAGTAAAAATTTTGAAATCAAAGATCCAAGGCTGACATTAAAATCTTGCCATACTTTGAAATACTAAGCTGAGATTGTTCTTCATGAAAATAAACTCCTAACATATCAACCTGTACTTTTCATTATGGAGCTAAACATTGTTCAGAGTTGAAGTACAGCTGTCTATATGGAGAGGTGCTTAAAAACAGTTAGTTCTACATGTCAGCTTCTTGTCCGGATTGTACCTACGGCATCTCAATTATTCCCATGTGCTGCTTATCTTACATGGCTTGAACTGTTCATCAACTAGTCCCCTTGAAACAATGTGATGATTTTTCACCAAAGTAAAGTTCCCTGAAGGTGGCTGAATCCATCTGATGTCACTTTTTGCATTATACAATTTTTGTTTTTAAAATCAGAACACTGGAGAGCCCGAAATCCCAAAGAATACGCTTGTCGAAAAGTCAAAGAAGATTAGCCAACACATGCAAACTAGGCAAGCTTATGGTAAAAAAAGCAACTGTGTTTAGAAAAATGATTGCCCTACAGGCCAGAGTACCTTCCTTTCAGTTAAACATCGTTTAGTGTATTTTAAAAAAATTCATAATTCTGCCGAATCTTAAGCTTCGGCACGGCACAACCTCATTGAGTTAAGTCTCTCCTTGATACAGCACCAATCTCTCTATTGTAAACGTACCAATCTCTCTATTGTAAACGTACCATTCTCTCTATTGTAAATGTACCATTCTCTCTAATGTAACCGTACCATTCTCCTTTAAGAGCAATGTCTGGGAAGCACCTGATCGAACCTATAAAATTGCACAATAATCACCAGGTAAAACAAATGTAAGGAGAAAAATAAAAAAAGCGTCCATCACACCAACACACTCTCCAGAATTTTCCACAACAGCAGTTTTAAATTTCCTGCTAAAATAACCTCTCAAGGCAAGAAGAGAAAGGAAAAACAACTGGTGACAAATTTAAAAGTACGCGATTTTGGGAAATGAAAGAAAGCAAAAAACTAAAAGGCTAGCTTTTTGTGATATACATGATAATATTCAAATACTTAAACTCAGCTTCTCTCAAAGAAACAAATATACCATTGCATATGGGCCAGAAAGAGAACATCATTATTCCATATATATATATATATATATATATATATATAGAATGTACACAACAACTGGTTACAACCAGAACTGAACTCTTTGTCAATATGAGAAATTGCCCCTTTGTGGTAATTATTCACTCTTGCCTTAGGATTACTCACTTTAGGACGGTCAAAGTGAACCAAAAAACAACAATAACATCAACAAAAATGACAACAAACAAAGAAACCAACCAAACAAACCAAAATCTTGAAAACAACAATGACATCAACAACAATGACAGCAACAAACAAAGAAACCAACCAACCAGCCAAACAGAAAAGCTTGTAACATATAAAATGACTTATCACCATTTCATGATTTCAACAATGCCTGACATGAAGTGTGCACAACCTTTGCCAACTGTCACCAATCACTCCAGATTAACACAGCAAAGTGACACCTTTCCGAATCATCACCAACGCTATTAACACATTCTCCTAACACATTCTCCTAACACATTTGGTCCCTTTCTTGGTTCATAGCATTACCAATCAGGAAGGAGGCAGGACAGATGAAAAGTTCACCTGCCTAAAAAAGTAAAACCGTGAGGTTCTGGGTTTGATTCCCAGCCTTGCCCTTTATTGCCCAATTTGATGGGAAAATCTAACTGAATGTCAAGTCTTTCGAATGAGATGCAAAACCAGTTGGACCTATGTAATTTATTTATCTATTAATTTTTTTTAAAATTCTTTTATTTTGAGAATAATGGAATAATAAGTTACAGACTTGTGCATGTTGAAAGAAGCCACGACAGTTGAAAAGCAGAAAGAGCAGAGAGGTACCTCTTGACTAGCCTGCCAAAACTGATAGGTTCAATTTTCCCAACTGTATCTCTCAAGTCAGAATGCTGCTACCTAAATTGTGTGTGTGTGTGTGGGGGGGGTGGGGGGTGGGGGAACGGTCGCATACGCATAAATCTCACCATTGATAAAACCTCGGAGCTCTAGCAGAGGAACAAGATGAAAACAAAGAAAAACATATATTACCCTTGCATCCACACAAACAGATTTGGCTAAAAGCCCGACTGAAAAATCAAACTTTGACAGTGCTAAACTATTCCCCCCAAAAATCTTAATTGAGCAGGGAAGTACCCACTGTACATGGAAATCAGGATACCTGCTGAAAACTACAGAGCGAAAAAAAAAATGTATCGATGCTGCTGTCCTTCAAATACAGGGTTTTTCTCAACTATTCAACTTCTGTTGCTCAACCATTCTGTCCGAGAGAAAAAAAGAGAAAGCCCTTATAATAATAATAATAATGTATGGAATTTATATAGCGCTGAATCTTGTAAAGCAACAAATCAAAGCGCTGAAACACACAGCAGTCCGTATGCACACCTCAGTATCCCACGTCCTCAGGAGGTGGGGGGACTTTAAATCCAGCGACGGGAGGCGGAGCATCACCTTGACCTTGGCCTTGACCTGCCGCCGGGCCTTGCGCTCCGCCCGTCCCTCCCACAGCCAGGTCGTAGGGCGGCGGAAGGTCCATGGGCATGGGACCCCCTGACAGGGGCAGGATGGGGCGCTGGAAGAACAGCTTGCACGTCATGTAGACTGTGGCCATCCCTGAAAACTGCACGTCGGGTGTCTCCAGGATGCAGGCAAGCTCCCAGCCCTTGTTGCCCATGTCCTGGATGATGGGCTCCCAGTTGGCCGTGGTGTTGGTTCCGCCGAAGGAGGTCTTGACCTTGATCTGGTGATCGACAACCGTGCCCTGGTAGACCGGGGTGGGGTCGTGCATGCGCGACGCGGGCTTCTCGAAGAACCACAAGGAGTTCATCGTACTCTGGCCTGAAAAGCCAAGCGACTGGAAACAAAAAAAAAAAAAAAAAAAAAAAGGAGAAAAAAATTAAGTAAAGGACAGTACGAGTGAAGTCACAAAATGACGGTAGGAAGTGAGGAACAATCAGAAATGAATGCAAACTTGTAGCACAGGAATTCAGCACCAGTGAATTCACAAAATGATGGTAGGAAGTGAGGAACAATCAGAAATGGATGCAAACTGTAGCACAGGAATTCAGCACGAGTGAATTCACAAAATGATGGTAGGAAGTGATGAACAATCAGAAATGAATGCAAACTGTAGCACGGGAATTCAGCATGCGAGTGAATTCACAAAATACTGTTACCAACTGATGAACAGTCACTCAGAGAGGAATGCAAAATTGCGGTACAGGAATTCAGCATTGTAACAGATAGGGATGAAACGGTTTTGAAAGTTCTAGCCCCTTATGGTTCTGAAGTCAAAGATGAGAATTCTGGTGTTGTCTGCTGAATAAGAACAGAGGTGAGTTTTTTTTTGTTTTCATAGCAAAGGTTAGGTAAAGTGTAGATCTGACACAAGTTTGTTTACTAAATGAGTATGGGTATACAGAAGACCACAACACACACACACGCGTGCGCATGCACGCACGCACCACACACACGGGCAGGTAGGCACGTGCGCGTGTGCATGCACACACACACACACACATCATATCACACATTACACTCCACCCTACCACACCATACCACATCACATAACATGTTCACAGACTTCACACACCATCTGTATGTTTTACCCTCAACTAGACCTTGAGGGATGGTCTGTGCTGCTAGTCTTTCAGAGGAGAAAAATACATCAAGGTTCTAAGAGCATCCTAAATTCAGTAATGGCTCAGCAACCCACAGCAACAATGTAGTTGTCCCTCGTACAAAGTTCTGCAGAAAAAAGATACTGTACAGCACAATGCAGCACACTACAGCACAGTATAATACAATACAATGCAATACAATGCAATGCAATATAACGCAGTGCAATACAACGCAATACAATGCAATATAATACAATGCAATGCAACATAATTCACTGTATTGCAATTAAATCCAATCCAATACAAAGCAATGCAATATAATGCGATGCAATATAATACAATACCATACAATTCCCTGTAATGCAATCAAATTCAATACAATGCAACAGAACCAAAAAAACACCCCACAACAACACTGCAATCACATCACACACAACCACCAAACCAATCAACCAATACAACACACACCACATCACTCCAAGCACAATCCAAATCAACACACCACACTATACAACACCAACCACAACCCACCACACATACCACACCACACCACACACACCCAACACCACACCACACACACCATACCAAACCACCCACACACCAACACCACACCACATCACTCCAACCACAACCCACCACACCACACACACCATACCACACCACACCACACCAACACCACACCCATACACCAAACCACAACCACACCACACCACACCACATCACTCCAAGCCAAAACCCAACACACCACACCATACCATACCATACCACCACACCACACCACACACCAACACCACACCACACCAACCACACCACACCACACCACTACACTCCAAGCCAAACCCAACACACCACACAACCAACCAACCCCACACCACACACCAACACCACACCACACCACCACACCACACACCACACACTCCAAGCCACAACCCAACACACCACAACCCACACACCAAACACCACACCACAACACTCCAACCACAACCAACCACACCAACCACCACCACAACCACCACAACCAAACCACACACACACCAACAACACCAACAACATCACATCACCAAGCCACAACCCAACACAACATACACACACCACAACACCCCCCCCCCCCCTGCACCCCCCCCCCCTCCCCCACACCCCACCAACACCACACCACCAGTGCACGACTTGCTGTTCCGCTTTTCGAAAGAGTAGGCCATTGTGGGCCGGTGGGAACAGATGACAAAATTGACAAAACCGCATACACACGGGGACTGGAGATGTAAAAAAAAAGCACATGAACGCTTATTCCATTATCCTCGATATAAAAGAATAAATATAATACATACATACAGAAGGAAGGAGAAAGAAAGGAAGACCAAAAGCAACGTGGAGGAGAACTGTAGAAAGTGAGATGAAGGCCATGCAGCACTCTTGGGGATCAGTGACTAGGTTGGCCCAGGAAAGGCAGGAGTGGAAGCGCTTTGTTGCTGCCCTACACACCGCTGGGTGTAATGGCTAATGATGATGATGATGATATATATATATATAGATAGGTTGACTGACCCGTGTATACATGGCCTTGTCCATGAAGATTTCAATCAGCCTCCAGCCTTGGCTGAGCTGGTTAGCCAGGGCGCCGATCCAGTCGCAGTGAACGATGGGTGTGGGTCGCAAGCCCATCCTCATGGTCAGGTTGATGGGGACCGACACACAGTTGTACACGTACTGTTGGGCCATTGGCGATGCCGGCACCTCGAAGAACAAGTCCACCCCCATTACTGTGAACGAAACAAAACAAAATCAGAACATGAACTGATCAGTCTTCTCAGATCTGTTTGGGCTATGTCTATAGTCCATACAGTCCGTACATGACAGTATCTCTAATACAATTCTATATTATAGAGGGGAAAAAACAGCAACAGCACAAATACAATCAATATCTGTCTGTATATGTGTGTGTATATATACATATATAATATATATATATATATATATAATATATATATATAAGAGAGAGAGGAGAGAGAGAGAGAGAGAGAGAGAGAGAGAGAGAGAGAGAGAGAGAGTGATGAGAGAGATATATATATAGATAAAAAAGCGTTTTTTGATTTGGCAGTGTAATGAAATAGATATGTGATTTGGCAGAATATTTTTCACCAATTTATTGTCTTGAATACTTTATTCACACATATATATATAGATAGATATAGATATATGTATATATACATACATATACATACATATATATATATATATAGATAGATAGATATAGATACAGATATAGATATATATCGATTGGAGAAGAAAAGCCAACAAAAAAGTCAGGAAAAAAATATTCAAGACAATAAATTGATGAAAAATATTCTGCCAAATCACATACATATCTATTTCACTGCACTGCCAAATCAAAAACGCTTTTATTTTCTTTCTTTCTTTCTTTTTTTTCACATGGGAGAATTCAATACTGAATGTCTGTAGAACATTTTCAAAGACTGTTGTCTTTCCAGCTGCCATGGAACAGTGGTCAGCACACTGGTTACAGGCTGGAAGGTTGTGGGTTCAAATCCTGTAAGAGTCGTAGAGCTTTTCCTCTGACTCTGGCTGGCTCCTACATAATCCAGAGTGAGTTTATTACGGGCTCTTTGGGAAGACTGGGATTTCACAGTCGAGCTTAATCCAGTAAGATGTTGGAAGAGTTGCCCAAGTTACCAATACTGCAAGTGCCTCTCTCGATGCCCCAACTGATGCCAGAATGTATATGATCATAGGAAGCAAAGTATAAAGTCCCTGTCATGAAGTCTCACAGCAGGTGCACTTCCATAGCGTCGTCATTATATCATCCTCATCACAACTGATCATCATGCAAAAAGCAGAACAGTATCTCTAATACAATTCTATATTATAGAAGGGGGGGGAAAGCCACTCTCATGAATGCAGACAAGAAAAATCATCCCCCGACCACCCCCCCCCCCCCCCAAAAAAAAAAAAGAAGAAAAGATACTATAAAACATAGTGATTCTTTCTTTTTAGACTCTTCACTGTATATAATATTTCCGACAGAGCATATCCCCCCGCAAAGGGACAGGACAGCACACTACCCTAAGACTCACACGGTGAGTAGCCTCGCATTGACGTGCCAATAGTTGCTGACGACTGCTGTCCGGTCATCTCGATGCAAATCAGGCGACCCCCATCCTGCGTGTTCCGAGCGATGCTGTCCAAGATATGACTAGTGTCGGATGCCACCCCACGGTTGAATGAAATGATGCCGCTGTACATGTTGGACAACTGGATGGTTGACTTCTCCACCCGAAGCTGCCAATTTTCGCGGCGTGGGGCAGTGGGGTACTGACAGAAAATCCCCTGAAAAACATCGTTTGAACAATGGATATATATGTTCTTTCTCTGCCAGAGGTAAAATGTTGTCTTAATGGTAGAACTACAATAGTCATGAATATTTTGTTTCCTCTAAAAAAGAAAAACCCCAGTGAAATTCATGTGAGTTATAGACCATGTCTTTTCTTTTTTCTTTTTTTTTGCATTCCTTCTGGCTTTTTAAATTCTTTTTTATAAATACACAGACACAATCATTGCATTCCTTCTGGGTTTTTAAAATATTAATACAGACACTATAGACCATGCCTGATTTAAGCGTGCTAAACAGGAAAGCCTTGACCACAGCAAAACTCAATCTTCAGTATCAGCAAAACCGTTTTCTTATCTTTCTTATGTAGATTTTAACCCCAAAAATACACGTATGTATGTAAAACTGCTAGTGACATTCAGGTAGGTAGACATACATTCATCAGTACAGACGTCCATACATACACGGTGGTATGTGTGCACATACACACAGTGACACATGCAGAAATGTGTGAGTGCATGCACACACGCGTGCATGCACACACACACACACACGCACGCATGCATACGCACACACATTTGCACATGCACGATGCAATTAGTTTAAAGCTCAGATAAAAAGAAATACACTTCTTTATTTTGCTTCAAGCATCCAATACACTGATTCCAGCTCAACACACTCACTCTCTCTGTCTTTCTCTGTCTGTCTGGTCTGTCTGTCTCTCTCTCACCCCCCCCCCCCCCCCTCTCTCTCTCTCTCTCACTTAACCACCCCACCCCCCCTCTTTCTCCATCTCATCTTTTCCTTTATTACTACTTCATTAAAGATTTGGTCTTTTATCAGCAAAGAGTCAGCTGTGCTGTATACCTGGAATCCAAGGGCCACTGAAGTGCTGAAAAGTCCCTGTTGCTGCTGCTGCCCAGGAATCCGGTAAAAGGACAAGAGGCGGAACCCATGGGCATACTGACCAGCCAGGATAGGGTAGTAGCTGTCAATGTTACTGGTCACCATCGGGGACTGAAGGAAGCTGAAGGTCATCTGAGTCCCTATGACCACCTTTTACACACACACACACAAAAAGCAAAACAAAAAAGTTGGTAAATAATAAATCCAATTTTAAGAAGAAAAAAAAGAGAGAGAAAGAAATCAAACAAGCATTAAGAAATATGTAGAAATCATAGATTTTTTTTTTTTCCAATTTTTAAAACGATTGTATATGAACAACAAACAAGGACTGTGGTATGGGTAAACACAACATGTACTCTTAGAGTTAACAGTTAATAGTTCTGAAGTGTTCTGAACATTTTAGAATTTTCTTAACACTCTATGGTTTTGATATAAATAGATTCTTATATCTATCTTAATACCACCACACCCCCAACCCATACCCACCAATACACACACTCAAAAAAAAAAAAAAAATGAATGAAAGATTTTAAGCTACAGTGCTAAATGCTTGAGCTCAGCTCTTCTCTCTCTCTCTCTCTCTCTCTCTCTCTCTCTCTCTCTCTCTCATCTCTCTCTCTCTCTCCTCTCTCTCTCTCTCTCTCTTTTAAGAAAGCAAACTCCCTGGCATATTGCTAGGGCAGAGGAATCAGGGATGCAGGAAAAACTGTAGCCGTGTAGTGTAAAAGAAGAAATCCTGAGGAACGTTCCTTGACACTAGAAAGGTTATATATAAGGTTATATGTATATAACTGAACAACAACCAACAACACCACAAAAATAACAACAAAAAAGCCCAACCCTTTCTCTAGTTTCAGGGCAACTCTTGTATTGTAATCATTTCACCTGCTATTACAACATAGAAAAATACATTATAATGCTATATCTATATCTATATCTATACATAGATAGATAGATAGATAAATAGATAGATAGATAAATAGATAGATAGATAGATAGATAGATAGATAGATAGATAGATAGATAGATAGATAGATAGATAGATAGATAGATAGATAGATAGATAGATATTACTTTGTTACTGATTTGTTTAAAAATTCCTACACACACATCGACACAGGCATCCACATACACAATGACACAGGCATGCATGTGCACACACACACACACACACAGGGGTACAGGATAGCCTGGTGGTCAGAGTGATGCACGCTGCAATCGTTATCTGTTGACCTGGGTTCAAATCTTGCTCAAGAGGATTTTTCCACTGGAGTTGCCATCAGTGCAGATTCCACTCCCCCTAAAAGTCCTTCAGATGAGACTATAAACTGAGGTCCCATGTGCGACCAAACACAGAACATCTTGCGCACAGGTTAAAACCCATTTCACTTTTCAGAAGAGTAGACCATCGTGTACCAGTGGGAACGGATGACAAAATTGACACGATGACAGAACTGCATACACATAGGGACTGGATGTAAAACAAAGCACATGAGCGCTTATTCCGTTATCCTCAAATAGAATTTAATAAAGAAAAGGAGTAAACAGAAGAATAAAGAACACACACACACACACACACACCAAAGCTACAATACTTGTAAGCAAACTTTACATTGGTGTTGATGAAATTATACTGAGCGGCAGGCCCTGGGTAAGGAGGTTCTGGAGGCGCGGGCTCAGGTGGTTTGTTAGACAGCACCTGGCCTTTGGATTCACTGCCACCCATCTTCTTTGTTGGCTTGTTTGTTGATTATTTCCTTGGCTTATCAGTACTGATCCTATCAAAATCACAAAAAAACAAAAACAAATGAAAATCAGACAACAAACTCAAGGTATACAAAACAGTTATTAATAACATGCATGTGAATTAAATAAAAAAAATGTATAGATACATCATCGCGAGTTATATCACACACACACATACATGCACGCACGCACACACACACACATGTATACATATACACGTACACACTACACATACACACACACTCAGTGACACTGTTGATTGATCAATCACACACACACTCTCAGTGACAAACCCACACACAGAGTGACAAACACACACGCACACATACAGTAACAGTCTCACACACACACACACACATACACACACAGAGTCACACACACACACACACATACACACATGCACTAAGCGTTTCTGTGCAAAGACACCTATGTCTTCTAAAAGAAATATATCAAGCTTGGTTTATAGATTCCGTTTAAATGCTCTTCCCACAAAATACTGCAAGAACATATTATGCATGTGTGGAAAACAAATTAGCGTCAGACATCTACTTACTGGTTGTCCTAGAATTAAAGAATTCGTTTCTATGACATTGAAAGATCCATTTTTTTAGAATCATGTGTAACGCTTAAAAGCATCCTAAACAATGATAGACTTCTTTGCAGAATTTCTGAATGTCTGCTACACAGCCCAGTCGGTATCTTCCTGTGATTGATCACCCTGTTTTAAAGCTTATCATTTAATGAATGTTCTGAAAACCTCTCTAAATGCCCTTTGTTTTTTACCCCATACTTTGTGTTAATATCTATGTAGAATATGTTAACGTTCCCAAAGTTAAAACTTTTTGGCTAGTTTTAGTATATATTGTTAGTTTTCTGAGTTTTTCTTGTTCTATTTGTTATCCTTGACTGGTTGAAGATTTAGAAACATGTTCTTGATTATTCCCCTATAGTTTGTTCAAATAGTAAGAACCTAGGTTCTTTATAACTGTTTGTTGCTTAGGTCATTTTATTGGCACACACACACACATGCACACACACACACATTAACACACACACACACACACACGCAAACCTCCCACACATACTCGCATGCTCACACACAAGCGGCACACACACACACACACATGCATATGCATACAAACACACATATATACATACACAACGCATGCACTCACGCACATATACACCCACACACTCACACACACATACAGGAACACACATACATAACACAATTTCTCTGATATATTTACACACACACACACGCACGAGCACACACACATACACTCACACCCTCACAAACACACACAATTTCACTCATATACTCATACTCTCACTCATTCTCACACAACACACACACACACCACATGCCGGGCATGCACATACACACACACTCATACATGCACACACATACACGCACTATACATACACACACTCACACACATGCACTCACACACATGCATGCACGCATGCACACACACACACAAACACACTTAACCCTCTCATATCACTTTTTGGTGGAAGGACATTAAACTGAAGAACCAACTAACACACATGCACACACACACACAGTGAAGCACACATTGATTTGTGCAAAATAACTGTTGAAAAAAATCTATTTCCTTACCTGTTTGGTATGCAAATGAAATTCTGAAAGTAGCTTGATGAATATAGGAAATCTATGCTAAATCAGATTCAGGAGAACAAACAAACAAAATTGTAAACAAACAAAATACCCCGCCACACAGGCCTAGACTATAGAGCTCTAACAGTTTTCGACTTGTGACCACTACAAGTTCTGGAGAATTACTACAATTAAAGTAAGAGATCGAAGTCTGTTTTGAGGCTAGCGGATTGCGCAACTGCAAATAACAGTTGCTCAATGTGCTCGTCCCAAAAAGTAAACTGCCACTTAGTCGCCTAGTGATATCGAATTGGGCAACATTTCATGTGAAATTGATACAGTACAGCACAGGGAAGGACAGTCCTTCTAATATTTGGGTACGCTTACGCAATTGCACCTTGCAACACGCTTCCTCTAAAAAGAGATCTCCTATGCAGTTTAAAAACAAAACACAGTATTGCAAAACAAGTAAAGTACCAACCAATTCTTTTGCACCAATGTAGTGCAAATTAATCGATGATGCGCTTCCTCTTTTTAAAGGGGGACAATGCTAGGCCTACTTGAACTTTCGAGGAGTCAAAGGACTAGTTAGTCCCCTTCCAACGGGCGGCTGATGATGATGACGATGATGGTGATGATGGTGTGTGGGTAAAAATTTGAAATTGTTAGAATATTGTTAATCATTGTTGGTTACTTGTGTGGGAGCGGATTGAATGGAAGCGCTCTGATTTGTAATTGCAAGATATAGCGCTCTATAAATTCCATTTTTTATTTTTTTTATTTTATTATTATTATTATTATTATTATTATTAGAAGGGTAGCAGGATGGTTAAGATGTTCGCCTGCCAATCTCGCCCTTTCTTCCCAGTTTGATGGGGGGGGGGGGGGGGGGGGGGGGGGATCGAACTGAATATCAAAGTTCTTTTGATGAAACTATGAATCAAGACCCCCGTGTGCGAACGCACGCAGAACATCTTGCGCGCACTTTAAAAAACCTATTCCGCCTTTCGTAAGAGTAGGCCATTGTGTGCTGGTAGGAACGAATGACAAAAAAATCCCCAACCAAACTAAAAAACAAACAAACAAAAAACAAAAAACCCAGCATGCACACAGGTGTCGTGTTTAGACACCATCCCCGAAGTCGGAATTCGGCTACCTAAATGTGTTGGGAAGGATGGGGGGGGGGGGGGGGGGGGGGGGGGGGGGTAGACGGCCACACACGCATACATCTCACCATTGGCGAATCTCGGAGCTCTAGCCGAAGAATGAAAAAAAAAAGATAATAAAGATGGTGATGAACATGATGATAATGATTTTTTATTTCTAAGGGCTACAGATAAATAGACTAAATACTCACTACCTACTTTTTCATTTGGCCCTTATTCTGAATAGGGACTACAATGATGTGATAGTTTTCCTCGTTTCTTGCCAGAGCTCTAGCTTGGTTGACCAATGGTGAGATGCTGCCCATGCATATTGCAATGTATGCAGAAAAAGAAAAAGATAGCCAAACAGTACCACCAAACATTGACATAGGAGTAATGCAGGGACTGGTTCAAGCCTAAGCCTCGTGGCATATCGAATATCCCATCAAGGATAAGTATTTTCTTTACAGGGGGGCTCATCAAGCAGATGCCCATCGTTCCTTGATAACTTCTCTCCACTCTTCAAGTTCAAAGAATAATGTGTCAAGTTTTCATTGCCATCCAGACGATAATGTGTCAAGTTTTCATTGCCATCCAGACGATTTGTTTGAATTTGTTACTATGTCGTGCATATCTTTGTGCTAGGGGTAAGGAGTTCTAAAGGTTAGCAACTTCCTGCAAATCTTTTCCCAGTTGCATAAAGTAATCATGTTCAGGGTTGTCTTTTCTAATGGGCTAAGTATTATGCGTTACTTTGACTTTGGAGACATTAACGTACAATTTCTATACATCTGACCATTTTTTGTGTCGTTGATTTAAATCATTCTGGACTTCGACAGTGATACTTTGACACTTTGTTATACAGCTTTGGTGTCATCAGCAAAAACTTTGCACGTAAGCTGGAAGATAAGGTAAAAAGAAGTGGTCCAAGGATGCTGCCCTAGGGTATTCCACTGAGTACTTTGGTGTCTGTAAAACAATCAGAGCTAACAAAAACTCTTTGCTTTCTTTTTGATACAAAACTATTATTGAGTCCGTTTTAAGACATTGCCACATATCCCATGCATTTCCATTTTAATTTAAGGGTATTTTACAACCCAGACCTGTCAGTCGTGCTACTATCAATTACGGCGTATTAATGCAATTCGAAAGTACCTGTCCACTGATGCAACAGCCAAACTTGTCACTTCTCTCATTCTCTCACGTCTGGACTATTGCAATTCTCTTTTAGCTGGTCTTCCAGCAACATCTATCCACTCCCTTCAATGTATACAAAACTCCGCAGCTCGACTAGTTCTCAGAAAGAAAAATTACCCCTCTCTTGCGATCTCTCCACTGGCTGCCTGTGCCACAGAGAGTAGATTATAAGATCAGTACCCTCTGTTACAAATGTCTCCACAAAACTGCACCCTCCTACCTATGTGAATGTCTTAACCTGTACACTCCTTCACGTTCTCTCCGCTCTACTGCAGATACCTTGTGCCTACGAATACCTAGATTCAACCAATCCACTGTTGGCCGCCGCTCATTCTCTATTTCGGGTTCATCCATCTGGAACAACCTTCCTCTCTCTCTTCGCCAGAAACCTAGTTATGACACTTTTAAATCCAGCCTCAAGACATATTTATTTCAAACCTAAGACTTCCCCCCTCCTGTTTCATATCTAACCCATGTTCTATCACCCTGCTAAAGTATGCGGCCTGTGCGAGTGTATGTGTGCTTTTGAAAAACATTTGACTATCGAAATTTTATTTCATAGATTTTGTCTGCATCGCACCATGTTTGTAAATATCTGTTTGTTTAAACTTTTGATTATTTATCATTGATTGCATGACTGTGTAAGATTAGGTTGAATGCATGCGCTTTGATTTGTCTTTGCAAGATATAGCGCTATATAAGTTCCATTTATTATTATTATTATTATTATTATTATTATTATTTTATGACAGAGTCAAATGCCTTCTTAAAATCCAGATCGATGGCATCCAGTGAGTCATCTTCATCTTGTGCCTGAGTAAAATTCTCCCTAACTTCTATGAATTGTACCACACAAGGAATGTTATGTCCGAAGCTGTGTTAGCATACTGTGTACAGTTCATTTTCTGTCATATTTATGAAAAACATTCGAGTCTCTTATAAATGTCTCAATGACTTTATCCCTGGCACACAAGTTAAACTGACTGGTCTGTACTTGCCTGGTTCTGAATTTGATCCAGCAAGGAAAACAAAAAAGGCTGTACCATCAGCCTTCTTGCAGTTTTGGGGACAAGTAAAGGCTCTTAAGATCTCTGAAATGATGCACACAGAGGTTTAGATAGCACCATTGTAAAGTTCTCTCCGGACTTTTGATGGAATACTGTCAGGATCGGGTGCTACAGATGAGTTAAACTTCTGATTTTTGTTTCTCTCTCACGTCTTCCCTGTGAACCCCCAATGGAAAGTGTGTGTGTGTATGTGTGTGTGTGTGTGTGTGCGCGCGCGCGTGCGTGCGTGTGTGCACGCATGCATGTGTGTGTGCACCTGTGTGCATACATGCGTGCGTGCGTGCGTGCATGCACGTTGCACGCGTTCTTACATGTCTGGACCAGTTATTTCCTTCAACACTTTACTCAACTTTGGAACGAGAAATAAATATTTGTACACAAGATGTCCCCAAGGAATGACGGCATGCGTAGACAATCTTTGCAGACGCATTGCTTAGAGAATTTAAATCTCATGAAAGAGTCATGGAGCGGCAGGGGTGGGCAGGTGGGGAGGTGGTAGGGGGGGGGAGATGAAATTTGGCTTTGTCAGTACCCTTTATAGACATTTCTATCATCACTGAAATGTTTGACTTCCGATCACTAAATCGGATAGTGGGAAACTTGTAAAGAAACACAACGTGTCGGCTGATAAAAGGTGTCCCCATAACCTATGTGGTCGAAGGGGAGTGACGCACTAGATACCTCAGCTTCTCCAGGGACCAACATATTGAGGAGGGCGGCGCCCATCTCCTCTCTCTCTCTCTCTCTCTCTCCCTCCCCCCTCCTCCCCCCCCCCCCCCCCCCTCTCTCTCTCTCTCTCTCTCTCTCTCTCTCTCTCAAGGGTTATTTCCCTTTGTTTCTACTGTGAGACTGTATAAGTGTTGAGTTATTTTTAAGATGTATCCCTATGGGCGGGGACTAGATGTAAAAAAGCACTCTCTCTTCTCTCTCTCTCTCTCTCTCTCTCTCTCTCTCTCTCTCTCTCTCTCTCGCTGCTTTACCATCCCTGACCCTAAAGAGGGCAGGTACCCATTTACAGCTGGGTGAACTGGGGGACTGTACTGAAGCCAAGCCGCGCAAAATAAGGGTCACCCATCCAAGCGGTAACCACGCCCGATGCTGCTTAACCTTAGCTGGGGGAAAGCGAGTGCTCTGTCTGGCCACTGAGCTGTCCTGTCCCCTCGTAGGCTGATAAGAAATCTTATTCCCTCATCACGCTTCGACCCTTCAGTTGGAGGGTGGAGATATGGCTGGGGTTAGAGGGGAGAAGGAAGGTGGGGGGGGGGGGGGGGGGGGGGGGGGGGGGCAGTGATTTAACACGGAAAACTGTTATCTGTGCCAATGCCATCTGATTTCCTGAACAACTAGGCTACTTAGTCAGTTTCAGGTCTTTGTCATAATTATACGTTCATATGGGCGCTCGTGTGTGTCCGTGCGTCCGTGTATCCACACACACACACACACACACACATACGTACACACGTGCGTGCGCGCGGAAGCAAGCATGACATGCTTTTTTTTTTTTTCCAATCTAGGCGTTGCCCAAAGGAAGGATATGACAATTTAAGAGAAACATGCATGCATGTGTTTTATATATATATATATATATATATATATATATATATATATATATATATATATATATATATATATATATAAAACACGAATCTAGGATACGGATGTCAGGTTCCTCTGTGAAACTCATTGTCTTTTCTTCGCCACACCCGTGACCATGCAGTAGTCCTAACCCATCTGAAATTTTCTGAGAAAATTATTATTATGTATGGAATTTATATAGCGCTGAATCTTGTAAAGCAACAAATCAAAGCGCTCAGATTTTATTTCATACCACTTTAAGTCACGGCAGATTTCTCTCCGTGAAATTCGGGCTGCTCTCCCCGGGGAGAGCGGGAGAACGCGTCGCCACTTAGCGCTGCGCCACCCTTTCACCTTTTTTTTTTTTTTTTTTTTCTGCAGCTGTATTTGTTTCCCTATCAGAGTGGCTTTTTTCTAAGAATTTTGCCAGGGACAACTCTCTTGTTGCCGTGGGTTTTTTTACGTGCGCTAAATAATTACGTGTAACACACGGGACCTCGGTTTATCGTCTCATCCGAAAGACTAAAATGAGAACTGAATGAGCACAACAGTGCAATAACAATAGAAATTTATATCTTTAAAAAAACAAAACCCGTACATGAGTGTAGTAGCACCAGTGCAGTGTCTATGTACTGGTGGCCACATGCACACAACATTCTCCTTGAGAAGCCTCAAACAGGAAGACAGAAGAAAAAAACCCCAGGTTCTGTGACCAAAATAACCAAAGATGGCTAACAAGTGTCACACGTACGTTTCAAGACCATCTAGGCGTTGCCCCCAAGGAAAGATATGACTATTGACCCCCCCCCCCCTCCAAAATATGCATACACATACATACATACATACATACATACATACATACAGACAGACAGACAGACAGACAGACAGACATAAAATACATACATACATACATACGTACCTACGTACGTACATACATACATACATATATACATACATATATACACACATACATATATACATACACACATACATACATACATACATACATACATACATACATACATACAACACATACATACATACATACATACATACATACATACATATATACACACATACATACATACATACATACATACATACATACATATACATACATACGTACTTACATACATGTAATGAGTAGGAAGACATGCTCACGAACAGTTCAGAAAATAAATGTCACGAACACACACACACACGCACGCACGCACGCAGACAACACACACACACACACACACACACACACACACACACACACACACACACACACATAATCATTATCTTCAAAATAACACACTAAATATCAGAATACATTAAAGATAACTGAATTTTTAAAAAATGAACACACACACACACAGAACACACACAGAAAACACACACACACACACGGCACGCACAGAGAGAGAGAGAGGAGAGAGAGAGGAGAGAGAGAGAGAGAGAGAGAGAGGAGAGAGAGAGAGAGAGAGAACTCTGAAATGATTTAATGTACATTGGCCTTGGACCACTTGGGCTTGGGATAGAACAATGGGTTCATTCTTATCATTGGCAAAGCAAATGCACAAACAAATAATGAGTTATGACTGATTAGAGAAGAAAAACACCAACATATACATAGCCAAATAATGCAAAAAGATTATGTCAGTAACAATTCATGACTGAATACGAAAGAAAAACACCATTTATTCTATTTCTTGATTATAAACCTTAAATCAATCATAACCCAATCAGAGAGAGAGAGAGAGGAGAGAGAGAGAGAGAGAGAGCACATTTGATACTGAAATCTCACATACACATCCTAGGGGGTTTGTTTTGTTTTAGTTTTGTTTAGTTTAGTTTTGTAAACTTACCTTGAATCCATCTTACATTTTTCTCAAAATTGTACGAGTATACGAGCGCATTATTTTTAGTACAAAAAGAGGAGTAAGCGGTTTGAAAAAAAAAATCTGCTTTGGGGCTAAGACTGTGAGATTTACCAGTGGTGATCTTTTTACGTTATCGACCTTTTAAACCGAGGTCCCGTGTGTTACAAAAAAATTGTTTAGAGCACGTAAAAGAACCCACGGCAAGAAGAGAGTAAAATGGCAAAATCATGTAGAAAAAAAGCCACTCTGATAGGGAAACAAATACAGTTGAAAACAGAAAAAGAAAAAAAAAATACTGGGTGGCGCTGGTCTTGCAGCGACGTGCTCTTCCTGGGAAGAGTAGATGCTGTAGTAAAGAAGATAAATCTGCCGGGACTTAAAGTGGTATAACATAAAATTAAAATAAAACAAAACAAGATAAGATAAACTACACTAAGCTAAGCAGCTAAGCTAAGCTAAATAAATAAAAACATTTAAAAAACCACCACGGAGCTACCACTGCGCATCATGGTACACAGTTAACGACTTTAATTCATTTTGTGAAATATAAATATATTGTTTGCTGGTGCAAACAAGTTAGTGTTTGTACTTTGATGAGTTGTTGGTGGGTGTTTTTTTTTTCTTTTTAGAGGTTTTGGTAGCACACTCAATAGAAATCTGATGAAAATACTGTGCAAGAACCGTTCTCCTTTTTCTGTCTGTCTGTCTGTGTGTCTGTGTCTGTGTGTCTGTGTGTCTGTCTGTCGGTCTGTCTGTCTGTCTGTCTGTCTGTCTGTCTTCTCTCTCTCTCTCTCTCTCTCTCTCTCTCTCTCTCTCTCTCTCTCTCTTGTTTTTCTCTTTTTTTCTTATTTCTTTTCTTTTTGTTGTTGTTGTTGTTCCTTTCTTTTTCGTTCTATTATTCATTTCCAGTTTGTTACCACCACTCTGCTGATTTCAACCGTTCGGTTTAAGTCACCTCCGAGTCTCCTGCCTGTTCGAGATTGTTTTTTCTTTCTCTGGACTAACTATCACTACCGACTCCACTGTCCCTACAGTCCTACGTGTATGACTACAAACTGACATCCTGCAAAAACATCTTGCGCACACGGTTCAGCCATTTGGGAAGAGTAGGCCTTTGCGTACTTCTGGTAAAAACTAAATGAAATGGAAAAAAAAGGAAAACACTGGCACGCTGGAGTCGTGTTTAGACCATCCTCCCCTCAGGCGGAATGCGTCTGCATTAATGGTGGGTATACGGTCGCATACTTTATTAAAAATATCACCCTACTGGTGAACCTTGGAGCTTTAAGCAAAGATCCAACCATTTTTCCCCTTTGAGCTATCCATTCTTTTTTTTTTTTAATTAGAAAAAGAAGTGGGGTTTTTTTTTGCCTTTTCTTGCTTTTTCTCAAGCAAGTGTAAGTAATTTGTCTTTATAAGGTGATCGGTTGATTGGTGGTAATCTTTGAAGGAGAAAAATGTCGTGGGAGGGAAAAATAAGTAAGGTCGCAGTAACTGTCTGTGCTTAAATAGTCTACACGAGGCAGTAAAGATGTTCACCTGCAATCATGAAAGCTCTAGTGGTAGTTCTTCAGTTTAACGTCCTTCCACTAAATAGTGATATCAGACGGGGAAGTCTGTGTGTGTGTGTGTGTGTGTGTGTGTGTGTGTGTGTGTGTGTGTGTGTGTGAGTGTGTGTGTGTGTGTAGGGGAAGGGGTATGCACATAAATAATCAATCGCAATAAACAAATATTATGAAAAAAGCATAAACAAGAATTCTGAACAGAAAAAATGAACAGTTAAAATATTAACTTTGCAATTCATATAACCAGAAGCTATCCTTATATTAAAGGAGTTTGAAAATAGGAGTATGACTTAATGACAATACAATTTGTTTCATTAATGGAATGTCTTGTAGTGAATTTGCTGTAAGCTACGAACTGGGAAGGCAGGTAAAAAGGATTTCAGATTTCTGCATCGTAAAAGAATGTGATCATTGGTAAGATTTTTGCCACAGATACATGTTGCTTTTCCTGAAAATTTAGTTCTAAAAGCATTGAGCTTAAACCTGTAGATAAGAGAAACAACATTTCTATATCCATGTAAATTAGGACATTTGATCTTATCAAAAGATAATACATGGGTTACATCATCACTCCAGGAATATCTGGTACCTTGTAGCTTCTTTTTAAAGTGTTTCCAACATGCATTTTGTAACATGCTATAGCCCTCGTGGATGGATAGAGGAACACTTATGCTGCAAGACCCATCCCTATGTTCAGCTCCACATTTTGCTATCCTGTCAACTTTTTCATTAAAGTAGATACCACAGTGCGAGGGTATCCAGCAAAAGGTAACACCAGTGCCTCGTATCATCAGAAAATGAATAAGATGACTAATCTCAATCTCACTTTTGAACTGAAGTGAGACAAGATCTCATAAATGAGATTAGTCATCTAATTCATTTTCTGATGATAGGAGGCACTGGTGTTACGTTTTGCTGGATACCCTCGCACTGTGGTATAGTCGACGACAAAGTAGCACTGAACATGCACAACCACTATAAGAAAATACATATTGACCGGTGAAACGGGTTTAAAAAAAAACCCAAACCCTGTCAGTTTCTCCTTATTCGAAGCAACTTTTTTTTCATATCATCAATACACTGTGTCAGTTTTCTGTTCTGCTCTTTGTTGTTATTGCTGTTGTTCCTTTTCTTGAGATTTTGTTAACATGAACATGTTGTTTTCTTGCTTTATTTTTTTCTCTCTCGTTATGATATACTATTTTGTTCAGCTGCAGCCTGTATTTTTTGTGCATCTTTACTTTCAAGCGTATTTGTCATAAGCGTTGGCAGCCTTCAGTCTCGGAAGACTATGGAGTTGCGCTCTACATGTTTCATTGGCGTGTGGATCAGTCGTCGTATTCGCATAAGCGTATGCTTGTTGTAGTCATACTTTGTGTTGTTGCTATGTTATTTTGATATAATAAAACTCTGTGTAAACCCATATAAATATCATCAATCCAGTGTGTCGGTGAGTCAAGTCAGAACAATAGTGTTGTAGTTGATTATTGTTCGCATACTATCACCAAGCTACAGAAGCGCTACTGACCTATAACTATGAGAATCAGTGCTATGAATGATCTGTAGGGATCCTGAGTCATAAAAAGAGATCAGAATGGAACGTGGACTAGTAGTAGCATCATCCTTTACAAGTCAATTTCCTTAAGGGAGTGGGGCTATCGCGTGCTTATCAAAGCAACAAGTTTTGCTATGGAAGACCACAGTAATGTCTAATAAATTGTCATAGTGGGCCTTCAAAAAAAAAAAAAGCGACATTTTTGTTTGGTTGGTTGTTGCTTATCAAAATTTCTTTCTTTCCTGGATCTTTTTATTTTTAAGGTTGTTTACACATACATGCACACACACACCCTCCTACACAACAACAACCACCACACACACACACACACACACCACACACACACACACACACACACATATATTATATATATATATATATATATATATATATATATATATATGCGCGGACACACACACACACATTTATATGTGTGTATATATATATATATATATATATTATATATATATATATATATATATATATATATATATATATATATATATATATATATGTGTGTGTATGTGGGTGTGGGTGTGTGATATGTGTGTGTTGGTGTGTGGGTGTGTCCGCGCACGCACGTGTGTGTGTGTGTGTGTGTGTGTGTGTGTGTGTGAAAACAAACTTTTAACGAAAAACTCTCTATCTCACACACAGTAAGCGAGCGAGCGAGCGAGCGAGCGAAGAGAGAGAGAGTAGAGAGAGAGATGAGAGGGGGAATTGGGGGAGAAAAGGAGAGAGAGAGAGAGAGGAGAGAGGGGGAGAGAGAGAGAGAGAAGTCAATGACAATACAAATTCTTTTTATTTCGAGGATAATGTAAGACATATGTGCTTTTTTTACATCCAGTCCCCGCCCGTTAGGGATACATCTTAATAATAAAAACCCCAAATTTACTTATACAGTCTCACAATAAAAAAAAGGGGCAAAAAACCCTTTTAAAAACGGGCTCCCCCCAACAACCCCCCCCCAAAGCAAGCAAATAAAGAAAACCCTAAAAAAACCACCCCCCACCCCCCCCCCCAAAAAAAACCCTAACCAAAAAAAAACAAACAAAAGAGAAAGAAAACCAAACCAACAGAAGAAGATAAAAAGAAAAAAAAAACAAAAAACAACAACAAGAACAACGACAGAGCCAAGAAAATAACACAACCAAATTTTAATAAGTCATAAGATAAACATCTACACAATGTCAAAGGGTTTACACTTACTTGTTACACATAACTATAAGATATTGAAATTGGGGAAATCATTAAACTTATGTACAGAGGCAAGTCCTAATAAAGTATTGAATATAAAATTGAATCCTTCATCAGGATACACTATAACTATAAGCGAGACGATAAAAGGTGAGGAAGAGACAGAGAGACAGAGAGAGTGTGTGTGTGTTTTATTTCAGAGATAAATATCCAATATTAAATTCCCAAACCCAGTATGCGATCCCATCAACACTCTTTTTTAGAATATATTCGTTTCAAATTATATGTCATGATAATGAAATACATTTAATCCCCATACATCCACACAATAAAAACATGAAAACAAAACAAAAAAGAAATCTAAACCTATACAGTCATTGAGGGAGAGAATATGAGTGGGAGTGGAGTGAGTGTGTGTATGTATGTGTGTGTGTGTGTGGGTGTGTGTGTGTGTGTGTGGTGTGAGTGTGTGTTGTGTGGTGTGGGGAATTCAGGGATAATACTAAATATGAATACTCACATTAGCACACGATCAACACAAACACTTTTTAATTATAACTCATACAAATTGAATGTCATGATAAAAAAATAAGTGCAATACCCCTACACTCACTAATAAAGAGGGGGGAAAAAGCCAATAAAGTCATAAAAAGAACATCCTCATGTAGTAAGTAATAGAAACAAATTCTTTTTTTCGGATAATGAATAAGTACTCATGTGCTTTTTTACATCAGTCCCCGCCCGTGGGGGTCACATTGAAAATGCCACTCAGTACTCATATTTTCAAACAGTAGAAGCAAAGGGAAAAAACTTTTTTTTTTTTAAAGGGAAAAGAGAGAAAAAGAAAAAAAAACAAACAACAAAGAGACAAACAAAAAAACAAAACCCCGGACGAGCAAAACGACAAAATAAACCCCCGAAAACGCCTCCCCCCCCCCCCCCCCCCCCAAGAGAGAGCGAAGGAGAGAGAGAGTTTTAGGAGAGAGAGGAGAGAGGGAGTGAGGAGAGTGAGAGAGAGAGAAAGGGGAGAGAGAGAGAGAGAGAGTGAGAGAGAGAGAGAGAGAGAGAAAAAACAATGAAATTCTATTTTTTCGGGATAATGAATATTCACCCTGTGCTATTTTTACTCCAGTCCCCGCCCTTAGGGATATATATGATAATAAAATAAAATAAAATCATTACCAAAAGAGAGAGAGAGGGGGGGGGGGGGGAGGGGGGGAGAGAGAGAGAGAGGAGAGAGAGAGAGAGAGAGAGAGGCGATCAAAATCTAAATCCAAATGTTTCATTCAGAAACAAAATGTGAAAAACAACCTCACATAAAAAAACCCAACAGCAACAGATAGTACAGTACAGAAAACAAAGAAGTCAATTATTGCCCGAATTAGTAACTGCTGCAAATTGTAAGTACTTTGTTCCACAAAATTTCGAAGAACCTCTTTAGAGGGAGTGTACTGTCCTGTATGAGTTACTTCCCTTTCCCGTTAGCTGTGTGACTACCATTCAGGTCAGCGTGGAAACTGGTTTCTATGTCTGCGCGGAGTGTTCAGACTTAAGGCTCAATGAGTCAGGAAACAAAATATCTGTTTCGATTTCTTGCGATTCCCCCCCCCCCCCCCCCCCCCCCCCCCCCCCCCCCCACCCACTTACCCCTTCCAACGAAATCCACTCAGATAACTCCTTATTTAGAGATTGTTTCATGCAACCTCTGTTGTAATATATCGTTCATGTTATTTACCTATGTAGTTGTAGCGTTAGATTTTGTATTTACCAATTATGATAGCATTAAGTTCGGTTTCAAATCATAAGCACTGGAATAAGAAACTGTTGAAGAATAAACTGTCCTGTATTAATTTTGGGATATGTTCAAGCCGTTTCCGCCAAGAACAATTGACAAGATATCGGTGGAAAGCCCTCATAAATCCTTAGCCTTGCCAATACATTGACCAAGCGCGACAAAATTTATGTTCATACAAACGTAATCGTCCCATTTTCTTTTCTGTTATTACGTGGATAATGCAGCACAGTTACTATAAGTTTTCCGACGAACTGTTTTGTCATCCATTTGCAAAGCGTTTAACCGGTTACAGATGAACAAAAGACTCACTCACTCACTCACTCATCCCTTGGTCGGGACGACCGTTGGGGTACCCGCACGGACGTTGCAAGTGGACCGCCAAATGGTTCTGTCCTGGGCTGTTTTCAGGAGGTTTGGTACAGTGAGGCCGGTCCACTCCTTGATGTTGGATATCCAGCTTTTGCGTGGTCGTCCCTGCCTCCTTGCTCCTTCCACCATTCCCTGCAGGACTGTCTTTGACAGGCTGTTATGCCTTGTTGTGTGGCCAAACCACTTCAGTTTCCTCCGTTTGACTGTATCTAGCAATGGTTCTTGTTTGCCAGCCAGTGCCTCGATCTGCTGCCAGACGTAGTCATTGGTTTTGCGGTCTCTGTAGGTGATGTTCAGGATCCGCCTGAGGCACTTCATCTCAAAGGCTTGAATGCGACGTTCTAAATCGGCAGTAAGTGTCCATGCTTCACAGCTGTACAAGGCAATGGATGTGACGAGTGCCTTGTAGAGTCTGACCTTGGTGTGGGTTCTGATGTTGTGGTTTCTCCACACTTTCGCCAGCTTAGTCATGGAGGAGAGAGCCACAGCAAGTCTGATCTTCACCTCTTGTGTGCTCGTGCCTTCTTTGGTGATGACTGCTCCAAGGTACTTGAAAGTTTCCACCTCCTCTAGTGTCTCGCCACTCATCTTGATGCTGGTGGGAGTGGTCGGTGTGGTACTGTTCACTAGGATCTTGCTCTTTTCCGTGCTGATCTCCATACCGTGGGCATTGGCTGATGTTTCCAGTCTGGTGGTGAGATCCTGGAGTTCTTCTTCACTGCGGCCCATGAGATCAATATCGTCTGCGAATCGAAGATTGCAGACTGGCCTTCCTCCTATTGTGATTGTGGTCTTGAAGTCAAGGAGGGCCTCCTGCATGATGTTCTCCAGGAACACGTTGAAAAGAACGGGGGATAGCGGGCAGCCTTGTCGAACTCCAACTGAAGTCCGGAAGAACTCCCCAATTTCTCCACCCATGAGGACTGCACTGTGGGAGCTGTCATACAGCGCCTGGATGACTTGAATCAGGTCCTCGTCGAAGCTATAGTCTCTCATGACTTGCCACAGAGCTTCTTGCCACACTCGGTCGAAGGCCTTCTTGAAGTCAATGAAGTTGTTGTAGAGCTGTAGCTGATGTTGGAGATGCTTCTCTATGAGCATTCTGATGTTGAAGATCTGCTCGACAGTGCTTCGACCTGGTCTGAATCCTGCCTGTTCTTCTGATAGGATTTCTTCTGCTTGTGGTTTCAGTCTGTTCAAGGCAATGCGTAGCATAACTTTGCTTGGATGGCTTATCAGACTGATTGTTCTGTAATTTTGGCACTTTTTCAGGTCTCCCTTCTTTGGAAGTGGAACTATGATGGATTGGGTCCACTGTTCAGGCCATTCTTTGCTGGTCCAGATGCGTTGGCAGATGATTGTTAATGCCTTGATCATCTCTGGGCCTCCGTTCTTGATGAGCTCAGCCGGGATGTTGTCAATCCCTGGTGACTTGCCTCCTTTCAGGGATCTTACTGCTTCTTCTACCTCTTCCTCCAGCACCTGTGTGCTTTCAGGATCTGATGGTCTGGGATCTTGCTCGTGAAGTTTGTTCGGATCAGCCTTCAGCTTGTAGAACAAAAGACAGAGATTGTAATTACAATGGGATATCGTTTTGTTTCCTTATAAACTGTAGGTTTTTAGGAGTTTTTCCTGTATACCTCGTAATAGCTGTAAAGCAAAAGTAGGGTCAGTTTTGCACTCAAGTACAAAATGTGTTTCGTTTTTGTGCGAGTTGTTTTTCTTAAAAGGCTGAAATCATGGTCAATACTCATTTTAGTATTTCGCTTTGTTGTTGTTGTTGTTGTTGTTGTCTCCGATGTCTAATGAATATGTGCTACTATATCAACATGTTGTAGATGATTGACATCTAAGTCTTAAGATTTGTTACTGATGTTTGTTTTAGATGTTCCATATTGTGCTATTGGATGCTTTCAAATCTAGCATCAAGACACACTTCGATCCGACCTATGATATGACTTTCCCCTTTAGTTACACTTCTGACCTGTTCTTACTTTCAAATGACACCTACATCTCCATCACCGTAAGCACAGTGCGCGCGCGTGCGTGCGTG
>CM054144.1:29753819-29761319 GCA_028751875.1 Rapana venosa
TTTCATGCTCGAGTTTGACAGTACCATTCAAAGACATAAACACATCAAGTGTCTGTAATTCCCCCGCGCCTTGTTTGACGGTCTGGGCAGTGTAGAATAAACCGAAGTTATTGTCCACACTTCCCATTCTGTTCAACTTACCACGTGCAGGCAACAACAACAACAAAAACCCACCCAAACAAAACCAACTCAAGACCGAAATCAATCAAAACAGTTATTATGCGGTGACAAGTTCTATTGAGATTTGTCTTCCTACATGACAAGACAGGCTCTGGCCATACCGTACCGGGCTGTGATCGCCGTTAAAACAGGGAAACACAATCTTCAGAATCACTGCCTATAATGGTGAAGTATTGAAAAAAACCAACACAAAACCCAGCCGTACGTACTCGCAATCTTCTCATTCAGTATGTTTTTTGGAGCATGATAGTGATTCCCAGGTGAGTTTGAATGAGACAGGGTGAATATTCTAGGTGACCCACGGGGTCTTAAGCTGGGGAGACGCTCAACAACAACAACAACAGCAACAACAACAACCACAGCAACGACAAAGACGACGGTTATTTAATACAGGAAGCATACCCGTTGTCATACTATTATGGTCTTTGTCAACTCAAAGTGGGTTCCCATTAACATCTTTATTGTCTTCATCGTCTTCAACGAGCATTAGGGAGTGATGACAAAAAGAACTAATGGGAAGGGGTATTTGACACTCGAGAGTTTCTCACAACACACACACACACACACACACACACACACACACACACACACACACACACACACACACACACACACACACAACACACACAACATACACACACATGAGAGACAGACAGACTGACAGACGGACAGACAGAAATAGACAGACAGAGAGACAGTCAGATTAACACGAAGGTAATCACTATTTTTTTTTCAGCGTCAATAATTGAAGACAGCATCAGTCTATTTTCCTCCCAACGATGGCAAGATACAATGGGACAATCAGCGTCTGTCTCCTGGCTCTACTGACACTCAGCCTAATGGGTAAATTGGTACCTGTCTCTGTTGTTGTTGGTGTTGTTGTTGTTGTTGTGACTGTTGCTGTTGTTGCTGTTGATGCTGTAATAGTTGTTGTTGCTATTGTTATTAATGTTGTTGCTGTGGCTGTTGTTGCTGTGGCTTTTGTTGTTGTTGTTGTTGCTGTTGTTGTTGTTGTTGTTGCTGTTTTTGCTGTTACTGCTGTTGCTGTTGCTGTTGTTGTTGTTGCTGTTGTTGCTATTGTTGTGTTGTTGCTATTGTTATTGTTGTTGCTATTGCTATTGTTGTTGTAGCTGTTGTTGTTGGTATTGTTATTGTTGTTGTTACTGTTGTTGCTGTTAATGCTGTTGCTGTTGTTGTTGCTGTTGCGCGTTACCCCGGATTAACACATTAGTAGTGCGTGCATATGTGCGTGCGCGCGCAAGCATATGTGTGTGCTAGCGCTCGCGCGCGCGCGCGCGTGTGTATTGTGTGTATGTGTGTGTGTTGTGTGTGTGAGTGCTTGTATGTGCGCGCGCGCGCGCGCGTGCGGTGTGTGTGTATGTGCGTATGTGTGTATGCGTGTGTGACTCTATACGCTCACACATAATTATACGCACCTGTCGAGATATGTGGCCAAAAAGCGTAATTCGGTTTGATCAGAAACGTAACACAAGTGTTTGTCATCTGTGTATTTTTCAGCCATATTGACCGAAGGGAAGTTCTTCAGACATATTTCGAAAATCAGCAGGGTCAGAATCCCCAGACCTGGCGTTGTCAAAGATATCCTGAACATTGCCGGGTAAAGAGTTACTCTATTTTCTTGTTGTCGTCATCATCATCCTTTTACCTCTCTGTCGCCATGGCTATCGATCGTCTTCGTCGTCATCACCATTCTTGTTGACATTATCATGGTTTTTCTTTGTTGTCAGTTTGTCAGTTGTCAGCATCCTCATCATCGTCATCATCGCCGCCGTCGTCGTCATCGTCGTCGTCGTTGTCGTCATCATCATCATCATCATCATCATCATCATCATCATCATCATCATCATTAAGCAGTAAAATATCATAGATAAGGAAGGGGGTGAAGGGGGGGGGGGGGGTCATTGCGAGGAGGAGTGGGTGGTAAGTACACGTTAAAACCAGCTGAGTTCTGAGTAACATGAAAAATAACAGAACTTGAGGCTGGCTTTTTGCTTTTGTTGTAGTTGTAGTTGTTGTTAGTGTTTTCGTTGATGTCGTTGCGCGTTCCCCAGCTTAACACTCCGGCGGGTCACTCAGAATGTGCGCCTTGTCCCGCTTACCATGCCTGGGAATCCCGTTGAAGCCTAAAGTACACACTGAATCAAAAGGTTGTGTGTGTGTACGACTCTTCTTTCTCTCTCTCTCTCTCTCTCTCTCTCTCTCTCTCTCTCTCTCTCTCTCTCTCTCTCTCTCTCTCTCTCTCTCTCTCTCTCTCTCTCTCTCTCTCTCTCTCTCTCTCTCTCTCTCTCTCTCTCTCTCTCTCTCTCTCTCTCTCTCTTCTCTCTCTCTCTTCTCTCTCTCTCTCTCTCTCTCTCTCTGAATCGTTCCTTGCACTCCAGAAACGGTGCTTTAACAGACTGTTCCATTTTGGTTTCAAACAAAAGAAAATTATAATAGTTCAGGTCAACGTAGCACCGATACATGAACACATTACTACAAGTAATAAAGTCACGAGTACTCTAGCATTAATTTATATGCAGAAAAAAACGGGGGCTGCAGCTGAACAAACTTTGCGTCAAATAGATGAACAATTAAGAGGAAATAACTGCTAAGTGTTTACAGACTGTGAAATTATTAGGGAAAAAGAAACAACAAATTAACAACGATAAACCAGGGTGTGGATCGATACCGCTTTCCCCCAGTTAAGGTTAAACAGCATCGATCGTGGTTACCACTTGGATGGATGACCGTTTGCGCGCATTGGCTACAGTACAGTTCCCCCAGTTCACCCAGCTGTAAATGGGTCCTGCCCTCTTTAGGGTCAGGGAAAGTAAAGCAACGATGGAGAGAGGAGATGGGCGCCACCCTTAATATGCTGGGCCCTGGAGAAGTTGAGGTCTCTGATGCCTCGCTCCCCTACGACCACACAGGTTATGGGACACCTTTACCTTTGAGATAGGTGTAGCACGGCAATACGAGGCAACACTCTCGCTAGGCAGACTGTGACATGTTGATAGTGAAGTGTTCTTCTGTCTCTTTCCAGAGAAATTTTGCTTGAGGACAGAGACAGAGACGACTGGCGCCCACGAGAAACACTGATACCGACTACGCCAGCTCCGAAACCGCTCCAGAATGGAGCATCTTCAGGGTGTACATCTTTCCACGTTCTTTTCGTCACCGCTGCCTGGGTGCTAGTCTTTCATTTCTGTTTCAAGTGATGGCACGAGAAGGAATAGATATATATATATATATATATATATATATATATATATATATATATATATATATATATATATATATATATATATATATATTTTGTACTACCTGCTGTTTTAGATAATATTTTATGTTATAATTTTCTAAGTGTGTTTTTGCTATGGTTTGTGTGTGTTGTGTGTGTGTGAGTGTGTGTGTGTGTGTGTGTGTGTGTGTGTGTGTGTGTGTGTGTGTGACAAAGTATTTGAATGTGTTAATATTGCTATTCTTGAATTTATGTTTTCAATCAATATTGTTTGAATTAAGCTTTAGCTGTGATGATATTTGGTTGTTACACTGTATTTCTTATTGCTTCCAAAGGGTAGCGTTGCTTACAAAGTTTATGTGCATGTGTTTATGTGTGTGAATGTGTGTGTGTCTGCCGTCCCATCCCCTCTCTCCCTCTGTGTGTTGATTTTTGTCTAGTTCGGGTTGCTTGTATAAAGCCTATACATGATTACATGTTGTACTAAATTCCAATATTTTCTTCTTGTTGTTGTTGTTGTAGTTGTTGTTGTTGTTGTTGTTTTTCTTCTTCTTCTTCTTCTTCTTCTTCTTCTTCTTCCTTTCTTTCTTTCTGTCTGTCTGTCTGTCTGTCTGTCTGTCTGTCTGTCTGTCTGTCCCTGTCTCTGTCTGTCTGTCCCTGTCTCTGTCTGTCTGTCTCCCTGTCTGTCTGTCTGTCTGTATCTCTATCACTCAGTATCAAAACTTGTAAATGGTAAATCTGCTGGTCTAGATAGTCTGATTGAGAAGTATGTGCTTGTTAAGCTCTTTGTATGTCTACAGTAGATTTTCTGTTAAAATTGCTCTATTGTTTGGCACAGGGGCTGCACTGATCTTACTAGCAAGAAAAAAAATCAATATTTAGGCCACTGTTAAAAAGGGGGTGTGATTTTTAGAACATAAATAGTTGTAGATATGTTTCCTTATGTAAAATAAGTATCGAACGGCATGGCATTGCTAACTGCAGCACAGTGCAAAGAGAAAAAGGAAAACAAATCAGTAAAAACTTAAAGAACAGAGGAACATCAGGCAGGGTGTAAAAAGCAACATTCAACAACTGGTTACGTGTTTACTTGCAAGCTGCTGTCCATAAAAGCCCACCAACTTGGCAGTAACAAAAAGTTATACAGTCCGTATGTAGACTTCGAAAAAGCGTTTGATTCTATTTCTAGGAAATCACACTATGGCCCATACTGTTGAAAAATGGAATCATAGGCTTATCACTTAAATACGAATGCTAACGTAAGCAGAAGTGAATGCTAACGTAAGATCAAGAGCGATAGTATCGGACGTACTGAACAGCACGCATGGGGTTCGGCAGGGTGATCTTTATATTCCTGCTTTGTTTCTACTCTTGTCTATAATCAACGAGCTTGCGGAAGAAGTTATAAGAAAAGGACGACATGAAATTATTCGATATCTGACAGAACTATTTGGTTTCGCTGTTTTCTGATGATGTAGAAATGTCAAAGATATTAGCTGATCGACAAAGACAATTTATCTTTCACTGCTAATAGATTACAGTTTAAAGTAAACATGAAAAACGATATTATCGTTAAATTTCTGTTTAGGAGGTGGGAATTTTAAAGATAAAAAAGACATGAAATTACGGTAATGAAAGAGTAAGCTGAGTTAATGTTGGTGATTTGTTTTAAAAAAAAAATTTAATCTTTTTCATCGGGGCGTAATGCGTAGAGCAAAAAGAAAAGCAAAACAACAACAAGTCCCCAGCCGTTGTTATTTTGCAAACATGACGTAGATTAGATTGTAGCTTTTTTGGAGCGCTGGTTACTTGTTTGATTTTGAAGTTCGACCAGTATTATGATTCAGAACAGAAATCTGAGGTCTGAATTTGGCAAATACGGGAATAAAAAAAAGCACATAAGCTTATATAAAGAATTGTTTGTGTTGTTACCTGAACACCTCACAACTTTGTTTATGAGGAGCTAAGTAAATATCTAGCGAGTCTTAATTCGTATAAAAAATGTATTTATCACGGGTAAAAGCTCAGAGTGTATTGTTATTTGTTACTTTTCTAAGTTATCTTATGCTGTGTCATACAAATGCCATTGGAAAAGCCTATTGGTTACAAACGTTCGTCTCTGTTTTGTTTCTTATGATTTGGGGGTTTGTTTGGAATAATCAAGGGGTTGAAGACGCTAAAGTGTTTTATAAAATACGTAGGCAGCCATTTGTTGATTGCAGATTGCTAGGCTGGTTAGATCATAATACTCAGTGTAACATATTCATAGTGTTTACATTATTTTTATAACTTTACGTATGCTAGAACCGTACATAAAGATGAAATTTGATAAAAGATAATACAAAGTGTGTTTGAGACCCTTCAGGTTTGTTTTATTCATATTGTTTGTTGTTGTTTAAGATACAGTCAGAGATACAAATTAAATTACATACCCTTTAAATTTGCAATTTGGCTAAAGTGAGTGGGTTGCCATATTTTGCACTTTTGTCTCGCTTTAGGAATGTCTGCAAGAAATTAATTCCAATTAAGACTTTGAAAAAATGTCCATTTAGTTTTAGGTTAACTGTGCTTTTGTCTTCAAGACAATAGTCGGATTTCCTCAGTTTAGCAATGTCTGGGGTTGTTGGTTTTTTCATTTCGTTCCTCGGCTCGAGCTTCGACGTTCACCAATGGTGAGATTTTGCATATGCGACTGTTTACTCACCATTAGTGTACCCGTATTTCGACTACGGCGATCAGCAATGTTTACTTATATGCCTTTAAAAAGGTTCATACCACAATTTCATTGAAAATCTGCTTCTGGTGTTTTCTTCCTTGCTGTTTGTTTGTTCATTTTGATTGTTTCCGGCTCATCTAAATCCATTGTGTACCTCATAATTACAAACGGTATCCAGTTTATGTGTGAGCTCGTTTAGAAAGAAAATGGCTTTGGCATTATATATCGAGATATTTCATTGTGAATCTCAAGTGATGAAAATATTCTGCTTGGTCCTTGAACCTAGAATGGACAATGTGCATTTGTATACCGGTTTACCTCTTTTTGAAGCTAAGTATCTCATGGTGACATTAAAAAGAATTAACCACGAATCTCATGTATGACACTCTGTGCATGGATGTTCTGTATGAATGTACGTTTGCCTGTTTCGTTAGACATGGGAAGCCTCCCATCAAAGACAAAACTAATGTTGTTGTCGTTGGGCGTTCCTTGGCTTAAGCCCCTTGCGGATCACTCAGGGGATAGATACACTGGTTTCTCTCATCCTGCTTGGGGATCACTCTGACAAAAGAAACTGGATGGGATGCTTTCCTGCATGATCGGTTATGGGTGCCTCGCCATATAGGCAGCCATACCCTCACTTCAGAGGATAATTTCTCCTTTAACGGGGGATTCAGTTCATCATGTTAGAAGCTTGTCAATGGTGAAGACATCCCCACGAAGCATTTTATAGCATAACAACTTTTCTGTAGGGCTTGGCCAGTTCCTTACAATATACTTACATACACACACATAAATTATACGCCTATGTACACTTACGTACGTATTCCGGTACATACCTACATTCATGCATTCATTCATACATACATACATACATACATACATACATACATACATACATACATACATACATACATACATACATACATACATACATACACACACACATACATACATACATACATACATACATATCTAAATATCTACATACCTACATACCTACATACCTACATACATACATACATTCACACATACATACATACATACATACATACATACATACATACATACATACATACATACATACATACATACATACATACATACATACATACATACATACATACACACATACATACATACATACATATATACATACATACTTAGGCACGCACGCACGCTCACACACATACATGCATATACACATACATACATACATACATACATACATACATACATACATACATACATACATACATACATACGTACACACATACATACATACATACATACATACTTAGACACGCACGCACGCACGCTCACACACATACATGCATACACACATACATACATACATACATAC
>CM054144.1:29766319-29813819 GCA_028751875.1 Rapana venosa
GTATTTTTGTTGTTGTTTGGTTGAGGTGTTTTTGTTGTTGTTTGGTTGAGGGGTTTTTGTTGTTGTTTGGTTGAGGGGTTTTTGTTGTTGTTTGGTTGAGGGGTTTTTGCTGTTGTTTGGTTGAGGGGTTTTTGCTGTTGAGGTATTTTTGTTGTTGTTTGGTTGAGGGTTTTTTGCTGTTGAGGTATTTTTGTTGTTGTTTGGTTGAGGGGTTTGTGTTGTTGTTTGGTTGAGGGGTTTGTGTTGTTGTTTGGTTGAGGGGTTTTTGTTGTTGAGGTATTTTTGTTGTTGTTTGGTTGAGGGTTTTTTGCTGTTGAGGTATTTTTGTTGTTGTTTGGTTGAGGGGTTTGTGTTGTTGTTTGGTTGAGGGGTTTTTGCTGTTGAGGTATTTTTGTTGTTGTTCCTCAGCCAGAGCTCCGAAGCTCACCAAAAAGCGATATTTATGTGCAAGGCGACCGTTAATGCCCACTATAAAGGTAGCCACTTTCCGACTTCGGAAATGATGTCTGAGCACAAAACCAATGTGCATGCGTGTATAGTTTCATCCCAAGGGCTTTCAGGGGAGTGGAGTCAGTACTAATGTAAACTCCAGGTGGTCAAATGAATGGCCAGCACAGCGCTGTTACCTCTAGGCTATTCCTTCCACCCCATCCGATCCCCACCCTAATTGCCCTTCATGGGATGATTAAAGTGTTTTTGACTTTGACTTGACTTGACTTGACTCTTTCTTTCCTTCTCCCCCCCCCCCCCCTGCTCTTTGTTTATATTTTGGGGGATATTGTGTTTTGGTATGTGTGTATTCTTTCTATCTATCTATCTATCTATCTATCTATCTATCTATCTATCTATCTATCTATCTATCTATCTATCTATCTATCTATCTATCTATCTATCTATCTATCTATCTATCTATCTATCTATCTATGTATCTGTCCATCTATCTATCTATCTATCTATCTATCTCTCTCTCTACCTACCTACCTACCTACCTATCTATCTATCTATCTATCCATCTGTCTATCTATCATCTATCTATCTATCTATCTATCTATCTATCTATATATCTACGTGTGTGTGTGTGTGTGTGTGTGTGTGTGTGTGTGTGTGTGTGTGTGTGTGTGCGCGTGTGTTTCTTTTTGTTTCTGTTTGTGTGTGTATTCCACATCGATAGATAGATAGATAAATAGACAGATAGATCGATCGATCGATAGATAGATAGATAGACAGATAGAGACAGATTAATTTATTGATTGATTTATAGATATTTTGCACATAAACATTCTTTTATAAATTTAGTACACACACATGCGCGCACGCGCGTTCACATACACACACACACACACACCTGTGCATGCACAGCCACACTCTACCTACCTAAAATTTCTTTGCTGTTACTACAGTAATCGAATCATGCAGCATGATATGCACTTTCTGTGGAACTCAGTTGACATCCATTATCAAAAATCTCAATCCTATCTGGTTGGTTGTATCAAAGCTAATGTGTAGCAGCATCCAGCGTGGTTACCATGCGTATGGGTGACCGTTCGTGCTTGAGCTTTGGCTTTAGTTCAGTCCCCCAATTCACCAAGCTGTAAATGGTTACCTGTCCTCTTTAAGGTCGGGGAAGGTATAACAGCGAGGAAGAGGAGATGGGCGCCGCACTCAACATGCTAGCCCCTGGAGAAGCTGAGGACTCTGACACCTCGCTCCCCTACGACCGCATAAGTTATAGAAACCACCTTTACCTCGATCTTCTACCTCCCCTTTTTAGGGACATGAGGCCACCCTGAGGATACCGGCTCCTAAGACAAACGGAGGTTTCTGACACCCCGCTCCCCAACAACTGCAGAGGTTATGGACTATATTCTGCTTTTATTTTATTTTATCAGATACGGCTTCCTCACCTTTTCCCATTGACAGTGAATGGAAGGGATCCAGCAGCACCAAGAAATTCTGTGTATATATGTGTAAACCATTTAAGTTTAAGTTTACGCTTTTTCACGATCGTTAGAAGAAAAAAGCGTAAACTTAAATGGTATGGGCATGTCACAAGATCCAAAGGACTTGCAAAGACAATTTTACAAGGCACTGTCCAAGGAGGAAGAGGAAGAGGCAGACCAAGGAAGAGCTGGGAGGATAACATCAGCGAATGGACAGGCCTAGAACTCAACAAAACCCTGAGAAAGGCAGAACAGAGAGAGGAATGGAGGGAACTGGTTGTTGAGTCTTTGAGGGTGCCCCCACGGTCGTCAGACTACGGGGCAGATAGATAGATATGTGTAAACCAGTGGATTTTTCTGAGGGGAGAGCTAGTTCAGCTGGCTGGGTGTTGGGTGTCAAGAAGCATATATACATTTGTTCTACTTTTATTCTCGGTAACGAGTTACTGTTGACTGGTCTGAAGTGAAGTGAACTGTTACATGTTATCAATGAAATAAAGCTGGATAAAGAAAGATAGATAATGCATGACGTTTTGGATTTCCAAATGCTGAAACACACCTTAGCTCTCTTCTTCTTCTTCTTCTTCTTCTTCAATGCGCGCGCGCGCGCACACATACACGCACGCACGCACACACACACACACCCACCCACCCACACCCACACACACACACTCACACACACACACACACTGTTGTTTCTCTCCCTTTTTGGGGGTGGGTAGGGGAACGGGGAAACTCGTTTGTCACTGGTCAACATCAAAATTGAGTTGATTCAGTTTCAGGGTTAGGTGATCATCGTCATCATCATTTTTCCATCATTGACGTTAACGAGTTTTCTGGGAAATACGGCATATCAGCGATACTATACTGCACGCTGAAATAACAGACAGATTTAGCTACAGGAATGCGCTGTACAGTTTGAAGATAATACAATACTTATGTAGGCAAAATGCAGCCTAGCTTTTTCCGTCTTCCCTAAGGGTGACAAACTCGACGCCAATCCTCCTTTCCTGGGCATGCACTTTCGTATTCTTTCTCTCTCTCTTACCCCCCCCCCCCCCCCTGTCTCTCTCTTTCTCTCTTCTCTCTCTCCCTCTCTGTGAGCGGGGGAGGGGGGGAGGGGTAGGGCACATGTCTCTTTCTCTCTGACTCTCACTCTCTCTCTCTGTTTCCGTGTGTTTGTGTGTGTGTGTGTGTGTGTGTGTGTGAGGGGGGGGGTGGGGATGGGGGGGGGGGGGCTAATGTCTCTCTCTCTCTCTCTCTCTCTCTCTCTCTCTCTTCTCTCTCTCTCTCTCTCTCTTTCTTTTACTTTCTCTCTCTCTCTCTCTCTCTCTCTCTCTCTCTCTCTCTCTTCTCTCTCTCTCTCTCTCTCTCTCTCTCTCTCTCTCTCTCTCTCTCTCTCTCTCTCTCTCTCTCTCCTCTCTCTCTTCTCCTCTCTCTCTTCCCCCCCCTCCTCGTGTGTGTGTGTGTGTGTGTGTGTTTCCGCGCGTTTGTGTGTGTGTGTGTTTGTGTATGTGTGTGCGCGTGCGTGCGTGTGTGTGTGTGTGTGTGTGTGTGTGTGTGAGTGAGTGTAGGAGTACGCATGCGCGCTTATATGTTAATCATTTACGTTGTGGAAATTTTTGAATTTTTTGTGTGTGTATAGAAAGTATTGCATTAGTCAGAGAAGTAAGGCCTATATAAAGGAACTCTTCTCAGAGAGGGCATCGCACTTGCACTTGGCTCCAGAAGGTGAGAGGCTTCAGATAGAAAAGGAATGTTTGGGTTGTTGTTTGTCTTAGCAAAGGATGAATGCGTGCTTTTTGATTGTGTTTTAAAAACAACAACAATAAACAAACAAGAACTGTTTTAACTCTTCTTGTTGATGTGTTCTTCATGCTTTTGTTCTTCTGGTTCTCTATGTTGCTGTTGTTGTTGTTGTTGTTGTTGTTGTTGTTGTCGATCTTCTGCTTTTTTTCTTCTTGTTCTTGTTCTTGTTCTTGTTGTTCTTCTTCTTTTTCTTCTTCTCCTTTGTCATTTTTGTCATTATCATCAGAAGTCATAGCATTAGCAGCAGTATATGCAGTGGCAGTACCAGCAGTGGTAATAGTGGTAGTAGTCGTGGTTGTAGGAGCAATTTTATAACAACAATAGTTATAATGTTGATAAGATATAAAAATGATGATGATGTGTGATGATGATGATGATGATGATGATGATGATGATGATGATGATGATGATAAAAGAAGATGAGTCATGATGTCATATTGTTGTTGTTGTTGCTCTTCTTCTTCTTCTTCTTCTTCTTCTTCTTCTTCTTCTCTTCTTCTTCTTCTTCTTCTTTCTTTCTTCTTCTTCTTCTTCTTCTTCTTCTTCTTCTTCTTCTTCTTCTCTTCTTCATATCAATTTACCATCATTATTATCATTATCATTGCTATTGTACTTGCGATTGCTGCTACTTGCCTCTGTGTTGACTTCAGCTTCAGCTTTTACTCAGCTCTGTAAAAAAAACAACCCAGAAAAAACCCCACCAATATTTATGACTTAGTTATCAATGTTTTTGTCACTAACACGTTTCTCATGGACCATAAAATGCTAATTAAAATCAGTAAGATTTGGAAAACTTACATATAATGGTGATTTTGGTTGGGGATTTTTTTTCTTTGTCCATTCAAAGACTGCTGGTTCTTTTGCGTTAGGAATGTGTTAGAACAAGCAAAACTGAATCGGGAACATACCCCTAGGTCGCACAAAAGGGTGCAGATGATGGTGTACCTGATGTTTTAAACATAACAAAGTCATATTTTGTGAAGCAGTAGCTTCTTTGTTATCCTCTTTTCTACATTTACTTTAAACCGTTGGGAGTTTTTGGACCAGGCCACTGAAGAGTAGTGTATTATATTCCACCATTCATGTCGATTGTGTGCTAAGCCTGAGTCTTCACAAACGATTAATGATTCTTCAATGTGGAATACATTACACAAATCTTTGAAGTATATATTTTGTTTATAATCTTCTTCGTGATGGGCAAAAGCTTGTTCATGTGAAAGAAACCCCCATCGAAGTGGAAGATACGAATACAAATATTTTTCTATCTGTTTATCAAATTGTTAAAATGTTTTTTAAAAGATCTTTTCAGATTTTAGATTTGATTTTAATTCTTTGAATCAATATGCAAAACAGTATGCTCAAGATTGTCAAACTAAAAAAAAAGGCATGAGGTAGACAAAAAAGAATTTTCAACCTTGTACGCCAAGTTCTTATCTTTCAAAGACATCTATAGAAATAACTCTTGGTTCTCGCTTGATAAGGCGAATATTATTTTTTAATCCGTGCCAACTTCAACTAAAGGTTAACTGATAAAATTACGGCACAATCGCGGGAAGGAATGCATCTGTTTAAACACACACATACGCATGCACGCATGTACGCACGCACGCAAGTACGCATGCACGCACGCACACACACACGCGCGCACGCACGCATGCACGCACACACACACACACACAATTTGAGTAGGAGCCCTGTAAGTGAGGCCAAAGAAACATTAAGAAAGTGAACTTAGGAGAACTTCCTATCTGATAATGTATTTTTTTAAGAGAGCGAACGAGCGAGCGAGAGAGAGAGAAACAGAGAGACAGAGAGACAGAGAGAGAGCGAGCGAGAGAGAGAGAGAGAGAGAGAGAGAGAGGGAGGGAGAGGGAGAGGGTAAAAACTAGTCTCTATTTTGCAGAGTATAATCACAAGTAGCACCTGCTTATTTCAAGATGGCCATGTTTAACCAGTCCACTGCTTTCTGCTTCCTTGTTCTGCTGACACTGGGGCTGTTAGGTAAGTGTATTTCTTTTATTTCTTTTATTTATTTATTTATTTATTTATTCTTCTATATCGAGGATAATGGAATAAGTACTCATGTGCCTTTTTACCTCTAGTCCGCGTGTGTATGCGGTTTTGGAAATTCTGTCATCTGTTCCCACCGGCACACAGTGGCCTACTCTTACGAAAAGCGGAACAGGATTTAACGTGTGCGCAAGAAGTTCTGCGTGCGTTCGCACACGGGACCTCGGTTTATAGTTTCATCCGAAGGACATTTGGGGAGAGTGGAGTCTGCACTGATGTTAACTCCAGGGGAAAATATCCCCTTGAACGGGAATCGAACCCGGGTCGTCAGATTGCGAGCGCAATGTTCTCACCACTAGGCTATCCCCCACCCCTTCGGGGGGTGTGTGTGTGTGTGTGTGTGTGTGTGTGTGTGTGTGTGTGTGTGTGTTGACTTATTCTTTTATTTATTTATTCTTTTTTTTAATGGTAACAGAAGAACCATCCATGTGCTTTTTTTTTACATCTAGCCCCCGGGTGCATGCGGTTTTGTAACTATTGCCATCCATTCCCATCGATAGAAATGACCGACTCTTCTGCAAGGCAGTACGGGTTTAACGTGTGCGCAAGATGGTATGCGCGCGTGCGCATTTTGTGTGTGTGTGTGTGAAAATGTGTGTATGTATGTGCGCGAGCACACCCGCGCGGACACGTACAGACTGCTCGCACGCTTTCTTGCGTGCGTTCGAACATTTTATGCCCGAGCTAGGACTGCGTCAACGTCTGTCCCTAACTGTCCGTTTGTCTTAGCAGTACTAGTCTGTATCAGACACTACTAGCCATCACACTGTTCCAATCAAAACCTTTTGGATGTAAGGCGCCACAGAGGACGAGCAGACTCTTTAGATATGATTTTATGTTCTGCTGACAGTGACCATGGGAGAAGGGCTCAGCGACCGGAGACGGTCAGACGTCAAACCCAAACCGGGTAAAAAGCCAAGTGTGCCTACACGCAAACCTGCCGGAAAGGTTCAGCCGCCTGCGTCCGGACGCCAGCCTACAAATCCTCGCAGCTCTCTCCTGGAAACTGTGGGCAATAAGGTTGCTCAGCATCTCCCGGGTCTGATGGAGTAAGCGAGCTTGTTTTTTTGGTTTGCTGTTGGGTTTGGGGGGAGGTGGGAGGGGGGGGGGGTGTTTGTTTCTTTGCTGTTTTTGAATGTTGGTGGTTGATCTCTTACTGAGCATCATTCCTGCGCTTCAGTTTCAGTACAGCCTCTTGGTTCACCCGGTCGGTTGTAAACAGGTTCCTGCCCTATTTTTTTTTTTTGGGGGGGGGGGGGGGAACGGGGAAAGTAAAAGCGGTAAAGAAGGAAGAGGAGATGGGTGCCGCCCTCACAAAAGTTGGTCTCTAGAGAAGTTGAGGTCTCCTCAGAGCACCGCTCGTTGTGTAGTACATGAGGGAACGAGAGAAAAGGGACGGGTATAGTGGAGAACAGAAAGGGAGTAAAGCTCTGACTGGGACGGGATTTAAATCACTTATATATATATATATATATATATATATATATATATATATATATATATATATATATATATATATATATATATATATATATTATGTTCTCTCTCTCTCTCTCTCTCTCTCTCTCTCTCTCTCTCTCTCTCTTTAGACAAGTCGACCACCAAACGCAACACCACACGGAGCAAAGCACGTTACCTCACGCGCGGCACCACCCATTTCTCTGCAAGTATAGTTGTTTCCCTACAAGAACCGTGTTCTTTATGTAATCTTTCCAGGGAAAACTTTCTCAATGCCTTAGGCTTTTTTTGTGTGTGCGCTAAATGCATCACTACCTTCACGCGGAACCTTGCTTTAACGTCTCATCAAAAAAACCCACCCCAACAACCCCCAAAACACTAGCACCCAGACCACCACTCAAGGCCTAGCAGACTGGCATAGGGTAGTATGTTAAGTTTCAGACAAGGATGATAGAAAGGGAGACTTCTTTCTTTCGAGAGAAGTGTGTTAGTAACCTTTCGAGCACAACATTTACACTGACGTCGTCTGTTGTTTTCTTTTGCAGTCGAGTGCTAAGGAAAGGTGATGGGTCTAGCCATCAGGGCAGCTACCCAGACCAAGCATCTCCCGTGTCTGCCTCAGTCACCATCACCAGCAGCACCATCACCATCATCTGCGCTGTTGGCTGGGTTCTAGTCCTTCCTCGACTCATGAAGTGATGAGACCCTGCCCTGGTTGTAACAGGAGCAGTTATTGTATGCTTGTCTGTCATCACTCTTCACAGAGTCGTTAGGGCTCCGCCTGCTCGCTTGCAAACGTTGCCTACCCGCTTGATTGATTGTCAACTTGTCTGTTTGTAGGTCTGTTTCATTCTGCCTGCAACACATGAATGAGAGCATATGTGCGTGCATGTACACACACACACACACACAACACACACACACACACACACACACACACACACACACACACACACCACACACACACACACACACACATACACCCGCACGCATTCACACACACACACACACACACACACACAGAGATTATTCTGGATCGTTTTCTTTTATAATGACTGCAGGTTTTATACACAGTGTAATGCTGCACATTATACAATACTTTTACTTGTTAACGATAGTCTGCAATACAGTGGGGGTTTTTAAGAATACTTTATCTTTACATCTCCTTGTTACTAGTTGACAAAGAAGTGAATTAGTGGACGAAGCAGCATATTTTTTGAAAACTCAAGGACATTAGAACTGTCTACTGAAGTTTATGTTTGTGAAACAGTTACAGCATCCTTCCTTTCATATTATATTAACAACTTATTAAAGCAATTTTGGGATCCTAAAAATGTGAAGCTAGTATCACAGAAAGATAGTGCTTCCTTTGATCATGTTTTAAGGGAGAAAGAGAGAGACCATCATGTTCTTCTATATCTAATAAAAGCAGACCAAAAATACCCACAACACCCAAGTATTCTTCGATATTTTACGCGAGACTGATTACTACCGTTTTTAACAGATTCCAACTTTACAATCTCAAAACAAAGATCGGTAAGAATATCGGGTGCATTTGGGGTGGGTCATTTTCTGTACGGCAATGTTTATTGTTTTGTCAGAAGCTTCGTATTTTGATTTATCAATAACCTTTGTATGCAAAAACACTTCTCACAAAAATCCTGATGGTATTCAGTAGAATGAAAATATTCTGTATATATGGTCGTCGCTCTTTCTCTATTTCCGGTCCATCCATCTGGAACAACCTTCCTCTCTCTCTTCGACAGAGGCCTACATATGACACATATAAATCCAGCCTGAAGACATATTTGTTTCAAACCTAACCTTTTCCCTCTTTCATCTCAAAACTGCCCCTGCCTTCAACAGCCCAAAACCCATTACCCTGCCAAAGCCTACAACCTGTGTGTGTGTGTGTGTGTGTGTGTGTGTGTGTGTGTGTGTGTGTGTGTGTGTGTGTGTGTGTGTGTGTGTGTGTGTGTGTGTGTGTACATTTGAATTTTGTTTAAGCTTTTGATACTTATTGGCTGCATGACTCTGTAAGAATATGTTGAATGCAAGCGCTCTGATTTGTCTTTGCAAGATATAGCGCTATACAAATTTCATTTATTATATATATATATATATATATATATATATATATATATATATATATATATATATATATATATATATATATATATATATATATTTCTAAGTCACATGGACGTAGCCCAGTTTTAGCTTTTTGTTCAGTTTAGAACTCTTGTGTGTCTGTTTTCTTCATGTTGTATTTTCATGTGTGCTATTTCTGCTGGTAATCTTTTATTGTTTGTGTAATATCCCTTATAGGAAACAGACATTAGATACAAGAATGAACACACACACACACACACGCGCGCGCGCGCGCGCGCGCGCATTTAGGTACACACACACATACACACACACACACACACACACACACACACACACACACACACACACACACACACACACACACACACACACATACAGCGGACAATGAAGCTAGTGGAGACAAGCTTCCCAAAAATGAATGTCCATGAATTTTGAAAGTGATTCCTCAATTTTTTTAAAAATGATTACCCATGAATTTCGGAAATGATTACTCATAAGTTATAGAAATGACTGCCTACGATTTTGTAAAAATGATTGCCCACGAGTTTTGGGAATGATTGCTCATGAATTTTGAAAATGATTAACTTAATGTGTTATAATTTTCATGTTCCCGATTGCTTTTTTTGGTTGCTACTTTGAAAAAATAAATTATTTCCTCTGCATACGGTGTTGGATGGTTGTGTTTTGCGTAATGTCTCTCATGTGTGTTGATGGCTTTCTTCATTTTATTTTCTACAACAAGGCTGCTGATCCTCTTCAGAAGAGACCATCAGCTACTTACTGATTATACTTGCTTTTATGTTTTCACATACTCACCCTAAGACTGTCTGTCTGTCTGGAGAGAGAGAGAGCGAGAGAGATAGAGAGAGAGTGTGTGTGTGTTTGTGTATGTCTGTGTGTGTGTGTGTGTTAGAGAGAGAATTGAATTGAATTGAATTGAATAAATTTTATTTAAACAGGATCATGGCATAAGCAAACATGCTTTTGTACAATCAGAGAGAGAGAGAGAGAGAGAGAGAGGAGAGAGAGAGAGAGAGAGAGAGAGAGAGAGAGAGAGAGAGAGAGAGAGAGAGAGAGAGAGAGAATGCGCGTGTGTGTGTGTTGAAATGTTGCTGTTGTGGATTGGCAACCTTGGATTCACGAGAGAGAGAGAGAAGAGAGAGAGAGAGAGAGAGAGAGAGAGAGAGAGAGAGAGAGAGAGAGAGAGAGAGAGAGAGAGAGAGAGAGAGAGAGAGAGAGAGAGAGAGAGGAGGAACAGACAGACAGACAGTATTCAGTACATTCTACCATTCAGTACAATCAAGTCAAGTCAACATGTCAAGTCAAGTCAAGTCAAAAGGATCTTTACGGATGGTAAAGAGTACTCTTACAAGCCTTTTTTCATCATGCCCTCACACACACACAACACACACACACACACACACACACACACACACACACACACACACACACACACACACACACACACACACACACACACCACACACACACACACACACACACACACACACACACACCACACACACACACACACACACACACACACACACACACACACACACACAACACACACACACTCTCTCTCTCTCTCTCTCTCTCTCTCACACACACACACACACCACACACTCTCTCTCTCTCTCTCTCTCTCTCTCTCTCTCACACACACACACACACACACACACACACACACACACACACACACACACACACACACACACACACACACACACACACACACACACACACACACACACACACACACATACACAATCACACACGCAAAAGCCTCAAAAAGCACAAGAGCCAACTTTTAGCAAATCATATCGAAACAAAATTACGAAGCACGGAAGCTGTCAACATACATACAAATCTAAAAAGTTCCGTTTGGAGTGTGACAACAAGACCTAAAATGAAGCATCAGCAACAAAGAGATCATCAATGTCAAACTCACGGGTATCACAATAAAAAAAATAATAATGAGTAAGCAGAATTAGACAACAAAACGGCAGACACAAAAATGGTTCATAACATTATTTGGCACAACATGCAGACTCAATTCTGAGCAACACAACAATTGTTTGTTTGGTTGTGTGTGTGTGTGTGTGTGTGTGTGTGTGTGTGTGTGTGTGTGTGTGTGTGTTGTGTGTGTGTGTGTGTGTGTGTGTGTGTGTGTGTTTTCACGTTAATTCTAAGTCAAAATGTCATGGCTGCCAACTATATCCCAGTGAATCCATATCATGTCTGATCGTCTAACAAAAAGATTACCAGATCATAATATTACCCCCCCCCCCCAAAAAAAAAAAAGTGAAAAATGTGGCATGGTTTATATCTGAAGCACACCATCCTCAATACATCTTATTATACTTTATTACGATTACACTGATCAAGACTGAAAGAGCAATATATTTAAATGTATGCTCACAGTTAACCTGTCTGTCTGTCTGTCTGTCTCTCTCTCTCTGTCTCTCTGTCTGTCTGTCTGTCTGTCTCTCTCTCTCTCTCCCCTCTCTCTCTCTCTCTCTCTCTCTCTCTCTCTCTCTCTCTCTCTCTCTCTCTCGTGAATCCAGGGTTGCCAATCCACAACAGCAACATGATTGATGAGAAAAGTCACTTTAACCCAGCCAAAGGAAGGGAGAGGGGGGTAGAAAATAGGGATTGGACTGTGGGAGGGGAGGAGATTTATTGTAGCAGCCCTGCACGGTTCTACTATACCAGGTGGGAAAAATACCACAGTGAAGCAGGTTTCGAACAAATGGGGGAGAAGAGAGCTGTAAGGAGGAGAGAGTGGCTGGTAACAGAAGAGGTGAGAAGAATGAGGGGGGGGGGGACGAAAGCTGTTATAACCTTTAAGCGTACTGGACTTTGACAACAGGCCTAGTATTCAGTGAAACCACAAAAGTTTCCAAGTTAAACAATTAACAAAACGAGGCGTGCCAGCAAAAACGCAACCGCAGCCTGTTTTATCTGCCAAGCAAGATCGATTTATTGTTGTTGTGGTTGGTGGTGTTGTTGTTCAATGAATGCAGGATGTCGTCAAGGCTCTACTCCTGATCTACTCATTCTACCATCCACTACAGCCAGGCTGGTTTCTTAAAATTCATTCAAGGATATTGCAGTGTTTCTTCATCACTCGGGTGGAGTGGCTGCAGTGTGGACGAATTTCAGGCACTTCATTACCCCTTTAATCGTCCTTCTGGAAAGACAAAGAATAATTATGGCAGCAAGAAAAGGTTTGTTGGTAATGGCAGAGTTACTTTGACTCTAGTAGTATGTGTTTGTGCATGTAGGTATTTGTTTTTGTAGTGGTGTGCTATTCTGTTAGCGTATGTGAACGTATCTGTGCAGAAGTAGAAGAGCCTTCTGTTGAGGAGGAAATTACTTGCAGGGGAAAGTCAAAGGGAGTGTCACACACTGTAGCTATCATATTAGACAGCCACCAGTCAGCCTGCTTAAAAGCTACAACCACATCAGCAGCAGATTGCGCATGATCTCACTTAGCGTACAGCCTGTCTCCAACATTATTCAGGTATATGCTCCAACATTGAGCAGCTCAAAAGAGGACACAGAACTATTTTATATGAAACAAACAATCATATTGAAGTACTTCTAAAACATGGAATGAAAATGAGGGTCCACCAGAAGAGATCTGCAATGACATGCGCAAACGAACAGGAAGGCCAGTATCCTTACTTAATGTTATTTATAAAATAGGCTCATCCTGCATAGCTAATCAATAAAAACAGTTCTTCCCAAACTCATTAATGAAGATCAGACAGGATTTTTGTCTAATAGGTATATAGGAGATAATATTGTTATATGATCTGATGAATTACCTAAATATGAAAAACCTTCCAGGCATATTAATTTCCTTGATTTTGAAAAGGCGTTCGATTCATTGAGTAGGCAGTCTATTTCAAAAGTATTGAAATCATTTGAATTTGGATAAGATATACTTCATTGGATTTCAACCATCTACAGAAATATTAAGTCTACAGTAATAGTCAATGGACAGTGCTCCTGCTGGTTTAGCATGCACAGAGGATGCAGACAGAGTGACACCATATCTCCATACTTATTTATTCTCTCGGCAGAAATTCTAGCAATCGTGATAAAAGAAAACAGAAACATCAAAGATATTTATGTATAGTTTGCTGATGATGCACAACCAATATTAATGAAGGTGAGAGCATATAATTTGAACAGTCCATAAAAACTTCAAACGTATTTGGAGAAGTAACTGTACTTTTTATGAATATAGAGAAAACAAAAGTAATATGGATTGGGAGCAAAACATTTCCTGATGTAAGACATATGACCCATTTAAGGTTAGACAGGAAACCCAAAAAGTTCAAGAAACTTGGATTATGATTTACACCAGCCTTGTCACAATGTGAAAAATGAAATTATGATAGCAAGATTACAGAAATAAGATTACTATTCAAAATCTCGATAAAAGGGATTTTACACCTATTGGTAGAGTGGCAGTGCTAATGTCTTTAATTCTCTCCGGACTGATATATCTCTGGTTCCTGTTACCTAATCCACCAAATGATTATATAAATATTCTTCAGAAATTATGTTTTAAGTTTGTTTGAAAAAATAAAGAAGACATATTCTCGAGAAAAACCACAATCAAACATAGAAAACATGGAGGAATAGGAATACCATCTCTAAAACAGTATATAATGGGGCTAAAACTGTTGTGGCTAAGAAAACTTAAACTAAGGAGTCCTAAATGGAGCTCTATGATTGAAGAGTTTTGCCCTGTTGTCAAAGATCTAGACAAATATAGCTACTGTATACCCGTTAGGACAAAAAGTTCAAATGCAATCTGGATCGACACATTCCACGCATGGAGAGGGAGGCGTCAGAGACCTCACTTCTCAAGGGGCCAGCATATGGAGGGCGGCGCTCATCTCCTCTCCCTCGCTGCTTTACCTTCCCTGACCCTAAAGAGACAGGTAGTCATTTACAGCTGGGTTAACTGAGGGACTGTACTGAAGCCAAGGCGCGCAAACGGTCACCCATCCAACTGGTAACCACGCTCGACGCTGCTTAACCTTAGCGGGGGAAAGCGAGTGCTCTGACCACTGAGCTATCCCGTCGAGGATAATGGAATAAGCCCTCATGTGCTTTTTTGCATCCAGTCCCCGTGTGTATGCATTTTTGTCGATTTTGTCATGCATTCCTAACGGCACACAATGGCCTACTCTTCCGAAAAGCGGAACGGGTTTTAACATGTGCGCAAGATGTTCTGCGTGCATTTGCACATGGGACCTCGGTTTGTAGTCACATCCGAGAGAGAGAGAGAGAGAGAGAGAGAGAGAGAGAGAGAGAGAGAGAGAGAGAGAGAGAGAGAGAGAGAGAGAGAGAGAGAGAGAGGCATACATACTGGTTTAAAAAGTGAAACTCTTTCGTTTCTTTGAGAAAAAGTATATATATAATTGACTGGAACTGAAACTGGGGGTTGTTTTGCTTTTTGGGGAGCTGAGCATTCTCTTCTTTCCACACCCAAGCGGTCATCCCCACTATGCACTCTGTCTCACTCGTCACAATCTAGCCATCATTGTCAGAAGCATAGAAATGCATAAAAAAATAAAAGTCTGCGTGAATACCTGGGTGTTTTTTTTACATACACAGTTAATTTAGGCAAACGTACTACGACTTCAGGGGATGTCTTTTTTCCATTCTTCGAGGATGCAGACTTTTTTGCTTACAGCTTAGCGTGGGTGAAGACAAGCTTCATATATTTCAGATTAAAATTACATGTTCGTGTAGATTTCAATGATTTTGCACTGATGTTCTTCTTCGTCGTTGTCGAACACTCAGGTAGCAACTATTGTTGTCTGTCAATGTGAGCAAAAATCTGTCTCTATCTTTAAAAAAATCGAACCGAATGTCAAAGTCCTTCGGCTGAGACTATAAACCGAGGCCCCGTGTTCGAACGCATGCAGAACATCTTGCGCACACGTTAAATCCTGTTCCGCTTTTCGGAAGAGTAGGCCATTGTGTGCCGGTGGAAACAGATGACAGAATTAACAAAACCGCATACACACGGGGACTGGATGTAAAAATGCACATGAGTGCTTATTCCATTATCCTCGATATAACAGAATAAACTAATAAATAAAAAATCTCTGTCTGTTTGTCTGTCTGTTTGTCTGTCTGTTTGTCTGTTTGTCTGTTTCTTCTGTCTGTCTGTCTGTCTGTCTGTCTGTCTCTCTCTCTCTCTCTCTCTCTCTCTCTCCTCTCTCTCTCTCTCTCTCTCTCTCTCTCTCTCTCTTGACAATAAACTTTTCCCTCGATTGTTTGCACATGAATCATTTCTCTGTTTGTGGGATAAAAAAACAACCAACCCAACTATTTGAAATGAACAGACTTGAATAATAAAAAGAAAAAAGTGTATCATTCAGTCTAGCCACCAAGTTATACAATAACAAAGCAAGACATGCCAGCTCAAGCATAGTTCAACCACTTCTGTCTGCCATGCAAAAGATTGCTCCATTCTTCTTCTTGTTGTGGGTGGTGGTGGTGGTGGTGGTGGTGGTGGTGCACTGGTGTAGATGTTTACTGAATGCATGATGACGTCAAGGTTCTATTGGGGATATACTGGGTGGAACGAGGATAGCCTAGTGGTTAGAACATTGCGCTCGCAATCTGACGACCCGGGTTCGATTCCCGTTCAAGGGGATATTTTCCCCTGGAGTTAACATCAGTGCAGACTCCACTCTCCCCCAAAACTCCTTCGGATGAGACTATAAACCGAGGCCCCGTGTGCAAACGCACGCAGAACATCTTGCTACACACAGGTTAAATCCTGTTCTGCTTTTCCTAAGAGTAGGCCATTGCGTGCCTGTGGGAATAGATGACAGAATTTACAACACCGCATATACACGGGGACTGGATGTTTTAAAAAAAGCGCATAAGTGCTTATTCCATTATCCTCTATGTAAAAGAATAAAATAAATAAAATAAATGAATAAAACTATTCATTTAACTTCCTAGTACAGCCAGTCTGGTTTCTGGAAAGCCATTCAGGGACACTAGGCTGGGGGTTTTGGGTTTATTTTTTAGACCACGTGGGTGGATCCACAGAGGCTGCAGTGTGGACGATATTCACACACTTCCTTGTCACTTCAATCGTCTTTCTGGGACGGCAAGGAACATGGCAGCTAAAAAAGGTTAGTTGATTTCGATAGAAGTACTTTGAACCTGTATTATATTGTATTGTGTTGTGTTGTAATGTAGTGTAGTGTAGTGTAGTGTAGTGTAGGGTAGTGTAGTGTAGTGAAGTGTAGTGAAGTATAGTGTAGTGTAGTGAAGTATAGTGTAGTGTAGTGTAGTATAGTGTAGTGTAGTGAAGTATAGTGTAGTGTAGTGTAGTGTAGTGTAGTGTATTTTAGTGTAGTGTATTGTATTGTATACCACTAAGCCTTTAAGTCACAGCATATCTCTCTGCATGAAGCTCGGGCTTCAATCCCAAGGAAGAGAGTGCGTCACCATATGAACAGCACCACCCATTTTTTTGTTTCTTTTTTCTGTCTGCACGTGTATTTGATTTCCTATCAGAGTAGCTTTCTTTCTTTTTTTTCTTTTATTTTTACAGAATTTTGCCAAGGAAACTCTCTTGCTGTCGTGGGTTCTTTTACATGCACTAAATGAGTAAACTTACCACACACCGGACCTCAGATTGTAGTCTCATCTGAAAGACTAGCACCCAGACCACCACTCTAGTGGACGGGGGGAAAGTTTCAAACACAAACGGGGGATCAAATCATCAATCACTCTGAACCCGGACTTTTCGCTTTCTAGGCAGGTACGTTACCTCTAAGACTCCCGTATTAGCAAGAGAAGCACCAGAAAAGAGAACAGGAAAGATGACTACAGAAAACTTAAAAAAGAGATAAGAACAAAGATCAGACGAGACAGCAGTTTCTGGTCAGAAAATGAAAGCTCAAAAATAACATTTCATTTCATTTATTTCATTTATATTTCATTTATACCACTTTAAGTCGGATATCAACAATCGGATATGCTCAGAGAAACACAAATAGTTTGTCTTTTTACCCGGATTTTAAACAAATAAAAGGAAGTAAACTGTCATTTCAAAATCTAGCCTAAATGACAGAGGTGGGAAAACTCTCGCGGAAATGAATTAAATAATAGACTGGTATGGAGACATATTCTTGAGAAGTTTTTCTCTGGAAGGTGCCTCACAGAGTGAAGCTTTAACCATCACCAGAACTTCAACAGGATGCTCATCTAAGAGCCATAACTCTATTCAGGTCAGGAAAAGTCAAGGCTCGGAAATATGTTGATATCTTGTCGCTATAAGGCGGCATCTTTCATGGCTGTTTTCAGTCTAAATAAAATAGTAATAAATCTTTTTTTCTATGCTGGTAAAGAAGTAAATGGTCATCTGCACATATTAACTTCCACAACTGAATAAAACTTATTCTTCAATAATAATTATGATTGTCAACGTGACCATATAGCAGCCTAGATGCTCATGATATAATGAATGTAGTTTTCCTTTTTTTTTCACTGTACAGTCAAAATTGTACCAAAGCATATACCGTTCTTATTGCCCATTCTGGAGGCTGCTTAAGTTTCTTCTTTAGGCTAATTGGTATTTTATGCCTTGAATTGTATCATGAAAATAGAAAATACTTTTTACCAATAGAATTATGAAATATGAGTCACTTTGCTTTATCTGGTTTGATGTGCACAGATCTAGTACCTTTGAACCGAATACTGGCTTTATCTGGTTTTGAACATTTGTTGTTGTTGTTTTTAAGATCGAGGATAATGGAATAAGCACTCATGTGCTTTTTTACATCCAGTCCCCGTGTGTATGCGGTTTTGTAAATTTTGTCATCTGTTCCCACCTGCACACAATGGCCTGCTCTTTCGAAAAGCGGAAAACAGTTCTACCGCTACTTGTATTCTACAGTTTGCATTGAAAATATCGATGTATACAATAAGATACTGTTTTGATTCAAGATGTACACACACCATATCAATGTACAATATTTTTTAACACTCAATACATAACTGTACAATATGTTTATGTTTCATCAGAAACGGAATACCAGTTTTTGCTGGTGGGGAAGGCTGGCAGTGGCAAAAGCTCTACAGCCAACACCATCATGGGAGAAAAGCTGTTCGAACCTTCCACAGGACTGGCAGCTGGCACGAAGAACTGTGAAGTCAGAAAGAGCACCAAGCCTCAGAAAGGAGTCACTTTCAGGGTAAGCTGGTCATAAATTATAACTGCTGCCTAGTTCACAACAGTCACTTCAGGATGCTCTGTGAAGTGTACGTCTTAACCTTGGCTTGACGCCCGTCTTGACAACACAGACGGGCTGGTGCGGGTTTCTCAGTAAGCTTACATCGCACACAGGCTTTTCTGTGTCTCTGCCTCTGCTAACGGTACACTCGCCCCCACTGGTCAAAACAGTTTCTTCTCCTCCTCACTAGTGGCCATGGCGTGGGCAAACCCACAGGCACTTCAGCTTACGTGCAGTTCTCAGCAGCCTGAAAGGTCATATTATGTACACAGACCTCACAGCTGATAGATCTTGACAGTATATGATAAAATCTCACAAAACATAGCTCTCCATTTAAGACAAGTTTCTTTCAGCTGTACTACGTTCATAGCTCTCCATTTAAGACAAGTTTCTTTCAGCTGTGCTACGTTCATAGATCTCCATTTAAGACAAGTTTCTTTCAGCTGTGCTACGTTCATAGATCTCCATTTAAGACAAGTTTCTTTCAGCTGTGCTACGTTCATAGCTCTCCATTTAAGACAAGTTTCTTTCAGCTGTACTACGTTCATAGATCTCCATTTAAGACAAGTTTCTTTCAGCTGTGCTACGTTCATAGCTCTCCATTTAAGACAAGTTTCTTTCAGCTGTACTACGTTCATAGATCTCCATTTAAGACAAGTTTCTTTCAGCTGTGCTACGTTAGGTTTTGATCCTTGTTCAGAAAAACCCTTACTGGTCAAAGACATGGTACTCAAATGTCAGGGGAAACGCAACTTTACTTTGTGCGTACATGCATACAAGTATCTCTACATGCATTGTGTGCGTGTACCCATCACAGCTGCGAATACATGCAGATAATTATGTGTTCATGATGTGTCTGTAGATGTTGACAACAGAATTGTTTGTGTTCGTGCATGTGTTATTCTGTGCCTTTGTTTTAACGTCTGTCCATTAAAAAAGTGATTTTATACGGGTCAAGGGGCGGTGGGGAGTGGGGAGGGGGCATATGTGTGTGTGTGTGTGTGTGTGTGGGTGTGTGAGAGGAGAGAGAGAGAGAGAGAGAGAGAGAGAGAGAGAGAGAGAGAGAGAGAGAGAGAGAGAGAGAGAGAGACAGATCTTCAGCTTAACGTCTCTTCACATCAAGTGATTTTAGACAACAACAACAAATCCCAACATTAAAAATTCAACAATGACTGAAAACAATGTCAGATAAAATTACAATTTGAATCTACTTTTGACAAACTGCAAACTACAAATACTGAATTATCGGACTTCTTATTAGCGTTAAACACAATGTCCAAAAACTAATAGCAATCGTTTCTATTTAAAACAAAACAAAACTGATCAAGTTCAATGACATGAAGAATGGAGTTTGTTTATAGAACTTCCCAGTCAGAAAACAGAAAAAAAATCTGTTTTTGATTCAGGAAAAAGGTGAAACGTTTGTAGACATGTTTTTCCGACTCTAGCAGTGCTTACAACCTTTTAGAAAAGCTTCAAACTGCTTGACAGTTTATAAAAGCAGACAGTTTGCAGAACTGGTGGTGATTCATTACTTGTTTGTGCGATTTGTAAAAGCATATCTATAGTCAATACTTGTATTGCTTTCACATGTGAACATGTTTACATGCTCAAACGTACCTACATGCAGACGGTATAGCCTAGTGGTTAGAACATTGCGCTCGCAATCTGACGACCCGGGTTCGATTCCCGTTCAAGGGAACATTTTCTCCTGGAGTTAATATTAGTGCCGACTCCACTCTCCCCAAAAGTCCTTTGGATGAGACTATAAACCGAGGCCCCGTGTGCGAATGCACGCAGAATATCTTGCGCATACGTTAAATCCTGTTCCGCTTTTCGTAAGAGTAGGCCATTGCGTGCCGGTGGGAACAGGTGACAAAATTTACCGCATACATACGGGAATTGGATGTAAAAAAGCGCACAAGTGCTTATTCCATTATCCTCAATATAGAAAAATAAAATATAAAATAAAAATAAACTAAAACGTTTTTGGCTGAACTATTGCTATTGTTGGACATTGTGGTGTGCTAATATAAAGTCCGATGATTCAGTATTTGTAGTTTGTCAAGGTTATGTTTTATATTTCAGTTATGTTATGTGACAGTGTTTTCAGCTGTTGTTTATTTTGTGTTTTGGGGGGTTTTTTGGTCTAAAACTACTTGATGTGAGTAGACGTTAAACTGAAGACATCACACGTGCGCGCGCACACACACACACACACACACACACACACACACACACACACACACACACACACACACACACACACACACACACACACACACACACACAAGAGCATACACACACACACACACACACACACACACACACACACACACACACACACACACACACACACACATAATTGTCAAAAATCACTTTGAGTGAACAGACGTAAAATCGAAGCAACAACAACAACAACAACAACAAACAATTGTTGTCAACTTCTACAAACCCATTATAAACGCATTATCCTCTGCATGTGTTCACAGCTGAGATCGGTACACGCGCGTATATACAACAACTCGAATGCATGTAGAGGTATTTATACGCGGGTAGGCACACAAAAAAAGGTTGCATTTGTATAAACTTTACAAATAAATAAACGTCCCCCCCCCTCCCAACCACCTTTTGAGTCCCATGCCTTTGGCAAGTCGGGGGTGGGGGGGTGGGGGGTGGGGGGTTGAAACTAGGGTAAAAGTCTCAGCCTTTTCCAATCGTCTGGTGGTGTGTGTCTGGGTTCCATTTTCAACCGTCTTACTAAAAAGTGCAATGGCGAAGTTGTTCCGCGATCCTTCTCTTAACGTCTGTTCCTCACCTTTGGTGATGATTATCAAACGGTGCCAAAGAGCCGAATTACCAAAGTGTGTGTGTGTGTGTGTGTGTGTGTGTGTGTGTGTGTGTGTGTGTGTGTGTGTGTGTGTGTTGTGTGTGTGTGTGTGTGTGTGCTCATATGTGTGTGTGTGTGTGTGTGTGTGTGTGTGTGTGTGTGTGCTCATGTGTGTGGTGTGTGTGTGTGGTAGGGTGTGCGTGGTGTGTGTCTGTCTGTGGTGTGTGTTGGGAGGCGGGGGAGTGTGCGTGTGTGTGTGTGTGTGTGTGTGTGTGTGTGTGTGTGTGTGTGTGTGTGTGTGTGTGTGTGTGTGTGTGTGTGTGTGTGTGTGTGCGTGTGATGTATTTACATTATTGTTGTTGCTGTTGTGGAGGTGGTGGTGGTGGTGGTGTCGTCTTCAATTCAATATCTGTTAGCTCTCAGTGATTTTAGACGGGGAAAGTTGAAAGTGTAAATGAAGTTAGAATTAGGAGTGCAAGGGAGTGGAAGGAGAAGAGACTAAGGAGATAGCATGCATGTTAGCATTTTTGTGTATTCAAGAAAGAAAAAAAAAGTTCTGCGACCAGCATTTCAGCCATTACGAAGGGTGCCTTTCAATTTTCAGACATTTTCTACAGACTGCTTAGAAAATGTAGGCAAAAGCGACTTCCGCTGTCAATCGGATAATCAAATATAACATGAGTATTGAAAATATGCTCGCATAGACAGCTGATTTTTCAAAACAAAATTTCATAATGAATGCTTTTAATGTGTGCACATACACACACGCACGTACGCACGCGCGCGCGGTGCTTCAAGCCGATATATCCATATAGAGATTGAAGGGGGAAATTAAACATAAAAGTTATTATACTGCAAACACAAGTACCTTCTCTCTTTAGCATGAAGGCAGGAACACATACCCACAACCACAAACACACACACACTCACAACTACCCACCTACCAACACATACACTCACTTGCGCGCACACGTACATTCGTGTGCATGCTTACATCTAAGGGAGCACACACATAATTATTTGCTTATATTTATATGACCTGCACTGCTCACAGTAACAATCATGCAAACAGACAAAAGAGTTTTGTCATCTGCAAAATTCGCAAGAAAGGACTTTTCATAGCGACTTCTACAATTATATGTGCATTGAGTGTACAGAAGTGGCAAGAGAACACAACCTTGTGGAGAACCAGTGCAGGTAAATCTGACTAATGAACATACTTTTGGGGCAAAAACACGCTGTGATTCTGCTGGTTAAAGATTCATTCAGCCAACGAGCAGGTTGATTGTCTACGTCAAACTTCAAAACCATTTTATCTACAAGAATATGAAGCTGTAGAGTATTGGAAGCTGAACTAAAGTCAATAACTAATATTCTGGCTTGATTTCCAGGTGTTTCCAAGTGGCTGTACAACTTGTTCAAAATGAATAACGTGGCATCTTCGACACCCATTCTAGAACTGTACGCTTATTGTAGTGGGCCAAGATCTGTCTCTGTAACAGAATGAATGAGAGATTTTACGATCTTTTCGAATGTCTTCAGTACAAGATACGCGAGAGCTACAGGTCTAATATCATTAGCCCGAGAAGGTTTTTTTTTTATATAAAGATGTATTACGTTGGAAATGTTCCAGATAACCGCTATCTGATAAGTATCCAACGAGGTTTGGAACAGGTGCTGAAAGATTCTGGCGAGTTCAGTGGCGCAGACCTTAAGGGATCTATCACATATACCATACCATACCATACCACCAGTAATAAAAGTACATATTAAAGTAGTAGTAGTAGTAGTAGTAGTAGTAGTAGTAGTAGTAGTAGTAGTAGTAGTAGTAGTAGTAGGAGGAGGAGGAGGAGGAGGAGGAGGAGGAGGAGGAGGAGGAGGAGGAGCAGCAGCAGCAGCAGCAGCAGCAGCAGCAGCAGCAGCAGCAGCAGCAGCAGCAGCAGCAGCAGCAGCAGCAGCAGCAGCAGCAGTAGTAGTAGTAGTAGTAGTAGTAGTAGTAGTAGTAGTAGTAGTAGTAGTAGTAGTAGAAGTAGTAGTAGTAGTAGTAGCAGAAGCAGGAGGAGGAGGAGGAGAGATGCTGCCGCTGCTGATGCTCAATAATTTCAGAAACTCGTAGCAAAAGAATTTGTAGTACGTTTTCTTTGTCAATGGACATTTTTTTGAGAGCTATCTTCAAGACATTGCTGATTTTGTTACAATCGCAGATTGTGGACACTCCTGGTCTGTTTGACCCTGACAGGAGCAAAAAGGAAATAGGGGACGAGGTCATCAAGGCAGCAGCCAATGTCCACCCCGGACTTCACGCCGTTCTCTATGTCATGAAGGCTGACCGCTACACGCCAGAGGAGCAGGCAACGTTTAATCAGCTGAAGCAAATCTTTGATGCCAATGTCGTCAAGTACGTCGTCATTATATTTTCAAGAGGAGATGAATTACAAAAGCAGAAAATATCCAAAGACGCTTTGCTCAAACAAGCCAATGCGCGTCTTCAGCAAGTGGTGCAAGAATGCGGAAACAGGGTTGTCATTTTCAACAACGTGAAACGAGACTCGAGACAAACCAGAGAGCTTCTGGAAATTGTCGACAAGGTCTGGAGAGAAAACGGGGGAGTTCCATACTTCTGCCCGATACAAGAAGTCGTGAACGAAGAGCTCGAAAAGAGGGTTGAGGTCAGAATGGAAGAGAGAATCGCTAGGAATCCAGCACTGAAACAAGTGTTTGCTGCCCTGGGAGAGAGCGCCAAGAAGGCAAGGATGAAAGCCGAAGCTCAGCGCAGGCTCTTGGAAGACTCCTTGTCCAAAGAAGAGATGACTGAATCACAGATAGCCGAGAAAAAACGAGCAAAGGAGAAAAGCGAGCAGGAGAAGAACAAAGAGAGAACAAGAGGGGAAAGAACAGCAGGAAAAGGATGAAAAAGGGAAGACGGAGCTTGAGGAGAAAAAGAAACGAGAAGAAGAAGAAGAAAAGGAACGTAAAAGGAAAGAAGACGAGAAGAGAGCAGCAGAGGAAAAGGAGCGGCGTCGACGAGACCAAGAACTGAGGCAACTGCAAAAAGAACTGGAAACAATAACGAAAGAACAAGCCAGGAATGAAAAACTGGAAAAGGAATACGGAAGGTACAAGAAGAGTACGAAAGGAAACTGGATGAGGAAAAGAGGAAATTAAGGAAGGACGAAATGGAAAAGACCCAGGAAGACATTGCCAAGGACAAGGAATCCACCTGGACTAGGCACGTCTGGCGTGGAGCAGTTGGACTGGTGACAGCCATAGTGACAGGGCTGACGGCGTGGTGGCAGTAGTGAACTCATGCGCTTTCCTGTCTGATGACCTTGCCTTCTGTCCTAACCCTGCTGCTACCTACCAGAATGAGAACTGGGCACATTGAGACAGTAGCTTGTGTGATCAATAGCATTTCAGACCACTTCAACTGATTACCACACCTTAGATCAAGGTGTTCAACTTTTCGAAAATACAGTCTGACATCTGTGTTTCGGGAAATGGTGGGACATGGATGTACCATGACAAAAACCAGATTCTTACGAGTGCTCTTCCTGTTACTGTGGACCCCGGAAGGTTTTCGTATATACACCCTTACACCGATACCCGCCCAGCCTTTCTCTTTTACTCGGTAATAGAGACCTCCCTCTTAGTGAGTGTGTTTGCTTACGTCTTTGTTGCTCTCCGTACCTGTTTTATTAACAATCGATTTTCTCCCTTTGCCATATGTCAAGGACAAATGGTCCATCATTTTCTTTTAATGTGCTGAGAGGCTAAACCCATAATTATATGTATATAATAATAATAATAATAATAATAATAATAATAATAATAATAATAATAATAATAATAATAATAATGTATGGAATTTATATAGCGCTGAATCTTGTAAAGCAACAAATCAAAGCGCTCAGATTTTATTTCATACCGCTTTAAGTCACGGCAGATTTCTCTCCGTGAAATTTGGGCTGCTCTCCCCGGGGAGAGCGGGAGAACGCGTCGCCACTTTAGCGCTGCGCCACCCTTTCACCCTTTTTTTTTTTTTCTGCAGCTGTATTTGTTTCCCTATCAGAGTGGCTTTTTTCTAAGAATTTTGCCAGGGACAACTCTCTTGTTGCCGTGGGTTTGAACAAATGTTGATGAAACACCTGGCCAACCATTCATCAAACCTGGATTTATGGCCAGTGTCTGTTCGTTCAATGGCCACAAACATTCAGTTACTATGTGTCATACAGCATTACTAAAAAGAAATACACATGCTCAATTGACTCTTATTTTTTTGTACTCAAAAATCTCCGTTTTACTCTTCTTTAATTGAGTCTTATTTTTGTCAATCAAAATTCTCAGTTTTACACTTGTTTAATTGACTTATTTTTTACTACTAAAAATTCTGTGTATACTTTTTTAATTAACTCTTATTTTGTGTCACTCAAAATTTTCAGTTTTACACTTCTTTACAAGCTCCGTAGCGAAACAGAGAGACTTTTCCACTCCATTGCAGCTCTCATACTGATTGTCATGCTCAGGAAACATATAGAAAACTGTTAGAGACTACGTTTTGTTGAAGATTAGAAGGAATTTTACATTATTTTTACATTATCTTTCCTATTGCCTACAGACATGATACGCAATGTACTTTGTGTGTTCGTTTGTGACGATCAGTCATCAAGGAACACGGGCAAGGGTTAATCTTGAAATGATGCCATTAGGTAGGCTTTGGTACTGAGATTGTGTAGATATATAGCAATGCATTTTGAAATAATGTGAAGGTGACAAAAGTATGTAAGTTTACTTTCACTGTCTTGTATACTTACTGCAGGTATATGCTTAGACCAAGTCTTTTTCGTGATGAATGTGAATTGAGGTCTTCACGAAAAGAATGGGGATAATATAACATAGTATTATGCATTGCATGAACCATTCAGATGTTTTGTAGCGGGTTTTTGCAATATCTATTGTACTCTTTAACAAAGTATGAATCACATAAAGGTTCAAATCTCGAACGCTACTTAATTAATGTGGTACTGGTTTCTTTTTTTATAACACTTAGCCTTTTGTTTTTTGGTGGTGTTCCCTGTTTACAACGTGATTTTTGGCAACCAGTATTGTTTGTCATAGAAGGCCTCTCGTGTCAGAGTAGACCTAATAGCAATCATTCAAGTTTCTTGAGCAAGTTTCCCTGTACTTGCAAGTGTTTCTGATAGGATGTTAATATTGTTCTTGATAAGTTTTCTGCAAGCTTAAGTCAGTGAAGGATTATAATGCTTAGGCTAATTTCTTCTCTCTACATTTACTGTTTTGCTTTTGTGATTTTTGTTACATGTCATAAAATTATTCATTTAGAACTTAGTAGTATCTCTCACTCGGGGACGGGATAGCTCAGTGGTCAGAGCGCTTGCTTTCCCCCAGGCAGTGTTAAGCAGCACCGAACGTGGTTACCAAGTGGATGGGTGACCGTTTGCGCGCCTTGGCTTCAGTGCAGTTCCCCAGTTCACCCAGCTGTAAATGGGTACCTGCCTCTTTAGTGTCAGGGAAGGTAAAGCAGCGATGGAGAGGAGATAGGTGCCGCCTCCAATATGCTGGCCCTTGAGAAGTTGAGGTCTCTGATGCCTCGCTCCCCTAGGACCACATAGGTTATGGGACACCTTTGCCTTTTACCTTTTAGTGTCTCACTCACGAGTGTTTGTTTAGCACTCACATCAATTTACTGATGTGAACTGCAGTGTTATTTTATTTGACATTTATTACAAGCTTTATTTTTTTAATCCAAATATAATATTTGTCATATGCATAATATTATTGTGTGCATGGCTTTGATGATTTCATTATTTCTTATCTGTTTAGCTACTGTCAGTTTTGTTGTTAACTGAAGATTGTACACAATGTGAAAACGTATGTACAGAAATAAAACACGCTAAAACTGTGATTTTCAGCAGTAACTTAAAACATAGTGTTTAGAATGGTTCAGTTCCGCTAATGATAATCGCCAAGGGGAAAAGTCCCAAAAGCTCCATATTCACTATCCAGTCAGACAGTTTTAACAGGCTCTGTCAGAACATATTCAACAAGTAAATGCGTTATTTATTTTCGATTCATACCAAAAAGATGTCGTTTCGATTTATATTCAAGACCCGTTTTCAGAAATGTTATTGCATACTGTTTTCTCCAATGCAGCACAAATTCATATCTTCTGAACGTCTTGTGCGATAGTCTTAGCACGTGTAAGATTTTCGGCGAAATGATCGCAAAAAACAGAAACAAATCGTAATTCTTTGCACTCAGAATAATCATGATCTTACTGGATTATTCTAAGCTGCAGTACATAAATGTGACCAGATCTGAAGAAACACTTTTTAAAACGGCAAGCTTTATTATTCTTTTTTTCTGAAACAATATTCTATAAACAGCTTGACTCTGGAAACAATGACATATTGGATTGCGGGATGAAAACCATCACTCTGTCACGTCACAGGAGCTTACCATAGTCTCTGTGATTATTTTCCTGTACTGTTTTTTCTTGTCATATTCCTTACACACTTCCAACTTGCTCTCTTGGTATTAATATGCACATTGGTATTTAAAAAAAAATTATGGTTATTGTATGTTTGGTCTTGGATATAAAGTTTGTCATTGTTCAGCCTGTGTTATCTCTGAATACAATAATTTTGTACTGTGGGGTGAACGTTGTCACCCTCACTAGAATGTACCCTATCCTGGAATTGCCGGGGTGAGGGGGGGGGGGGGGGGGGTGGGGGTAGGGGAGAGGGGGGTGGGGGGGGGGCTGCCAGTATAAACAGCATCCCCCACCTTCTGAAAACTTTGTGCTAGGAATTCCCTCTTTTTTTTTTTATTCCTCTCTTTGTTTCTGTTTGTTCATTTTCTTCCTGCCACCTCCTTATTGTCTATTTTTTTGTTTCTTGGTCAATTCTGTCTGTCCTGTCTGTCTGTCCTGTCCCTCTCTCTCTCTGTCTGTTCTTCTTCTATCTGTCTTTCTCTCTAGTCCGTCCGTTTGTCCCTCCGTCCCTTCATCCCTCCCTCCCTCCCCCCCTCTCTCTCACCAAACACGCACACACACACACATACACACTCTCTCCCACACACAGACACACACACATACACACACACGCACACACGCATGCACATTGTGTACGTACGCACGAACGCACGCAAGCATGCGCGAGCGTGCGCGTGTGCGCACACCATATACGCACTACACACACACACACACACACACACCACACACACACACACAACACACACACACCGCGCGCGCGCTGACATTAGTTCGAATCTCGCTCAAGAATATTTTTCCTCTGGAGTTAACATCAACGCCGGACTCCACTTCGTCCAGAATGCCTTGAATGAGACTATAAACCGAAGTCCCGTGTGTTAACGCACGCAGGACATCTTGTGCCTACGTTAAAACCCGTTCCGCTTATCGGAAGAGTAGCCATTATGTGCCGTGGGAACGGATGACAAAATCGGACAAAACTGCATACATATACGAGGACGAAAGTTAAAAAAGAAAAAAACCACATGATTGCTTATTCCATCCATTATTCCCTAAAAGCAAAGAACAAAATCTAAGATTTTTTTCTCTTTATTAAAAAAAATACACGTGTGAAAAGAGGGGGCAGGGACACGCGATAGCCTGGTGGTTAGAGCATTGTGTGTTGCGCTCGTGATCTGGTGGCCCCGGGTTTGAGCCCAGGTTCGAGCTACCACCGTGGCATGCAATAATTGTGTGCGGCGCCCATCACACGATCCTGTTCTAGAGTTCTTTCATTGCACCGTCACGTGGGCAGGGCAGAGTGAGCCTCGTGGCGGCGTCAAACCCGCGAATATGACGGTCACTGAGGTTGTGGGTTCGATTCTTGCGCTGAGATATCCGTTTGAGGGATTTTTGTTGTTGTTTTTGCCCTGACGTTAGAATTGCTGCCGACTCTATTCCTTCAAAGTCTTTCAGATGAAACTTTTAACCCTGGTCCTGTGCGGGTCTGTGTGTATGTGTGTGTGGTGGGTGGGTGGGGGGGTGTTGTGAGGTGTGTGATGTGTGTGGAGAGTGGAGGGGAGGGGGGGGAGTTTGGAGAGTGAGAGAGAGAGAGAAGATGCAGAACATGATATTATGCAAATATTAAAAACTACAATCTACTGTCCGTCGTAACGTTGGGCAGCTATGACCAGTGGTATGGATGACAGAAACATACACCTCATCCGCATCCTGCTACCTGTAGAGAGATGAAGGGCTTCGCAAAGTTTAAGTGGCCCAAGAGAAAGTCTCCGAAAAATTCAGCTTCAATATCCCCCTTACGATTTCCCAGGAAAGGGAAATAAGTTCGTGTATGAAACCAAAACCACTGGTTGTCTCCCTTAGACTGCACAGCGACAAATCGCAGCAGTTCATCTTTTCTTAAACAGATGTTTACTCAGAAAACGAACGTTCCATTACTAGCAGCAACAAGGTAATAGCTTATAGTGTGCTCCGTCTTCAATCAGAACACAGTCAGTATACTGACTGCTGAAAACCATAGCATCACAACAAGACAATCCTTTTCAAATAAGTAGGCCTATGTGGACTGGATAGCTCAGCGGCCAGAGCACTCGCTTTCCGCAGCTAAGGTTAGGCAGCTGTCGAACGTGGTTACCACTTGGATGAGTGACCGTTAGCGCGCCTTGGCTTCACACTAGTCCCCTAGTTCACCCAGCTGTAAATGGGCAACCTGCCTCTTTAGGGTCAGGGAAAGGTAAAGCAGCGAGGGAGAGGAGATGGGCACCGCCCTCAAAATGCTGGCCCCTTGAGAAGTTGAGGTCTCTGATACCTTACTCCCCTACTACCACATAGGTTAATGGGACACCACCGCCTTATATGTGTAACAGTTCCACCAGTGTTAAAACTATCGCCGTCTTTACAGAACTTCTACTTCCTTAGAATGCCGGAGAGGTTTGCGGTTTGGGGTGGGAACAAGAAAAGCAGACACTCTAAAGGTAAAGGTAAAGGAGTCCCATAACCTATAAGGTCGTAGGGGAGCGAGGCGTCAGAGACCTCACTTCTCTAGGGCCAGCATGTTGAGGGCGGCGCCCATCTCCTCTCCCTCGCTGCTTTACCTTCCCTGACCCTAAAGACACTCTAAGGAAAAGTATAAACTAAAAGAAAATCTGATGGAACTGCCATTTTTTTGGTTTGAAATGCGTTGGACAAGCTTCTTCATAGCTATTGTTCTAAAAAGACGCATTACTATTTGCTGTTAGCGTCAGGGGTGGAGATGTTGACGGTAGTGAACATTCGTTGAGAGAGAGAGAGAGAGAGAGAGAGAGAGAGAGAGAGAGAGAGAGAGAGAGAGAGAGAGAGAGAGAGAGGAGAGAGAGAGGGAGAGAGAGTTAGAGAGAGAGAGAATGACAATGACAATGACAAATTCTTTTATTTCGAGGATCATGAATAAGCACTCATGTACTTTTGAGAGAGAGAGAGAGAGAGAGAGAGAGAGAGAGAGAGAGAGAGAGGGAGAGAGAGAGAGAGAGAGAGAGAGAGAGAGAGAGAGAGAGAGAGAGTTAGAGAGAGAGAGAACGACAATGACAATGACAAATTCTTTTATTTCGAGGATCATGAATAAGCACTCATGTACTTTTGAGAGAGAGGGAGAGAGAGAGAGAGAGAGAGAGAGAGAGAGAGAGAGAGAGAGAGAGAGAGAGAGAGAGAGAGAGAGAGAGAGATGCACACACGCTTATAAATGACATGCTTACATACACAATAAATAAAGACATAGACAGAGAGAGACACACACACACATAATATTGATTCAAATCAACTGGCTTTCCTTTCTCTCTCCGCCCCCCCCCCCTCACACCCCATTATCAATTCACTTTTTTGTTTTAAACTAATCTTTATTGTTTGTTATCAAAGTTTACAATCACTAAGAGTAAATAAACTTGACACAAAACAGTTCCATATGAATCCATCAGTCATCACAACTTCACTACACATAATACTTAGACATGCTGGTGATGGTTTTAACACCTTCATTCTAACTGGCTATGTTTGGTTGCTGTTGTTTTTATTCAAAGCACTAAAAATATTACATTGTCACTGACTGTTGTGTGAATTCTGTGTTGGTGATAATCAGTTTAGTCCAAGGACGTATGGAGTTTATTTTATAAGAAGACTACACAGTTTGTTTTCTTCTGTTTCTTTCAAAAACCCGTTTGTGGGCTATTTCTGTTTTGTCACACTCTCTGATTGTCTGTCTGTGTGTATGTTTGTATTGCCTCTAAAGCTGATATTTGTCTTGCTCTTCCACACAATATAATATTATCCTTCATAATTATGAGAAATTTCTTTTATTATTAATTATCATTTGTTTTATTTTGAGGGCAACGGAATAAACACGTTTTTTTTCACATTCCGTCCCCGTGTGCTTATGGTTTTGTAAATCTTTTCATCAGTTCCCACCGGCACACAATGGCCTAGTCTTGAAAAGTGGAACAGGTTTAAACGTGTGTGCAAGATGTTCTGCGTGTGTTTGCACACGGGGCCTCAGTTTATAGTCTCATCCGAAGAGAGCGAGAAGGAGAGAGAGAGAGAGAGAGGGAGAGAGACAGACAGACAGACAGACAGACAGGCGGGCAGACAGACAGACAGGCAGACAGGCAGGAGATAGAGACAGAAGACAGACAGACATACGGAGAGAGAGAGAGAGAGAGAGAGAGAGAGAGAGAGAGAGAGAGAGAGAGAGAGAGAGAGAGAGAGAGATCGAGAGAATAAAACCAGATAACAAACAAAGAAACAAACAAAAAGAAAACACAACGCCATCATAATGACAAACAAGCACCTCAAGTTCTATATTTTCACTTTCAAAAAAACAAATGTATGGACTGGAAAAAATGTGCGTGAAACAGATTTGCATTCAGAGTAGTAAGTGACTACATGAAAACGAAATAATTAATCATTAAAAAAAACCCACAAAGAAATGAAACGCATCATTATGAAGTTCGCACCTACCACAGTAAGTCATTCAAACATCAATCAGTCTTTGCTGTCATCACGAAGTAGGTTTTTGGGGGGGGATTTTTCTCAGCATACGAAACAACAAGCCCTGAATAATGTCGTTCTGTTTTGTTTGTTTGTTTTGTTTTTTGTTTCGTTTTCTACAAGAATTATAACAACATTGCCAATCAAAATGAAAACCACAGCTTCAGTTTAATGGATAACCTCACTTGATGATTTTGAAGACTTTTTTCAAACAGACAAACAAACTTGGGCGGGGACTGGGGAGTTGGGAGGAGGTGGTGGTGGGGGAGGGGGGTGGGTGGGTGGGCTGGATAGCCTATAATGGTTAGAGCGTTGTGCTTGCAATTTCATGGTCCCGGGCTCGAACCCGGGTTCTAGCCACTACCGAGACTCTAGTTCAAGGGGATCGCGCCTTCCCCCCCCCCCCCCCCCGCCCCCACACCCCAGGAGTTAAAATAAGGACTGAATCTTCCCGTAAATCTTTCAGACGAGACTACTATAAACCGAGGTACCGTGTACGAACACGCGCAGAACATCATGCGTACACGTTTAAACCCGTTCCGCATTTAGGAAGATCAGGCTATACGTGCTAACAAGAAAGGATGATGGAAAAAAAATTAAAACGCTTTGCACGCTAGTGTCGTATTTAGACACCATCCCGAAGTCGGGCTGTGGCTACCTTAATGGTGGTGGTGGTGGTGGTGGGAGGGGGGGGGGGGTAACTGGTCGTATACGCAACAAGCTCACCATCGGTGGACCTCGTGACTCTAGCCAAGGAACGGAAATATCAAACAAGCAAACACGAAAAGTCTCAGACAAGTAATTTGTACAATAAATGTAACACGCCTGTAAGAAAAAAAAAGACCGAACTCAAGATATCTGAACCATTGTACAACGATACCTTAAAGAAGAATAATAAATTATCTGACATTGAACTGATTAATACCCATATAAGATACTCCATAATGATCAGTAGTCGATCTGATACAACTGTCTTCAATGACGATAATGAGTAGTTATGCAAAAAATGCTGCTGATGACAAATGATACAAACAGTAACTTATGTTTACTGTAACGCCTGTCTCCACAGTCAAGCTGACAAAATCCAACGTCTGCTATTGACAAAGAAAACATTCAAACATCTTAAACTAATGTCAAGTTTTAAAAATGTATCTGTTGTTCTTGTTCAATTACAAATCTATTCATAAAGTAATGTCGGTGACATCATATTTTGAAAGTCTGGTATGCGTGAATATTCAGTTCTGAAGATAGCTGGAATCTTTTGCTCTTTATCCTGAAAATGGTTGTTAAAAACAAACTTATAATAAACGCACGATGCATACCGTAAACTGCTGTGTTTCGGAAAAAAACAAGTGCAGATAGCCCTTTACAACTTTTTCATCATTATATCACTGATGTATCACAGATGTTAACAAAAAAAGAAAATCGATGAAATCGTCTATTGTTAAGATTTCAGGTAGAGGGGGGGGGGGGGGGTGGTTAGTACAAATTTGGTATTTTGTCCAGCTCGACATGGGTTTTGGCCCCTGCATGGGCACTCTTCAGAGATCTCAGGGTGAGTGGCTGAAGTATGAAGGGAGAGGAAAATGTATATAATGCCGTAAAATTAAGGTCTGTGCTTTGTTATACACTGGCGCGTAACGTTCCTGCCGATGATCATTTGTGACGCTGAATCTGCCAGGAGAAAGAACCTGGATCCTATTCAGATAATTGATGTAGAAGTTTACTGCGTTGTGTCGTATTCTTTGTGTTGTGTATATTGTAGCAGAGTGTGTTACGTTGTATTGCACTGTAATGCTTTGAAGTATTGTATTGTATTGTAATGCATTGTATTCATTGTATCCATATGTATTGTATTGTATGTTGTATTGTGTTGTTTTGTAGTGTATTGCATTGTATTGCATTGCGTTGCGTTGCGTTGTTTTGTATTGCATTGCATTGCACTGCATTGTATTGTGTTGTATTGCATTGCATTGCATTGTGTTGTATTGCATTGCATTGCATTGCGTTGTGTTGTATTATATTGTATTGCATTACATTGTATTGCGTTGTATTGTATTGTATTGTATTGCACAGCACTGGACTGCACTGCACTGCACTGCATTGCATTGCATTGTATTGTGCTTTCAATAACGGCAGGTTTTCTATGTAATATTTGGGCAGGGCCCTCCCCCCGCCCCGGAAAATTGCACGAACCACAAGTGCAGTGCCACCTTTCATTATCTTCCTGTCCGCATGTGGATTTACTTTTCTATCACAGTGGCATGTTTTCAACAGAATTCTGCCAGAGACAACTCTTTTTGTTACTGTGGGTTCTGTTACATAACTCAAAAATTGTGCTGCATACTGGATTTCGGTTCATCATCTCACCACGAAAGACTGACACCCTGACCTCAGCTCAAGGTCTTTGAGGACGAGAGACAAGTTTACGTTTCAAACTGAGACTGAACCAGCCATTTTTTTGGCATAGCAGATGGCTGTGTTACTTCCAGACCACTGATCCTTGTTGAATGCATTGCTCTTGTGTTGCATCTGGTTGTGCAGATAATGATGATGCATTTGGGCTTAGTGTATTACTTCTGACGATGCGTGGCATCATAATATGAAGCATTCTGCACGTCAAATTATTTTCTTCGTAAAATGCCTCAGGGTTTTAGTACTTTATTTTTTCAACGATAAAGAGCTGGTTCTTGCTGTACCCACATGCTGTAACCAAAAAGACCGTTGATGCTTCAGTTTGGCAATGCTTGGGTTGTGTTCTAGGAATGCCTCCGTTATCTGGTATATTCGTACCAGAGTAAAGGTTTTAAATCCTGCTGTGGTCAACCTTCACCAGTGTCCCCACGGTCCAAGGGATTATGGGATAGGTCAGGTGAGGTGAGGTGAGGTAAGGGTGGTCGTTTTTCCAAGGAGTGAAGATGTTTATTTTTTCTGTGAAAGCAGTTTAGTTAGTGGCTTGGAAGAAGAAACTCCTTTTCATACAAAGGTAGAAGGGCGATAACTTTTGAAACTTTTGAAACATCATTAAATATGATATGAGCAGACATCAACTTTGTCTTTAAAATTACTTCTTTATTTTCCTACTTGGTAGGGTTTTTTCCCTTGAAGTTCGACAAGCTTTGCAAACAAAAATGTATATCTCAAAATCGTTTTTTTTTAAATTCTGAGGTTTACATCCCAGACAGAGCCTGCTCTGATTTATCAGTAGTATTCTGAAATCTTCAGCCACAGGGTTTATAATATATATATATAATATTATATATATATATATATATATATAATATATATATATATATATATATATATGAATGTATGTCAGGCCACATTGTTTACATATATATTTATCAGTCATTTACTGATTTATATATATATATATATATATATATATATCAGCCATAGAGTCGCAGCATCCCAAGAGCTATCTCGGATTCTGTTTCTTGTCATTAGACAGGCTATAGTCTGTATTCTGTTTATTGTCGTTAGACATAGACACAATATAATCTGTATGCATTTTGGTTATTGTCCTTATACACGCTATTATCTGTCTGCCTGCATTTACATGCATCCCTTTAACTCACAACAACTTTCCTTGCCAGACAGTCAAGGAGTTTTTGAAAATAGTTTATGTCTTTCTCCCTTGCATATTGTCAAATCTAAACTCATTTAAGCAAACAAACGAAAGGTAGATTAAAGAACTGATTTAATGAAAAGTGAGCACGCATACACACAGATACACACGCACGCACGCACGCACGCACGCACGCGCACGCACGCACGCACACACACACACACACACACCACACACACACACACACACACACACGCCTCTGCATAATGTAAGTGGCCAAGGCAATAGAGCAGACAGACACAGATCACGTAATTATATCAAAAACCACACCACCACTGACTTAACAAACGTCAATACACGAACACAGCACACACTTCACAACCACCACCATGTACCACATCACACTGCTTCTGATTTTTCTGTCATGAACTAACAAAATATCAAAAAAAAGCCCAGATTGCATAAACAAATGCCTTAAACTATCGCGAGCCGCTTTGGCGCAGTGGTAAGGGCAGAGAGGTTCTGGTGTTTAAATCGCACAGCAGATATACGTTTTTTTTGGTTTTTTTATAGCACTTTAAGTCACGGCAGATTTCCCTGCGTGAAATTCGGGCTGCATTCCTGGGGGAGAGCGCGTCGCGTCGCCACAGGAGCAGCGCCACCCTTTTTTTTTTCGTTTCCTGTCTGCAACTCTTATTTGTTTCCCTACCAGAGTGGCTTTTTTTTCTACAGAATTTTGCCAGGGACAACTCCCTTGCTGCCGTGAGTTTTTATACGTGCATTAAATGCATTATATGTAACACACGAGACCTCGGTTTATCGTCTCATCCGAGAGACTAGCACCCAGACCACCACCTATGGTCTAATGGACCAAACGGGGATCGAACCACCGCACACTTTCGACCCAGACTTTTCGCTTTCTAGGCAGGCGCCTTACCTCTAGACCACAGATCCACCTTTTTAAAGAGATGTGTAGGATCAGTTTCCATCCGATTTGAGAGACGAGTCTGCTGCGGGCTGAATAGCACCAAAACAATGGAGAGCCCTTTGTATTCATAAAAAAGATCCAATACATTGATGCAATTTGAGAGTTGTTCAAATGACCAGAGGAGCTCCATAGATGTCTGTGTCTATCAAATCCGTTTAATGCTGTGTTGTTCTATACAAGAAAGCATACAGTATAACAAACTGTCACATGGTGTAAAACTTATAGCCGGACCTCAATACTATCAATGCCGCATTGGTCGTATTACAGTGAAGGGGCCAATGTCTCGTTTCAGTGCCCCTTTCTCTAGTCTTACGGTGGATTCAATCTGTCTTTCTCCTCCGCTTCAGTTTCAAGTTTCAGTTCCAATCAAAGTCTTTAAAATCTGCCAACATGGAGACGATTATCGTGGGCGTCTCACTTAGTCAGGGCTCCATGATTAAACTATTACTGTTTTCAGTAGTAAGCTTAACACGTGTCGAGCTGCTGCGGGATCGGACTAAAACATTATCGATGCATGGCAGGGCCTTTTCTGTCGGGTGATCTAACGGAAGCCAAACACTGAGTGTTCCCCATGGAATGCTAGCCCAGAAAGCGTGTCAAAAGAAACCTGAGTGTGGTGAGATCGGAATGAGCTGTCTGAGAGCAGCTGGACTGAAAACTATTGTTTAAAACAAACAAGCAGCAACAGACTTTTTTCTCATAGTTACGAGGCTGTAACACATCACAAAACGTTTCAAACAGGCTGAAAAAAACACCTAGTTAGAGATAAAACACCAAAAGTTTGAAAGAATTCAGACCACTTTTTTTCACGAGTTATATAGTAAACCAACAATTCATGTACAGTTTTGAAATCTTGCATTGTCAAAAATGCATAATGTTTACGACCGTATAAAATTATTAGACAATGGTTACTGGAAAGAAATCACGATCATTGTCTGCATTCGGTTGTTGTTTTTTTTCACAAAATGTAGGAATTTCGATCGAGATGATCACAGTCAAACGCAGAATGTCACTTTAGACGGTAAAAATCAAAACATAAAAATATAAATATAAAAAAGCCGGCTGGTGCTCTTGAATTGATAACTGTTATTGGCACGCTTATATTTTTGCACCTGTGTATGTTTTAAAAATAAACAGAGGATAATTCAGTAGAGCTCTTGGAATTCAGACTTGTGTATGAAAGAAAAAATCTAAATGAATCATTATTATCACACAGTTCGCACTGTTCAACAAATACTTCTGTCTAGCCTTATCTTTGCTCATTCCTCTCATCCTCTCTGTCTCTGTGTCTCTGTCTGTCTGTCTTCTGTCTGTCTTCTGTCTGTCTGTCTGTCTGTCTTCTGTCTCTCTCCTCTCTCTCTCTCTCTCTCTCTCTCTCTCTCTCTTCATCTGTGTGTGTGCGTGCGTGTATGTGTTCGTGTGTGTGTGTGTGTGTGTGTGTGTCTGTAGTGTGTTTGTGCGTGTGTATGTGTGCGCATGTGCTTGTGTGCATGTGCGTGTGTGCGTGTGTGTGCGTGCGCGAGTGCATGTGTGTGTGTGTCTGTGTGTGTGTGCGTGCGTGCGTGTGTATGTGTGTGAAAGTGTGGGTGTAAGCGCTTGTTTGTGTGTGTGTGTGTGTCCACATGTGTGCGTATGCAAGCGTGCGCGCGCTTGTGTGTATGCTACGTTGTATGCACACGTGCATGCGCTAGCTTGTATGAGTTTATTATGTGTGTGCTCGTGAGCTCACATGTGCGTATGTTTAAGTTCATGGAACATAGTGGCAATAAGTAAAACGAAACACACCAACTGCAACATGGTAGGTGTTTTCTTTATCATGGATTGCATCAATCGCCTAAAAACAGTTTTTGTTATGCTTTTTGTCTTAAATCATGCAAATGACCTGTTAAGTCTGGTCGTTCAGAACAATTTCACACACACACACACACACGATCAATGAAGAGAGAGAGAGAGAGAGAGAGAGAGGAGAGAGAGAGAGAGAGAGAGAGTGTGTGTGTGTGTGCGTGTGTGTCAGACAGACAGATACATACAGTCGCGCACACAAAACCGATTGAAAAACTAACAGAACTACAGACAGACAGAACTACAGACAGACAGAAAAACAGACAGACAGACAGACAAACAGACTGATTATCAAATGGACAGATTTATAGAGACAGAAGAGTGGACGAAACCATATCTATTCATAAGGCTAGGCAGACTTCGTTTGGATATTGTTGTGATAGATGACAGTTCCTTGATGAAATGGGCAAAAACTCCCAGTAAAACGAAAAGCAAAAACATAAGACGATGAGTATAGCTCGTAAACAAAGACAGGAAAAGAATGCGACGAAAGGGAAGAAAACCCAATGGAAAAGAAATGGTAAGAAAGAAGAAGAAGATGTAGAAGAAGAAGAAGATGATGATGATGATGATGATGATGATGAAGAAGAAGAACAAGAACAAGAACAAGAACAAGAACAAAAACAAAAAGAACAAGAACAAGAACAAAAACAAGAAGAAGATGTAGAAGATGTAGAAGAAGAGAAGAGAAGAAGAAGAAGAAGAAGAAGAAGAAGAAGAAGAAGAAGAAGAAGAAGAAGAAGAAGAAGAAGAAGAAGAAGAAGAAGAAGAAGAAGAAAAAAAGAAGAAGAAGAAGAAGAAAACAACAACAACAACAACAATAACAAGAAGAAGCAGAAAAAGAGGAAGAAGAAGAAGATGATGATAATGATGATGATGATGATGATGATGATGATGATGATGATGATGATGAAGAATGTGAAGGTACGAAATGAAGGAAAGGGAAAAACATTACACTGTATTGCGTCCCCATCTGAAGTAAATGCATCTGTCACTCTACGAAAACACAAAAAAAGTCTTGTCCCAAAGGTGTGAAACATGAAATGAACACCATCGATTCATAATATAACACCTATTCTCAAGTTCACACGCACGGCCACGGTCCATTTATTCATGCATACGCTTAAAGTCTATTACTCCTGCGTCACTGAAGCCTTTCACAATAATCGTTATTTGCAGTTTGCATGACCCCAGGAAAAACACAAACACATACAGACCTTTGCTGCAATTAACGATTCAATACAACACGTCATCTCCACACTTTGAGGACTCACACTGTTCTCAGTGTTCCAACTGGCCTTCTCAGGGGGGAAAAAAGTATGTTTTTGATTGGCACCAAAAAAAAAAATGTCTGTAAAGCAAGTTTGCACAACGATCCTGATTTTTCGAAAAAAATCTTGTGTATCATTTAAGAACCAATTATTGCGTAAAGACCACCAGTTTATCACATCTCTTTGTGCTGATTTAAAAAAACAAACCACTTTCCGTTCTGAAAAACACATTTTCTGAAGGCGGCATCAAACATCCTCGTGCTCTTTTTTTTAGAGTTTCATTGTCTTTACGGCCTGATTCTTGGTAAAAGGACAACGCACATGACTTGCTTTTATCCTGGTTTGTGAAGACAAAATTGCAGTCCTCGAGGCCTGATTTTCAGCCAAAGATAGATCACACACTACAATGTTCTGGGCTGAACTCTGAAGGAATCACTCTGTCTTTTAGGGATAGGGTAGGGGTGGCGGGACGCACTGCTAAGCAAAAGATCACAACACCTACGCTCGTCCTCGTGCTATAACTTGGTCTCTAAAGTCCAGGCGGCGTCTTGTGTGTCTGGCCTGCCGGTGTGGCCTGTCTGTCTGAGGGAGGAAGAGGACAGGTTAGAGCGGCACGAGTTCTGTCTTGAGCACCCCCCTCCCTCCTCCTCCCTGCCACACCTCCCTTCCGCTACTCCACTCCCAGACTCCACCTTGTCATCGTCGTCATCAAACACGGTCCAGGAAGCTCTGGAAGAGGGGAGAGCCACGGACGGGTCAGGCTGCTGTTGCTGCTGCTGATGTTGCTGCTGCTGCTGTTGTAGTATTGTCGGCTGGTGGTCACAGTGGCAGTCAGGCTGCAGCTGAGTCAAGGGGTCAAAAGAGGACAAGCTGGAACTGATGGAAGCTTCACTGTCAGGGTGATGATGGTGGTGGTGATGATGGTGGTGGTGGTGGTGCAGGGAGGAGTGGGGAGGGACGACCCGACTCCCGCGGGAGCTGAACTTCCTCAGGATGGTGACCTTAGGGGTGACGGGAATAGGCACTGGAGAGGTGGGGGCCGAGTAGGAGGAGGACGCCGCCTGCGCCCCTGACCCGGGCACTGCCAGGTTGGCCGCCGACGAAGACACTTGACTCTGCTTGGGGAGGAAGCTCACCATCCGTGGCGAGGGCGACCTGAGCGACAAGGGAGGGGAGACCTGCGGCAGAGGCCCCTGCGTGGAAGACCTCTCCGGGTGGGAGAAGGAGGACCTGCTCCGGGCAGCGCAGCAGGGCACGGGCTGGAGAAGCCTCAGGTCCTCATCGTCCAGCCCCCTCTGCCTGTTCTCCCCGCACGCCAGGGACCGCCCGCTGCCTGCAGGAGAGCCCAGGCTCCGGTCCACCAGCGTGGGCATGCTGTTGTTCCAGCCCGTGCTGGGCAGGCCCAGGAGAGGCAGGGCGGCGAAGTGCAGGGCGTTGGTGATGAGGGGGCAGCTGGACTGCTTCTGGGAGCCCAGCATGTGGGGCTGCACCTGCAGGATCAGCCCGTTGACGTCCAGCTGGCTGCGCATCAGCAGAGGCATGTTCTGCACCCACCTGCACAGGGCACACCAGAGCGGGTGATGGGGGGGGTGGTGGTGAGCGAAGGAGAGACTGACAGGGAGGGAGGGAGAGAGAGAGAGAGAGAGAGGGGAGAGAGAGAGAGAGAGAGAGAGAGAGAGAGAGAGGGAGAGCAGTACAAACAGAAAGACAGATAGCAGGCTTACATAAGACCAAATACACTTACAGACAGCTGCACATACACACACACACACACACACACACACACACACACACACACACACACACAAGCACAGACACAAACACACAATAAATGCAAGGTGAAATTCTCAAAATTGTAACTTCTGCCTTCTTGTTATCCATTTTATATTTGTTGCGTTACCTCTGGCATGCGCTAATGTTACGGTATCACCTTAGCTACATTCAGTGGGCCCCCTTTTGATTCCTGTTACTCAGGGCATCATGGAGATGAGATAGCTCAGTGGTCGGAGCACTCGCTTTCCCCCAGCCAAGTTAAGCAGCGTCGAACGTGGTTACCAGTTGGATGGGTGACCGTTTGCGCGCCTTGGCTTCAGTACAGTTCCCCCAGTTCACCCAGCTGTAAATGGGTACCTGCCCTCTTTAGGGTCAGGGTAGGTAAAGCAGCGACGGAGAGGAGATGGGCGCCGCCCTCAATATGCTGGCCCTAGAGAAGTGAGGTCTCTGACGCCTCGCTCCCCTACGACCTTATAGGTTATGGGACTCCTTTACCTTTACCTTTTTACTCAGGGCATCACTGATAGATCCTTTCACGGAGAAGAATTACAGTTTAAAGATACAGCTATCCTGACTGGACTGTTCACGCTAGGTTCTGACTGATCCAGTATTGTTCAAACAAAACATTCCATAAATCTTCAAAACCTAAAAAAACATTGTCGGGAATTCATCTCACATTTGAAAGCAGTGCATAAAAAAAGAACCAGCCGTTACAACGGAACCAAAACAACAACAACAATAGTCAGGGGCAGTTTTGTTTTTTCAGAAGAATGCTACAGACAGCGCTGCTACAGGATTTAACGGTGTTAGATCAAGCAGCGTGATAATGCTGTACTTTCCGCTTCCTTTCACAACATATCCTTACATCAACCAGGTTCGTCCTTCAGATACAGGCATCGGCTGAGTTGTTACGCAATTTGAGCAACACTCCAAAAACCGGAACCGTCATAAGCAGGAAACATGACAGTCTTATCTTATGATTCCAGTTTTCCTGTAGAGAGTATAGCGCAACAAACTCTGGGTAGGAACTGGCTAGATCCCCCCCCCCCCCCCCCCCCCTTAAATTGCTCACTATAACTGAAACTGCAGTTCTACAACTTTCCATTCAGGGGCCCGCTAAAATGATCACTGGCACCACACCTAGTCAAAGGAGAAAAGTGTGCTGTCTTTATGGTACACTCCGTGTTTCTCTGAAACACTACCGACCACCTACCTAGCTGTGGCGCGTGCAGAGTCAGCCTGTGAGCAGGGAGGGGGCAGCAAGCACTTGGTGTCTGGCTCCTCCACGTCCACCACCGTCACCCCGGAAAACTGACGGCTGCGGCCCTGACTCCGCTTCCGCCGGTACCTCTTCTTCTTCTCCTTCACCTTCTCACTTCTCCCCGTCTTCCTGCGGGCTCTCTTGGCGCTGCTGCTGCCGCAGCCTCGCTCTGAGTGAGCTCGAGGATCCCCAGCACCTTCTGCCGGCGTGATGGACGTGCAGGAATCGACGACGATGCTGGGTGAAATCAGATCCCCTGGCGGCCTTTCCACGGTGGGTATCTGACGGTAGTCCTGCAGGTGGGGGTGAAGGTCAGACGGGTGCGGGACTGGCTCGGTCTGCCAGAGTCCCGGCTGCATCAGCTGTGGAACGCGCAGGTCTTTAGCGTGTGGAGCGGGGCACTGGAACAGGTAAGGATCCGGGTTCAGGTCATGGTCCTCAAACTCGGCGAAGACCTCGCACACTTCCTTCTCCTTCTGCCTCTGCTGCCGCTTGTTCGACTTGCTCTTCACCAGGCTGATCACCCACTTCTTGATCTTGGTCTTGTACACCAGGTAGACGATCAGCCAGCCCAGGATGCCGCCCAGCACCGCGGCGGTGTGCACGCCCACCTGAGGGTCGTAGGACTGGTAGAACTGCTCCTTCAGCCTGGAGTAGTCCTCGGTGGTCCTCTCTGCGGCGACGGTCACCGCTCCCCCGCTGAGATCCGGGTACAGAGAGGACGAGCTCCAAGGGTCGGGGCTACTGCTGCCGCTGCTGCTGTCACTGTCGTTGCTGTCGTCGGCGGTGGCGGGGCCGGAGACGTTGTAGACGTGGGTGTGGTTGAGAGGGGCGGTGGACTGGGCTAGCTGGCCGCTGGGGAGGCCTGGAGGCCTCGGCATGGCAGTGGTACGGGGCTGGAAATGGGTCCCCACATCCTCGGGCTGCGTGCGGCGTGACGACGCCTGGGCTCTGCTCATCCCGTCATCAGCCTGAGACACACCAGCAGGGTTACTACTGCTTTAGTCACTGCTCCATGCTCAATCAACACTGTGTAGATAGACAATAGGGGTAGGGGGTAGGGGGTAGCGGGTGGGGGTGGGGAGTGGGGGGATACTGAGAATGAGTACGGGGACTAAGAAAGGGAGTTAGAGAAATAGACGAAAGGAAAATGAAAGGAAGAGATATGCGGGACGAGGTGGGGGAATAGTAAGGAAGATGTGGATAAACTTGATGGCTGGAAAACGGAGAAAGACTAATGGTAGGCGGGGAGGTATGTAGATTGAAATGAGTTAAAGTTGTGACAAGGACAAGATAGAGAACAGTGGGACACGCACACACATATGTGCGCGCGCGCGCCCACACACACACAATGCACGCGCATGCTCGCCTGCATGATAGCATAACAAAGACATCATCAACAACAAACCACAATTTTTCTGTTTAGATACAATCTTAACAACAACAACAATATCAACAGCAAATAACAGAAAAAGGACTGAAACCATCACTATCGCCATCCACACCTGAATAAATACAATAACAACAACAAAAAACCCCAAACGACAGCAAACAACAATTCAAAAGCAAAAAACCCCTCAAAAACCAAAAACCAAAACTAACAACAACAAAACCAACTGAAACCACCACCCAGAAAAATCAACATTTAAACACCTGCCAGCAACAAACACACCACATCGCACCAAAACTCACACCACATCATACCAAACCACACCACATCACATCACACCACGCCACATCAAATCACACCACACCACACCAAACCCACGCAACACCGCGCTCAACACTTACACCGCACCGCTACCGCTACCGCTACACCGCACCGCCACCGCGCCGTATTGTGTGAGACGGCCTTTAGCCTATTCCCCAAGCGTCCGATCTCTCAAAGCTGTCTGTGTCATTGCGCTTTTGTAATGGGGGCTCTCATTGTGTGACACGCACGACTAGGGCCATTCGTTAGCTGCCTGTTGCCAAGGTTACTGGCTCTCAGCGTCTGGAATGAGCAGGTACCACTGCCCTTCCGTGCGCGCCTGTGTACGTTTGAGCTTGTTTAAACTTTCGCTGTGTTTTTTGTGGTGGTATTGTTGTTAAAGAAATTGGAATGGGGGGGGGGGGGGGGGGGTGGAGGGGAGGAATGGGTGAAGGGGGGCGTTGGGGTTAGTTGGGAGGGGGAAGGAGTGGGAGAAAGGGAGTTGAAAAGAAGAAGAAGAAGAATTGAGAAGAAGAAGAAGAAGAAGAAGAAGAAGAAGAAGAAGAAGAAGAAGAAGAAGAAGGGAGGTAAAGGGGTAAAGGAGTCCCATAACCTATAAGGTCGTAGGGGAGCGAGGCGTCAGAGACCTCAGCTTCTCTAGGGCCAGCATATTGAGGGCGGCGCCCATCTCCTCTCCCTCGCTGCTTTACCTTCCCTGACCCTAAAGAGGGCAGGTACCCATTTACAGCTGGGTGAACTGGGGGAACTGTACTGAAGCCAAGGCGCGCAAACGGTCACCCATCCAACTGGTAACCACGCTCGACGCTGCTTAACTTGGCTGGGGGAAAGCGAGTGCTCCGACCACTGAGCTATCCCGTCCCGAAGAAGAAGAAGAAGAAGAAAAAGAAGAAGAAGAAGAAGAAGAAGAAGAAGAAGAAGAAGAAGAAGAAGAAGAAGAAGAAGAAGAAGAAGAAGAAGAAAAAGAAGAAGAAGAAGGAGGAGGAGGAGGAGGAGGAGGAGGAGGGAAGAGAGAGGAGAAGAGAAGAGAAGAGAGAGACAATGACAATGACAAATGACAAATTGTTTTATTTCGAGGATAATGAATAAGCACTGATGTGCTTTTTTACATCTAGTCCCCGTCCGTAGGGGTACATCTTAATAACCCAACACTTATTACAGTCTCACAGTAGAAACAAGGGGAAATAACCCTTTCCAAAACAGCCCCCCCCCCCCAACAAACCCCCCCTCCCAACAACACCCCCAAGCAAATAAATAAAAGAAAACCCTAAGAACACCCCCCCAAAAAAACAACACCCCAACCAAAACAAACAAACAAACAAAAGAGAAAGAAAAACCAAACCAACAAAAGAAGAAAAAAGGAAAAAAGAGAAAAACAAACAACAACAAGAACAAAACAACAACAAAAAACAACAAAAATAACAGACAAACCGAACTTAATAATTCCATAAATATAATATATCGATAAATCTAAAATGGTACATATACTTGTTACAGAGAGAGAGACAGACAGAGAGACAGAGACAAGAAGACAGACAGACAGACAGAAAGACAGACAGTCAGACACATCAAAAGGAACCCCGACAGAAAGTGACAGAGAGAAAAACAGACTACATAAATAGGACAAGGAAGGAAGGGTAAAGGTGAACGAACGAGAGAGAGAGACAGACAGAGACAGAGATAATAATAATAATGATAATAATAATATGGAATTTATATAGCGCTGAATCTTGTAAAAAAACAAACAAATCTAAGCGCTTATAAAGACAGGGATAGAGACAGAGACAGAGAAAGAGAAACACACACACACACACTTACTGTGGATAAACAACCAATTATCTATTACGCTTTTGGATGAAAACCCAATTATCACCCAATAACGCATTTGGATACTTTGATCTATCTGGTAGATTATCTATGCATCTTGTGTCCCGTTTTATTATAAACTTTGTCTCCGTTCTAGAATCTATCACTTCGAGCGTTTGAAAATAAACCTGTAGCCTATAAACAAAATCGGTCACAGCACAAGTCAGAAATATCTACGTGATTGCTAATTACAGCAAGCCTATATTCATAGTTGTCCGTTTTGGTCAGTTTAGCACAATTTCATAATATAGTCAACACCAGCAATAGCGTTAAGAACCGACAGTGATGACCAACTGGATATTGACACCGCTGGGACATTTAAAAAACAAAACAACGAGCCTCAAGCACAGAGAGAAATGCGGTAGTGACGTCAACGGATGTTGATCTCAAACGCCATATTTCTTCCGAGGTTAATTTCCGCTGGCGCGATGCGAAGTGAAGCCTCGTTTTCTGTTGTTTTCGGTTGCGTTGTTTGGTTTTGTTTAGTAGCGTCGATAGTCCACGGGGGTATGGTAGCCGCAAGTGATCTATGGTGACAGGTTCCATATTGGAAATGGTCCTTTTCCCCCGCGTGGGGATATCTGGGGCTCTTTCCGTATTTTCTGACATTCCCGTATTTCCGGAAATTCTATGTGACGCAAGGCATTTCCCCTTAACTTTTCAATCATTCCTCTCTCTCTCTCGCTCTTTC
>CM054144.1:29816319-29818819 GCA_028751875.1 Rapana venosa
CCAAAGCTATCTAATGCAAATCAAGCAAAGAAAACCAATCCAACCCAAAGAAATCGTACACAAACCAAACCAAATCAAATCAAACCAAACCAAACCAAATCAAACCAAAAACCAAACCAAACCAAATCAAACACAAACCAAACCACACCAAACCAAACCAACTCAAATCAAACTAAACCAATCCAAACCAAATCAAATCAAACTAAACCAAACGTAACCAAATCAAATCAAACCAAACCAAACTAAACCAAACCAAACCAAAAAACCCAAACCAAATCACACCAAACCAAACCAAATCAAATCAAACCAAACCAAACTAAACCAAACTAAATCAAATCAAACCAAACCAAATCAAACAAAAAAAACCCAAACCAAATCACACCAAATCAAACCAAAGCAAACCAAACCAAATCAAACCAAACCAAATCAAACAAAAAAACCCAAACTCAAACCAAACCAAACCAAATCAAACCAAAAAAAACATAAGTCAAACCAAACCAGACTAAATCAAACCAAATCTAACCCAAACCAAACCAATTCAAATCAAATCAAACCAAACCAAAACCAAACCAAACCAAATCAAATCAAACCAAACCAAATCAAACCAAACCAAACCAAACCAAATCAAACCAAACCAAACCAAACCAAATCAAGCCAAACCAGACTAAATCAAACCAAATCTAACCCAAACCAAACCAAACCAAATCAAACCAATCCAAACCAAATCAAACCAAACCAAACCAAATCAACACCCCCCCCCCCCCCCCCCAAACCAAACCAAACCAAACCAAAACCATTCTGACCATTTCTCCTCGCAGTCTATTCAACATATCCATCCTCCTAACCTCCACCCCCCACCCCCACCCCCCACTCCCACCCCGCATACCACACCACACACACACACACACACACAACACACACACACACACACACACACACACAACACACACTCCTTTCTTTCTTTCTTTCTTTCTTTTAGCAGATATTTTGGTATCTGATTTCTAATCACGACCCCACGATGCCAACGGCTGCTTATCTCAGATGCCATGTATGTCTGGAGATCATTTCCGCACTCATAGTGCAAGTGTCAGCTCCAATTAGCTGCTTATCTTAAAAGCTGACTGACTCCACAAGGCAGACTAGTAGACTGCTAGTATCTTCTATAATGGCTTTATTCATTGTTTGCTCATTGATTCATATTTTATTTCGATAGTGGAATTCAATACTAAAGACTCCTGCTGTTAACGCCAATTTTTTTTTTCCAAATCAGTTATTACACTAATAGGACTTTAACATTTCGTGTCAAAATGAGAGCTATACTGACTCAAGAGTCTGAAGTCAAGAGAAAAATTATGGAAGTTTAAAAATGGGGGAGGGGGAATGGGATGGGCCTGAATGTCGGGATTTCATCATGCCCAGAAAAGTACTTTTAAAAACAAAGAAACGAGCTGATGAACGAGAATGAAAATGTGTTTGGTTTTTGCTCTTACGGTGTGTGTGTGTGTGTGTGTGTGTGTGGTGTGGTGTGTGTGTGTGTGTGTGTGCGCGTGTGTGACATGCATTTTAAACGAATTCAGGACAGTAGACGTCTTTGAGCAGGCTCTAAGGCTTTGCATGCTAGCAATGACAGAATAGGAACATAAACAAATCAAAGCAGCCTGTGCAGAGAATATGCTTACTGAATAGTGAAAAAAACAACAGCAAATGCCTGATACATACTGGGAATATTTGGTTCTCTGACATTTTGATTGTGGTTTGAAAATCAAACGTGAAAAAAATACCTTAAGTACACAAATGCTTATGCTCAGCAGCGGTGAACTCATGGGCAAATGTGATTTATCTGACACACGTTTACAAGGCAACGAGGGGAACTTCTCGCAGCACAACCAGACATGTCTCTGTCAGTGTTGAACGAATTAGAAAGTATCTCCTCTTTTCTTGTCTTTTCAACTGAGACAACAAAGTATACACTGTAGCAAATATTCTTAAAGTCAATCACCAGATAGTAAGCAAGAAATGACCGTTACAGAGCTAGATTGTTGTTGTTTTTCTCTCTCGAAAAGGAAACACCGACATAGAACAGGTAGAGAGGTATATGGGGTTTTTTTCCTCAAAAAGGAAACCTCAACCTCTTTCCCATTTGGCTTGTGTTTTACAAGTTGAATAAACAGCAATAAAAAAGGCAAAGACACAAGATAAACTTTCTTTACAACAAGGAACCTACCTTTGCGTCACCTCTGTGTTTATGTGTGTTGTTTTGGGGTTATTTTGTGCTCCTTTTTATAACTAAAGAAAATAATTATGACAAATCATGAGATCATTAACTTATCAAGCACAGGTAGTAAGATCTGAACCATGTGCATGCAGACCTCTCTAGGATGTCAGCTGAAGATCGTAACCACTTCAGGCATGCATGCGTTCTTTAGCAGGTTCGTTTCACATGCAAAAAACCATTCTGCGGGGTATTTCTACCTCATTGTGCGAAAGCGTCAATAGCCAC
>CM054144.1:29823819-29828819 GCA_028751875.1 Rapana venosa
ACAACCAACACACCCCAATCCACACACCACAACACACACGCACACCACCCCCCCCCCTCCCACATACACACACACACACAAACACACACACACACCCACACACACAACCCACACACACACACAACACACACACTCAAAACACACACACACACACACAAACACAAACACACACTCAACCCCCCCCCCCAAAACAAAACAACACAAAAACACTCACACCCACACACCCACAACACACACCACCACACAACCCCCACCACCCCCACCTCCCCACCAACCCCCACCCCACCACCCCCTCCAAGAACCCACCCACCATTCATTTTACATTCTATTCACGTACTACTGGCTGAGAGCCTATGACGTCACTGGATGCTCATTTCAGAAGCTGAACGGGTCAGGGAATTATTTCCTCCTGGAATTTTCAAGCCCTGGAATCCCACAGGACTGTTCTAGCAGGAGAGGGCCGATAGACCGAAAGGGACTGACCGACAAGGCCTAGGACTAGTTTTAAACCTGTAGCTTGGCTGCTGTTCTAACTGAGCGTGCATATATGTCCTTAGGCTAGTCTGTCTAGTTTGTCTCTGTCTGTCTGTCTGTCTGTCTGTCTGTCTGTCTGAATGTTTGTCTGTGTGTGTTTGTGTGTGTGTGTGTGTCTGTTTCTGTTGCATTGTCTGCTTGTCTCTCCTTCTGATGTGTGTGTGTGTGTGTGTGTGTGTGTGTGTGTGTGTGTGTGTGTGTGTGTGTGTGTGTGGTGTGGTGTGTGTGTGTGTGTGTGTTTCTGGGGGGTTTTATTGTCTGCTTGTCTCTCCGTCTTGTTTGACTGTGTGTCTGTGTCCGTTTGTCTGTTTATCTCTGTCTCCTTCTGTCTACCTGTCGATCTGTGTGTGTGTGTGTGTCTATCTTTGTGTGTGTGTGTGTCTGTGTGTCTGTGTGTGTTGTGTGTGTGTGTGTGTGTGTGTGTCTGTCTCTCTCTGCATTATCTGATGTCTGTCCCTTTTTCTCTTTTATCTTTACTTCTTTTTCTCCTTACACCACACACACAATATTTAGTATTATATATTTATTATGATATATATATTATATCATAGTTATAATATATATCATACATACATATAATCACATACACACGCACACTGCGCACGCTCACACACAAACACACACACGCACACACACACACACTTCTCACACACTACACTACACACACACTACACACACATTACATTGTCCTCCACCTCCCATTCCCTCGCCATCCCCCTTGTAATTGTGTTTAGGGACTCGATCTTTTGCAGCATCTCCTTGACAAATTCTGAACACCCTCGTCAAATTTCTGCTTGATCAAGATTGACCGAGTGAGAAGGATATCATTAGGCAATCTGATCGGGGAGGATTGTGACCAATTTGACTGAATTGGAGTTAAAAGTTTTTGTACGTGAGCATGAGCGCACACACGTGCTAGAATGACGAGGGGTAGTTAACGTGTCGAATTGTTCTTTCTTTTAGTGTTCTGTGTTGGGTCTTATTCGCTCTCATATTATTGCACAGCATGCACAGACAGCGAGAGGTTCTTGATTTTGAGGGGTAGGGTGAGAGAGTAGAAGAAGTGTGTGTGTGTTAGTGTGTGTGTATATGTGTGTATGTATGTGCATGTGTGGTGTGTGTGTGTGTGTGTGTGTGTGTGTGTGTGTGTGTGTGTGTGTGTGTGTGTGTGTGTGTGTGTGTGGTGTGTGTTAGTGTGTGTGTGTAGTGGTGTGTATAGTGTGTAGTATGTGTAGAGTGTGTGTAGTCTCTGTGTTTATTGTGTGTGTGTGTGTGTGTGTGTATTGTGTGTGTGTGTACGTGCGTACGTGTGTTGCGAGGAAGAAAAAGAAACAGATGTAGTCAGACGGACAGACAGAGTCAGTCTTCTATTAGTCAACTTGCCAGTCTGTCTTCGCGTTGTGTGTGTGTGAGTATTTGTGTGTGTGTGTGTGTGTGTGAGTTTGTGTGTGTTTGTGTGTGTGTGTGAGTTTTTGTGTGTGTGTGTGGGGGGGGGGGATGTGACAGTTACCACTACCTCTCTGTCTCTAACCTTCCAGCTGACGTGAACATCAGTGCAGACTCCACTCCCCTCAAACGTCCTTCGGATGAGACTATAAACCGAGGCCCCGTGTGCGAACGCACGTAGAGCATCTTGCGCACACGTTAAAACCTGTTCCGCTTTTCGGAAAAGTAGGCCATGTGTGCCGGTGGGAACAAATGACAAAATTGACAAAACCGCATAAACACAGGGACTAGATATAAAAAAGCACTCCTCGAAATAAAAGAAAGAACACACTAAATAAAAAAATAAGTCAATAGATAAGTAACTCTCTCTCTCTCTCTCTCTCCTCTCTCTCTCTCCCTTCTCTCTCTCTCTTCTCTCTCTCTCTCTCTCTCTCTCTCTCTCTTCTCTCTCTCTCTCTCTCTGTCTTACTTCGCCTGTGTCCGTCTTGGTCTGTGTCTGTCTCTATCTAAGAATGGGTGTGTCTGTCTTTCTGTATATCTCTGTCTCCCTTTCTCCCTGTCTCTTTCTGCCTCTCTACCTCCCTGTCTCTGTCTGTCTCTTTGTCTCTGTTTCTAACTCTGTCTCTCTGTCTCTCTCTGTGTCTCTCTCCCTGTCTCTCTTTGTCTCTCTCTATATATACTCTGTCTCTGTCTCTCTTTCCCTCTTCCCCCCTCTCTCTGTCTCTCTCTCTGTATCTCTCTGTCTCTCCCTGTCTCTCTCTCTATCTCTCGTCTGTCTGTCTGTCTCTGTTTCTCTTTCTCCCCCTCCTCCTCCCCCCCCCCCCCCCTCTCTCTCTATCTCTTTCTCACATTCTATTCTCATATCTCTTTATCCCTGTAATTGTATTTCGGGAACCGATTTTATAGACCTCCTTAACAAACCCTAGACGCAGCCTCGTCAAATTGTCCCTTGATAAAGATTGACAGACTGAGAAGGACATCATGAACACAATCTGATTTGAATGGATTGTGACCGACTTGATCTAATCGGCGACAAAAATGGGTTTGCATGTGTGCATGAGTGCGCACGCACACACGCACACACGCACGCACACACGTGCAAAGGAGGACATGGGGGTATTTAACGCGTTTTCGGGTGTGTGTTTTTTTATATATAGTTTTCATTAAGTATTGTTTTTTAATGAATTTCTTACTGGACCCGATACACACACACACACACACACTCTCTCTCTCTCTCTCTCTCTCTCTCTCTCTCTGGTTTTTTTTGTGTGGGGGTGTTTGGGTGGGTTTTTTTCGTTTACTGTGGGAGTATTAGTATTGGGCTCATTATTGTTTTTTTAAAATTGTATTATCATTTATACCCTAAGGGCGGGGGACTTCGATGTAAAAAAAAAAAGCACATGAGTGCTTATTCATTATCCTCGAAATAAAAGAATTTGTCATTGTTCTCTGTCGTCTGTCTGTCTTCTGTCTCTTCTGTCTGTCTCTTCTCTCTCTCTCTCTCTCCTCCTCTCTCTCTTCTCTCTCTCTCTCTTCTCTCTCTCCTCTCTCTCTCTCTCTCTCTCTCTCTCCTCTCTCTCTCTCTCTCTCTCCTCTCTCTCTTCTCTCTCTCTCTCTCTCTCTCTCTCTCTCTCTCTCTCTCCTCTCTTCTCTTTTTTTTTTTCTCTCTCTCTCTCATTCTCTTCTCTCTCTCTATCTCTTTTCTTTCTCTCTCTCTATCTCTTCTCTTTCTCTCTCTCTCTCTCTCTCTTCTCTTTCTCTCTCTCTCTCTCTCTCTCTCTCCTCTCCTCTCTCTCTCTCTCTCTCTCCTTTCTCTCTCTCTCTCTTTCTCTCTCTCTGTCTGTCCCTGAAAGAAACCGTTAAGGGCTAGCTACGTTCTAGTGAACAGCTTGGCAACCAGCAAGGGACAAGCTGAGAGAGCACTCACAACGCAGGGCAATGGGGTTGTCATCTCCTTGATCGATCAGACCATACCATACATAGCGACTGAGGCCAGGCTAGGATAGGCCAGGCCAGGCTAGGCTAACCTAGGCTAAGACAAGGAGCATGCAATGCAATGCATGCCCGGAGTATTGGTTCTACCGGCTGTCCAAGTGTGTTTACTCTGGCTGCTGATTCAGAGAGAGAAAGAGAGAGAGGGTTGGGGGGGGGGGGTTAAGGTTGGGAGAGAGAGAGAGGGAGAGGGGGATGGATAGATAGAGGGAGAGAGAGAGAGAGAGAAAGAGAGAGGGAGGAGAGCTCTGAACTCAGAGTTCTCCTGCCTCTCACTTTCCCTTTCTCTCTCTATCTCTCTATATATCTATCCCCCCCCCTCTCTCTCTCTCTCTCTTTCTTTTTCCTGAGAGAAGCAGAGACAAAGACAGAGAGAGACAGAGAGACAAGGAGAGAGAAAGAGAGGAAAAGGTGGATGGAGAGACGGAGAGACAGAGGGAGATAGGGAGATGACAGAGTCAGAGATCGACAGACAGACAGACAGACAGACAGACAGACAGACAGACAGACAGAGATAGGCAAGACAGGCAAAAGACAGAAAGATAAAAATTGATGAAGTATGGTAAAGGTAAAGGTAAAGGTGTCCCATAACCTATAAGGTCGTAGGGGAGCGAGGCGTCAGAGACCTCACTTCTCTAGGGCCAGCATATTGAGGGCGGCGCCCATCTCCTCTCCCTCGCTGCTTTACCTTCCCTGACCCAAGAGGACAGGTACCCATTTACAGCTGGGTGAACTGGGGAAACTGTACTGAAGCCAAGGCGCGCAAACGGTCACCCATCCAACTGGTAACCACGCTCGACGCTGCTTAACTTGGCTGGGGGAAAGCGAGTGCTCCGACCACTGAGCTATCTCGTCTCCTTTAACTTGTGTCAGGATTATAAAAAAAAATTTTTTTAGTGAAGGGTGAAAGAGAAACACAAATGCAAAAATAGGAAGATGTGTGTTTGTATGCACAAGCCTGCCAGCACAAATGCATGCGCCTTTGCCAATTTGATGCAGAGAAATCGACTGTTATTAAGAGCAGTATA
>CM054144.1:29843819-29848819 GCA_028751875.1 Rapana venosa
GTGGAGGCACTACTGAAGATTTTACAACCAGCTTCCTCCATCCCCGCGGTCCTCTGCTTTCCGTAGCAAATTCGTTCTGGAGTTTTGTGTTTTCGTCCTCGTTGTTGTTGCTGTTTTGCATGCTAGCCGATGGTGATGAAATGAAACAATGATTTTATTTTAAATAAGGATTTTGATCATAAAAGGCTCCATTCTGTGCTTCCTATCATACACAATTCATCCTGGATCAACCAGAACCTAGAGATACCGACTCCTGCAGTGCTGGTCAAGTCATTAGAGCAACAACACTCTCAAAATCGAATGTTGTAAGTTGGGTGATGCTGTTGATCCACCCTCAAAATGAGCCCATCGCAAATTCCCTGTAGTAGGAGTCACCCTGAACCTGAAAAATACAACACTACTTTGCCTGGGTTTTGTTTGTTTGCTTGTTTGTTTATTTTGTTATTTGGTTGTACCTAATCAAGGCATGGGCCGGATTAAAAAAAAAAAAACCAGTATGTGAAGGCTACACCCTTCAGATCCAAAGATCTCTCGTTCTCCCCCTCCCCCCCCCCCCCCAACTCTCGCTCTCTCTCTCTCTCTCTCTCTCTCTCTCTCTCTCTTCTCTCTCTCTCTCTCTCTCTCTCTCTCTCTCTCTCTCTCTCCCCCTCACTCTCTCTCTCTCTCAACACTGTGTAAAAATCAAAACGTATCGATTTCCTTTGGAAACCTTTGTCCATGCCCGCGAGATCGCTGTGCCATTTGGTCACAGTATTTGTTACTCAGTCGGTGGCCTTTTATCTGGCTGCTTGCAAATTACACACACACGCACACACACACACACACACACACACACACTCTCTCTCTCTCTCTCTCTCTCTCTCTCTCTCTCTCTCTCTCTCTCTCTCTCTCACACACACACAAAACACACACACACACACACACACTCACACACACACACACACACACACACACACACACACCACACACACAAGAGTTGCTTCTTATAAAATTCACTTTAAAGTTAGCAAAACACTAAACACTCGTTACAAGTTAATATACTTGAAATCGGGTAAAAGATTATTTTTCTTTAAATTTCAAAGGTTGATATTATGTGTTAAGACAAAATACCTGGCCCGAACTTTTAGTCTGACATATTATGAACTGTGGCAATGACAATTTGGCTGAGCACACTGCAATATAGCAGCATACCATTCAACACAACACAACTCAACACAAAACAGTACACTACATTGCAATGCAATACACTGGACTGACATTGCAACTCAACTTATAACGATAGAATACAATGCAAAACACTATACAATGCATTGCAATATATACAATACAGCCAAAATAAAACGCAAGACATGCTGTACCGTCATGCAAAAACACACAGCATACCACCCCCATGTGTAAAACGGCACTGAAGAACACTATGCAAAACAATACAATGCAGAAGAAAATACACTTTGACAAAACCCCTTTTACCACACTTTAATACAAGACCATCGCAATACTGCTCAACGCTACATTGCAACTATACTCAATTCAATGCGACTATACTCAGATTAATGCAACTATAATCGAATCAACACAAGACAATACACTATATCGCACTTTCATACAATACCATCGCTACACTGACCTATGTTAGGCTGCAACTATACCCAACACAACGCAAGACCATACGCTGTACCACACTTTCATACAATACAATCATTACACTTCTCTGTGCTATGCTGCGACTCCAATCCACGCAATGCAAGACACTACACTACACTACACTACACTACATTGCATTTCACATCACTGCAAAACACTACACTACCCTACATTGCATTTTACTACACTACACTACACGGCACTCCACTCCACCACTCCACTCCATTCCACTCCACTCCACTCTACTCCACTACAAATCACACCACAGCACAACACAACACAGCAGGATGCAACACGATGTAAACAAGCATGGTTATATCTATGACCCAAAAAAATGGACACTGTTTTCCCCAAGCTGAGAAAAGCATGGCTACGCACGTACTCCAGAGTGCTACGACCTCTCTGCATAATTACTGTCCACCCACATAATTCACAATAATTTCTCTTCGCTCCCTCACAGCCCGGCAAACCCGCTAATGAGAGAGCGCTGTGTACAGAGAGAGAGAGAGAGAGAGAGAGACAGACAGACAGACAGACAGACATACAGAGAGGCAGATAGGCAGGCAGACAAATAGACAGGCAGACAGAGTGAGTCAGACAGATAGACAGACGGACAGACAGACAGACTGAGACAGACAGACAGGCAGGCAGGCAGACAGATAGACAGACTGAGACAGACAGACAGACAGAGTGAGTTAGACAGACAGACAGGCAGGCAGACAGACAGGCAGACTGAGACAGACAGACAAGAGTCAGACAGACAGGCAGGCAGATGGAAAAAACAAACTAAAACAGAGACAGACAGAGGACAAAGACAGAGAGAGAGAGAGATATAGAAAGAGAGAGAGAGAGAAAGAGAGAGAGGGATGTAGAGAGAGAGAGAGAAAGAGAGAAAATCAGAGAAAGTGACTGAGAAGGGGTAGACAGAGAGAGAGAGAGAGAGAGAGAGAGAGAGAGAGAGAGACAGAGAGACAGATAGACAGACAGTGCCAGAGACAGACAGACAGTGACAGAGACAGACAGACAGAAAGACAGATACAGCGAGAGACAGAGACAGACAGTAAGACAGTCAGTCAAACGGACAAAGAGATGAAGACAAAGACTGACAGCTCTCCAGAGAGGAGTAGATAGGTGGACAGGCAGACAGGGTGAAGATCAGCGCTAATACCGGCCCCACTAAGGAAGAAAACGAATCCTTCTTAAGTAAGGGTCCGCCCAGTTCCGCCCATCACAGAGCCTCTGATTAATCAAAAACAAGATGTCTGCCCAGGTGGAAAAAGGGGCTTGCCTGGTCACAGGGAGGACGGGATAGCCTAGTGGTTAGAACATTGCGCTCGCACTCTGACGACCCGGGTTCGATTCCCGTTCAAGGGGGATATTTTCCCCTGGAGTTAACATCAGTGCAGAACTTCACTCTCCCCAACAGTCCTTCGGATGAGACTATAAACCGAGGTCCCGTGTGCGAACGCACGCAGAACATCTTGCGCACACGTTAAATCCTGTTCCGCTTTTCGTAAGAGTAGGCCATGTGTGTGCCGGTGGGAACAGATGACAGAATCTACAAAACCGCATACTCACGGGGACTGGATGTAAAAAAGCGCATAAGTGCTTATTCCATTATCTTCGATATAAAAGAATTAAATAAATAAATAAACAGGGTACTACACAGCTGTGTTCAGCTACTTTCGCACATTGGAACACGTTTTTCCCCCAGGGACCTGTCAGTATACATAGCATCCCCACCTTCTGGAAAATCTGTGCTAGGAATTCCCTCTTTTCTATCTCTCTCTCTCTCTCTTTGTTTCTGCCTTGTTCCTTTTCTTCTTGTCACCTCCTTCTCGTCTATTTTCTGCCTTCTTGGTCCATTCTCCCGCCCGCCTTTTTTTAACCAGAAAAGACTTAAAAGGTAACATGTTTCTCCCATAATGAAGTTGGATATGCTAGGCCTGATTTGTCAGGTGCTTAACGACAGTGTGACGCATTTTCGCTCACATGACAGACAACGCATGCATGCGCGTGTATGTGTATGTGTGTGCATGCGTGGGAATGCTGAACGCAGTTTTACATCAAAGGAAAACTAATCATATAGCCGAGTCATCAGGGGGCTTCATTTCATTCCATGATGTAGTGTACTTGTTTGTGTCTGCGGAAATTATCAGATTCTTTTCCCCTGAGATTAACGTGCTTGTAGCAAGAGTGGTCAGAGCACCCGCTTTCCCCCAGGTAAGGTAAAGTAGCATCGAGCGTGGTTACCACTTGGATGGGTGACTGTTTGCGCGCCTTGGTTTCAGTACAGTCACCCAGTCCACCCAGCTGTGAATGGGTACCTTCCCTCTTTAGGGTCAGGGAAGGTAAAGCAGGGAGGGAGAGGAGATGGGCGCCGCCCTCAATATGCTGGCCCCTAGAGAAGTTGAGGTCTCTGACGCCTCGCTCCCCGGCGACCTTATAGGTTATGGGACACCTTTACCATTACTTTTTACCACGAACACAGACAAGGGCAAGGAAAATGAGATAGAACGTGTGAAGACTGGGGCGAGATAAAAAATTATTGATGAAATAGGAGGAGGGTGAGAGAGAGAAAAAACAAGAAGAAGGTAAAAGATAAATACTGGGACAGAGGAATAGAGGTAGAGAGAGAGAAAAGGGTGGGAGAGAGAGAGAGAGAGAGAGAGAAGAGAGAGAGAGAGAGAGAGACAGACAGACAGACAGACAGATAGACAGACAGATATACAGACAGACAGACAGACAGACAGACAGACGGACGGACGGAAAGCCGAGGAGAGAGAATGGAGACAGAAAAAGACAAAGACAGACAGACAGAGCGAGAGTGAGAAAGGTATACGCGCATGCACGTGTGTATATACTACTGTGTGTTCTCTTTCTCTCCACCCCCCCCCCCCTCTCTCTCTCTCTCTCTCTCTCTCTCTTTCTCTTTCTCTCTCTTTCTCTCTCTCTTTTTCTCACTTTCTCCCTCTCTCTCTCTCTCTCTCCTCTCCTCTCTCTCTCTCTCTCTCTCTCTCTCTCTCTCTCTCTCTCTCTCTCTCCCTCTCTCTCTCTCTCTGTCTTTATCTCTCTTTATCTCTCTCTCTGTCTTTCTCTCTTTTTCTCTCTCTTTCTCTTTCTCTCCCTCTCTCTCTTTCTCTTTCTCTCTCTCTCTCCCTCTCTCTCTCTCTTTCTCCCTGTCCTCCTCTCTTTCTCCCTCTCTCTCTGCCTCTCTCTCTCTCTCTCCCTCCCTCTCTCTCTCACACACACACAAATACACACACAAACACACACACAAACACACACACACACACACACACACACACACACACACACACATCCTTCAGTCTCAATTCTCAACACACGAGTGGACG
>CM054144.1:29853819-29866319 GCA_028751875.1 Rapana venosa
CCGTTCCCTTCGTTCAGCCGCAGACACTTTGTGCTTTCGAACACCCAGATTCAAACAAACCACTGTTGGCCATCGCTCCTTCTCTGTTTCTGGTCCATCCACCTGGAATGACCTCCCTCTTTCACTTCGTCAAAAGCCTTCACTTGATTCCTTCAAATCCAGCCTCAAAACACACTTATTTCCTACCTGAGACTTTCCCCCCACATATCTGTCCCTAATTCCCTACAGCATCTTTCACCTTCTAAGTGTTGTTCCGTGTGTGTGTGTGTGTGTGTGTGTGTGTGCGTGCGTGTGCGTGCGTAGTGCGCGCGCATGGATTTGAAATCTGTTGCTCATTATGTTTAAGGAGAGTTGCATGCCTGTAAATGATTGAGTGCAAGCGCTTCGATTTGTTTGTTTTTTTACAAGATTCAGCGCTATATAAATTCCATATATTATTATTACACACACACACACACACACGCACACACACACACACACATATATATATATATATAGAGAGAGAGAGATAGGTAGACATATATATATATATATATATATATATATATATATATATATACATACATACATGTATATGTATCTCCCTCTCTCTCTCTCTCCCTCTCTCTCTCCCTCTCTCTCTCTCTCTCTCTCTCTCTCTCTCTACACACACACACACACACACACACACACACACGCTTTTTGTTTTATTTGTCTCTTAACGTCAAACACCTACACGTTTGGGCGTGGTGGCGTCAAACAGCCAGTGGGCGGATCTGAGGGGGATGAGGAGAACAGGGAACTATTTCAGGCTTTGGGCTGATCTCACTTCAACTTCATCAGCGCACGGCTTCAATTAACACCTGCCTTCATAACTATGGCAATCTGTTTATTTTGTTTGTTTGTTTTTTTGTTTGTTTTCTTTGATTTTTTGTTTTGGTTTTTGGTTTGCATCATCTCATTAGCACTTTCAGCTCTTTTACACTCTGACATGAAACGTAGACCTTAGGTTATGGTTAACACGGATTTGTTTAGTGAATGCAGACGAGGAAGAAACTATGGAATTTGTTTGTTGTCGTCTTTGATTTTACGTCTGTTCACTCTCATTGATATTTACACGGCATGGATTGTTTGTACAGTCTATTATTATAGCTAATTGAATTGATGCTCGTAATAATGTATTCATGTTGATGATAGGGTTTTTTTTGGCCAACATTGAATAAACACCACTAAAGAGGAAAAAAGGCAGCGAGAGAGAGAGAGAGAGAGAGAGAGAAGAGAGAGAGAGAGAGAGAGTCACACAGGCAGTTAGAAACATACTTAGGGATAAACACGGACAGAAAGCGACAGAGACAGACGCAGAGACACAGACAGACACATCATATGAAACAGTGACGTCAACAAAGAGAAAAAAAAAGAATAAATGAGTGATCTTTATTTTCCAAGGGTTACAGAGAAAGAGATACAGAGAAAGAGACGAGGAGAGAGAGAGAGAGAGAGAGAGAGAGAGAGAGAGAGAGAGAGAGAGAGAGAGACAGACAGACGACAGACAGACAGAGACAGAGAGACAGACAGACAGACAGACAGAAAGACAGACAGACAGACAGACAGAGACAGAGAGATAACGATAACGATAACGAAATTTTATTTTCTGAGGGTAATAGAATAAGTACAAGACTTTTTTTTTACATCCAGCCCTCGAGAGAGACAGTGACAGAGAGACAGAGACCGAGAATCTGACATACAAATTGTTACGTTTTTTAACTTCGGCTTTATTTCAGTTTTAGAAGAAGAAGGTAGATCTATAACTGGCTGTGAGAAGATTCCTATAAAAATAGACGCCACACCTATCTCCTGCTGGAAATCTCTCAATAATGTGTGTGTGGAGCCTCAGAGTTATGCAAGACATATTCCTCTTTCAGGAAGACAACTAGCATCGACATAAACTACAGTCTTTAAACATGCAACATCTATTATCTGCATGCATTTATATAAGAGGATAAGCACTGGCAGATCCGAACTATTAAGAAAGTTATAAATATCCCCCAATTTCATTCATTTCTGAACGAGCAAGTAGTTTTTGCCTTTTCTGCGTGTCGAGAAAACTCTCTAGAATAAATAATATGTTATTCAGGGGGACAGGAGAAACTCCACCCCACAAAGCGCGTGGCGCTAGCGTTTTATCTGGGAACTGATAAACCAGTGTCCAATGACAATAAAGCTGGGTTAGGGAAACGATATTCAATCTACAACTCGTCAGGCATCTCTCATTCTTTCATGACTGGAATATTACAATTCTCTTTTGGCTGGTCTGCCAGCATCATCAATCCACTCCCTTCAACTTATACAAAACTCTGCAGCTCGATTAGTCCTCAGAAAGAACAAATCTGAGCACAGTACCCCTCTCTTGCATTCTCTCCACTGGCTGCCTTTGCCACAAAAAGTAAACTATAAGATCAGTACTCTCTGTTACGAATGTCTCCAATAAACAGCACCCTCTTACCTCTGTGAATGTCTTGACTTGTACACTCCTTCTCATTCCCTCCGCTCTGCTGCAGATACCTTGTGCCTACAAATACCTAGATTCAACCAATACATCGTCGGCCGTTGTGCTTTCTCTATTTATGGTCCATCCATCTGGAATGACCTTCCTCTCTCTCTTTGCCAAAAGCCTTATGAAACTTAAAAATCCAGCCTCAAGACATTCATTTCAAAACTAAGATTTTCCTCTCCTGTTTCATCTCATAGTTGTCCCTGCCTTCAACTGCCGAAATCCCATCACCTTACCAAAGTGTATAACCTTTATGTGTGTGTAAGAGGAAGATTGAAACATAAAAAAGGAAAATAAAAACTTAGAAAAGAGAAATGCTTGAATCAACATAATGAATATGAAAACGAGGTAATCAGAAAAATGAAAAAAAGCTTCAAGAAGAAAGGCTGTGACGTACAAAATTGGAAAGTTGAAAACACGGTTCATTAAATATATGAATAATTATATAAAAACAATAAAGCATGTTTCTGAAAAAGTCATTTTAAAGGGAAAATGTGATTCAGAAGGCTGGAAAGTGAAAATCGGAAGAAAAAAAACCCTGGCAATTAAAAACGTGAAAAAATAAAACGTGAAAAATGTCAGTTACAAAAAGAGAAGCTAGGGAATAGGAAGAAAATTCAACCAAAAGAAAAAAGTGTGGAATGTGAAGATAACTGGAATAAGCAAAGTAGAACAGTTAAGAAATAGACCAGAAAAGTGGAACGTTGAAAGAAATTAATAAGGAAGCTTAATGAAGCATCTCTCTCTCTCTCTCTCTCTCTCTCTCTCTCTCTCTCTCTCTCTCTCTCTCTCTCTCTCTCTCTCTCTCTCTCAATGTCATGCATAATTTCCTTGTCTATGAATAGGTTATATATGTCCATGTAATTTGCTTGTTCTTTTTTTTTTGTTACCTTTTGTTACGTTGTTTTTATTCGTTTTTATTTTTGGTTGGTGGGGATTGTTGTTGTGGTTGTTGTTATCCTCTTTCGTATTATGATTCTATCCTCTAATAAGGGCGGGAATTGAATGTAAAAAAAACACCCAACGTGTGTTACGAGTGTTTACTCATTATCCTCGAAATTAAAAAACCCATTGACGTGACTTGGACTCATGCGTATCCAAGACTCAAAGAGTGCTTTATTATCTCAAGAGAGAAATCATGCAGCGTTCATTAATGCGTATGCGAATGCGTGTCTGCTGCACTTTGTCCCTCCTCCTCCTATGATTATAAGCTAGCTTCATCACGAGGTTAGTCTGTATGACACAGCAGGTGGCATGAACCGACTTTTCAGGTGACAGGACTGGGTCGATCAGTCTGCCTGCCAGGTGTCAAAAACTTGGTGTTAGGGCTACGTTAAAAGTGCACCTCTGTCTGTCTGCTGCCTTCCTTTTCGTTTTGCTTCGTTGTGTCATTCTATTTTTTCTTTTACCTTGACACCCGAAGCATACTACTGACTTTTCTTTTAGTTTATTAGTTTGTTTGTTTGTTTTGTTTTGGTTTGGTTTTTGTTTTTACTTTGCTTTTGTTTTGTCTTTTTTGTTGATTTTCAGGGGAGTTTTGTGTGTTTGTTTGTTGTTGTTTTGTTTTTTTGGGGTTTATTATTTTCTTTGATTTCTTTCTTTTGCTTCATATTTTTCCCTTTTCTTTCTCTTAACTTTTCGTTTCACTCATTTTTTCTTTATTTTTTCCTTTCACTTTCTTTTTGGTTCGATTTTATATTTCTTTTATTTGTATGCGTGGGATTTTTGTTTCTTTCCTTTTTTGTTCGTTCTGCCTTTCTTTGTTTTGTTGTTGTTGTCGTTGGGTTGTTGGGGATTTTCCCCGCCGTTTGGTTTTCTTGTTTTTTTTATTGCCTTCGATTCTAACCCCTCCTCCCCCCCTTTTTTTTTACCATGTTGGTGTTTTTCTTTCTTTCCTTTCTTGATTGATTTTCTGTCTTTTTTCTTTCTTCTCTTTCTATCTTAATTTCTTTCATTTTCCCCCCTTTTTCTTGTCTTGTTATTCCAATATTTTCGTGTTTTTAAAAATTGTTTCCGGCAATCGATTGATCTGTCAGTCTGTCTGTTTGGCTGTCTACCTATCTATATAATATCTATCTGTCTATATCTTTTCCCTTCCTTTGTTTTTTTCTTTTGCTTCTTCTCTTTTTTCCCCCTCTTTCTTTCTTTCCCGTTCTTTCCCTCTACTTCTTCGTCTTTCTCTTTGTGTTTTATCTTCCTTTTCTTGCTGCACAGTCTAAAAAAACCAATATGAATGTTGTTTTGTATTTTGTTATTTTTATTGTGTTTTTAAATCAGATTTTTGTTCTCTTCTTTTCTTTTTCGCTGGGTTTTTTTTTTTTGCTTGACACTTTTTGTCATTCAAAACAAAGACCTGTTTCCTTTTTTTCCTATTGTTTCCTTTTTATCTTTGCTTTTTTTTCTTCTTTTTTTCTTTTCTTCCCAGACTTCCTATGATTTTTTTGGTGGTCTTTATAAGCGAGTCAGTTTTGTTGCTGCAGATGGGTTTTTTAAATCTTAGTCTGCGGTTTCTGGAAGTTTTTTTTTTCTCCTGCGTTTTCTTTTTCTTTTCTTTTTTTTTTTTAAACACTTTTTCCTTTGCCTTAGATTATTTCTCTTATTTTTTGGTTTTTTTACATTCTTCCTTGTTCATGTTGGGCTTTTTTTTTCTTTCGCTGGCAAGACACTGTTGTTTATTTCTTGTCACGTGCCCTCCATTGTGCATTGACATTTATTCATATTAGTTTACACTTTCATAGGTTTTATGATCTTGAATGTACGTGTCACACATTTTGTTACGGGAGAGACAGAGAGAGAGAGAGAGAGAAGAGAGAGAGAGAGAGAGAGAGAGAGAGAGAGAGAGAGAGAGAGAGAGAGAGAGAGCGACAGAGACAGAGACAGACAGAGACAGAGAGACAGAGAGAGACAGTGTGTGTGTTGTGTTGTGTGTGTCTGTGTCTGTGTCTATGTGAAGACGTTTCATCTTTATACAAAAAAAGTGCTACACTCAGCTATGTAACGTGACAGAGAGACAGACAGAGGCAGAGGCAGAGAGAGTGGAGGGGAAGTGTGTATGTGTGTGTGTGTTTGCGCACGCGCGCGCATGCGTCTGTCTGTGTCTGTGTCTGTGCATGCGTGCGTGCGTGCGTGTGGATGCGTGGGCGGGCGTGTGGGCGGGCGTGTGTGTGTGAATGTGTGTGTGTGTGTGTGTGCATGCATGTGTGTGCATATGTGTGTGTGTATCTGTCTGTCTGCTGTCTGTCTGAATGACTGTATGTCTGTCTGTGTCGGTGTCTGTGTGAAGATGTTTCATCTTTATACACACACACACACACACAAAAGAAGTACACTCTGATAAACTATGTAACGGGACGTACAACAATTTCTTCTATCGATAGCTCATCTTGAACACCTCCGAGTGTGCCTTCCTTCCTTCCTTTACACCAGAAGCCAAGGAGGGACATCGAAGCAAGCGAAGAGTGTGCGTTCTCTGTATCCCCAAAGAAAACCGATGGTCATTATCCCATGCAGCAAGCATGCAAAGAGGATGACATCCGTTTTACTGGGCTGCAGGATGGGGGATCCTGGCTTTTCTACTGCCTTTTCTGGGGAAGGGGCGTGCAGTGGTGGAAAGGAATAGTGTTTGGCCCTGTCGCCAAAAACTGTAGGCCCTCCTCCTTGAGAAAAGACCCTGGGGGGAAAAAACCTACGAGACTTGTCTCTTTTTGTGTGTTTTTTTCGAAGATCAAGGTATTTTTGTCATGGAAGTGGGTACGAACAGTGTGTGTGTGTGGGGGTGGGGGGGTGTAAGTGTGTGTGTGTGAGTGTGTGTGTGTATGTGTAAGTGTGTGTAAGTGTGTGTGGGTGATGTGTGTGTAAGTGTGTGTGTTGTGTGTGAGTGTGTGTATGTGTGTGTGTATCTGTCTGTGTCTGTGTGAAGATTTTTTCATTTTTAAATACACAAAAAGTAGTACACTCAGCTATGTAACCAGGCAGAATTTTCTTCTATCAATAGCAAATCTTGACGACCCTGATATGTAGATTCCGAGTGTTCTTCCTTTACACCAGAAGCCAAGGAGAGACATCGAAGCAAGGGAAGAGTGTGTGCTCTCTTTTTTCCCCAAAGAAAACCGATGGTCATTATCTCATGCAGCAAGCATGCAAAGAGGATGACATCCGTTTTCTGGGCTGCAGGAAGGGGGTCCTGGCTTGTCCACTGCCTTTTCTGGGGAAGGGCATCAGACTGTGGAAAGGAATAGTGTTTGGGCGCCAAAAACTGTAGGCCATCCTCCTTGAGAAAAGGCCCTGGGGGGGGAAAAACCGACGAGACTTGTCTCTTGTTGTTTTTTTTCGAAGATCAAGGTATTTTTGTCATGTAAGTGGGTACGAACCGTGTGTTTGTGTGGGGTGGGGGGGGTGGGGGTGTAAGTGTGTGTGTGTGTGTGTGGTGTGAGTGTGTTTGTGTGTGTGAGGTGGTGTGTGTGGGTGTGGGATGTGTAAATGTGTTGTGTGTGTAAGTGTGTTTGTGTGTGTGTCTGTGTGTGTGTGTGTCTGTGTGAAGATGTTTCCTCTTTATACACACACAAAAAGTAGTACACTCAGCTATGTAGCCGGGCAGAATTTTCTTCTATCAATAGCTGATCTTGACGACCCTGAAATGTAGATTTCGAGTGTTCTTCCTTTACACCAGAAACTAAGGAGGGACATCGAAGCGAGCGAAGAGTGTGCGTTCTCTTTATCCCCAAAGAAAACCGACGATCATTATCCCAGCAAGCATGCAAGAGGATGACATCCGTTTTCTGGGCTGCAGGATGGGGATCCTGGCTTTTCCACTGCCTTTTCTGGGGAAGGGGCAGACTGTGGCAAGGAATAGTGTTTGGCCCTGTCGCCAAAAACTGTACGCCATCCTCCTTGAGAAAAGGCCCGGGGGGGGGAAAAACCGACGAGACTTGTCTCTTTTTTTGTTTTTTTTTCGAAGATCAAGGTATTTTTGTCATGGAAGTGGGTACAACAGTGTGTGTGGTGTGTGTGTGTGGGGGGTGATGGGGGTGTGTGTGTGTGTGTGTGAGTGTGTGTGTGTGTGTGTGTGTGTAGTGTGTGGTGTGTGTGTGTGTGTGTCTGTGTGAAGATGTTTCATCTTTATACACACAAAAAGTAGTACACTCAGCTATGTAACCGGGCAGAATTTTCTTCTATCAATAGCTGATCTTGACGACCCTGATATGTAGATTCCGAGTGTTCTTCCTTTACACCAGAAGCCAAGGAGAGACATCGAAGCAAGGGAAGAGTGTGTGTTCTCTTTATCCCCTAAGAAAACCGATGGTCAATATCCCAACAAACATGCAAGAGGATGACATCGTTTTCTGGGCTGCAGGATGGGGGATCCTGGCTTTTCCACTGCCTTTTCTGGGGAAGGGGCACCAGACTGTGGAAAGGAATAGTGTTTGGGCGCCAAAAACTGCAGGCCATCCTCCTTGAGAAAAGGCCCTGGGGGGAAAAAACCCATGAGACTTGTTTCTTTTTGTTGTTTTTTCGAAGATAAGGTATTTTTGTCATGTAAATGGGTACGAACAGTGTGTGTGTGGTGGGGTGGGGTGTATGTGTTGTGTGTGTGTGTGTGGTGGTGTGTGTGTGTGTGGTGTGTAAGTGTGTGGGTGTGTGTGTGCTGTGTGTGTGTGAAGTGTGGATGTGGTGTCGTCTTGTGAAAGTTCATCTTATACACACAAAAGTAGTACACTCAGACTATGTAACGGGCAGAATTTTCTTCTATCAATAGCTATCTTGACACCCTGAATGTGATTCCGATGTTCTTCCTTTACACCAGAAGCCAAGGAGAGACATCGAAGCAAGTGAAGAGTGTGTGTTCTCTTTATCCCCAAAGAAAACCGATGGTCATTATCCCATGCAGCAAGCATGCAAGAGGATGACATCCGTTTTACTGGGCTGCAGGATGGGGGATCCTGGCTTTTCCACTGCCTTTTCTAGGAAAGGGGCGCGCAGACTGTGGCAAGGAATAGTGTTTGGCCCTGTCGCCAAAAACTGTAGGCCCTCCTCCTTGAGAAAAGACCCTGGGGGGAAAAAACCTACGAGACTTGTCTCTTTTTGTGTGTTTTTTTCGAAGATCAAGGTATTTTTGTCATGGAAGTGGGTACGAACAGTGTGGTGTGTGGGGGTGGGGGGGTGTAAGTGTGTGTGTGTGAGTGTGTGTGTGTGTGTGTGTAAGTGTGTAAGTGTGTGTGTGAGTGTGTGTGTAAGTGTGTGTGTGTGTGGTGTGGTATGTGTGTGTTCTGTCTGTGTCTGTGTGAAGATGTTTCATCTTTATACACAAAAAGTAGTACACTCAGCTATGTAACCAGCAGAATTTTCTTCTATCAATAGCAAATCTTGACGACCCTGATATGTAGATTCCGAGTGTTCTTCCTTTACACCAAAGCCAAGGAGAGACATCGAAGCAAGCGACGAGTGGGTTCTCTTTTTTTCCCAAAGAAAACCGATGGTCATTATCCCAGCAAGCATGCAGAGGATGACATCCGTTTTCTGGGCTGCAGGATGGGATCCTGGCTTTTCCACTGCCTTTTCTAGGAAAGGGCAGCAGACTGTGGCAAGTAATAGTGTTTGGCCCTGTCGCCAAAAACTGTAGGCCCTCCTCCTTGAGAAAAGACCCTGGGGGGAAAAAACCTACGAGACTTGTCTCTTTTTGTGTGTTTTTTTCGAAGATCAAGGTATTTTTGTCATGGAAGTGGGTACGAACAGTGTGTGTGTGTGGGGGTGGGGGGGTGTAAGTGTGTGTGTGTGAGTGTGTGTGTGTGTGTGTGTAAGTGTGTGTAAGTGTGTGTCGGTGAGTGTGTGTGTAAGTGTGTGTGTGTGTGAGTGTGTGTATGTGTGTGTATCTGTCTGTGTCTGTGTGAAGATGTTTCATCTTTATACACAAAAAGTAGTACACTCAGCTATGTAACCAGGCAGAATTTTCTTCTATCAATAGCAAATCTTGACGACCCTGATATGTAGATTCCGAGTGTTCTTCCTTTACACCAAAAGCCAAGGAGAGACATCGAAGCAAGCGACGAGTGGGCGTTCTCTTTTTTTCCCAAAGAAAACCGATGGTCATTATCCCAGCAAGCATGCTAGAGGATGACATCCGTTTTCTGGGCTGCAGGATGGGAGTCCTGGCTTTTCCACTGCCTTTTCTAGGAAAGGGGCAGCAGACTGTGGAAAGGAATAGTGTTTGGCCCTGTCGCCAAAAACTGTAGGCCCTCCTCCTTGAGAAAAGACCCTGGGGGGAAAAACCCTACGAGACTTGTCTCTTTTTGTGTGTTTTTTTCGAAGATCAAGGTATTTTTGTCATGGAAGTGGGTACGAACAGTGTGTGTATGTTGGGGGTGGGGGTGGGGGGGTGTAATGTGTGTGTGTGTGTGTGTTGTGTGTGTGTGTGTGTGTGGTGTGTGTGTGTGTGTGTGTGTGTGTAGTTGGTGTGTGTGTTGTGTGTGTGATGTGTGTGTATATCCTGTGTGTGTGCATGATAATGTGTCATGTTTTTTGTGTGTGCATTCGTGGTATGAGTGTGTCTATGTGTTGTGCGTAAGTGTTTATTTTGTGTGTGTGTGGTGTGTCGAGCGCGCGCGTGGTGTGTGTATGTTTCGCCGTGGTTCGATGCAGTGTGTGTATGTAAAATGCAGTCTGGGCTGCAGAGGTCCTGGCTTTATCATCAAACTGCCAAACAGAGGTCGACAGCACAAGACCTTAATGAACATGATTTTGTCGTGATGCAAGTGACAGTCACGCCAACCGAAAAGAGAGAGGGAGAAGAGACACGAAGACAGACATACCAGGAAGACAATATAGACACAGAGACAGACAGGCAGCAGACGGAGGGAGATGGACGGGCAGACAGAACAGGGAGAGATAGGAGGGGGGGGGAGAGACAGAGACAGAGACGCAATACAAAGCAATACATTTCACGAGGATATCGATCAAAGCACAAAGACTTTTATTTTTAAGTCAGCCTTTAACAGACACAGAGAAGACAGAGACAGAGACAAAGAGAGAGAGATGGAGGCAGACAGGGAGACAGAGAGACAGACATACAACAAAAACAGACAGAGACAGACAGACAGACAGACGGACTGGCACAGTGAGAGAAAATTAGAGAGAGAGAGACGACAGACAGACAGACAGATAGACACACAGACAGACAGATAGATAGACAGACAGATAGAGACAACGAGAAAGGCAGGCAGACAGGGAGACAGGGAGACAGATACACACACACACACACACACACACACACAACACACACACACACACACACACACACACACACACACACACACACACACACACACACAACACACACACAAGTGAACCTGATAAATGGCCTGATATGATTGAGCTTGTCTTCAGTCATAAATATCAGTGCGGCAACAGCTGGTATCCACGAGGAACTAGCTTTCTCAACAAACAGTACATTGCATTTTTCCTTTCACAGAAAAGTCATTTTTGTCATGAATAGAATTTTATATATATATATATATATATATATAAATGAAAATATTTTATATATATATATATATTATTTTATATATATATAAATATAGAGAAATAGATATAGATATAGATAGATACATAGATATTTATTTGGGTGTTTTTTTAAATGATTGGCTTTCTTATTGACTGCTTGATCGATCGTTCGATTTACTAATTGATTTCTTGGTTGATTAGATGAGTGGCTGAGTGGTTAATCGATCGACCGATTGATAGGTAAAAAAGAAAGAACTTAGTGAAAAAACAATGGTCATATTCCTCAGTCGAAGCACCTTTGTGTTAAACCTGACAAGTTTATGTATGTAGAAAACAAATGAAACGTATCACTCTGCATCGGCTGAGGTAACGAAAGAAGATGATGAATTCTGGTGGCATTATAGGGTGTTCCTACCATCAACAGCAGTGAGAGAGACAGAGGAGATGTGAAAAAGCATGAATCTCTGAAAATCCTTCCCTGTCCGTTTTGCATAACGCAGAGATTGGGAAAGTATTTCTGCTTTGATTTTATGCATTCCAAGTACATTTTTCTGCATAAATGGTATTTCTCATTTTCTACACGAACTAGACGAAGCTGTTTGATATTAATTTATGTAAAGACATAGATACGAATCACTCAAATGCAAATTGACGCACGTTTTCAGATCTTTCCAACTTTGTAAATATTTCTGTTCTTGAAATAAAGAATGCAAGGCTTAGTCCTGCATGTTTGTCATAAGCATGTAGATTTGTTGATTTCTTTTAAAGCATTTCTGTAGTTTCAAGGAAACAACCATCTTACTCATTCTCATGCCCCTTCCCTGTACAACTTGTGCTTTTAACAAACATCTGAGAAAACATATATGTTCTGTTCAGCGAAAAAAAAATCGTTTAAAATGTACACTACTATATGACCATCACTTCTCCATTTTAGACATAAACATTTCTTTACAGGTTAGATACTGTAACATCAAACTCTCCCTGTATGCCTTCTTTTGTTTTCGAAAGGCAATAAGATCATTAGGTTATGATGTGATTTTGTTGGTGAATAACAGTTAAATGTCTTATTTTCCATTTCTAAACTAGAAAAAAATTTCACCTGTGAAATCAAATAAACAATAAGAGACTAAGAACAGAAACTTGTTGCACTCCTTGAAGAAACGATACAAACAACACGAATAATACTTCTTATTACAATACTCTACAACAGTCCCATACGTATCTGAAAAGACCTGACAATGTTGCATTTCCCAGCAAAGTTTTGCTTTGAGTACTGCCATTAAGCCTGTTTGCAGAATCAAACGCCTTTCTGAAATCAATAAAGGTATCCTAGAAACTTACTGTTTCAGTACCCAGTTTTAAACCATCGTGTATAGGCTTCAACGAAACCATCGTGTATAGGCTTTAAAACTGGATCAGGACTATAACAACTTTTTCTGAAACCCCTGGTTTATTTTGTGTGTGTTTTGTTTTG
>CM054144.1:29868819-29871319 GCA_028751875.1 Rapana venosa
GCTTTGATTGGTTGCTGTACAATATTCAGCGCTATATAAATTGCATGTGTTGTTTTGTTGTTGTTATGACAATGATGACGATGATGACGACGATGACGACGTCGACAACAACTACGACGACGACGACGACGACGATGATGATGAGGAGGATGAGAAGAAGAAGAAGAAGAAGAAGAAGAAGAAGAAGAAGAAGAAGAAGAAGAAGAAGAAGAAGAAGAAGAAGAAGAAGAAGCGCTTTGATTTGTTGCTTTACAAGATTTAGCACTATATAAATTGCATGTGTTGTTGTTGTTGTTACGACAATGGTGACGACGATGACGACAATGATGACGTCGACGACAACGACTACGACGACGACCACGATGATAGTGATGATGATGATGGTAATGATGATGATGATGATGATGATGATGATGATGATGATGATGATGATGATGATGATGATGATGATGATGATGATGATGAAGAAGAATGATAGAGGCACAAGCAAGTAACATACTTTTATTTTTCACCCGACCGTTGCTCTGAATAGGGATGTGTGTGTGTGTGTGTGTGTGTGTGTGTGTGTGTGTGTGTGTGTGTGTGTGTGTGTGTGTGTGTGTGTGTGTGTGTGTGTGTGTGTGTGTGTGTGTGTGTGTGTGTGTGTGTGTGTGGAGAGAGAGAGAGAGAGAGAGAGAATGGGGGGCGCGGAGAGAGACAGACAGAATAGGGAAGGGGGGAAGGCGGAGAGGGACAGACAGACAAACAGACAGACAGAGAACAGAGAAGAAAGATATTTCTAAAGTCGTATCTGCAGTACTACTTGCCAAAGTCAATCACAAGTGGGTGGGGAAACTTTTTTCAAGTTACGAATGTGGGACAGTCGTCCAGTGTATTTTGGTATTCCTCGCTAGCGGCGTATGTCATCGATTGTTTGTTTTGCTGCCCCATCTTCAGTGACACTCGTGTCCCACTGCTCCTCACACGCCGCTCATTTCAGTCTCTCTGCCTCAGCCACGCCTTGGCTCTTCGTGTTACAACCTCCAGGGTCTGGAGTCCACGGGGAGCTTCTAGATGTAAGGCTGCTGTGAGGCAACCGGCCAGAGGTGCCCCGCGTTCCTGATGGGTCACTCGGGTGGTGTTCAGTGGCGCCTGTTCTGAGCTAGCGTACGTAGAGCACCGCTTACTGATCCCCTTACTGACAACACTAATGGCTAAGTCGCACAGCCAGACTTGAATGAGAGGCACACCAAGGGTATGACCACCACAGTGTCAATTCAACGACATTTTCCTATGGACCTCCAACCCCAAGGGCGCTGAAACTAACTTACCACAGGTACAAACATGAATACGGAACCCGAAAATCAGATCACCATGAAAACAGTGCTTTCATGGCCACACAACCTGTGACAAATTTCTTTTATAAGGATCATGATTATCATTTTTCTCTACCCAAAATGAACTTTCGCTATGCACAGCTTTGTGATCTTAAAAAACAACTAAGATCCATTGGAGACTCCTGATTCTATCCGTTTCACATGTGCGCATGCGCATTTATATGCCTTATTCTTCCAGCCTCACGTCACTGTTTGACGGGGAAAACATGATCGTTCTCTGCAGCACAAATACACAGGACGCACAGGACTTTACTTACATCCACCAAGAACGTAAGCAGGCCTAAACAGATTCTTGGTCAACTGCAGAAACCCAGTGTTATGAGTAGGTCATAGGTGGGAACGGATGACAAAATTAACACAACCGAAAAAAAGCACATGAATGCTTATTCCATTATTCTTGAAATAAAAGAAGAAAAGAAAAAGAAAAGAAAAGAAAAACATTGTTGCAATCCATTCAGAAATTTGACCACTAGACAGTCAAAGGAGAGTGAAAGTATCTTTTTTTGAATTTTAAATTCTTTCAATTTTACTTCGACCCATGTCGTCTGTGTCCATGTCCCATTACAAAGCAAAGCATTTGCGATGCTGCTGCTATAATCTTCATTAGTATTTAGAAATAAGTGCAAATTCATTATTATTCGTGTCTAGGAAACCAACGTGAATACGTCGTCTTTCTTGCTACCTTTTGTTTTTTTGCTGTGTGTGCATATACAATAATTTGAACTGTAAAAGAGGTCTATTAACAGGATCTTTTACGCCTGTATTTGAGTTTCAGCAGGTGTGTATGCATTAAAGAGAAGAAAAGGGCACTGAAAGGTTGGCGTGTGTGAGCTGAATAAAGGATTATTAAAACCGTCATTCTAATTTACCATAAGTTACAGACAGAGGGGAGAGAGAGAGAGAGAGAGAGAGAGAGAGAGAGGAGAGAGAGAAGAAGAAGAGAGGCAGACAGACAGAAGCAGACAGACAGACAGTCAGAAAGACAAACAGACAGACAGACAGACAGAGACAGAGTGACAGACAGAAAAGACAGACAGACAAGTAGACAGATAAGACAAAGTAGACAGACAGACAAGACAGGCCAGGCAGACAGACAAGTAAACAGCCACAAAGACCACAAAAAA
>CM054144.1:29881319-29883819 GCA_028751875.1 Rapana venosa
CCGTCAATGTCATCTGCGAAGCGGAGGTTTGTGATCGTTCTGCCACCAATGCTGACTGATCCTTCATGATGTTCCAGTGCATCAGCCATGATTCTCTCAAGGAAGATGTTGAAAAGAGTGGGTGAGAGTAGACAGCCCTGCCTTACTCCAACTGTTGTTCGAAACCATTCTCCAATGTTGTTGTTGTAGTACACTGCACTGGTGGCCTTGCTGTACAGCTGTTTGATGACTCTGATCAGGTTTGCATTGATGCTGTACAAATTCATGGTTGTCCACAAAGCTGCATGCCACACCCTGTCAAATGCCTTCTTAAAATCGATAAATACGTGGTAAAGGTCTTGTTGATGTTGAAGGTACCGCTCACATAGTATTCTGAGGTTGAATATCTGTTCTGTTGTGCTGCGCCATGCTCTGAAAGCTGCTTTTTCCTCAGCAATGATGGTCTCTGCTTGTGGCTTCAGTCTATTCAATATTATCTGCAGCATGACCTTGCTTGGGTGGCATATGAGGCTGATTGTGCGGTAATTATGGCATTGTTGTAGATTTCCTTTCTTGGGAAGGGTGATGATGAGTGACTGTGTCCATGGTGTTGGCCATTTTCCTGTCTGTCAGATCTTGTTGCAGATTCTTAGTAGGGCGCTGATCATGGCTTCCCCTCCAGCTTGAACCAACTCAGCTGGAATGTTGTCAGCCTCTGCTGACTTTCCCTTTTTCAGCGATCTGACTGCTGTTTCCACTTCTTCTCGGAGGATAGGGTGACTGTCTGTGTCTTTGCTTGCTGGTACATTAAGGACTTCTGGATCTCCTGCGGTTCTATAGTTATACAGGTCGAAGCAGTATTCTGTCCATCTGTTCAGAATATCCTGGTTGTCATTGAGACACTTCCCATTTTTGTCTTGGATTGTTAAACCTTTTCCCTGTTTTGTGCTAGTCAGGTCTTTCACCAGCTGATATGCTTTCTTGCTATTGTTTTTCTTGATGTTCTCTTCAATGTCTTGGCACTGTTCACCGATCCATTTCTCTTTAGATACCATACTTTAAAAGTCCATGCATGAAAAGACAGATTTCATTTCAGACATGAGCATTTCAACAAATTAAGAGAGACCCCCAAAAATCAGGCAAAAAAACCCCCCACCGAAACAAAACAAAATCAGACGTGAAAATAAGTCAAAGAAAAAAAGTCAAACAATCCAAGAAAAGAAGCTTAAAAACAAAACAAAACAACCCCATTCATCAAGAATGGACCTAATATCAATTTCGCTTTCAAACCCGCTGCAGGCAATTCTCTCACCCCCTTTCCTAGACACTGACTCACTTCGGATGAGACTATAAACCGAGGCCCCGTGTTCGAACGCACGCAGAACATCTTGCGCACACGTTAAATCCTGTTCCGCTTTTCGGAAGAGTAGGCCATTGTGTGCCGGAGGAAACAGATGACAAAATTTATAAAACCGCATACACACGGGGACTGGATGTAAAAAAGCACATGAGTGCTTATTCCATTATCCTCGATATAAAAGAATAAATAAATAAATAAATAAATCAGTCCATACTACTTCAGACAGAGACCATCTTGCAATGAGGTGCCACATTGCTGCAAGCCCCAAAATCAGAGAATACTGTGGATGGACTGAACTGTGCTGTAGCTCAGACGCTATGTAACTTTTCTGTACTGTGTCAATCAATGACTGGCTTTTGCGGGTAGTAATGATATGTAATGGAACGACTTGCTACGGAAAGCAGAGGACCGCGGGAAGTGGAGGAAGCTGGTTGCAAAATCTTCATTAGTGACCCCACGGTCCAAGGGACTGCGGGATAGATGAGTTGAGAGGTGAGAGTGATATGAAGATTCCAGGGGATATGTTCCCCTCAAGTCTTCTGTGAAGGAGAAAGTCAGCTACGGCCGAAGTTATGGATGATACATACATACCCAGCATGCATCCTACGACATCAAGAAGAGTGGGCTCTGCCAGGTTCCAGTTTTCCCACGATAAACTGCATAAGCATTTCAGTACAGTGCCCCAACCACTCCCTTGGGAGCTAGTAAGAAAACATGTGTGTGTGTGTTTTTCTGTGTGTGTGTGTGTGTTTCTCTGTGTGTGTTTCTCTCTGTCTCTGTGTGTGTGTGTGTGTGTGTGTGTGTGTGTGTGTGTGTGTGTGTGTGTGTGTGTGTGTGTGTGTGTGTGTGTGTGTGTGTGTGTGTGTGTGTATGTGTGTGTGTGTGTGTGTCTCTCTCTCTCTCTCTCTCTCTCTCTCTCTCTCTCTCTCTCTCTCTCTCTCTCTCTCTCTCTCTCCTCTCTCTCTCTCTCTCTCTCTCTCTGTGAGTCTGTGTGTGTGTGTTTGTGTTTGTTCGCGCGCACATGTGTGTATGTTTGTGTCTGTCTGTTTGTGTGTTCCTGTGTGTGTGTACGTGTCTGTCTATTTTTTTGCCTGTCTCTCTTGCCTGTCTGTGTCTGTCTGAGTCTGTATAACTGTATGTCTGAAATAGCTGTTTCTGTGT
>CM054144.1:29893819-29931319 GCA_028751875.1 Rapana venosa
TCTCTCTCTTCTCTCTCTCTCTCTCTTCTCTTCTCTTTTCTTTTCCTCTTTTTTTTTTGAGAGCATGGTGCAAAAAAGCCCTGAGCTTATCCATTTACTCTCAATAAAAAGTTCGAGTTCGAGTTCGAGTTCGAGTTCTTCTCTTCTCTTCGGATGAGACTAAAAACCGAGGTCCCGTGTGCGAAAGCGCAAAGAACATCTTGCGCAAACGTTAAAAACCCGTTCCGCGTTTCGGAAGAGTAGGCCATTGTGTGCCTGTGGGAACGGATGACAAAATGTACAAATCTGCATACAAACGGAGACTGAATGAATAAAAAAGCACATGAGTGCTTATTCCATTATTCTCGAAATAAAAGATTAGATAAAATATGATTAAATAAATAAATGAAAACTCTCTGTCAATGTGGTTGGGAGAAAGAGTCTTATACACACAACAACAACAACAACAACAAATATCAATCTGCATCTAACGGTCAGAAGAAGAAAAAAAAGAGGCAACTGCATAACGTGAAGACGAACAAGAACACACACACACACACACACACACATAAAAGAAAAAAGCCAAGAAACAAAACAAAAAAACAAAAACAAAACAAAAAAGATCTGGAAGACAAAAGTCATCCTTAGCAAGGCAGAGCCTAGTGCAACCTTCATTATTAATTCACAGTGGCGCCCCCTCACTCAGCAGGCAAGGGGACATTACTCTGCGGGGCCCTGGCATCACAAAAATGAGGTCACGCGGGCAGAAACAAATTGCACGTGCTGGAAGGGACAGGCCTGGTGTGCCCAGGCGACTTGTCTCCCCTTCCACCCAGCTAAGCATTGGATTGTTCAGCTAATAAAACTGCTTTCTTTCAAAGAAAAATGTAGTTTCATAATCGGGATTTTTCAAAACGAATTTGTGTAGGCCGAATGGAAAGGGGAAGCAATGCATTCAGTGTTGTTGTTTTTTGTTGTTGTTGTTTTTTTACGTAACACATGTGAAATTGCAAGTAGGATGCAGTATTTGGCACTTTATGTCGATTGTGATTTTTAATTCATGTTTTAAACTGTTACTAAGTAGATAAAGAACAATCATTGAAGAAGCCAGAACCGTTCACTTAACACTAAACGATTTTGCTAATAATCGTGATTGTTCTTGGGGGGGGGGGGGGGGGCGTTGTTGGGTGGTGTTTTTTTTCTAAAACGTTTTCCTGTTTTGCTAGATGTTTCAGTCTGCAGTTTTTCCATCTCAAAGAAATAATGTACAGACAACTCACGCCCTAAAAAGCGCATTTTACATGTAGAGAAGTATGCAAAATGGTGTACAGAACGCACGCACGTACGAACGCACGTAGGCATGCACACACGCACACACACACTCACTCAGACACACACACTCGCACACACACGCACACGCACGCGCGCCACCGCGCACACACACACACACACACACCGCATGCACACCCACACACCACACACACACACACACACACACATCACACAACAAACAAACAGAGCAAAGACAGGGCAACACCAAAGTGATGGAGGAGAAAGGATTGCAGAAAGAAGAAGAAAAAAGGAGAAATGAAAAAAAACCGAAGCCAACAGAACGGACATACCACACTAGATCCTTTAAACGTCCACAGCTCATCAATTCAAAAGAAGTTGAGAGTGCAGAGGACTGGAAACGGAGATTTCAGCTCTAATTCTCCCCACCCCACCCCACACCAATGCCCGATGATGCCCAAAGTACGTCATAATTATGTACATAATTATGTACATAATTATGTTCCTGACCAAACTGCAGTTTTTGATTTGTTACCATAAAAAAATGAGTCACCGGTGAAGAAAAATGACAGATAAATTGTCAGGCTAAATATCTTATTTTATAGGAACAGCCAGTCGTACAGAACATGAAGAGGCCCTGGCTTCAAACACGTAAACTAAAGTGGTACGGGCACGTCACACGAACATCTGGACTGGCCAAGACTGTCCTACAGGGAACAGTACAAGGAGGGAGACGAAGAGGCAGACAGAGAGAAAACGATGGGAAGACGACGTTAGAGAATGGACTGGCCTTGAGTGGAACGACTTGCTACAGAAAGCAGAGGACGGCTGGGAGTGGAGGAAGCTGGTTGCAAAAGCTTCATTGGTACCTCCACAGACCATGGAACTATAGGATGGTTGAAGGTGAAGAAATCATACAAGTTTTTGAATCGTTGTCAAATTCAAGAAGCAATGAAACAGTCTGCTGGACACTATATATATTGGAAACCGTTTTTATTTTTCGCTTTTGTTTCCTTAGACCTCCCAGTGCGGCTTGTACGTGCTGTTGGGTTGGGGATGGGGGGTGTTTGTTTTGGTTTTGGGGTGTGTGGGGTTTTTTTCGGGGGGGGGGGGGGGGACGGGAGTAGATTATGCTACATTTATTGAGTTTATTTATTTTTCTTTTTTTACTAAGTTATTAGTATTTTGCGTGCACATATTGCAAGATGATTATTATGTCCTTTGCTTTTTGTTTTGTTTGTTTGGTAGGTTTTGTTTTTCTTTTTGGTTGAGTTATTCGGCTGTTTTACTTTGTGTGATACTACTTTTCTACCTTCCTCACTCCAGTTATCCTGCCTCATCACCCTAGCCATACCCACGCTTGTCGTTTCGTGTTTTCAAGGCTAGAGGTATAGTGACAGCTTATCAATGTTACGTCACCGTTAAGCCACCAACCAGAGGTGTCCTGCACTGCTGCTAGGTCACATAGATGATATTTAGTGGTACATGTGCTTAGCCCTCATACCCAAGACAATCTCCTCTAATACCCTTGCTGACGACAGTATTATCTCAATAATGAAACCCTACTTTGTGGAAGCATTACAATTTTCATCTCCAATTGTCAAGCCAAGTCAAGTCAAAAACGCTTTAATCATCCCATGAAGGGCAATTACAATACTGACAGGCACATCATAATCTAGAAAGACACAAGACACATTTTCCATATTCTTCATTCACTGTCTGCTTTTAATGGTCCACGTCTTCACGTGCATACAAAAATATGGACATGGACTGGAAACACATTAATCTGATCATGAATCTTATGGCAATGTTCTTGTCGTTCAGGATGACATTTTAGTACAATCGTCGCAGCTGTGGTTTATGCTCTTCTGGGGAATTCTTCGTACTTTAATCCTTCACCCCATGCTATAGCTCCTACGTATTCAAAAAATACGGACAGTCTCAATTTTGTTTTGTCGCCTATGGAAATATCAAGGCTCATGCGATTGGTGTTATTTATTATCAACTGGCCTTTCTCTGCACTGATCTGCATGCCATATGCCGAAGAGGCTTCATCACGGTGATTTATCAGGTTGAACAGCTCTCGCTCTTTTCTATCAAGGCTGTCAATGTCGTCGACAAAACATCAGTTTGCAATTGTCCTTCCTATAATGCTGACCGTCTCCTCATGGTCTTCAAGAGTGCCAGTCATCATTCTCATTAGAAAGATGTTGAAGAGGGTGGGGGTGGTGGAGGAAGGGGTGGGGGAAAGGAGCGGGGAAGCAGACATCCTTGATGTACTCCAATTCAAATCTGTCTAAAATCTCAAGTCCACCACTTACTGACTGTCACCCCTGTCATACCAGTTAAGAAAAATCAATCTTCACCCCTACTCCCCCTGTCTCAGTCCTCTCCATAACCCACACACCCCCCACCCCAACCACAACCACCACCACACACACACCACCACCACCACTACCACCAATACCACCCCACTACCACTACCACCACCATACCACCACACTGAAGCAATACGTATATCTCTCTCCGTTAAGTGTCTGATCGATCTCCTATAAGATGGGAAATTCAAGTCAAGCGTTTGACAGGTTCAACAGAAAACCGCTACAGTTTTCATAAGGAAATAAACCCATCCTGTGTCAGACTGCTGTGTGGATAATAAAGGGGTGGAAGACAGTAGTGTCAAGAGGGTAGGTAGGTAGTTAGGGGTGTCACAAACACTGATAACTACTTTGTGCCGTGTTTTGTTATATTGTGTTGTGTTGTATGGCAGTTATCGTTGCCAAAGATTTTTTTTGAGGGGGGCGTAAAATTTCGACTGTTTTTTTTATTTCTAGGAAGAAAATCTTACCACACATAGCTCGATGACAAGCACTTTTTAGATAGTTAGTTGGGTAGTTAGGTTAATTAGTTAGTTAGTCAGTTAGTCAGTCAGTCAGTTAATTAGTTAGCTGGTTAGTTAGTTAGTTAGTGAGTATGGGTGCGTGTGTGTGTGTTCGCGTGTGTATACAGAATGTAATTAAAACTTCTTCTTTTTAAAATTTAAAAAAACAAACTAAAAGAACATGTCAAACAAAAGCAGACATAATGGAGAAGAATAGAAAAATCAATCAAATCCTCAAAATAATGCCAGGCAAGAAATGCAAGCACCCTTCAAGACAACATTATGGAAATGCCGTGATTTCAGTAATCTAGTAATAAGACTCTTCAGCAATGATCAGGACTAGGTAAACAGACAACCGTTTCATATTTCTGACCTGTTCTAAAGAAAACGAATTCTATGGAGATTTTTGTTTATATCAATAATGACATAGGAGAAAACAAACGAATATCAAGAGATGATGGATGCAGAGAACTATGGCACCCATTTATCCTGTTGTCCCGTGATTTAGATCTGAGAAAAAATTAGATGTCAATGTTGGGGTAAGCGTGTTAAGACAGTAGCTGTAGCAGCAACAGCAGAAGCAGCAGAAGCAGCAGAAGCAGCAGCAACAGCAGAAGCAGCAGCAACAGCAGAAGCAGCGGCAGCAGCAGCAACAGCAGCAGCAACAGTAATGGCAGCGGAAGCAGCAGCCACAGAAGTACCATAATCACCACAGTCATTCCTATCATAGTAAAAGCACCATTCAGTTTATGAAGCTAGATACATTTTTTTTTTAAAAGCAATAGAAAGCTTCACAGCCCTTCAGAGGAGACTATAAGCTGAATCCCCGTGTGCAAACGCACGCACAGCATCTAGCGAACACGTTAAAAACCCGCTCCGCCTTTAGTAAGAGTAGACATTGCGTGCCGGTAGAAACGGGTGACAAATTAAACACGTACACACACATACACACACACGCGCGCGCGCGCGCACACACACACACACACACACACACACACACACACACACCGTCTAAAATCACTAAATGTGAATAGACGCTAAACTGAAGATATCACACACACACACACACACACACACACACACACACACACACACACACACACACAGGTGTCATGTGTACAGGTGTCGTGTTTCGACACCATCTCCGAAGTCGAAATGCTGCTACCTGAATGTTTGGGGAAGGGGGGGGGGGGGGCAGGGCGGGGAACGGTCGCATATACAAAATCTCACCATTGGTGAACCTCGAAACTCTAACCGAAGATAAAAAAAAAACTTTAAAAAAAAAACAAAGCTGAAAAGAGAAGCATTCTTGATCTTACTAACAACCAAGTGTACAGTAACTTGCAGCCAGTTGACTCTTCTGTTTAGATGCTGAAGTTTAGCGAAGTTGTCTAGAGGTAACTCGCCTGTCTAGAAACCGAAAAGTCCAGGTCAGAAGTGTGCGGTGGTTTGATCCCCGTTTGAGGCCCAAAACTTTTCCCACCATCCGTTTTATTATCATTTTTTATTTTTATTCTTTTGTATCGAGGAAAATGGAATAAGTACTTATGTGCTTTTTTACATCCAGTCCCCGTGTGTATGCGGTTTTGTAAATTCTGTCAACTGACCCCAGGGGTATTGAGTGAGCCTCATGTTTGAACATTGAAATCTCTACAATCGAGTTTGGCATTTAGAATCCTACGTAGCATTCATTTAGTTATTCATTCACACATACACACACACACACACACACACACAGACGCACACGCACGCGCACACACACACACACACCACACACACACACACACACACACACACACACACACACACACACATACAGTACAGTGGCATTTACAGACACATATATTAGTGAAATTCGGTGAAAGCCTAAGGGCGAGAGGATAGCCATTCCATGGTCAATAAGCTGGTCTCCTTGATTAAATTTTCACAGGATAGGGGAAAAAGAGGAGAAAAAAAAGAACAAGCTGAGTAAAAAGGGAAATGACTACATAAGAAGATCAAAAGGAAAAATCCCACAAAATCAAGAGAATAAGATGAAGGAAAATAAAAGAAAGAAAGAAAGAAAGAAGAGAAGAAGAGAAGAGAAAAGAACGAAAGAAGAAGAAGAAGAAGAAGAAGAGAAAACAACAACAACAACAACAACAACAACAACAACCCAGCAACAACAACAAAACAACAAGAACAAGAACAAGAAGAACAAGAAGAAAAAAGAAGAAAAACAAAAACAATAACAGCATACAAACAAGATTTTTATCATCATCGCCATCATCAACAATAACAATAAAAACGATAACAGCAAGAACTGGACTGCCTTCATGACACGAAATGGAAAACAATACAACCACGTACATCCCCATAGAAACTTGACATAGTGGATCGGTGGTCTAGAGGTAACACGCATGCCTAGAAACCGAAAAGTCCAGGTCCGAAGTGTGCGGTGGTTTGATCCCCGTTTGAGCCCGAAAACTTTTCCCCAAATCTATCAGACCATGAGTGGTGGTCTGGGTATCTGTCTCGGGTGAGACGATAAACTGAGGTCCCGAATATTACAAAAAAAAACAACCAAAACATTAGCGCAAGTAAACGAACCCATGGCAACCAAGAGAGTTGTCCCTGGCAAAATTCTATAGAAAACATCACTTTGATAGGGAAACAAATACAGTTGCAGACAGGAAAAGGAAAATAAAATAATGGATGGCGCTGTTCTTGTGGAGACGCGCTCTCCACGGGGGAAAAAAAGCAGCCTGAGTGTCACGCAGAGAATCATCTGTGACTTAAAGTGGTATGAAAATGAAAAATGAACTACAACAACAGTGAAATTATCAAATCAAGAACACACACACACACATCCCCCACCCTCACTCTCCATCCCCTCATTCTCTCCTCATCTCTCTCTATAACTCTCTCTCTCTCTCTCTCTTTCAAAACATACACAACACACACACAACTACAACACACACCACATCACACACACACACAGCTATCCGAACATATGACTAAAAAAACAAACAGACAAACAAACACAACAACAAACTGGATTCTCAACGAGAACTAAAACGACCTGTGCAGCAAACGGGACCCTACAAATTTAAAAACAACAACAAAAAACTAATTACAAATCGCAAATGGCTTGTACAGACTGTACGGAGATTCCCATCGCTACGTACAGAGCCACTCCTGATGACCTGTACTGAATTGACACAATGCTGGTGAGAGTCAGTACAACACAAGTCTGAGGACACTAGGAAGACTGATCGAAAGTCATTTAGTTCGTGCCTTGATTGCATTATGAGGAGACTATGACATCGAAATGAGGAAATGGTAGGATAATGGAAAAGAGGGGGGTGGGGGGAAGGAGGGGAGGGGAAAGGAGAGGGGAGTTAAGTAGTGATGGAAGATAGAGAGAGACAGACAGAGAGAGACAGAGAGAGATAAAGAGAGATAATAAAATGAAGAGAAGGGTGGGTGGATGAGGAGAGGAAGAAAAATACAAAGGAAGGGAACGAACAGACAGAGAGAGAGAAAGAGAGAGAGGGAGGGAGAGGCAGACAGACAGACAGACACACACACATACACACAGACACACACAGACACACAGACACACAGAGACACACACGCACAGACACACAGAGACAAAGTGGAGGAGGCAGATAGATAGACACAGACAGAAATACACAGAAAGGCACGGAGAGAGACAGGCACGGAGAGACAGACACAGAGAGACAGACACAGAGAGACAGACACAGAGAGACCGACACAGAGAGACAGACACAGAGAGTGATAGAGTAAAGGTCAAACCGCAATGTCACTGACAGACATTGACAATGGTTAACTGTCAAATTGAACCCTACATTGAGGAGAGAGAGAGAGGGGGGGGAGAGAGGGGGAGAGAGAGGAGAGAGAGAGGGAGAGAGAGATTCAGGCAGACCAACAGACAGACCGATAGATTCTTGACAGACAGAAAAGACAGACGGATGAGCATACAGACAGAGACACAAACAGACAAATATAGAGAGGGAGGTGAGAGAAACTGGAAGATAGGAGTACGGTCAGAGTTTCTTATTTTTTTAAATTAAGAGACAAATCCAAAACGACGGGAAGGAAGAGAAGAATAAACAAAGAAAAAGAAGAAACAGAAAAAAAGCTTTTAAAAAGAAAACTTAACTGACATACCGAACTGAATCAAACGAAAGTAGAAACATATTTTTTTAATTGACTAACCTCTCAAACAGTCATATACAGACAACACAAAAAAGAAACAGAAAAAAATTCTCAATCGACTAACACCCCAAACAGAAGAATCATACAAAAAAGAAACCAAAAATACCTTTTATATATAAAAAAAAATTAAGTGACATGTCAAACAGACTTATAGAGAGAAGACACAAGATAACTGACATGTGAAACAAAATCATACAAAGAAGAAACAGGAAAAAAACCAAACGTTTTTAAATCACCTGACATGTCAAACAGAAGCTAAAACGGAAGGGGGTAGAAGTGTCATCAAGTTTGAAGAAGCAAACAAACAAAAACTGTCGATGGATGTGATCCTTTCTGTCCAAGCCACGACAGGCTATTGCCGGAAAGGGACATAAAATCGATGATCTCAGAGAAGTCTCTGACAGCGATTACGATTTCTAAACATGAAAGAAGCCTGCCAGGGCAGTCATACGTCGTTTTATCTCATTGCTTAGCCTGGCCATGTTTAGACGCGCTTTTTAAAATTAGTAATGAAACGGTGATTGAATAATAAACCCAATTTTAAAGTCCGAAAGTGAAGAGAGAGAGGGGGGGGGGGGTAATATCCAAAAAACTTTGGAAACCCACTTGATGAAGTAGCATCGAGAACCATCCTTCTATCAGCCTCTGCGTTTCTAGACTCCGTACAGATTTGTCTAAAGACTATGTATTAGCTGCTCTATCGTCATCATCAGCAGCAGCAGCATCATCATCATCACCATCATCATCATCATCATCATCATCACTACCACCACCATTACCACCATTACCACCATCACTATCATCATCATCATCATATTCATCACCACCACCACCACCACCACCTCCCAACCACCATCCACCATTACCACCACCACCACAGCCACCACCACCACCACCACCACCATCATCATCATCATCATCATCATCATCATCATCATCATCATCATCATCACCACTACCACCATCACCATCATCATCACCACCACCAACACCACCACCAGCATCGTCGTCTTCGTCGTCGTCGTCGTCGTAGCAATAATCAGTGCAGCTGTGTTGTTGTTTTTTCATTGCAGAGACATTGAGCAGAGAGCAGAAATAGTGCAAGTTATTTTTTAAATTTTGTTGGTGATATTTTCTAACCTAGCATGACATATCCATTTTTTCTTGAAGACTAGCCATAATGTGTTGAGACTATCAATGCTTGCACCCTGTCCGCAAAGCGGATTTTTAAGGTGAAAAAAGACGCAAACATTGAAGCAAGTCAACAACCAAACAAAAACCTAAAGTAATAAAATATCGAGGTGAGATTTTAATTCCATGACTTCATTTTGGGGACCTCAACAGCTAACTCTGTGAAAAGGATATTACACATTCTATAGAATGCAAAGTATTAAATACAACAATACAAAAAATTGTATAGACACTGTGCATATCTGGAGGGATGGGAACTCTGATTTACAATGAATAAACTTCTTGTCTTTCCTGATAAAGTTCAGTGAGACACTTGAGTCTGGAGAAGAAGGAGGATGAAGAGGAGGAGGAGGAGGAGGAAACAACTCCACGACGAGGAACAATTGAAATTTTTAAAAAAGCAAATACACCACTTTTCGAAACTATTACAAATAAGAACAGTAACAACAACAAACACATTAACAACAACTCATCATCATCCTTACCATCATCCTCATCATCATCAACAACAAAAACAACGGCAACGACAGCAACAGCAACAACAGCAACAAATCCAAAAGTAAACTTATTCTCAAGCAAAACTTTCCATCAACAAAAAAGCAAGAGACAATCATAGCAGCTATCCACGTTCTCAATCCAATAGCACTATTGATCCACAAAGACGTGACCCATAGAAGACAAGTCTTTTCAGAGGTCTGAAAGGGTGTGTTCAGTAATTCCCATTACTTCATGAAGAGCTAATCAGAAAGATTTTATTGATAAAAATGTGTGCAGGAGATGACGAATGTCTGAGAAGGCTGAGCGCTTAGTCAAAAGTCGGTGAGTAAGTGTGCCTGATTATCAAGAAGTCTGGGAGACAGTGGCATCAATGGGGAAAAGACGATAAAACAGAAGTCATGAACAACACAATAGATAGAAAGAAAGAAAGAAACAGTAAAGAAGAAGGAAAAAGAAGAAGAAGAAGAAGAAGAAGAAGAAGAAGAAGAAAAAGAAGAAGAAGAAGAAGAAGAAGAAGAAGAAGAAGAAGAAGAAGAAGAAGAAAGAAAACAACAACAACAACAACAAGAACAAGAAGAACAAGAAGAACAAGAAGAACAAGAACAAGAACAAGAACAAGAAGAAGAAAAAGAAGAAGAAGAACAAGAAGAACAAGAAGAATTGCAAAGAAGAAGAAGAAGAAGAATTGCGAAGAAGAACTGCGAAGAAGAAGAATTGCGAAGAAGAAGAATTGCAAAGAAGAAGAAGAATTGAGAAGAAGAATTGAAAAGAAGAATTGCGAAGAAGAAGAAAAAATTGAGAAGAAGAATTGCGAAGTAGAAGAAGAATTGAGAAGAAGAATTGCGCAGAAGAAGAAGAATTGCGAAGAATTGCGAAGAATGCGAAGAATTACGAAGAAGAAGAAGAAGAAGAAGAAGAAGAAGAAGAAGAAGAAGAAGAAGAACAACAACAACAACAACAACAACAACAACAACAACAAAAACAACAACAACAGCAGCAACAACAACAACAACAAGAATTGCGATGAATTGGAAAGTTGAGAGAAGAAAGAAGAAGAACAACAACAACAACAATAGCAACAACAACACTACCACCACCAAAGACAACACCAACAACAACAGCAACAAAACATAAAGGTGATAACAATCCTATACAGCCACAATCACAAAAAACAACAAAACAACAAGAATAACGATAATAGCGGGTACAACAGCAAAACTACAAGAACTACAACAATAAAGGACAAAAGGACAACAACAAAAACACTAAAATCTACAACAACAAAAAGCACAGCATTTACAAAAACAGCAAAGTGACAACAACACCACCAACAACAACAACAGCAAGGTAAATTTCTTTTTCAAACAAAATTGTTCATCTTTAATCAAGAAGCAATAATTGCAGTTATGGAGATTTTTTAGCCAATACTAGCTGACAAATCGATTCATGGGGGAATTCAGGAAAAAAATGTCTTTAGCAGAAGTCCAAAAGAAGAATTCCCATTATTTGTGAAAAGCAAACCATGCTTTTTATCGATAAGAGAATGTTTGCAAGAAATGATGGCCGTCTGACAAAGATGCAAAAGTTAGTGGGTGAGTGTACTTGGTTATCAGATACCTACAATCTCCTTGGATTATTATAGTTAAAAGTTAGTGGGTGAGTGTACTTGGTTATCAAATACCTACAATCTCCTTGAATTATTATAGTTAAAAGTTAGTGGGTGAGTGTACTTGGTTATCAAATACCTACAATCTCCTTGGATTATTATAGCAAAAGTTAGTGGGTGAGTGTGTACTTGGTTATCAAATACCTACAATCTCCTCGGATTATTATAGCAAACGTTAGTGGGTGAGTGTACTAGGTTATCAAATACCTACAATCTCCTCGGATTATTATACCCTTGACACAAATGGTGATCATGGGTATCGCTTGTAAGTATGAACCGAAGCACAAAATCAATAGCGAACACAGCAACAGTAACAACAATAACAACAACAACAACATCAACAACACTACCACCACCAACAGCAACAACAATAACAACAACAAGTAAAAGAACAAATACATTTTGCAACAAGACTTCCCCCGACTGAGAGCAAGAGGCAATCACTGAAGCCCAGCTAGATTCTCCTCGTTGGTTGATCGAAGAATCGATCGATCGATCTATGGATGTGGATAACCCTCGGGAGAACAGTCTCATCAGAGGCCTTGAAAGGGCGTGTAGGGTAGACAGTTCCTTTCCTTTCTCAAGAGCTAATAGCTGTGATTCTATCAATAAAAAACGATTTGGAGGGACAATGGATTTCTAAAAAAGACTTGAGTACGTAATGGAAAAGTCAGTGAGGTAAGTGTCTCTGGTTAGAGCAGACTTCAGTTCAGGAGATAGCGGCAGCATTCAGAAGGAAGGAGACTGCGTGACACATTTGAAGAAAAGAAAAATAGAGGAAATGACAGCTGGGAAAAAAGGGATGATGATGATGATGATGATGATGATGATGATGAGGAGGAGGAGGAGGAGGAGGAGGAGGAGGAGGAGAAGGATAAGGAGGAGGAGGATGGAGGTGGTGGCGGTGATGATGATGATGATGATGAGGAGGAGGAGGAGGAGGAGGATGGTGGTGGTGGTAGTGGTGGTGGTGTGGTGGTGGAGGTGGTGGAGGTGGTGGTGGTGGTGGTAATGGTGGTGGTGGTGGTGGTGGTGGTGGTGGTGGTGGTGGTGGTGGTGGTGGTGTGGTGGTGGTGGCGGGCGACGGCGGCGGCGATGATGATGATGATGATGATGATGATGATGATGACGACGACGACGACGACGATGATGACGATAGCGATGATGACAACGATGATTACGATGAGGTGGTGGTGGTGGTGGTGGTGGTGGTGGTGGTGGTGGTGGTGGTGGTGGTGGTGGTGGTGGTGGTGGTGGTGGCGGCGGTGATGGTGGTGATTATGATAATGGGGGGATGGTGGTGGTGGTGGTGGTGGTGGTGGTGGTGGTGGTGGTGGTCATGATGGTGATGATGATGGTTGTGGTGGCGGCGGCGGCGGCGGCGGTGATGATGGTGATGATGACGACTACGACGCGTTGATGAACGATGGTGGTGGTGTGGGTGGTGGTGGTGGTGGTGGTGGTGGTGGTGGTGGTGGTGGTGGTGGTGGTGGTGCAGCTGGTGATGGCAATTGTTATGACGGTGATGAATGTGACTGTTGTTGATATGCTGTGTTTTTATATAACCAAATGACTCATTAAGCCCAACAACAACTACAACAACAACAACAAAATCAAGGTTGAGACTAAAAGAGCTACCAAATTTTAAAAATGCAATCAAAAACTGTCCCAGGATTTTCATCAATTTCATCCAAATCTAAAAGATGTCGCGGCAGAGAATGGACATAAAATCGATAATCAGAAGGACATAAAATTTTGCACAGACTGGGCCAGCCAGTCGTCCGCTTACATTTTTGTTTCTTTGCTGAAGAAAACCAGGTACGTGTGTAAAACCTTCCTTTCTATTTCTAAGTGATGATTGAAAACATATATATTTTAAAAAATGGTTTTAATAGAATATATGTTCAATGTTTCCAGACTCTCCTGACAAAGGGTAGGATTTGATCACTGTCATCATCGTCGTCATTGTCCTCGTTACATTATGATTACCATCACTATTCCCACCACTACCACCGCCTCCACAACCATTCAAATCGTTGAAGTCGTCATTATCATCGTCGTCATTATCACCGTCATTTTCATAAACATATTCAACACCACCATCATCAGTGTCAACAGTAGCATTCAGCTTTTGCCATCAAAATGTGAGGCGGGATGGCTTAGTGGTTAGGGCGTTGAGTTCACGATCTGAAGACACGGGTTCACGCCAACTACTGAGACACTCGTCCATGTGGGATTTTTCGCCTGGAGTTTACATCAGTGCCGACTCCACGAACCCCAAAATCCTCGAATAAGACTTGAAACCGAGGTCCCGTGTACGAACACGTGCAGAACACCTTACGCAAGGATTCCACACCGTGAGCTACTTGCTTGTTGCTGCGGTGCTGATTATGTCCATCACGCTACGCTCGTTTCATGCTTGTTAATGAATAAAAGTCCTTCGGATGAGACTATAAACCGAGGCCCCGTGTTCGAGCGCATGCAAAACATCTTGCGCACACGTTAAATCCTGTTCCGCTTTCCGGAAGAGTAGGCCATTGTGCGCCGGTGGAAACAGATGAGAAAATTTACAAAACCGCATACACACGGGGACTGGATGTAAAAAAGCACATGAGTGCTTATTCCATTATGCTCGAAATAAAAGAATGAATAAATAAATAAATAAAAACCGAGGCCCCGTGTACGAACACGTGCAGAACACCTTACTGAAGGGTTCCACACCGTGAGATACTTATTTGTTGCTGCTGTGCTGATTATGTTCATCATGCTACGCTCGTTTCATACTTATTAATGAATAATAAACCTTATTTAAACCAAGGGTTTTAACCTTGTCCGCCTTTTGAAAAAGAAGGCCATAGCGTACTGCTTGGAAGGGAGAACAACGTTAAAAAATGCAAGTACACTTGTTTTGTGTTGAGACAGCACCTCTGAAGATGAAATTCTGCTACTATGATAAGGTAAAAAAGGTAAAGGAGTCCCATAACCTATGAAGTCGTAGGGGAGCGAGGCGTCAGAGAGCTCACTTCTCTAGGGGCCAGCATATTGAGGGTGGCGCCCATCTCCTCTCCCTCGCTGCTTTACCTTCCCTGACCCTAAAGAGGGCAGGTACCCATTTACAGCTGGGTGAACTGGGGGAACTGTACTGAAGGCAAGGCGCGCAAACGATCACCCATCCAACTGGTAACCACGCTCGACGCTGCTTAATTTGGCTGGGGGAAGCCAGTGCTCCGACCACTGAGCTATCCCGCTACTATGATTAACTGTTTGCAAATGACTGCAGTAGTAACAAAATATCACCTTTTTGATGAACCTCGGCATTCTTAACGAGGAACGAAAAAAAAATGAGGTAGAAATAGATTACAGAGACAACTACACGCTGCAGTTGTAGTCAGATTTCTTTCCTTTTTTTAAAAATTTTGATAATGAAAAAACCCAGTTTTCTACATGCAGGTGCAGATAGTGTCATCAATGCTACTGAACTGCTTTGAAAAACGAATTGAGTTTTTCATCAATACAAAGACACCGACCGCCCTTGATGAGAATCTAAATCACCAGTCTGAACTTTGGAGTCTGTACAAAAATGGAACTGCTCTCTAACTAGCAGACAACGGCAGTACAGTGCAGTGCCGAGACAAAGGACTGGTTGGGGGTTGGGGGTGGGGGGTGGGAGGTGGATACCGTGATTGTCTGGGAGGGGGGGAGGAGAAAGCAGGCGTCCAATCTGCAGTGAAGAAACAAGTTTTCTTCATTGAATTTCTAGCGAGCTGATGAAAGCTGGAATGAAATTGGCCGGGGTCTGGGATAGAAGTACACAGTACGTAAAGACTGGGAGGAGGAGGAGGAGAAGAATTGCAAAGAAGAAAAGGAAGAAGAAGTCGTCGTTATTATCATCAACACCATCAATCATCATCATCATCATCATCATCTTCATATTCATCATGACCATCATCATGATCATCATCTTCTTCATCTTCATCATCATCGTCGTCGTCGTCATCATCTTCTTTTTCTTCTTCCTCTTCTTTCTTATCTTCTTCTTCTCCATCATCATCATCATCATCATCGACGTCGTCGTCATCGTCGTCGTCATCATCGTCGTCGTCATTGTCATCATCATCATCATCATCATCGTCATCGTCGTCGCCATCGTCATCATCGTGTTATGATCAAGTTACCGTGAAGGTGTCATTATCACTACACCTAATCACCACCATCATCATCACCACTACCATTACAGCCAATGACAACAGTTAAAACAGCAACTTCATTAATGCATTCATTGTCACCATCGTCATCGTCGTTAACATCGTTATCATTATCACCACCACCAGCATTATCATTAGTATCGGCAGCAGCACTGATTTTTTTGTCTGGAAAGCTTCGTGGAAGCATTGGAGATGCGCACAATATCTTTATAAATAACAAGTTTTCTAGCTGAAAAAGAAATATATGGTGGCATCAGCGCCACAAAACTTTCTAACCAGGAACTGAATTTTTGGAGCCGCTCAATGCTAACTGTCCTTCCATGAAATGTAATCATGCGTCCGAACTTTTTTTTTTTAGGTCTGTGCAGAAGCGTCAAGTCTGTAAAGAGCGAACAAACGACTTGCGGTGTAATCTATAGACAAAGTTCATTGACAAATAGCTAGGGGGGGGGTACAGTGATTGTCTGAGGACACTGGATGCTCATCTGCAGTGAAGAAGCAGGTTTTCTTGATTAAATTGCTTGGTGGGGCTGATGAAATCTGGAATTAAAATCAAAATTGGGTGAACGGAACGGAAAAGGGAAGCAAAATAACAAAAGGCTGGGAGGAGGAGAAGGAGGAGCAGAAGAAGAAGAAGAACAACAACAACAACAAGAGGAGGAGGAGGAAGAGGAGGAGAAGGAAGAGGAGGAGGTAGAGAAAAAGAAGAAGGAAGAACAACAACAACAACAATAATAACAACTACAACTACAACAATAACAACAACAAGAAAAACAAAAAGAACAAGAAGAACAGGCGACAGACAGATAGACAAAGACAAACAGACAGAGACAAACAGACAGACAGACAGAGAAATAAGATTATTCGAAAACTTCTATTTCGTTTTTTACTTGAAGAAACAAAACAGAAAAGAAAGCAGCGAAAAAAAATGAAAGATCCGAACACATGGCAAGGTCTAGAATGTATATATGTATATGTATATATATATATATATGTATATATATATATATATGTATATATGTATATATATATATGTGTATATATATATATGTATATATATATATATATACAGAGAGAGAGAGAGAGAGAGAGAGAGAGAGAAGAGAGAGAGAGAGAGAGAGAGAGAGAGAGAGAGAGAGAGAGAGAGAGAGAGAGAGAGAGAGAGAAGAGCAAATACACGACATGAGAAAGAAAAATCATAAGAAAAAAAACCGTCAACACCCCCACCCCCCACCCCCATAAAAATATAGTAAACCACCAGCCGCCATGGCGCAGTGGTTAGCGCCTTGGGTTACGGACTGGAAGGTCGCGGGTTCGATTCCCATAAGAGTCATAGGGATTTTTCGGACTCCGGCCGGCTCCTACCCAGAGTGAGTGTGCTGTGGGCTCAGTGGGAAGACTGGGACCACACAGTCGAGTTTCATACACTTAACGGATGCGAGTTTGAGAGTGTTGCTCAAATTACCTGACCAACACTGCAGATGTCTGTATCTCTCGGGCCCGGTTGACGCCGAGATATATTATGATAGTAAGCGTAGAGTACAACCCTGTCAAGTAGTCTCAAAGCATATGCACTTCCACAGCAGCATAATTACGTCATCCTCATTATCATTGATCATCATGCAATTAAAAAGTTGCCTCTGATTCGGTGGTCCCAGTTGCTCTGGTCTCATGGTGACCTCAGATTCGGTTTGCCCATACACTTCTGTGCCTGTAGTGAGTTTGTGTCAAAGCCTTTGGGGTTGGAGGTTCGCGGGGGGACGGTCGTTGGAGGGACGTTGTGGTGGTTGCCAACTCCAGTGGGCAACTCACTCAGTCTGGCTCCGCGACTGAGCTAATACTGTCGTTAGTAGGGGGCTTAGTAGGTGGTGTCCTGCGTATGTTAGCTCAGAACAGGCACCACTGAACACCGCCAAAGTGACCCAGCAGCAGTGGAGGGCCCCTCTGGCTGGTGGCCCCACGGCGGCCTGATAGTGATGGGCTCCCTGTGGACCTCCGTCTCTGAGGATGAGACAATAAATCTGGGTATGGTTGTGGCGGGGAGATTGGAATGAGCGGCGTGGAAACAGCAGGAAGGGGGACGTCACAGAAGATGAGGCAGCAAAAGAAAAAAAAATAGTAAACCTAAGAAACTGTACCCCTACTAAATCCCCCCCCCCCCCCAAAAAAAAATGTTGTTTTGCTGAAGCGAATAACATGCCTCACAGCATTTCGTATCTGCAGAATGCAGGAAAGTGTGTTGAAGATGCCAAATGCTGCAGGCTCTGTCTGGAATAAGGTCATCAGAGATGCCAATGTCTGCCGAGTTCTCGAAGTACCAGTGAAAAATACTTAGCATCCCCCTAAATTGCATGCTTGAGGGGTGGTGCATGCTTTGCCAAAAAAAAAAGAAAGAAGTAAAAAATAAAAACTTGCATCAATTATGAAAAACTGTATTAATTGGTGGGATATAAATACTGTTATAGTAGTAGTAGCAGTAGTAGTAGCAGTAGTAGCAGCGGCAGCAGCAGAAGCAGCAGCAGTAGCAGTAGCAATAGCAGCAGTATTAGTAGCAGTTGTTGTTTTCTGGTGTTAATGTTGACGCTTAAAGCTCACCCAACCATTCAAACAGTTATCATTATCATGACAAGAAGAAGAAGAACAAGAAGAAGAAGAAGAAGGACAAGAAGAAGAACAAGAAGAAGAACAAGAAAAAGATTAACAAAAACAACAAGAAATTATGATAAATTATACACAGTTTCAACCATCTGAACATGCTGATCAATGCTTATGGAGTGCATTTCTGAATACACAGTCACTCTAAGCGTACGCATTGACCAATCAATACTCTGTCTGACAGAAACAGATATTACGTAGACACTCCCCCAGCCAATGGGGAGGAAGAAATGACATGCTACATTAACATGTTGGAAACTTATTCAACTTATTGTTTAAAAAGTTTGGGAAAAGAAACACATCAGTGCATATTCCATTATCTTCGAAATAAAATAAAAAGAAAAGGTCGCACACGCACACAGTCAAAAACATTTTATTACTTTTTTCTTTCGTCCATTTATCTATTATCTATTTGTTTGTATGTCTGTCAAGATTGGATTTTGTTAATACTGCCCTCGTTGTTCGAGTTGTTGGTTAGATTCTGTCTTGTGTTTATGTCTGCCTGATTGTGTTTCTTTCGATGGGTGGCTTGATGTAAGGTAAAGGTGTCCCATAACCTATAAGGTCGTAGGAGAGCGAGGCGTCAGAGACTTCTCGAGGGGCCAGCATATTGAGGGCGGCGCCCATCTCCTCTCCCTCACTGCTTTACCTTCCCTGACCCTAAAGAGACAGGTACCTATTTACAGCGGGGTGAACTGGGGGACTGTACTGAAGCCAAGGCGCGCAAAAGGTCACCCATCCACTTGGTAACCACACTCGATGCTGCTTAACTTGGCTGGGGGAAAGCGAGTGCTCTGACCATTGAGCTATCCCGTCCCCCTGGCTTTATGTACAAAAAACAAAGAAAAACAAAGAAAAACAAAACAAACAAACAAAACAAACCCCAAATAAAGAAGCACGCGCGCCCGCGTGCCTGCCTGCCTGCGTGAAAAAAAACCACAGTTTGGCAAAATATCAGCCATTTCAGTCTTATTTTTAAAGTGTCGGGTAGAGAGTTTCCAACTAATCAGGGCAACAAAACTAGAACATGGTACCTCAAGAAGCCTTAAAGGCTGAATATATGAAGTTTGGTCAGATGTGTAGGTTTATTCTAGTCAATCCTAGGACTTACAGGAAAAAAAAACACTTTTATGTGCACAAACAACATATCAATTACATTGTGGGACACATCATCCACAAGTATTATATTATACTCTTTTGGAGGATATTATATGCAGAGAGACCTGTTCCACAACTTCATCGACTTCAAGAAGGCTTTTGACAGAGTATGGCACGAAGGCCTGTGGCAGGTCCTCAGAATGTTTGGCATTGAAGAAGGACTAGTGCAAACCATTCAAGCACTATACAACACTGCAAGCAGTGCAGTCCTTCTGAACAATCAGGTCGGAGACTACTTCAAAACCACAGTTGGGGTCCGACAAGGATGCCTGTTATCTCCAGTCCTGTTCAATCTGTTCTTGGAAAACATCATGAGAGAGACCCTCCATGACTTCCACCCTACCATCTCCATTGGCGGCAGACCCCTCAACAACTTACGGTTTGCCGATGACATTGACCTCATGGGCGGAAGTAACACAGAGCTGCAAGATCTTACGACCAGACTTGAGAACAGAGCTGGAGCATATGGGATGGAGGTGAGCTCGGAGAAAAGTAAAGTACTTGTGAACAGCACGAGCAATGCCACCGCTAAAATTTACATGAACGGCCAACAACTGGAGGAGGTAGACGCTTTTAAATACCTCGGCGCTACACTCACAAAGGACGGGCGATCGACGACAGAAATCAAAGTCAGAATAGCCATGGCAACATCTTCCATGACAAAACTCACCACCATATGGAAAAGTAAAGAGATCAGTTTCCCAATCAAACTAAAGCTCTACAAAGCCCTAATTCAGTCGATCCTGCTGTACGGAAGTGAAACCTGGACATTGACTGCTGAAACAGCAAAGCGAATCCAGTCATTCGAAACAAAATGCCATAGAAAACTACTGGGCATATCCTGGAGAGAACGAAAGACCAACGAATTTGTCAAGAGTCAAATAACACGGCTGGCAGGTCCACAGGAACCCCTTCTCACCATCGTCAAGAAGAAAAAGCTGACATGGTTCGGCCACGTCACCCGCCACAACACTCTGCCCAAAACAGTACTGCAGGGAACACTCGAAGGTGGCAGAAGGAGGGGAAGACAGAACAAGTCATGGATGGACAACATCAGAGAATGGACCAGGATGAATGACTCGGCACTACTGCGCAGAGCCGAGGAGGCTTACCACGGCATCGTCTTTCATGTCTCCCCCACGACCGCCAAGGTCACGGGTCTGATGATGATGATGATATGCATTTTATAGAAAATCAGAAAGATGCGGAAAGTAATAACTAATAATTGTAGAACGATGCAGCTTAACTTTAGGCTTCATTTATTCCTTTGTAGTCTGTTGAGTTGGTCAACCATAGCTCTTCATTGTATACTCATCTCATCAGAAATGTCGTGATAATCAAGGCTTTACTGTTTGTACGGCTATTTTCTCTCAATCAAAAGAATGTATACCAGTTAATTATGAGCTTTTTTTTAACTTGTCATATACAATTTCTCCTTTTTTAAACCTAGAATTTGCATGCAAAGATATACATTTTCAATTTAACTCTCTTTTTTGGATATTTTTTGCAAAACGTTTAACTGTTTTAGATTTGATTTCATTCATATAGGTATCGAAACATGCTGCTATTTTGATACCGCACATTTCCACACCCCCAAAAAATAATTAACTGCCTTTTGTTTTGACAAGACTTTCCTTCACACTCGCGTTCACATGAAATAACATACAGTGTTAACTCTCTCACATCAGAGACTGATAAGCAATCAAGTTGTACCCTCGGGTTAAAATAGTATTAAAAAAAGTATTTTTAAAAAAGCAACAAAAAAAGGAGGCCGAATGAATCTCAGTCTGTAATGAAGTCTGAAACGGTTGGAGGCCCTGTCTTCTGGAAGCTCAGGACTTTGGAAAGATGTCTATAGCCGCAGGACTCTGGCGAAGCATCTATCAAGACTGTCACTGGCTGGTAGCAGACGAGACACATTTTTTGTAGAATGTTGAGACAGGGACGGAGCGAGGGGAGTGGGGGTGCAATGGGGAGGGGGGTGAAGGCGGTATGGATGTAGTGGACTAGATTTTCGTTAAAAACGAGCAATTGCAAAATGAAAGCAGGGATCGACTCCGTTCCAAGTGTTATCATTTTCTCATTGCAATTCTTTTTTTTAACCATTTTTTTAGTGTGTCAATGATACATCATAGCAAAGTCCATGAAAAATCTGTATGGTTTTATTCTAGACGAATCAAAGTAATAGAAATTCTTATAGAAAACAAAAATGTGAAAGAAATTTTTTTTTGAATTAATGAAACAGAACAATACGCAAAGGGAGGGGGGGGGGGGGTGCGCAAGTGTGTTTGTGTATGTGTTTGCGTGCGTGCATATGTATATATCTGTGTGTGTGTGCGCGTGTGTGTGTGTGTGTGTGTGTGTGTAAGCGCGCGCGTGTGTGTGTAAGGATGTGCGTGTGTGCTTGTGTGTGTAAGCATTTGCCTGTGTGCTTGCGTGTGTGAGCGTGCTTGTGTGCGTGCTTGCGTGCGTGCACGCGTACTTACGTGTGTACGTGTGTGCATGTGTGCATTCATACGTTCTTGTGTGTGTGTGTGTGTGTGTGTGAGTGCATGCCCCGTGCGTACGCACCCATCCTTAGTAATGTCTTCCAAATACTTTTTTATTAAAAAAAAAAAAATATATATATATATATATATATATATATATATATACATATCAAAGCTGAAAAAGAGAGAGGATATGAAAAAAATCATTTCCATCTGAGTCAAAATAGTGGGTCAATATATCTAAGTCGATATCTCTTCGTCAATGTAGCTCAGTCTATATAGCTAAGTCAATATATCTGGGTCAATATAGACCGTGTACTTTTTTTTCAAGATCCTGACCTTGCTGATACTGCTTTTTCTGATAGAATGTGGAGCAAATCTGCTCTCACTCACTCACTCACTCACTCACTCACTGCGGGGACGGGATTGCCTGGTGGTTAGAGTGATGCCTTCGTGATCTGCTGACCCGGGTTCGAATCTCGTTCAAGAGGATTTTGTTCCTCTGGAGTTAACATCAGTGCCGACTCCCCTCCCCCCAAAAGTCCTTCTGATGAGACTATAAACCGATGTCCCGTGTGCGAGCACACGCAGAACGTCTTGCGCACACGGTAAAACTTGTTCCGCTTTTCGGAAGAGTAGGCCAATGTGTCCCGGTGGGAACGGATGACAAAATTTATAAAACTGTATACGCACGCTGACTGGATGTAAAAAAAAAAGTACATGAGTGCTTATTCCATTATTCTCGATATAAAAGAATAAATAAATCAATAAAATTCACACCCACACACACACACTTACACACACACACACACACATTTTCACACACACACACAACACACACACACACACACACACACACAACACAAACACACACTTACACACACACTAACTCACACACCAACACACACTAATACTACCAGACAGAGAGACAGACAGACAAACAGAGAGAGAGAAAGACAGACAGACAGACAGACAGAAAGTGTGGGGTGTGGAGGGGGGGGGAGAGAGAAGAAACTGAACTACAAATACAGACGATCATAATCATCAACAACAACCATCTCCATTCCAGGCCCAGACATCATATCAGATGTCTTCAGCATTCTTGTTTCGTCCCAGAGCAGAAGAAGAAGAAGAAGAAGAAGAAACAAAAAGCCATCTCTCTTGTTCAAAGGAGTCTTCTGTCGAGAGGTCACTTCATGGTTCCTGACTTCCATCAGTCGTCTGTGGCTTTGATGGTGGCCATTAGACGTGTGTGTGGTGTGTGTGTTGTGTGTGTGTGTGTGTGTGTGTGGTGTGTGTGTGTGTGTGTGTGTGTGTGTGTGTGTGTGTGTGTGTGTGTGTGTGTGTGTGTGTGTCGTGTGTGTACGTGTGTGAGTGTGTGTGTGTTGTCTGCCAAGGGTATATGCTGAGTTCATGTGCAATATCCATGCATGCAGTCAGTAAGTTGTAGACATATAGATGAAGTAGGTTATTGTGTCGCGTGGAATCGATACAAAAAAGATGGACCGTTGAAATGTTATGTCTGTGAAATGAGGCTTGGTTGGGGATTGTTTGGTTGTTGTTTTTTTTGTTCTTTCCTGTTGTTTGGTTTGGTTTGGTTTGGTTTGGTTTGGTTTAATAGGGCATAGTTTGTTGTAATATGGTTTGGCTTGGTTTGTTTGGGTGTAATATGGTTTGGTTTGGTTTGGTTGAATATGGTTTAGTTTGCTTTGATTTAATTTGGTTTGGTTTGGTTTAATATGGTATGGTATGATTTGATATGGTATGGTTTGATTTGGTTTGGTTTGGTTTGGGGGTTTTTCAGGGGGGGGGGGGGGTGGAAGGGGTAGTTGATTGGTTAGCTGACTAGTTGGCCCCCTGGTTGGTTAGCTGGTTGGTTGGTTGGTTGGCTGTTGGGTGGGTGGGTGGGTGGGTGGGTGGGTTGGTGCGTTTTTGGTTGGGTGGGTGGGTTGGTGGTTAGTTGGGTGGGTAGGTCTTTAGGTGGGTGGGTGGGTGGGTGGGTGGATGGTTGGTTGGTTGGTTCGTATATTTGTTCGTACTCTTGTTCGTTGGATGGCTGGTTGGTTGGTTGGTTTGTTCATTTGTTCCATTTATAGGTTGTTTGCTTTCTTGTTTGCTTGCTTGAATGAATGATTGATTGATTGGCTGCCTGCTTGATTGATTGGTTGGTTGGTTGGTTGGTAGTTTGATTTTTTGGTTGGTTGATTGATTGATTGTTGGCTGGGTGATTGGCTGGGTAGATGGTAAGCTTTGACATCATATGGCAAAAGAAAACGTCAGGGTGTTCTGAGAACGTCAGCACTTCAGTTTAATTCATCATTTCCAGACAGCAAAACAACAAACAAAACCATAAAAACAAACATGAAAGCGATCAGGTTTCATCATTACATATGATCGGTGAAAATATGAAACGGCTGATAAAGATGTTATATATGCCTGTGGTTTGCTGTCTGTTTTGGAGTGTATAGTACTCTTAAGTCTGTGTTCTTTTACATCACCGATAATCACACTGCCGCCTCAGTGGTCCATTTATCTCTTCTGTATGTCTGCCTGTCTGTTTGCCTGCCTGTCTCTCTATCTGTCTGGATGCTGGCTGTCTGTCCTCTTTTATTTATTTTTGCTTTTTGTCCTTCGTGTGTATGGAGGGGGGGGGTACAATATACCACAATTTTCTTTTCAGGTGTTTATTTGTACATTTTTGTGTTCACTATTTATGGAGCCTTTGAGATTTTGTTTCTTTCGTTTTCTCTTTTTTTGACTCTGTTTGTTTTTTTGGTTGGCTGGTTGGCTGCTTGGTTACTTGGTTGTTTTTTTGGTTGGTTGGTTTGGCTTGGTTTTGGTTGTAACGTTGCATATTATCTTAAGCTTATGTTGTTTTTTTCATTTCTTCTGTTCATAATCTTATTCTCATTGCTTTATTTATCGATATGATATCTAACCTTAAAAAAACTATGCTAAGGGCGAGGACTGGTTGGAAATAAAGTATACAGCTGCTCATCTATTATCCTCAAAATACAAAATAATTTTTCCTCTCTCTGCTAAGCTTACTTACCATAAAGCAAACAAAAAAAAACCAAGACAAAAAATTCTACCTTTCTGTCTGAGACGTTCGAATGTTGTGAACGCTTTAATATATTATTTGGATCCAATAGTCAAGTCCTCCGTGACACCATTCTGTCGGCAATCTATTTTCTACAGACTGCGTCAGCATCCTGTCTCATGCTGATGAGTCTGTGGAAATTTCCTTTCTGGAGCACATGGTTTCACCTCGTTTCTCCTAACGATTATATGTCTTGACTCCATGTTGTCTCTGATTTTTTTTTAAATAGAAAGAAAAAAAAGAAAGTTGACGTGTGTGCTCTATCACCCAAAAAATGTTGATAAAGATTACAGTTTATTTTTCGTTCCTCGGCTAGGGTTCCTGAGATTCATCAAAGGCGAGATTTTGGCCAGGTGACCGTTTTATGCCGTTTACTAAGGTAGCCGCATTCTTACTGCGGGTGGGGGTATGCTGGGTATTTTCGTGTTACTGAAACTCGCCGTACGCTTAAATCATTGACAGAATCTTTAATGTGCATTTTTGATATTTTGCATGAGTAAATACACAGAGAGAAATAAGGCACTGGTAGGTCTGCACTTGAAGTGGGCCTGGAAGATTCTAAAATGTCCCCACCCATAATTCATCAGATGTCATCAAGATTCAAACCCACGACTTCATGGGCCCATGGGATTAAAGTCTAACTGTCTTAACCACTCGGCTATAGCGTCCGTCAGATTGAATTTTAAAACGAATGGAAGAGGAGGAGCAGGAGGAGGAGGAGGAAGAAAGAAAGAAAGAAAGAAAGAGAAAGAGAGGAAACTGAGAAAGAAAGAAAGAAAGAAAGAAAGAAAGAAAGAAAAAAAAAGAAAGAAAGAAAAAAAAAAAAAAAAGAAAGAAAGAAAGAAAGAAGGAAAGAAAGAAAGAAAGAAAGAAAGAAAGAAGAAAAGAAAGAAAGAAGAAAGAAAAGGAAGAAAGAGAAAGAAAGAAAGAAAGAAAGAAAGCAAGGAAAAGAAAAAAGAAAAAAGAAAGAAAGAGAGAAAAGAAAGAAAGAAACAAACAAACAAACAAACAAACAAAGAAAAGAACAGAACAGATCAAAACAGAACAGAACAGAACAGGACAGAAAGGCAGTAGTCATATTGACGTTACCTCTCCATCATACTCAAAGATCTGGACATCAACACATCTCCACCCCCACCCACTCCCCCTTTTGTCTCATTTCTTTCCTCATAGCAACACAAAGAATTTCAACACTTTATGATGAAACCACAGTCTTTGTGAAGAAGGAGCAGCTCATGAAAATGCCCACATAGCCTTGCTTGCAATCTCTCTCTCTCTCTCTCTCCCCTCTCTCTCTCTCTCTCTCTCTCTCTCTCTCTCTCTCTCTCCCCTCTCTCTCTCTCTCTCTCTCTCTCTCTCTCTCTCTCTCTCTCTCTCTCTCTCTTCCTTTGTTTTTTATTTCGTTCATTGGCAAGAGCTACGAGATTCAACCGGTGGTGACATTTTATGTATGCCAGCGTTTTTTGCCAATTATGAAGGTGGTCATGGTTTTAGCTTTCTTTTCTTTTCTTTCTTTTATTTTCTTTCCTTTTTCTCCATATGCACTTTGACAGAATCAAGCGAATCTTTATTTGAATTTTTCCTAGCAGGTTATATAAAACTAACTGGTTGTGAACTTTTTAGACTTGTGATAACGAAGTAAGTAAGAATACACTACAGTGGGTGTTTTTTTAAAATCAAACGGAAGAAATCATTGTGTAGAAAAAGCATTTAATGAAGATAATATTTGAAAGGAAAATGTCGAGAAACCACAGACTTTTCTTACATTCATCACCAGGGAATGAACTACATGCCATGTTTATGCAAAGAAAGAATAGAATAAAATATAGCAGGAAATATCAGCTTTCACTGCTTTCTCGACACAATGTTTTCTTCTGTTTGATTTTTTTTAAACTGTGGAATATGCTTACTTCACAGTAGCAGTAGTGCACAGATGTTGTTTTGTAGAATACATGTGATGGAATACTACACATACAAATGTAAAGGTGTTCCCATTACCTATAAGGTCGTAGGAGAGCGAGGTGTCAGAGACCTCAACTTCTCTAGGGGCCAGCATATTGAGGGCGGAGCCCATCCCCTCTCCTTCGCTGCTTTACCTTCCCTGACCCTAAAGAGGCAGGTACCTAAGTATAGCTGGGTGAACTGGGAGACTGTACTGAAGCCAAAGCGTGCAAACGGTCACCCATCCACCTGATAACCACGCTCGATGCTGTTAACCTTAGCTGGGGGAAAGCGAGTGCTTCGACCACTGAGCTATATCCCGTCCCCAATACTACACCTAACCTAACAAAGGAAAAGAAATAAACAATAAAAAGCAAGAGCAGAAAATAAAGGCAACGAGAGATACAAAAAAAATATAGAACACTTTTATCAAATCTTTAAAACATGGTTGATGTTTAAAGGATCCTTACAACCCTGAAAGAAAGAGAAACAAAAGGGAGAGGGTAGGAAGAGGGTGGGGGAGTGAATCCCGCATGACAGCTGCCAATCATTGTCACAGTCATCTGCACTCATGGTGCAGACAGGGGAAGTGGAGAGACATGAGGACCGTCATCACAACCCGTCTCTACTCTTGATACAGAGGCTGACTATCTCCTCTCGTTTGTCTGATCTATGCTCATTCAAAGACAGCGGTCAGCTGGGGGTCACGTTCATAGTTTCTGGATCTGTGGCGCAAGTCTCCATCAGTGATGACAGTTAGTTGTCCTCATGCACTGACAGAACAGACCAACTGCGCTGTCTGTCCACTGGTGTCTGTGTGTCAGTCAGCAGATGAGGTCAATGAAATGGATGGTGTAAAATCGATGGTAAAATGCAAACTGAAACATGTTATTTGCCTTCGCCCTATCGTAAGACTACTATTTCGGTAAGAATTCTGTAAACTTTCAGGAAAGTATGTATGGCAAATAGGGAGAGATAGGGGAGAAAGAGAGAGAGACAGAGACAGACACAGACAGACAGACACAGACACAGACAGACACAGACACAGACACAGACAGACAGACAGACAGACAGACAAGACAGACAGACAGAGAGGATAGGGGCAGAGAGTTAAAATTTAAAAAGGACATAACCAGGTAATTAAAGAAATGGAAAAAAAAGAAGATGAAGAATCCCGAAGAAAAAAAATACCCAAATAAAAACAGGGAAGCCTCAATGGTTTAAACAAACAAACAAGCAGCAGCCTTGTGATAGAAACAAAAAGAACAAAGAAAAATAAATCAATGGAAAAAAAAGGTTCAAAAGAAAGCAAACAATCAATCCATCAATCAATGCAGCCCAAGAAACCAAGGAAGAAAAGCAACAAGAGAACAAACATTATTTAGAAATGACGAAGAAACGAAAGCGGACCCCCAAAAAAAGAGCTACAGAAAAAAAACCTCTAAACTCTTGTCAACATGAACAGGAGAAGGCCCAGATAGTGGATAGTTATCACTACCCGGTGGGGATGCCGGGGGCCTGTCAGTATAACCAGCATTCCCATCTTCTGAAAAATTCTGCGCATGGAATTCCCTCGTTTCTATCCCTCTCTTTGTTCCTGCCTCGTTCTTTTTCTTCTTGTCACCTCCTCCTTCTCGTCTAATTTTCAGCCGTCTTGGTCCATTCTCCTGCTCTTGTTTATTTTTCGAGAAAGATTTAAAAGATGTTTTCTTCCGTACCAGAATCGGATGTGCTGGGCCTGACTCGTCAGGCGCTTAACGGCAGCGCAACGCATTTTCGCTCATATGACATATAACAATACTTGCTGTCTGAGCGTTCGACGAAGGAGAAGAAAAAGAAGAGCTTTATCCAAGGTTTTTCAAAGACAGCGGTCTGCTTGGGTCACTTCGGGGTTCATGGATCTATGGGGCATGTCTCCATCTGTGATGTCTGTCATCATGTACTGACGGAGCAAAATACACTGCCTGTTCCTCTCCGTGTGTCTGTAGATGCAGTAAAATTGATCGTATGTGTAAAATCGATACTGAAATGCAAACTAGAAAATGTCATTTGGGTGTAGCGTGATTACGGGCTTATCCTTTCTTTCTTTTTTTTTTACTTGGAGAGTAGTGGTTTTTCCCCTGGAAACTGATGAAAATTTGGGGGTAGAAAACAAAAGGATTTTTTTTAAAACAACAAAAGAGACCATAAAAGAAAAAAGAGATAGACAGACAAGCAAAGCCAAAAGATAGAGAGGGATGGGAAAGAACAAAACAGAGAGAGAAACAGAGAGAAGGAGAGGTTTTGTTCGTGTGTTTTTTAAAAAGATGATTATTGATAAATTAGAGAAGAAAATGTAGATTACACCAGAATCCTCACAAAAAACGAATGCCGAAAAAGTGAAAAAGAAGTGTGCTGAAGGGACTGAAGGGAACAAAAGCCACCAATCAAAAGGTAATTTTTTGGGTTAAAAATCAGGAAAAAAAGAAGTTCTCGAACAGTCTATCAATCTCTCTATCCTAGGACAAAAATGAAAATTAAACATAAATCAAAACATAGACCCTATCAAAGCGATTATGTGAAGGACGAATAGAGAAGGAAAAAAAGAGAGAGAGTGCGGAGGAAAGGTCCTTGTCTTCTTGAAAGTGTCATGGGATGGAAAGAGGGAAAAAGAGTCTATCTATCTATCTATCTATCTATCTGTCCCGTAGTCTGACGACCGTGGGGGCACCCTCAAAGACTCAACAACCAGTTCCCTCCATTCCTCTCTCTGTTCTGCCTATCTCAGGGTTTTGTTGAGTTCTAGGCCTGTCCATTCGCTGATGTTATCCTCCCAGCTCTTCCTTGGTCTGCCTCTTCTTCTTCCTCCTTGGACAGTGCCTTGCAAAACTGTCTTTGTAATTCCTTGGGATCTTGTGACATGCCCATACCATTTAAGTTTACGCTTTTCACGATCGTTAGAAGGTTCTCATAGGTCCAATGGTTTGGGTGGATTCTGTTATGCACGCTTTCGTTGCTTATGTGGTCTTTGTAGGAGATGCCAAGGAGTCTCCGAAAGCATCTCATCCCACTGCCTGTATCTTCTCTCCAAATCTGCAGTCAGGGTCCATGATCACAGGCATACAGAAATGGATCAACCACACAACAAACCCCCAAGAAAGAAAGCAGAAAAAGACAGACAGGCAGACAGACAGAAAACAGGCAGACAGAAAGAAAGAAAGAAAAAGAAAGAAAAAAAGAAAGAAAGAAAGAAATACAGACAGCAGACGGGCAGAAAAGAAAGAAAGAAAGAAATACAGACAGGCAGACAGGCATAAAGACAGAAGAAAGAAAGAAAGAACAGAACAGAACAGAACAGAACAGACCAGGACAGAACAGGACAGAAAGACAGTGGTCATATTGACGTTACCTCTCCGCCATACACAAAGATCTGGACATCAACCCATCTCCACCCCACCCTTCACCCCCCACCCCACCTTTTGTCTCATTTCCTTCCTCACAACAACACAAAGAATTTCAACACTTTATGATGAAATCACAGTCTTTGTGAAGAAGGAGCAGCTCATGAAAGTGCCCACAATAGCCCTGCTTGTAATCTCTCTCTCTCTCTCTCTCTCTCTCTCTCTCTCTCTCTCTCTCTCTCTCTCTCTCTCTCTCTCTCTCTCTCTCTCTCTCTCTCTCTCTTCTCTCTCTCTCTCTCTCTCTCTCTCTCTCTCTCTCTCTCTCTTTCCTTTGTTTTTTTTTCGTTCATTGGCAAGAGCTACGAGATTCACCGGGGGTGACATTTAATGTATGCCAGCGTTTTTTGCCAATTATGAAGGTGGTCATGGTTTTAGCTTTCTTTTCTTTTCTTTCTTTTATTTTCTTTCCTTTTTCTCCATATGCACTTTGACAGAATCAAGCGAATCTTTATTTGAATTTTTCCTAGCAGGTTATATAAAACTAACTGGTTGTGAACTTTTTAGACTTGTGATAACGAAGTAAGTAAGAATACACTACAGTGGGTGTTTTTTTAAAATCAAATGAAAGAAATCATTGTGTAGAAAAAGCATTTAATGAAGATAATATTTGAAAGCAAAATGTCGAGAAACCACAGACTTTACTTACATTCATCACCAGGGAATGAACTACATGCTATGTTTATGCAAAGAAAGAATAGAATAAAATATAGCAGGAAATATCAGCTTTCACTGCTTTCTCGACACAATGTTTTCTTCAGTTTGATTTTTTAAAAACTGTGGAATATACTTACTTCACAGTAGCAGTAGTGCACAGATGTTGTTTTGTAGAATACATGTGATGGAATACTACACATACAAATGTAAAGGTGTTCCCATTACCTATAAGGTCGTAGGAGAGCGAGGTGTCAGAGACCTCAACTTCTCTAGGGGCCAGCATATTGAGGGCGGAGCCCATCCCCTCTCCTTCGCTGCTTTACCTTCCCTGACCCTAAAGAGGCAGGTACCTAAGTATAGCTGGGTGAACTGGGAGACTGTACTGAAGCCAAAGCGAGCAAACGGTCACCCATCCACCTGGTAACCACGCTCGATGCTGTTTAACTTGGCTTGGGGAAAGGGAGTGCTTCGACCACTGAGCTATCCCGTCCCCAATACTACACCTAACCTAACAAAGGAAAAGAAATAAACAATAAAAAGCAAGAGCAGAAAATAAAGGCAACGTGAGATACAAAAAAAATATAGAACACTTTTATCAAATCTTTAAAACATGGTTGATGTTTAAAGGATCCTTACAAACCTGAAAGAAAGAGAGACAAAAAGGAAAGGGTAGGAAGAGGGTGGGGGAGTGAATCCCGCATGACAGCTGCCAATCATCATCACAGTCATCTGCACTCGTGGTGCAGACAGGGAAAGTGGAGAGACATGAGGACCGTCATCACATCCCTGTCTCTACTCTTGATACAGAGGATGACTATCTCCTCTCGTTTGTCTGATCTATGCTCATTCAAAGACAGCGGTCAGCTGGGGGTCACGTTCATAGTTTCTGGATCTGTGGCGCAAGTCTCCATCAGTGATGACAGTTAGTTGTCCTCATGCACTGACAGAACAGACCAACTGCACTGTCTGTCCACTGGTGTCTGTGTGTCAGTCAGCAGATGAGGTCAATGAACTGGATGGTGTAAAATCGATGGTAAAATGCAAACTGAAACATGTTATTTGCCTTCGCCCTATCGTAAGACTACTATTTCGGTAAGAATTCTGTAAACTTTCAGGAAAGTATGTATGGCAAATAGGGAGAGATAGGGGAGAAAGAGAGAGAGACAGAGACAGACACAGACAGACAGACACAGACACAGACAGACACAGACACAGACACAGACAGACAGACAGACAGACAGACATAGACAGACAGACAGAGAGGATAGGGGCAGAGAGTTTAAATTTAGAAAAGGACATAACCAGGTGATTACAGAAATGGAAAAAAAAGAAGATGAAGAATCCCGAAGAAAAAATTTACCCAAATAAAAACAGGGAAGCCTCAATGGTTTAAACAAACAAACAAGCAGCAGCCTTGTGATAGAAACAAAAAGAACAAAGAAAAATAAATCATTTTAAAAAAGGCTCAAAAGAAAGCAAACAATCAATCCATCAATCAATGCAGCCCAAGAAGCAAAGGAAGAAAAGCAACAAGAGAACAAACATTATTTAGAAATGACGAAGACACGAAAACGGACCAAAAAAGAGCTACAGAAAAAACCTCTAAATTCTTGTCAACATGAACAGGGTAAGGTCCAGATAGTGGATAGTTATCACTACCCGGTGGGGATGCCAGGGGCCTGTCAGTATAACCAGCATCCCCATCTTTTGGAAATTCTGCGCTTGGAATTCCCTCTTTTCTATCCCTCTCTTTGTTCGTGCCTTGTTCTTTTTCTTCTTGTCACCTCCTCCTTCTCGTCTAATTTTCAGCCGTCTTGGTCCAATCTCCTGCTGTTGTTTGTTGTTTTTTTTCGAGAAAGATTTAAAAGATTTTCTATTCCGTACAAAAATCGGATGTGCTGGGCCTGACTCGTCAGGCGCTTAACGGCAGCGCAACGCATTTTTGCTCATATGACATAACAATACTTGCTGTCTGAGCGTTCGACGAAGAAGAAGAAAAAGAAAAAGAAGAGCTTCATTCAAGGTCCTTCAAAGACAGCGGTCTGCTTGGGTCACTTCGTGGTTCATGGATCTATTTTTTATTTTTATACCACTTTAAGTCACGAGATTTCTCTGCGTGAAATTCGGGCTGCTCTCCCCGGGGAGAGCGCGTCGCCACAAGAGCAGCGCCACCCTTTTTTTTTTTTTTTTTTTGGTCTGCAACTGTATTTGTTTCCCTATCAGAGTGGCTTTTTTCTAAGAATTTTGCCAGGGACAACTCCCTTGTTGCCGTGGGTTCTTTTACGTGCGCTTAAAATTTGGTGTAACACACGGGACCTCGGTTTATCGTCTCATCCGAAAGACTAGCGCCCAGACCACCACTCATGGTCTAATGGATGGGGAAAAATTTCGGGCCCAAACGGGGTACGAACCACGCACACACCTGACCCGGACTTTTCGCATTCTAGACAGGCGCGTTACCTCTAGACCACCGATCCACCATGGGGCATGTTTCCATCTGTGATGGCTGTCATCATGTACTGACGGAACAAAATACACTGTCTGCTCCTCTCCGTGTGTCTGTAGATGCAGTAAAATTGATCGTATGTGTAAAATCGATACTGAAACGCAAACTAGAAAATGTCATTTGGGTGTAGCGTGATTACGGGCTTATCCTTTCTTTTCGTTTTTTTACTTGGAGAGTAGTGGGTTTTTCCCCTGTCAACTGATGAAAATTTGGGATAGAAAACAAAAGGATTTTTTTTTAAACAACAAAAGAGACCATAAAAGAAAAAGAGATAGACAGACAAGCAGAGACAAAACATAGAGAGGGATGGTAAAGAACAAAACAGAGAGAGAAACACAGAGAAGGAGAGGTTTTATTGGGTTGTTGTTGTTTTTTAAAGATGATTATTGATAAATTAGAGCTGAAAATGTAGATTACACCAGAATCCTCACAAAAAACGAATGCCGAAAAAGTGAAAAAGAAATGTGCTGAAGGGACTGAAGGGAACGAAAGCCACCAATCAAAAGGTAATTTTTTTGGTTAAAAATCAGGAAAAAAGAGAAGTTATCGAACAGTCTATCAATCTCTCTATCCTAGGACAAAAATGAAAATTAAACATAAATCAAAACGTAGACCCTATAAAAGCGATTATGTGAAGGACGAATAGAGAAGGAAAAAAAGAGAGAGAGTGCGGAGGAAAGGTCCTTGTCTTCTTGAAAGTGTCATGGGATGGAAAGAGGGAAAAAGAGTAAAGGGAAAAAAACAAACAGCAGACGGTCATCATAAGAACCCCCCCCCCCTCTCTCTCTCTCTCTCTCTCTCTCTCTCTCTCTCTCTCTCTCTCTCTCTCTCTCTCTCTCTCTCTCTCTCTCTCTTGTTCGCAGGCTTCCTTTATTTTTGTGTAAAGCCTTTAGAATAAGAGATATTTTGGTTTATCAAGTCATACTTTTTGTAACTGATTCTTACTGTGATGGTTGTGGGTATGCAATAACATTTTGGTGTGGTTTTTTTGTGCTTCCTTATTTTTCTCACTAAAATATTAAGCAGTTCGGCACCCCCCACCCCCCTCCCCTTCATGTATGGGCCAATGGGTTTTTTTGCAAATAAATCCTTCGGGTTCGAGTTCTCCCCTCTCTCTCTCTCTCTCTCTCTCTCTCTCTCTCTCTCTCTCTCTCTCTCTCTCTCTCTCTCTCTCTCTCTCTCTCTCTCTCTCTCTCTCTCTTGTTTATGTTTGCCTGAAATTTTTAGTTACGATTATTAATGACAGTTCCTTTTCAAGGCAAGGGGTGCGTGAAAAAATATGTTAAAACTTATCTGTAACCCTTGGGAATAAATATGATCAATCAACCACAATCAATCGATCAATCAACAAATCTCTCTCTCTCTCTCTCTCTCTCTCTCTCTCGCTCAGACAGACAGACAGACAGACAGATACAGACAGACGGACAGAGAAAGACAGACGGACAGACAGACAGAAAGACAAGGCACTGTTAGAAAGAGAGTTTTATCTGAAACAAAAACCAAACCAAAACAAAATACGAAAATGTGATTACCGATAAATCAGAACGTTAGACAAGAAAAGATGAAACTAAAAAAAAAAGGGGAAAACAAGGCAGTCGGTCGCATATTGATTACAAATTATTTTTTAAAAAGAGATAAATACAAAAGACAGACTGAAATAGTCATAAATACACAAAATTGTGAATAAATAGAAATGGAATAAAGAGAGAGAGAGAGAGAGAGAGAGAGAGAGAGAGAGAGAGAGAGAGAGGAGAGAGAGGACACCAACACATGCTGATAAAAATGATTATTAGTCAATTGAATAAGCAAATGCCTCGAAAAAGAGAAATATATATATATATATATATATATATTATATATATATATATATATATATATATATATATATATATATATATATATATAAAATATATATATATATATATATATATATATATATACCATCGGTGAACGTCTGAGCTCTTGATGAGAAACGAGGAGAAGATAGGTTTTTGTGTGTGTTTTTTAACTTTTTTATTCAGTTGGGTTTTTTTTACATTGCACAGTTATAAGGATACAAAACATATAAACATATTTGAGAGAGAGAGAGAGAGAGAGAGAGAGGAGAGAGAGAGAGAGAGAGAGAGAGAGAGAGAGAGAGAGAGAGGAGAGAGAGAGAGAGAGAGAGAGAGAGAGACTGTCAGGTAGGAAGACAAAGACAGAGAGAAAGAGGGACAGCCTGACAAGCAGACAGACTGACCGAGAGGTCCCAAATAGGTACAAAGCTCAATGCAGGCATGACATGATCGGGTGCTATACATTCCGTGCACTGAAACAGAATCAGGTTTGTCTGTGTTTTTACACATTTCGTACTAGTGTCAAATTTTTTCAACATAAGGCCTCCACTGGAAGGACCGTAGACATTGATATATACAAAAGCTGACTGTTTTCACTACTGTTATCAAACAGAGGCTGATACGGAATCCATCTAATAATAAACTTGTTATGTGTAAAGTTCTTACGAGAAATATATTCCTCCGTAAGATAGTTTTGTTTATTGATTTATTCGTTTATTTATCTATTATCAAACTTTTGTTTACTTGCTTGTCTGTGTTCATTTCCGTCTGTCACAGGTTGACGTATGACTGGAAGGAAAAACTGATAAATTATTCATCAGGTTTCAGTCTTCTTGTAAACAAACACACACATACACTCTCTCTCTCTCTCTCTCTCTCTCTCTCTCCTCTCTCTCTCTCTCTCTCTCTCTCTCTCTCTCTCTCTCTTCTCCTTGTGTTTTTTTGTGTTTTGGTGTGTGTTGTGTTGTGTGTGTGTGTGTGTGTGTGTGTGTGTGTGTGTGTGTGTGTGTGTGTGTGTGTGTGTGTGTGTGTGTGTGTGTGTGTGTGTGTGTATGTGTTGTATGTGTATTATATTGTGATCTGCTAGATGTTTGATGGATAAATCATTTGATGCCGTAGTTTATATGTATGTTCTCTGAGCTTTCCTTCGTGTTTTCAATTATCCAAAGGTTTTCGTCCTATTGAATAGTAAATGATCCTTAGTGCCATTTTTGTTGTCTCTCTTCTACAGATCTTTTCTGTCTTTTTACTTTCTTTCTTTGCCTGTGTCTGTCTCTCTACCCGTTCTCTCTTTCCTTTTCGTTCTTTTCTGGTCTTTTATTTGGTTTGGATTTTTTCTTTCTTTTGTTTCTTGTCTTCCATTCTGTTTTTTATTTATTTTTACTTTGCTTTACTTTTTTTGTGTTAAGTTGTCTTTTTCCTTGCATATTTTTCTGTTCTTCTTTCGTCCCTTTCTTTCTTTCATTTTTACACCTTTTTTTGCGTTATCATTCTCTTCTGTCTGGTTTTGTTGTCTTCTTTTGTCTTCGGATGAGACTATAAACCGAGGCCCCGTGTGCAAACGTACGCAGAACATCTTGCGCACACGTTAAATCCTGTCCCGCTTTTCGTAAAGTATGATATTGTGTGCCGGTGGGAATAGATGACATACTTTACAAAACCGCATACACACGGGGACTTGATGTAAAAAAGCACATGAGTGCTTATTCCATTATTCTCGATATAAAAGAATAAATGAGGAAAAAAGTTTAGTTTGGGTGTTTTTTTGTGTGTTTTTGCCCTAGTTTTTTC
>CM054144.1:29941319-29943819 GCA_028751875.1 Rapana venosa
CTCTCTCTCCTCCATTCCTATTGTCTCCCCCACCCACCCCCACCCCTCCTCCCTGTCCCTGTATATATCTTCCCTGGTGTAGTTGTAGACTACCCATCACTCGTCCACTTTGAAATTCCATTCTGCCTGTCTGTGGTGCTTCAATCCTCCTACCCCTCCCTCTCCCGCCCGCTCTGACGGTCACGATAGGGCTCTTTGAAGTCACGGAACACGCTGATGGTCTCTCCCGTTACAAACCAATGGTGAAGAGATGACAGGGAGACACAGACACAATCAAACAGACAAAGAGATATACTGTATGGGGCAGAGAGAGACACAAAGACACAATCAAACAGACAAAGAGATATGCTGTACGGGGACAGGGAGACACAAAGACACAATCAAACAGACAAAGAGATATGCTGTATAGGGCAGAGAGAGACACAGAGACACAATCAAACAGACAAAGAGATATACTGTATGGGACAGAGAGAGACACAGAGACGCAATCAGACAGACATACAGTTTGTCGGACAAGACATTCACAGACGAATTTATAGACAGACATGGTAGTCAGACAAAGAGACACAGATGCACTAAGACAGACAGACAGACAGACAGGTTGTTGAACAGAGAGACGCAGATGCGATCAGACACACAGAGAGACAAGAGTCGGACGGAGACGCAGATGCAACCAGACAGAGAGACAGACAGATTGTCGGAAAGAGAGGCATAGATGCAATCAGAGACACATACAGAGAGTAAGCACGTAGAGAGCGGTTATGACTTTCATGAGAGATTAGGCGCTCAAAATATCCCTACTTACTTGCTTGCTTATTTACTTACTTACTTACTTACTTACTTGCTTGCTTGCTTGCTTACTTATTTACTTAATCATTTTATTTACTTATTAATTAATTAACGAGTTGGATAGAGACAGAGGCGGAGGCACGCACACACACACACACACACAGAGGAGAGAGAGAGAGAGAGAGAGAGAGAGAGAGAGAGAGAGAGAGAGAGAGAGAGAGAGAGAGAGAGAGAGAGAGAGAGCAACAAAAAGAGAAATACCCACTCTGTCACAGACTCATCCACTGTTAAGGCCCGTTCTGCTAGCAGTTGACCTGTTTACATAATAGGTGTACATGGTTTATTGTTGCCAAAGTGGACATACTACTTTATTCCTACGAACTCTCTCTCTCTCTCTCTCCTCTCTCCTCTTCTCTCTCTCTCTCTCTCTCTCTCCTCTCTCTCTCTCTCTCTCTCTCTCTCTCCTCTCTCTCTCTCTCTCTCTCTCTCCTCTCTCTCTTATGTTATCTCTTTCTAATCTCTCCCTCTTCGTTATCTTATTCATCTCTCTTCGTCTCTGCTTCATCGTCTCTCTCTCTTCTGTTGTAGTGTTGTATGTATCTACTTTCTCAACACTTGCCACACGAAACGCTTTGTTTCACTTTTCGTATATGTATGCTTGTGTGCGTGATCTGACTGTCTCTCTGTCTCTCTATCTGTGTGGTGAAGGGATGTGTTTATCTCTTTCCTCAGAAACACTTCGCACACGTTAATATATGAAACGTTTCTCTCTTTCTCGGAGTTAGCTCATTCTGTGTGCTGGTGAATTGCTGCTACATCTCTCTTCTCTACAAAACTGCATACTACGATACTTGTGTAACAAGACCACACTTGTGTTTATTCCTGTATCTCTCGAATGTGATAGTCTACTACTAAATTTTAATGAAAAATAAAGAACGTTACTCTCTTCTCTTCTCTCTCTCCGTTCTCTCCTTCTCATTCTTCCACCCTTCTCTTCTTCTCTTCTCCACTCCTCTTCTCTTCTCGCATCTTTTCAGTTTGTACACAAGTACATACACACGCTTTGTGTGTTTATGTGTGTGAGTGTCTGTGTGTGTGTCTCTCTCTCTGTCTCTGTGTGTAGTGAGGGGGGAGGGGGGTTGGCTGTATGTTTGTCTGTGTGTGTGCGTCTGTGCCTGTGTCTATGATACTATACACACAAAACCGCTATCACTATGGGCTTACGCCTTTAAAACAAAAAAGCGAGACATCCATGAAACCAGTTCTTTTATGCAAGCAGTTCAAAAACCCATTGACATCTCGACAACATGAAAGGTTGCTGCAGCAACTTTGATTCGAGCGGGGGTGGCGGAGGCTGAGGGAGAGAGAGAGAGAGAGAGAGAGAGAGAGAGAGAGAGAGAGAGAGAGAGAGAGAGAGAGAGAGAGAGAAGAGAGAGAGAGAGAGAAAGAAGAGAGATGAGAGAGTCATGCCAGAAACCACTCCCATGCATTGTAGGGTGGAGTTGGGGGGGAGGGGGGGGGGGGTTGTCGAGACATCATTCACTGTTATTGCTGTGTCAACAGACTGATTTTGCTGATGCTGCTGACAGAGACAGAGACAGAGAGACAGACCGACAGAGACAGCCAGACAGACAAACAGAGACAGAGATTGATAGACACAGTGTGACAGACAGACTGACAGACAGAAAGATATAAAGTGTCACTGACACAG
>CM054144.1:29948819-29953819 GCA_028751875.1 Rapana venosa
AGAGAGAGAGAGAGAGAGAGAGAGAGAGAGAGAGAGAATGACAATGACAATGACAAATTCTTTTATTTCGAGGATAATGAATAAGCACCCATGTGCTTGTTTACATCCAGTCCCCGTCCTTACGGATATATATGATAATAAAATAAAATGAAATAGAAAGTTGTGCTCGTAATTTGAGAGAGAGAGGGGGGACGGAGGGAGGTAGAGAAAAGAGAGAGAGAGATAGATAACGATCACGATCACGAAATTAGAAGACATTTTTTACATCCAGCTCACAGAGAGAGAGAGAGAGAGAGAGAGAGAGAGGGGGGGGGGAGGAGAGACAGACAGACAGACAGACAGATGTTAATAGTATTAGACCAGAAAACCCGCTGTCCTGTGATTGGTGGTTATTTACTGTATCATTGCCCTGCTCAATGTTGTGCCTCTCACACTGGCCTCCGACTACAACTGTCTGACTGATGATTGCTTGGAGACTGTAGATATATGTAAAGGAAAGGTAAAGGTAAAGGAGTCCCATAACCTATAAGGTCGTAGGGGAGCGAGGTGTCAGAGACCTCACTTCACTAGGGCCAGCATATTGAGGGCGGCGCCCATCTCCTCTCCCTCGCTGCTTTACCTTCCCTGACCCTAAAGAGGGCAGGTACCCATTTACAGCTGGGTGAACTGGGGGAACTGTACTGAAGCCAAGGCGCGCAAACGGTCACCCATCCAACTGGTAACCACGCTCGACGCTGCTTAACTTGGCTGGGAGAAAGCGAGTGCTCCGACCACTGAGCTATCCCGTCTGACCACGAGTGCTCCGACCACTGAGCTATGTATATATAAATATTTACATATATATTTCATACAGTCTCTAAGCAATATATATATATATATAGGGTTATATATATATATATAGAGAGAGAGATAGACAGACAGATAGACAGATAGACAGACAGATAGACAGATAGACAGACAGATAGATAGATAGATAGATAGATAGATAGATAGATAGATAGATAGATAGATAGATAGATAGATCGATAGATAGATAGATCGATAGATAGATAGATCGATAGATCGATAGATAGATAGATCGATAGATAGATAGATAGATAGATAGATAGATAGATAGATAGATAGATAGATAGATAGATAGATAGATAGATAGATAGATAGATAGATAGAATGATAATAATAAATGGAATTTATATAGCGCTGTATCTTGCACAGACAAATCAAAGCGCTTGCACTCAACTCATTCTTACACATTCATGCAATCAATAGCAACCAATACCAAGTAATAGTTCTAACAAGTCCAACACACACACACGTGTGTGTGCATGCGTGCGTGCGTGCATGCATGCATGCGTGCGTGCATGCGTGCGTGTGTATGTGTGTGTTTGTGTGTGTCTGTGTGTGTCTGTGTGTGTCTGTGTGTGTCTATGTGTGTGTGGTTAGCTTATTCGAACACCTCAGTGAAAATATGTATAAAATGTATACTTGCATAAACAAAGTAAACAAACAAGCTGGAAGCTGGGTAATCAGTACAACCGGCATTAAATGGTTTAAAGGAAGTATGAATGAGCCTCTGTCTACTAGATTGGACAGTGGAATTAATTGAGCGGACTAGTTTGTCGGCACGCCCAAAAGTACTGCAATTATGAAACCAAACTAATTTAACTAGGGGATTTGGGGGGTGGGGTGGATTTAGCACTGTGGTCTGTTTCCATTTTTCTTCCTTTTGATTTATTTCATTCAGTCTCAGTAACGAATAAAAGAACGTTGTCTAAAAATAACATTGCATTCTCATGAGTTCGTCCTGCTATTCAGAGACTCCAAGATATACCCGTCTGATTTCACACTCCCAACTGCCTCTACTTATGTTTCTGCTACTGCTGCTATTGTGTTTTCAATGAAACCATATACTGCTGTAGATTCTCCTGATCCACCATGACTAGGTACAGGATAACCTGGTGGTTAGAGTGATCCCCATTGTGCTTGTGAACTGCTGACCCGGGATCGAATCTCGTTCTAGAGGATTTTTTCCTCTGGAGTTAACATCAATGCCGACTCCAGTCCCCCCAAAAGACCTTTGGATGAAACTATAAACGACATTCCCGTGTGCTAACGCACGCAGAATATCTTGCAGACATACTCAAACCAATTCCGCTTTTCAAAAGAGTAGGCCACTGTGTGCCAGTGGGAACAGATGACCTTTACAAAACCGCATACACTCGGGGACTGTATAAAAAAAACACATGATTGCTTGTTCCATTAACCTCGAAATGAAAGAATAAAATAAATAATAAATGCTGATTTTTTTTTCACAGTAATAATGGCGATGACAACTTACTGGCAACTGATGATCATGACAATGACAAAGTATGACAACAGTGGTAGTGACACCTGTCAGAGCTTGACAAATGACGTCAAAGCCTCCACACTGACTCAGCTCTTTGGCTGACAATCGATTTCTTGTTCTGCCTGTGTGTGTGTGTGTGTGTGTGTGTGTGTGTGTGTGTGTGTGTGTGTGTGTGTGTGTGTGTGTGTGTGTGTGTGTGTGTGTGTGCGTTGTGTGTGTGTGTGTGTGCGTGCGTGCGTGTGTGTGTGTGTGTGTGTGTGTGTGTGTGTGTGTGTGTGTGTGTCTGTGTGTGTGTGTGTGTGTGTGTGTGTGAAGAGCCTGCAGTCAGCCAAGCATGTGATCAACATGGCCTTCCTGAAATAGAACACACAAGTTCTACCTGATTTGACCGATCGATTCCTGCAATCTCATCTCAAGGGGGCTATTTTGGGACACGGGCAACCTTGACGGGCCGTCCCTCTCTCTCTCTCTCTTTATCAAAATGCTTGGAGTCCTATGTTCTGTGTAAGGTTTGTTTGCTTGTCTGGTGTCTTTCCTTGTTTTGTTTTGTTGCTATGTTTGTCTGTTGGGTCACTGCTTCGTGTGGTAATTTATGTCTGCTGTACCTTGGCATTTTTGTGTCTGGCTTACTCGCTGATTTTGTTCTGTCTGCCATGCTCATTTCTAGGTGTGAAACGTGTGTTTTATTCTCTTCTTTTTTCCCCCTCAGACAGAGCTCCAAAGTTGTTCACCAATGGTGAGGGTTTTGCTTCATGACTGTTTTGTTCCCTCCATCTCCCACCAACCACCCTCCATTTAGGAAGGTGCATTCCAACTTCAAGAATATTACCTTCTTTCTAAACTCTCTGTCCCTGTTTTTCGCCACTATCTGTCTATCAGTCTGTCTGTCTCTCTGTCTGTCTGTCTGTCTCTGTCTGTCTGTCTGTCTCTCTCTCTCTCTCTCTCTCTCTCTCTCTCTCTCTCTCTCTCTCTCTCTCTCTCTCTCTCTCGGGAAACAGAGGGAAGGAGAGGCTCTCTCTTTTTCCCTCTAAGTGGATCAGCCAATTAATCTGCATGCATCCCAAAGCTGGCTGGGGGGGGGGGGGGTGAGAGTGGGAAATCTGCTTACATTTCTATGTAGGTTCGGTTATTTGGGTAGGCTGAAGGATGTGGCTGCGCAGAGATCGCAGAAGAGGGTAATTTTGGTGCATAAATGGCCGTGACTATTTGACGATAATTAAAGATAACTATTTCGGTACATAGATAGTTATGATTGAATTGTATTACACAGTATTGCTGCGTTAATGCATGGAAACTCATTGTTGGTTAAATCTTCTAAAATGATCTGTTGAAATTGTGGTAATTAGATTATTGCAGACACTTTGGATTTCATATAAACCACTGGGATATCATGGAATTGTTTTATTGGTACTTGGTAGGTTGTTCTGATAAAAGGACAGGATAAGAAACATCCACACTTATGACAATATAAGGATTATATAGAACAGTTACAGTGCTATATGAGTAATCGTGGCCTTGTAGAGAACTCATACAATAGTTAAAGTGGCACTTTCGTAGACTAAACACATTTGAATCGTCTGATATCCCTTTGAGTGAATAGACGTAAAATCGAAGCAACAACTACAACAACCCGTTTGAAATTTCATGACATGATCCCTGTGATATGTCCGCGACTAGTGTTGCATTGAAATAGCCACAAGCTCAGCCAAGTATATAAATCTTAAATCATATCTTTTCAGGCGTATTGTCATTCTTCATTTTAAAGATTGGTGGTGACGATATCAGATGATGATCTACAAAAGATACAGACAACTCATGAAACATCAGCATCAGTGTACCAAGGCACAGCTTAAACCAACGACCATACAGCAAAAGTGTAGGTCTGTTTCAGGAGTGCCGGAGGAGATATCAGTCACTAGAAGTGCACTCACTCTGCAGAGGAAGGAGAAGTGAATTGAAGGGGACAGAGAAGAAGCTGTCCCAATTCCCCTGTGCTCTGATTGGTGGCTACTTACTGTGTTACTTTCTTGCTCAATTATCCCCCTTACACCTGGATCAGGAGGAGTTGTCTGATGCTGATTGCCTCGGAGACCTAAAAGTAACTGTCTCACTTACTTTCCTCACCAGTCGTTCTTTTCAGTGCTTCTGTATGCATGCACTATAAAGTTATGAAAAAAGTCTCAGATGGCCAGATGCACGTATGTATTAAATTGATAGAGAATAAGGACAACAGGCAAACTAAAAAATTGTCAAAGCAATCCAATTAGAATTCCTGATATAAGCAAAGCATTAAAACGTGTGTGTCTGATTACATGTCTGCATGGCCGAGCTTTATGGTTCCAGAAACACCACTTACAAAGAATGAAGCAGGTTTGGGACTTCTGTCTTGCATTTGTCATCTTATTGTCCTCTCTTCTTGTTGTTTTTGTTGGTTTTCTTCCAATGTCTCTCTGTATACAGTTACCTCTTATCAGGGAGCAAAAGCATTTGCAGTTTCTCTGAATTTGTTAGTCATGATCAGTGGTTATTGTGTGTATGTCTTTGTTGTTGATTGGCTCAAGAGTTGTGATAGCAAGTATTGTTGAAAGTTATCCAGAAAAATGCATCGCATTTGTCTACATCTTTCACACTGCCAACACTGCTAACTCTTGTA
>CM054144.1:29971319-29993819 GCA_028751875.1 Rapana venosa
GGAAAAAAGGACATCTCTAAAGTCGGAATGTGGCTACCTTAAAGGCGGGCATAAACGGGCACATAGGCAAAACTGTCACCACTGCTGAACCTCGGAGCTCTAGCCAAGGAACGCAGAATAATTTTTTAAAAAAAGAAGAAAAATCACATGGGCTTGGGCATGAGGGGTACCCCTCCCCTCCCCCCCCCCCCCCCCCCCCCCCCCCCCCATTCCACCGCCCCCACCGCAATTCATTTTTATTTTTATTTTATTTTATTCTTTTATCTTTTATTCTTTTATATCGAGGATAATGGAATAACCATTTGTGTGCTTTTTTTACATCCAGTCCCCCCCCCCCCCCCCCCCCCCCCCCCCGTGTGTATGCGGATTTGTGGATTCTGTCATCTGTTCTCACCGGCACACAATGGCCTACTCTTTCGAAAAGCGGAACAGGATTTAATATGTGCGCAAGATGTTCTGCGTGCGTTCGCACACGGGGCCTCGGTTTATAGTCTCATCCGAAGGAATTTGGGGGAGAGTGGAGTCTGCACTGATGTTAACTCCAGAGGAAAATATCCCCTTGAACGGGAATCGAACCCGGGTCGTCAGATTGCGAGCGCAATGTTCTGACAACTAGGCTATCCCGTCCTCGCATGAGGACGACACACCCCACCCCCACCCCCACCCCCTTCCCTGCCATGCCCACGCCCTCACCCCTTCCCACTTCTCTTGCATAAACAGAAAAATCGCCACGTTAGAGAAGATTGTGTGCAGTGATTTAGAAGAAAATCGATGAAAAACGTTCTGAACACAGAACACAGTGAACAAGCAACAACAAAACAAAACAAATCAAGTAAGTGAATGAAGAAGCAAACAAGGAATAAAAGGCACACAGACATACTAAAAAAAAACCCAAAAAAGAAGAAAGAAAGAAAGAAATCATTGCCAGAAGTGGGTAGATAAAAGACGCAACGTTAAACAGACAATGTGATTTTCTTTTTCAAAGACATTTATTAGCTCATGCCTATTTTGTTGAGATAATTTTCTCTCCGATATTGATGCGTGGACCACTCTACCAACAACGAAGTCCTACAAACCATCACCCAACAAGTAAAGCACTACGAAAACCTGATGACCACAGTCATGAAAAGGAAGCTCAAATGGTACGGATATGTGACTAGATCAGTTGGGCTGTCCAAAACCATACTGCAGGGAACAGTGCAGGGGAAGAGAAGGCGAGGCAGACAGAGGAAGAAATGGGCAGACAACATCACTGAATGGACAGGGAAGAGCTTCTCCACAACCCAGGCACTTGCACACAACCGCCGCAAATGGAGCCAGCTGGTTCGTCAATGCAGTGCCCCTACGATCCCGGAGGGGGTTATGGGAGCAGGTGAGATGTGATGAGATTGATGCGTGGGGTTCTTTTCAGTTTAAGACGCCACCCAGAATGGTTTTGAAAAAAAAGTTAGCTATTTTTGGACCAAAAACATTTTGGTTTCGTTTTCACTTGTCGGTCATCTCTTTCTTTGTTGTTGTCCCTGACTTAGTTAAACACACACTTGCATTTTTTATGAGTATAAGAGTGGGGGAGGTGTGTTGTTGTGGGAAGGGGGGTGGGTGGATTCTGTGTTGTCGGTTTAAAAACGCCTGATATGTGGAACGTATGTGCTTTTGATAACATTCAGTCTAATTTTGAATATTGTGTAGTGTAGTGTAGCGTAGTGCAGTGCAGTGGAGTGGAGTGGAGTGGAGTAGGGTTGGGTGGGTGAGGTGTGTGTGGTGTGGTGCGGTGTAGTGTAGTGGGGTGGAGTGGAGTGTTGTGCAGTGCAGTGCAGCATAGCGTAGTGTAGTGTAGTGTTAGTGCATTGCAGTGCAATGTAGTGTAGTGTAGTGTAGTGTAGTGTAGTGTAGTGTAGTGTAGTGTACTGTAGTGTAGTGTAGCGTAGTGCAGTGCAGTGCAGCGTAGCGTAGTGTAGTGTACTGTAGTGTAGTGTAGCGTAGTGCAGTGCAGTGCAGTGCAGCGTAGCGTAGTGTAGCGTAGTGTAGTGTAGTCTAAATGCAAACCGGAGAAAACCACTATCTGCTGACATTAAAGATACAGGAGGCCCTTAGACCCAGGGAGAGAAAAGAAAGGATATAATTATTTAGGAGTGAAGTCGAGAGGGTAGGGGATGGGAGGGGGTGGGGGCAGGAGGGGGGCAGGAGGAGAGAGGACAGGGGGAGAGGACAGCGGGCTTTAACGACTAAATTACTTCTGCTGTTAACTACTAACATTTCTCCCATACTTATTATCTGCAGACATTGACGACTCTGATCTCCCAGTCTATTAGCATTGATTGATTTTCTCCCTGTGGTGTGTCTTGTCTCAACTCCATGTTTTGTTAATAAAAGTATCCTCCGTTTCCAAGTATTATTTAGATTTTTTTTAACATTCTCTCATCTACAGGTCTTTGCGAATGTCTACAAATAGATAGATTAACTAATGGAGCAGTAGACTTCAATCAATCCATAGATAGAGAGGTAGATAAATCAGTCAGCCGAACGATAGCTATACAGATAGACAGACTGCAATACAGATAGACACACAATCTCACAGGCAGGAAAATAAATAGAAAGACAGGGGGATGGGGGGGGGGGGGGGGGGGGGGAACTGGATAGTCTTGTGGTTAGAGCGTTCACGTCATCTGAAGGCGTGGGTTCGAGCCGTCACTGAGGGCATCCCTTCAAGGGGATTTTCCCCATAGATTTAACATCAGTACAGACCCCACTCCTCTGACTCTCCCGTATGTCCTTTGGGATAAGGCTATAAACTGAGGTCTCGAGCGCAAACGCACGTAGAACATCTTGCGCACATGTTAAAACACACACACACACGCGTGGGCGCGCGCGAACGCACACACGCACGCACCACACACACACACACACACACACAGCGCCATAATTGGGAAAGAGCAATCATAAACAAGCATCTCATTGTGGACTCAATATTACGCTATATCCCCGCGTTTATCCCCAGCAGTGTAATACCAGGACATAAATAACAGGACTGCACACATTGCCAGCTGTCTGAAAATCCCTGGGGGATTGCAGACTTGACGTGGAAAACAGCAACAGATAGAGAAAATTAGACACATGGTCAGGGAGGCGATTTATTTATTTTTTATTTATTTATTTTTTATATCGAGGATAATGGAATACACACTCATGTGCTTTTTTACATCTAGTCCCCGTGTGTATGCAGTTTTGTCAATTTTGTCATCTGTTTCCACCGGCACACAATGGCCTACTCTTCCGAAAAGCGGAACAGGGTTTAACGTGTGCGAAAGATGTTTTGCATGCGTTCGAACACGGGGCATCGGTTTATAGTCTCATCCGAAAGACTTTGACATTCAGTTCTATTTTTCGCCAAACTGGGAAGAAAGGGCGAGGCTGGGAATCGAACCCAGAACCTCACGGTTTTCTTGTTGGCAGGCGAACGTCTTAACCATCCTGCCACCTTCCTTCCTTTTTCATGAGTGATTATGGGACAAGCTGATGGTTGGACGAGTGTGTGTGTGTGTGTGTGTTGTTGTGTGTGTGTGTGTGTGTGTGTGTGTGTGTGTGTGTGTGTGTGTGTGTGTGTGTGTGTGTGTGTGTGTGTGTGTGTGTGTGTGTGTGTGGCGCACGCGCGCGCTATGTGTGTGTGTGTGTGTCAATGTGTCAGTGTGTATATGTCTCTTTCCTGTGCTTCTGTCTGTGTGTCTCTGTGTATCTATATGTGTTTGTGTGTGTATGTCTGTCTTTCTGTCCTTCTGACTCTGTGTGTTTGTATACCTGTCCGTCTGCTTTTTTTAGTTATTGATTCATTTAAAAGCTCTTCATTCTGGGTGGTTTTACGTGTAAAACATATTTGAAACCAAATCAAAGCATGCAAAAAAGAAAACTTTTAAAAATACTAAAAAGCAAGATAAAGCCTACAATCGAACTTTAATGGCAGACCTGGAAACAACTTTAGCAATCTCAATAATTTTCTCGATCACGAGGGATTGTGCTAACAGATTCGTTTTTCCAATCTACAATACCATATTTTTTTCCCCTTAAGAACATGCAGGGCCCTTAGAATGGGTCATGATTCATTGTCTGGACCCCCTCTCTCTCTCTCTCTCTCTCTCTGTCGCTCTCGCTCGCTCTCTCTCTCTCTCCTCTCTCTCTCTCTCTCTCTCTCTCTCTCTCTCTCTCACACACACACACACACACACACTTCAAGCAATCGCCTAAATCTGTGTCCTCAAGGTCAATCATGACCAAAAAAAAGGATAGAACTCATCATCGTCATCAAATGACAGGGTGGCCATTCTTTCCCTGACAGAGGGCTAGGCAAGAGCCCTCTCTATGGTCTTAACCACAGACACTGGATTCCCCTTCACGGCCTCTGAGTGACTTTGCCGGGGGGGACGAAACTGCCAATATCAATAAATGGATCCTCGGCATCTTCCTGCTGCATGCACGCACAGTTTAGATTCAGCAGTACAACGCTTCCAGAGCGTACCATCTTCTGGTTTATTCATGGAATCAAGACTACGGCGGTGATCTCAGGACTTGGCTGCCCAAGGTCAAGGATAGGTAATGGCGGTCAAGGACGCGTGATGTAATCAGGGTCAGGGACTTTTGGCTGGATTTGGGGGTCAAGGTTGACCTCCTTTCGTTGTGGACCAAGAATAAGAAGAGGGATGGTGGTTTTGTTACAGGAAAAAATGTTGGATTGGGGGTGAAGGAAAATTGGTTGTGGGTGGGTTTTTTGTAACTGAAAGTGATCTATCCCGTGTAAAGATAAGTTGATATGGGTATGCAGGAATAATCACAAATCATGCTGTCGTTAGGGATTTCAACACAAAATTAGTCGAAACTGATTGAATCAGTCTGGATAACAGTTAAATCGATCAATTTGACCGCAGATCTTTACGAGTACATGACGGTAATATGCGCCATCATAATCAAGGATATGTTGGGTTTTTTAACCGTGTTTAAGAGTATTCTCTCTCTCTCTCTCTCTCTCTCTCTCTCTCTCTCTCTCTCTCTCTCTCCTCTCTCTCTCTCTCTCTTTCACCACATTGGTTCAGACATCATTATACACACGCACCCACCTTCCTTGCCTGTCTGCGAGCCTGTCTTTTCCCACTGTATGTTTACGTATTTCCCTGTCTGTCTGTCTGTCTGTCTGTACGTCTAACTCTCTGCTCTGCTCTGCTCCAGCTCTGTTTTATAGTGGCCCAATGTTCTCTATCCTTCACTGCTGTTTTCCACGTCAGGTCTGGAATCCGCAGGGATTTTCAGACAGCTGGAGCCCTGCAGTTGATGCCCGCTCATCGCGCTGCAGGGATCACAGGCCGCGGCCCTCCTAACTTTGAATCAGCGGCAAGGGTTTGCTGCTGATGCCGGTGTTCTTTCGTGACTTTGTTTCCGTGGTGGGCTCTGGGTGAAGCCTGGGTGGGTTGCTTGCTTGCTTGGTTGGATGGATGGTGGGTTGGGTTGGTTGGATGGATGGGTGGTGGGTGGGGTGGTTGGGTGTGGTGGGAAGATTATTTGGTTGGTTGGTTGGTCGGTTTGGTTGGTTGGTTGGATGGATGGATGGTGGGTTGGCTGGTTGATTGGTTGGTAGGTTGGTTGTTTGCTTGCTTGCTTAGTTGCTCGCTTGCGTGCTCGTTCGCTTGTTTGCTTTGAAGCTTGCTTGCTTCTTTCGTTTTACTCAACACTTGGCTTAATTTTTTGTTTGTTCAGTATTTGTTTGGATGCTGCAACAATGAGTACATTAGTTTTTTGTCACCTTCCTATCTTAGCTCTGAAAAAGGTTATATACTCACATACACACACATTATCTCAATTGCACTGACACACACATATACATACACGCACAAGCACACACACAGACATACATGCACACATGCATTCACACACGCACACACACACAAACACACACACACGCCGCGCGCGCGCGCATACACATACAGAGAATGAGTATAGAAACAAGAAAAAGCAGACAGACAGCAAAATAGCAAGCTTTGACAAAAACATAGACAGAAACAAGAACCGGAGAAAAAAGAGAAAAATAGGAGACAGACATACAGACAGATATAGAACAAGGAAGACAGAGAAATAGAGACAGAGAAAAAATTGAAAAAAAGAAGAAAAAAAGAGTGAACAAGTACAAGATATGAAGTGCCATATACACACACAAAAAAGGTCAGAGAGTGTGAGAATATTACCTGTGGAAAAACAGTTTTGTGTGTGTGTATGTATGTGTGTGCGAGCGCGCTGTGTGTGTGTGAGTGGTGTGTGTGTATTAGTGTGTGTGTGTAGTGTAGTGTAGTGTAGTGTAGTGTAGTGTAGTGCAGTGTGGTGTGGTGTGGTGTGGTATGGCATGTTCGTGTGTTCTCACTCCGGCATATTTCATATATACCTGTGTATTTCTTTTTACTTTTAAATATAAAACTAACAATTTGCAAAGAAAATATTAGATCGAAAATATGCTTACTAGAATTTAAGAAGAAAAATTAGCCCCCGCCCCTCCTCCCCCCGCGCACACCATATCAACCACACAACACCATCACCCAACACACACACACATCATCATATACTACACTCATCCATATCACACTAACACACACATACACACACCATAACACACATCACACATAACACTATACATCACACACACACCATATCACACTAAACACACACACCATATCAACACACATCACACACCATATCACACAAACACACACACAACATACACATTCACACACACACACATACACACACACCATACACACACACACACACACTAAACACACACACACACACACCACACACACACACACACACAGGACACGGAAGGAAATCAATCACAGCTACAAATTTGAAATTCTAAGCCGTAAATGTTTGCAGATGATGTGAGAGAACTGTTTGTAATCGTTTATGGCGGGAGTGATTCAGTCCTTGAAGCTTCCCCCTCTTTAAAAAAAAACAACAAACAAACAAACGAAAAAACAAAAAAACCTCCCTCCTCCCTCCAAGTCTTACCACCCACCCCCTTCCTCCCTCTCCTTATGCAGGTACCTGCTCACCATAACCACACACACCCACACTACACACACTTAAGACACACACACGCACGCGCGCACACACCACACACTACACACACACTACACACACTACACACACACCTTACGCAACACCATCGCACGCGCGCGCACACACACACTACACACACTTACACACACTACACACACACACTACACACACACGCACACACGCCGCGCGCACACACACACACACTACACACACTTAGATTCACACACACACATCACGCACACACACACACACACACACACACACACACACACACTCACTCCATTCTGTCCCTTTGCAATGTTTTTCTATTCCAGTTGTAAGGACTTTTCTCATTTGGGGTTTTCTTTTTAAATTTTCTGTAATGTTTTTTGTGTGTTCAATCTTGAAAAATAGGCCTCTTTGTGACACCAATGAGCACATAAGTCAGCATTAAGGAAATTGCGCTTATGCATTTCACTATACACACTCACGCATACACACACATGCACACCCACTCGCACGCGCGCGCACACACACGCACACACACGCACGCACGCACGAGCACAAACGCACGCACGCACACACATACACACATGCATACCACATGCATACACACGCGCACGCATGCATGCATACATACATACATAAATAATGGATGGATGGATGGATGACTGGGTAGATAGATAGATAGATAGATAGATAGATAGATAGATAGATAGATAGATAGATAGATATATAGATAGATGGATGGATGGATGGATGGATGGATGGATGGATGGATGGATGGATGGATGGATAGATAGATAGATAGATAGATAGATAGATAGATAGATAGATAGATAGATAGATAGATAGATAGATAGAAGGCTTAGTGAAAAAGACAATGTCTTGTTTATTCAATGTACCATCTGAAAAATAAAGAATTGACTTTGACACAAACACACATGCTCGTGGTATCACACACACACACACACACACACACACACACACACACACACAACAACACACACAAACAGACAACAGAGACGAGACAGACAGTGACAGAGACAGAGACAAACAGAGACACAGGAAAGACAGGCAAAGAGCCTCTTCTGAAGCACAAAACAGAGAAGCGAAAAACCAGACACAGATAATTATTACAATTATAGAAACAACACACAGATCTACAAGCAGCCACAGAGAAATTCAGACACACAGACATAGACGACAGGAGACAAAACAGACAGGCAGAGAAGAAAAGACAAAAATCAAGCAGCAACAAAGTAGTCTCACGTAAGTTGCGCACGTCAGTACTTTTTTTTTCTTTTACTCTTTTAGTCTGTACCTTGAGCCACACCCGTATCAGTTTCACTATCTGCCCTGATACCTAAGATCAGTCCTCCAGACATCGCCCACCTTTCAGTACAAGCTAGTCGGTTTGTTTTTTCTGGTCTTTTTTCTTTTGCCGTGCAGAAATACCACGCTTAGATAATCACTTTTTCTAAGTCTCTGAAGTATCTTTTTAACGACCCCGTAACTGTCCGATCTTGTATAGACTTAGTTGGAAGAAGACTGGCATGAAACTGAAGTAATACTATCACAACGGCCTTGGTTGCCTACTACGCGTGTTCTAAGTAATGCCATACTTTTAGATTTAAGCTGTGGGGGGGGGGGGGGGGGGAGGGGGGTGGGGGGGGGGGGGCTATAGGTACAGTCGAGTATCTGTTTATTTTTTATTTCGTTAGATGAAGTCTTATGTTCAAATTATTCATTCTTGACACTAGTGTTGTTTCGACTTTTACGTTGTAGCATACTGCTATTGTAGTCGCGTGTGTATTATTTAGGTTTGTTTGGGTTTGAGGTTTGTTTGTCTGGGTTGGTTTTTTGTTTGTTTGTTGACTTTTTGTTGGGGTTTTTTGTTGGTTGTTTTTTTTTGGGGGGGAGGGGGGGGGGTCCTCGGCTAGAGCTCCGAGCTTCCTCAATGATGAGATTTTGCGTATGCGATCGTTTGCCCACCATGAACGTAGCCGTATTCCGACTTCAGATATGATTATCTAAATGCCACACCAGTGTACATGCAGTCTTTTTGTTACAGATTTGTCATCCATTTTTTGACGGTACAAAATGACCTACTCCTCCCAAACTCAAAATGGGGTTATAACGTGTACGCAGGATGTTCTGTGTGCGTTTGTACACGGGACTTTGGTTTATATAGTCTCATCAGAAAGACTTTCAGGGTAGTGTAGTCGGTACGGATATAAACTCCAAGAAAAAAAAAAAAACAACCTCGAACAGGACCTTCAGTAGTGGCTTGAACTGGGGCCGTCAGATCACGAGCTCCATACTGCAATCAATAGGCTACTCCACCCCCTCCCATTATCTAACTTTGATTTTATGTCGTAGTTTGAATTGCTGTAGTGGATACTCGCATTTGTCCCAAGTGTATGTAAGCTCCGTTATTGAACAAACATATGAGGGTGTTGAAAAAGACATTATACTGTTGTGGAACTGGTCATGCAACAATATACCTGTGGTCCATCAATCGAGCTTTAGAAAACAAAGCAGTACGCACGCGCGCACGCACGCACGCACACACATACACACACACACACACACACACACACACACACACACAGAGGTAGATGGTGTGTGTGTGTGTGTTTATTTATTTATTTATTATTTTATATCGAGGATAATGGAATAAGCACTCATGTGCTTTTTTTATATATAGTCCCCGTGTGTATGCGGTTTTATAAATTTTGTCATCTGTTCCCACCGGCACACATGGCCTACTCTATCGAAAAGCGGAACAGGATTTAACGTGTGCACAAGATGTTCTGCATGCGTTCGCACACGGGGCCTCGGTTTATAGTCTCATCCGAAGTGTGTGTGTGTGTGTGTGTGTGTGTGTGTGTGTGTGTGTGTGTGTGTGTGTGTGTGTGTGTGTGTGTGTGTCAAAACCTTGTTATTTCTTCTAGATATCTTTCTCTAACAAAAATGATGTCAAACAGTTATGATACATTCTGGATCATAAAATTATCCATGACGTGTTCTGTCCTTTCCCTTTTTCATTTATCTTTTTTTTAACCCAGAAAGAGCCTCAATGTGTGATCATTAGCCTACCACTGAAGTAACACTGCATAGGAGAGTCATACAAACATATTTTCATGAAGTTACGGCAGTAAGGCCCTTTAAGACGGTTAACTATGCTAATCTATGCTTCAAAACAAGATGGCTACCATTGTCTTTTAACCGAAAAAAACGAGAAAACATTAAACTGGTTTTTATAGCCTTTACCACGAACGCTTCTACGAAACGGATTTTGTTTTTACAATAATTAAAGGATGTGTATATCTATATATAGATGTGTTAACGCCTCTGTAACCTTTTCTGTCAGTTATAAATATATTTTGCATATTGGAGAGATTGGGTTTTTTATGGGTTTGGGTTTTTTTTTTAGACAAAATGTGAAATGTTCAGTGCATGAATAGTACATGTGCTTTTCAAGCAAAGAAATTATTTATTGCTGGTGTACGTATTTCTAGCATCTCACACTAACACAAGCTTTTGCCGAAGACAAGGCTATAAAAAGCATGTTTTGAAGAGAATCTTAAACGCAAAACAAAAACGAACAAAATTATACTTGGTTGTTTTAGTAACTGCTTATGAAAATACGTCAAACGTGGTATGGCATTTCATGTTTAAAGCCATGCAGTCTCTGCTCACTCAATACAATACAGTACAGTACCAAAAAATGGTTTTAACAGTTCTAATTACTTCTGATGCTTGCTTGCTTTGCGCTTAATTGTGTCTGAGTTTGTTTTGTTTTTCTTCTCGAATTTCTTCGATTATCTTCCAGTTTTTTGTTTTAATGTTTTCTTTTGAGCAAAGCAAGTGGGGAAAAGAAGAAAAAGATAGGAAAAAGACATCCTGAAAAGGGCATGGCACCTTGTTATCAATGTGTACATATTTAACGACGAGAAAAACAAGTGTTTTGGTTTATGTAGTAGAGAGAGAGAGGAAGGTGTGCGGGCGGTACGTGCATGCATGCATGCGTATTTTGTGTGTGCGTGTGTGCATTTTTCTGTGTCTGTATGAATACGCATCGTCTTCAATGAAACTCTGATCATTCTCAGTGACATCAGATGTGTAGGCCTACACGCAAATATCACGTATTGAAGGTGTGTACACCCGCAATGCGCAAGTGTGTGTCTATACGAGTGCGCACGCTCTTCCCTACATGTATTTATATACGCATAATATACACACTGCTCTTACGTACACGCTACCCATCACCACCAAACAATCAGCAGTTGAACGAAGGGACAAGACCCGTATTGTGAACCATCCATGGACCACTCTTTCAGTTTAAAAGACACCCCACTCCGGCGTGGACCCTATTAATCAATGCGCGCGCTACTTTGTCGGACAATGCTTTGCTAGCAGGCTTCTAATCAGTGATAAAAGCTTTCTAATTAGCGCCGAGACTGGCTGCTTCTGCTTGTCCGTCTCTCTACTGGAGTACTACTGTGTGGTCAGTTGTGTCTTTTCTTCCTGTATCAATGTTTGGTCAGGAGAGGAATAATGATAATGTGATGTGTCAGTGTCAAATTATCAGGGGATTTTTTTTTTGGAGGGGGGAGGTAGGGGTGAAGAAGGAGGGATAGGGGTGGGGGTAGGGGGGTGGGGCGGGTGTTTGTTATTTTGGTTTTTAGCTTGGGTTCTGGAACATGTCTGGAACATGTCTGACTGTTTTGTTTAGTTTTTGTTGTTTTAGCTGCTATTTTCATCATCATCATCATCATCATCATCATCACCATCATCATCACCATCATCATCATCATCATCATCAGTAGTAGTAGTGGTAGTAGTAGTAGTAGTAGTAGTAGTAGTAGTAGTAGTAGTATCATCAGTATCATCATCGTCGTCGTCGTCGTCGTCGTCATTATCATCACTGTTATCATTGTTATCTTTGATATTGCTGTCTTAATTCTTGCAGTTCTCCATATTCTTATTCTTGTTCTTTATTGTCTTTTGTTTTCGTTTCAGTTTTACTGAGTTTCTGTCCTCTGACATCGCAAATTTACCTGAATGGTGTTTTGTCCCTAACCCTGTCGTGAACTGACGTTGTCGTTTTTACCTGTGTGTCAGTCTGGTTGCCTTTTGCTCTTCTTTTCTTTTACCTATCGTTCCTTACGACAATCGCTGTTTTTATCTCTGCATGAGTTAGGTTTCATTTTGCATTGCTTTCTTTTTGTAAAGATACCTTGTTTCGTCAACCGCATACACACAGGGACTGATGTAAAAAAGCACATAAGTGCTTATTTCATTATCCTTGATATAAAAGAATAAAATTAAAAAATAAAATTAACTCAGAAAACTGATTTACTTTTTTTATCACACGTTATTCCGATTAGTATCCATTGGTTTCATTCTCACTTTGTTTTATCACACACACACACACACCCTTCCTCCCCCCATGGAATGTGGGGATAGTACTTATCCAATTCTACACTCCACCACCAGAATTAGCTTGACTCTCCCTATAAGTGGTATAGTAGCTGGGACACTGTCCAGAATTTTTGAGGCAGTGTGTGGTGCGTAAGTTGAACCTGGCAGATCTATCTCATCCCTCTCCAGGTAGCAGGAGGGTGCATGCTGGGTATATCCGTGCTATCCATGTCACCAACCAATGTTCCGCCTGTCAGTATTGAAGCTGTCCTTCATGGGATGATTTAAAGTGTTTTTGACTTGACTTGGCTTGACCTCACAGAACTGGCCTGCTCTCCTACGAAAAGAGACTGAGAGGTTTTTTTAAACTTAATTATGCGCAAGTTGTTCTGTGTGCGTTTAAACACGGGGGCCTTTGTTTATAGACTAGCCTAATACCCAAGACTTGCTGGAGAGTGTAGCTGGTATGTAAACTGAAGGGGAAAGAATCCTCCGAAACAGACATAATTATCAGTAGCGATTCAAGCTAGATGCACCAGGTATGTTTCTTTTATGTCATACACTTTTAAACGCTTGCACAGGAGCAGCTTTCTTTTGTGATAAACAGCTTTTTATTGCGTTTATGGACTTGACAGAGAAAAATTGTCACGCCGTTTTTAAGAACTTTTCTCGGTAGTGGTTTTACTTGAAATGATATTACATCATTATAAGGTATAGTCATTCCTTATGGACTGTCTCGGTTCTGAAAGAAATGTAAGACAGAAAGAAAGAAAGAAAGAAAGAAAGACAGGCGGACAGACAGACAGACAGACAGACAGACCTAAAGAAAGAAACGAAGGAAGGAAGGAAGGAAGAAAGAAAGAAAGAGAGAAGACAGACAGACAGACAGACAGACAGACGTAAAGAAAGAAAAGAAAGAAAGAAGAAGAAAGAAAGAAAAAAGAACAGACAAGAAAGAAAACCCTAGGTGAAATGACAGTAAAGAGTGACAGCGTGTGGTCGGAACACTCATTCAACATGACAGTGAGGCAATTACACACGAGTTGTGCAATACATTCCTCTCACAAGCTGAAGTATAGAGACGATCTGTGTAAGAAGTGTGTGTGTGTGTGTGTGTGTGTGTGTGTGTGTGTGTGTGTGTGTGTGTGTGTGCGCGCGTGTGTGTGTGTGTGTGTGTGTGTGTGTGTGTGTGTGTGTGTGTGTCTGTCTGTCTGTCTGTCTGTCTGTCTGTCTGTCTTTCTTTCTGTCAATTGTATTTTAATAACATACAACACACACACGGAAGCTTACAGGTACATGGTAACAGGCAAGAAAAAAAATAGACTGGAAAATATATAACCTTTTGTTTGATATCTCTCAAAAACTATTTACTCCCTATCAATATTTCAATCACGTTCGTCGTCAGTTTAAAAAACAAAACATATTCCTTTCGTAAAAAGAAACAAACCACCCAGCAAGCAAACAAACAGACAAGTAAGTAAACAAACAAACAAACAAACAAACAAATAAATAAATAAACGCAAGTTTTGATTCCCAAGAGTGTTGTAATATTGAGCGGTCATGGTGTATTACTCGGCTGCTAGCCTGCTGGTGAGGAATGCCTCCTGTCCTTTCTCTGTAACCTTCTCTAAGGACAGACAGCCCTATTAGCCAATGGATGAATGGAAGTGGCCATCTTTCACCAGGTAGCCACATAGTCCTCTAATGAGCAGCTCAGATAGACAATCCATATAACGGATTCCTTCGCTGGGTCGATAAGAACCCGCAAGCGTCATCGCTGGATTGAATTAATTAACTGTACGGGGGAGAAAATCAGACACTGGTCTATTTGTCTGCCTTTTGTTAAGATATTGAAGCTGGTTTAAAATAAAGGTTATGTGGTGGGCAGGTGGAGCAGCTAAAGAGTTGGGGAAACTGAGGTTTTAGAATTTGTTCAGTTTTGCATAGAATCATTTTTGATACGTTCTCCCGTTTGGGTGTGCTGCTTCTTCTCTTTCTTCTTCTTCTTCCCGTTCTTCTTCTTCTTCTTCTTCTTCTTTTCTTCTTCTTCTCTCGCAATTCTTCTTCTTCTTCGCAATTCTTCTTCGGATTCTTCTTCTTTCTTCTTCTTCTTCTTCTTCTTCTTCGCAATTCTTCTTCTTCGCATTCTTCTTCTCGCATTCTTCTTTTTCTTCTTCTTCGCAATTCTTCTTCCTTCTCGCAATTCTTCTTCTTCTTCTTCGCAATCTCTTCTCTCTCTCCATTCTTCTTCGCTTCTTCTCCTTCCTCTCGCAATATTCTTCTTCTTCTTCGCAATCTCTTCTTTCTCGCAATTCTTCTTCTTCTTCTTCTTTTCCTCCCCATCTTCTTCTCTCTTCTTCCTCCTCTCCTCCCTCCTTCTTCTCTTCTTCCATTTCTTCTTCCTCTTGTCTTCTTCTTCTTCTCTTCTCCTCTCCTCTTCTCCAATTCTTCTTCTTCTTCTCTCCTTCTCCAATTATTCTTCTTTCTTCTCCTCCTCCTCCAATTTTCTTCTTCTCCTCCTCCTTCCAATTCTCTTCTTTCTCTTCCTCCAATTCTTCTTCTTCCTTTCTCTTCTTCTTCCTTTTCCTCTCCTCCTCCTTCTTCTCAATTCTCTCTTCTTCTTCTTCCTTTTTCTCCTCTTTTTCTCCTCCTTCCTCTCTCCTCCATCTCCTCCTCCTTCATTCTTCTCTCCTCTCCTCCTCCTCCTCCTTCTTCTCCTCCTCCTCCAATTTCTTCTTCTCTCCTCCTCCTCCTCTCCCAATTCTCCTTCTTCTTCCTCCTCCTCCTCCTCCCAATTCTCTTCTTCTCTCTCCTCCTCCCAATCTCTTCTTCTCCTCCCTCCCAATTCTTCTTCTTTTCTCCTCCTCCTCCTCCTCCCAATTCTTCTTCTTCTTCCTCCTCCTCCTCCTCCCCCTCCTCCCAATTCGTCTTCTTCTTCTTCTTCTTCTTCTTCCCTCCTCCTCCTCCCAATTCTTCTTCTTCTTTTCCGATTCCTTCTCCTTTTTCCTCGACTCCATTAGGGTTCATTGGAGCACTGCAATCAAAATTTATTCCCATAATTCCCTAGGGTATATCTTTTGTTTGTCAACGCCTAGGTCTCTGTACATGTTTTCTCATCCAAATTTTCTAGTATGAAAGTTGCAAGGACTAGGGCTTAGGTCCAATCTAAGGAGTCAAGTTAGTGCTGACTTTCAAAACTGTGACGATTGTTGCTAGATAACGCGTGAGTTGATGTAACTTTAGTTTTCGCCATGATTAATGATGCCATTGCCATTAGCTTACAATATGCCTAGTTATGTTTATATGCCCAAAAAGTATTACTGACAATTCGATTTATATTATTTATTGGTGGTGGAGCGATTGTTGTCGCTCCTGCGATTCTTCGGGCGGGGGGGGGGGGGGGGGGGGGTCTTATAAGTTTTTAATATTCTCATCTCTTCCAATATTTGCCAATGGCTGGGAGAAAGCGACCTATGCGTGAAAATCTGTTTTGCCGCAAGAAATGAGGTAGAGTAAGTGATTATTGGATCTATCTCGTGATCTGAGAGTGTTAGGCCTACAACAAGATTCGTAGTTAAAGATCTGTCGTATTAATTGAGAAAAATAAACTGTCTTGGAATTGGAAGTTCCATCTTCGTTGTGGAACCACTGTATGGAGGCTGGACTTCTGTTTGGAGATACACAGTGGAGTTAAAGAAATCAAACTGGATTCCTGAGTCAACTTGTGCTCTGTATGGACGTGATTCATTGAAAGGTAGAAAGGGGCCAAATCTGAGCATATCAGTCTGTGTTCTGTGTCTGCTTGGAGTGGGGTTTTTTGTTTTAATTAAAGAAAGACAGTTTGCTCGTCAAGAATCACGCAACATCCACCCATCTTTTGTCTATCTTAAACATGGATTTAGTAAGAAAACATTGTAAGACAACGAAATTGTTTACGTAGCATGACAGGTAGATCGATTCAAGTGTTTAAGCTATTCATTTTCTACTGTTACCTCCTGTGGATTACATTTTCTGTCCCGGTTTCTTGTTACGCCCGCTTCATCACGAAGTATTCCGAAATACATGAACTTAAGTACACAAGCGCTTATTTCAAATGTGTGTGTGTGTGTGTGTGTGTGTGTATGCACATTTGGACTTGTTAAAACTATTATTTGTTATTGGTTTCATGACTGTAAAAATGAGTTGAATGCAAGCCCTTTTATTTGTCTTTGCAAGATAAATGATAGTGCTATGTAAATTCTATTTTTATTATTATTGTTGTTGTTATTATTTTTTTTATTATTATTATCATTATCATTATTATTTATATTATCATTATTTTATACAAAACGCCACATATATGCAGCCTAACTCTGACACAATTGACAGTGCAAATATCTTTCTTAAAGTCAGCCACTAGTTCACTAGCTTCAATAGCAGTAGCTGTCTTTTTGTGTGACCACATACTATAAGGATAAAGATGATTATATGACCAATATATGCACTTGTAGTAGGTACAAACGGGCATACAAAAACACACAAAGAAATACAGCACGATAGTGTGCACATACACACACACACACACACACACACACACACACACACACACACACACACACACACACACGCGCACACACACACACTTGTCTCTGGCAAAATCCTGAAGATAAAAAGCCACTCTGATTGGGCAAGAAATATACATGCAGACAGGAAAAAAACAACGGGTGGCGCTGCTCTTGCGGCGACGCGCGCTCCCCTGTGAGAGCATCCCGAATTTCACGCAGAGAAATCTGCTTGACTTAAAGTGATATACAATACAATACAACACAATACATATCTACACACACATCCACGCATGTACATATGCAATCAATACAGCTAGATGATAACTGTGCCACTCCTAGCAACTGGTGGGAAAACTAGTACACGTTTATCTAACGAGCAGCTTTGATGCAATCGTTATACAAGGATTTGTCCATCAATTGATTCGCGCTTACGACATGTTCGAATCCAAATAAATGAATGAGAGAACTACGAAAAGGATTGTGTAAGAACTTGCTCATCAATTGATGTGTTTGCTGTCCACAGAATGCGAAGATACAAATAAATGAAGGAGATAATTGCAAAATAGTTTGTTGTAGAATAGCACACGCCATTTGCTTTCCGTTTTTGTGTAAATGCTAAGGATGTTGATCGACAGTTGTGGTCTCTTAGTGAATGATAAATGTACTGGAGAAAGGTCCGGAAATGTTGCAACAAGTTCGATTTGAACTAATGTTGCAACCTGTTTGATTTGGGACTAATGTTGCAACCTGTTCGATTTGAACTAATGTTGCAACCTTTTCCTTTTGGACTAATGTTGCAGCCTGTTTGATGTGGACTAATGTTGCAACCTGTTTGATTTGGGACTAATTTGCAACCTGTTCGATTTAGACTAATGCTGCAACCTGTTTGATTTGGGACTAATGTTGCAGCCTGTTCGATTTAGACTAATGTTGCAACCTGTTTGATTTGGGACTAATATTCCAACTTGTTTGATGTGGACTAATGTTGCAACCTGTTTGATGTGGACTAATATTGCAACCTGTTTGATGTGGACTAATGTTGCAACCTGTTTGATGTGGACTAATATTGCAACCTGTTTGATCTGGACTAATGTTGCAACCTGTTCGATTTGAACTAATGTTGCAACCTTTTCCTTTTGGACTAAAGTTGCAGCCTGTTTGATGTGGACTAAAGTTGCAGCCTGTTTGATGTGGACTAAAGTTGCAGCCTGTTTGATGTGGACTAAAGTTGCAACCTGTTTGATGTGGACTAATGTTGCAACCTGTTTGATGTGGACTAATGTTGCAGCCTGTTCGATTTGGAACTAATGTTGCAGCCTGTTTCATTTGGGGCTATTGTTGCAACCTGTTCAGTTTAGGAAGAAGCTTTGATATTTTATTGGGGTGCACCATTAAATATCTAATCCCAAAAAAAAACTTGAGAGTTTATTACACAAACATAGCCCCTGCATTGAAAATAGCTTACCCTCCTCAGTCTCCTCTGTCTGTTTTGCCGTCTTTGAGGTTCAGGATTGTTGTTGCTGCTATTGTTGGTGAAGGTGGTGGTGGTGGTGGTGGTGGTGGTGGTGGTGGTGGTGGTGGTGGTGGGTGTGTGTGTGTGTGTGTAAAACAAAAATTTCAACATGCAGAGATAAACGCATCCTTTAGAAAAAAAAATTGAGTTTGACTGATCTCTCTCTCTTTGAGTTCTGAGTTCTCTCTCTCTCTCTCTCTCTCTCTCTCTCTCTCTCTCTCTCTCTCTCTCTCTCTCTCTCTCTCTCTCTCTCTCTCTCTCTCTCTTCTCTCTTCCTCTTCCCTCTCTCTCTCTCTCTCCTCTCTCCCTCTCTCTCTCTTTCTCTCTCTCTCCCTCTTTCTTTCTTCCTTAATGTGCACAAAATAGTACACACATTCAGCATATCACACTGCCATGACTAACAACACAGACATCTCGTTTCCTTCTTCCCTGTCACCCAATGAACGTACAGGCATTAAAGCAATAGCAGAATGGCAATGACCATCTTTTCTTCGGTCGGTACATGCTCTTACAATGAGCTACTTAGATACATGTACAGTTCGTACAGGGAGGGAGTACTTAGCTGTTCAAATAAAGCTCGGCTCCGGGCACTTATGGATTAACCTGGCTAAAACTGGGAATGTTGCAAGACATGTGTCTGCTGTTTCCGGGGGGCTGGCCGTTACATTTGTTGTTTGGTCTGTGGTCCTGCTAAGTTTGTTGAGACAGTAATACGACATGTAATAACTCAGTCTCAAGGCACGATCACCCACTGCTCAGAATCAAGTATTGTATTGCTCAGAATTTTGAGACATTATGCCTGCTTTTCTTTGTTGGATGGGGGGGGGGGGTCTTTTTCTCTGTTTCACAGTGAAAAAAGCTAGCAGTGTTGATGTTTTACACTTGTCATTTCTGATGACTGTGTTTGGGTTTTTTTCCGTCTGTTTTGTTTTGTGCTGCTCTGAGAACAGATGTCCCCTAAAAGACATAAAGACATACAGACCTAAAAATTCCAGTTACTGGGAAATAGCTGCATTATGATGATGAGCAGAACTGTCCATAATCAAGTATTGTATTGCTCAGAATGTTGATACATTATGCCTGGTTTTCTTTGTTGGGATTTTTTCCCCATCTTTTTCTGTTTCACAGTGAAGAAAGCTAGCAGTGTTCAATGGTTCACACTGTCATATCTGATGACTGTGTTGGTTGTTTTTTTATTTACTTCTGTTTGGTGTTTTTCAGAGAGCAGAAGTCCCCAATAATCAACAGCATGATGGAAATGGCCAGATTTCTTTTGAGGGTGACATGCTCCTCTAATGAGCAGCTGGGATATAACAACAACCCATGCACAGATTTTTGTTGCTGGTCGATTGAGGCTTCGGGCATCTCTGGACTGAATTAACTCCATGGGAACATTGTGAGCAATTACCCTGCCATTTATGTATACACTTTAACTGCTGTAGCTTGTGCAGTGGTAATGCTTGAACAGTGAAAGCAGCAGCACCATTGGAGAGAAACCATTTTTGAAGTCCACTCCCTTTTTCTTGGACTGCATTTATAACAGGTAAATATTTGTTGGAAACAATGATTAATTATGATTCGTAAAATTGTGTGAAGCCAGATACCTCTTCTCCAAAGTTAGTATTTTTTTCTTTTAGTGTTATTCTTTTTCTGTATTTTTTTGTTTTGGTACCATTTCTATATCCTTGTTTTTCACTGTGCAAAAAGCTTAATACGTGCAGTGTTTTACAATATCCCTATTGAAGATGCAGACCCAAAACCTCTTCTTTCTTCTGTCCTGTTTTGTAGTGGACAGCTGCCTCCTATAATCAATGGCTGAATGGAAGTGGCCCCTTTCCTGTACTGTAAACATGCTCTTCTGATGAGCAGCTCTGATGTACAACCCATTCACATTTCTTTGCCGGTCATTGGATGTCTCAGACATTTCTGGAATGAACTCACTCCGTAAAAATATTGTCATATGTTCCTGCCAGCTATGTAAATGCTTCAGGTGCTGTTTGATCTGTGGTAATGCTTAGATAGTAAAAACATCAGTATTGTTGAAAACAAATAATATCGAATATTTTTGGACTACTTTTCCATGAAACATATCATTTAGGGAAAATATTCTATAAAAATTGCTGATTTCTTTTCACTGATAAAAAAGAATTGTCTGAAATTAATTATGTCTCTCTTCCCAAGTTAATGCAGTATGCCTTCCTCTCTGCCATTATGCCTGTGTGCTATTTTTTATACCTTGCTACCTGTCAGTCCCTATCTCCCAACGTGAAAAATAAACCCAACTTGACATGAGCAGTGTTTTACACTGTCCCCATAGCGAGGGTGACCGTGTACCTCCCCTTTCTTCTGTCCTGTTTTTCCAATGGACAGATGCCTCCCTTAATCAATGGCTGAATGGAAGTGGCCCCTTTCCTTTACCATCAACATGCTCTTCTGATGAGCAGCTCTGATGTACAATCCATACACACATTTCTTTGCCGGTCGATTGCTGCCTCGGGCATTTCTGGGCTGAACTCACTCCATGGAAACATGGCAAGCCAGTTCATTGCCATTTGTGTCAACATTGCAGGTGTTGTTTGCCCTGTCATCATACTAGAAATGTAAAGCAGCTCCGTATCAGGCTGGGGATATTTTTCTATCCCAAGGTTTCACTTTTCTAAGGATATCTCAGAGCATGCAGAGTATTCTTTATAGACTACACCATCGCTGCCATAAACTAATCAATTTTAACAGATGCTAAGCCGACTGGATAACCTGTTGGGATAGTGAAGCCTGGAGTGTGTGTCCAATACAAAGATAGATAATGGTCTTTCCCCGAATTCGGAATGCGGCTACCTTCATGGTAGGCAAAATACGGACGCATACGCAAAAATTTCAGCACTGGTGAACCTGGGAGCTGCATGCAGCTAAGGAACAACAAAAGTAGTATTGGTATATTTTTCACTTCAGAGCATGGCTTCGTGGCAACAAAAGGAGTATTGGTATATGTTTCACTTCAAAGCATGGCTTCGTGGCAACAAAAGGAGTATTGGTATATGTTTCACTTCAGAGCATGGCTTCGTGGCAACAAAAGTAGTATTGGTATATTTTTCACTTCAGAGCATGGCTTCGTGGAAAAATTCAAGGGCCTCTTTTTCCAACAAGTCCTTCTAACTTACTGGATTTTTTTACAAAAATAATTTGGTTTGAGTTTTTTGTGTTCGACCTATCTATCAATCTATGTCCCTTTTTGCGTATTTTCTGTAACTGTTCTCTCTCTCTCTCTCTCTCTCTCTCTCTCTCTCTCTCTCTCTCTCTCTCTCTCTCTCTCTCTCTCTCTCTCTCTCTCTCTCTCTTGTGCGCAGCCTTGCTTTATATTTGTGTAAGGCCTTTAGAATAAGAGATATCTTGGTTTCTTAAGTCATATTTTTTGGAACTGATTTTTATTGTGGTGGTCGTGGGTATACAATAACAGTTTGGTTTTTTGTGTGACTTATTTTTCTCACTAAAATACTAAGCAGTTTGGCAACTCCCCTTCATGTATGGGCCAATGGCCTTTTTGTGAATAAATCCTTCGAGTTCTCTCTCTCTCTCTCTCTCTCTCTCTCTCTCTCACTTTCGCCGTGTGTGTGTGTGTGTGTGTGTGTGTGTGTGTGGTGGTGTGTGTGTGTGTGTGTGTGTGTGTGTACTTAGATCGTTCATGCATCATGTGTGTGTGTGAAGGGGATGTATACGCGTGGCGTGTATATACAAGCCTATGCAGGTATGTGCATGTTTAAGTGCGAGTTACAATTTTGTTACTCCTCCACCTTTTCTTACAGTAAGGAAAAACCGTCGGAAAGAAAGAAGAAAACCTAAAGTCAACAAGCCAGCTAACCAATCTTCCATCCACGTAACGGGCCAGCTAGCCAACCGGCTAGCCAGCCAGACATACAGACATGTTGACAGAACATCATAATAGTG
>CM054144.1:29998819-30001319 GCA_028751875.1 Rapana venosa
ATGCCCATGTATCCTTTTTTTTAAGCCATAGCAAGTGATACAAGACTAGGACATTTTTTTTCTGCAACAATATCATCATTGATAGAGATATTTTGTCATCTGAAGGTTCAGAATAAGATTTTCTTCTTTCGTTAAAGAAAAAAACAAAATAAAGATGTCTTTTTAAGTTATCAAAACTTGAAAACTACGACAAACTAATTATTTTGCAATATGATGAACACACATGCATACACGCACGCACGCACGCACGCACACACACACACACACACACACACACACACACACACACACACACACCAGTCAGTTCATACAGTCATTCAGAAACACACAGAAACACAAAAAACAACCCACCAAAAAATAAAACAAACAAAAAGCATCACCAGCAGTAGCAGCTTCAACCTTCTGTACAAGTGTCAAGGGAAATGGATAGGGGAGATCACCCCTCATCACGGCATCCGGTCTCCCTACGTCATTTCCTCTCGCCCACCCACCCTACTCCTGTTTCTTAGCTGGATCTGCCACATTCTCTCGGTCTCCTCTGATAACGGCATGCGTGAACAGCCAATCAGAGGCAGGAAGGAGGACAGAAAGGGAGATAATTGGTCCCCCACCATCACATGGTAAATATACTTCCGGTCGTTCACCCGCCCATGGTGAGCTGGCGAATGGTAGTTTAGTAACTATAGGCCTAGCAGCTCAGGTGATAGTCATGAGCAAACCTTGCATTTTGTCTATCGTGGAAGAGAAAGAAGCTTGTCCAGAGTTTGAAAATGATCCGTGAGTGTATTTATTAGATTGGGACCTTAAAAGTCAAACATGGCAAAACGTTGCAGAAATGTGTTTTTTGACAAAATACTATATAATATTGATCCAATAATGTGATTGCATTATTTTGCTTTATGGATGAGCAGGACCATCATTATAAGAACGCAAGAATTTTTTTTTTTTAATATTTACATTTGTTGAAGATGGTGGTGTCTGCGTCTGCGTCTGCTGTTGTGACCTGGTTCCATATATACATTCCAATGACCTGGTTCCATATATACATTCCAATGACCTGGTTCCATATATACATTCCAGTTTTAATTCAATTATTTATTTCTTGCGGTTCCCTGGTAGTGGCCTCTTTTGCACTTCACCACAACAGCAACACAGAATAATAGCTTCTTTCTGACAGATGCTTTTAAAAGGAAAAACATGAACATACATTAAATACATACATACATAATACATACCTATATAGATATATACATACATACATATATAGGTAAAGGTGTCCCATGACCTATAAGGTCGTAGGGGAGCGAGGCGTCTCTTCTCTAGGGGCCAGCATGTTGAGGGCGGCGCCCATATCCTCTCTCTCTCTCTCGTTGCTTTACCTTCCCTGACCCTAAAGAGGGCAGGTACCCATTTACAGCTGGGAGACTGTACTGAAGACACGGCGTGTAAACGGTCATCCACCCAACTGGTAACCACGCTCGACGCTGATGAACGCGGCTGGGGGAAAGCGAGTGCTCCGACAACTGAGCTATCCCGTCCCCCACATGCATACATACATACATACATACATACATACATACATACATACATACATATAAAGGCTGTCTAGGAACATACTACCATACATTTTTAACATTAATTAACACGGTCTTTTGATTAACACGGTCTTTTGTTTGCTTTTATATAAATCAATTTTCTTGAACATTTTTGTTCGGGAAGGATGAAAAAAGTTGTATATATGTATCTTGTTATGCTCAATAAAGATCATTTTGACTTTACACACACACACACACCACACACACACACACACAACACACACACACACACACACACACACACCACCACCACCACCACCACCATCACCACCACCACCACCACCACTAAACACACATACACCACTACCACCATTACACCACACCACACACACACACACAAAACACACACACACACACACACACGCACGCACGCACACACACAAACACACACACATACACACACACACACACTGCACACACACAAAGGGAGAGAGAGAGGGTGGGGAAGGGGGAGACAGAGAGACAAGAGACAGACGGAGACGAAGACAAGAAAAGACTCCAGTAATGTTACTTCTACACGAATTGCAATTGCTCTGCAGACCATGGTAGACTAGTTTACAGCGTTTATCTATCACCAAGTGAACGATAATGTAGTAGTATCCAACAATATCTGTCCCTCCTCTCTACCACCTATCCCCATAAAACGAGAAGAAAGCAATCTATAATGCCATAAACAAGGTACAGTTTATTCATAATCTTATGTCAATGTTTGGTCCGTCTGGTGTAACAATACATCATTGCATGCAAATAAAATAATAATAATATAAGAAGAAGAAGAAGAAGAAGAAGAAGAAGAAGAAGAAGAAGAAGAAGAAGAAGAAGAAGAACAAGAAGAATAACAATAACAATAACAATAATAATATATGGAATTTATATCTTTGTGTTCGTTCCACAAAGAAAATAGC
>CM054144.1:30003819-30013819 GCA_028751875.1 Rapana venosa
AGCTCACCCCCCCCTCTCCCAACCACCATCACCACCACTCCGCTGCTCATCCCATCCAACACTTGCATTCGTCACCAAGGAGGAATATGACTCGACTGCAGTGTGTGCCAACGTGAAACCTGAAAGAACAGACAAAGAAAGAAAAGAAAAGAAAAGAAAAGAAAGAAAGAAAAAAGAAAGAAAGAAAAGAACAGAAAGAAAGAAAGGAATAAGAAAAGAAAAGAAAGAAAGACAGACAGACAGAGAGACAGACAGAAAGACAGAAGGAAGGAAAGAAGAAAAGAAGAAAAGCTTGTTATTCACTTGCAGGGGACTGTCAGCTTGGCTCTGGTTTCGGGGTGATGTGTGTGAATACCACTGTCCCTAGGCTATATAGTTCACTTATTGCTTCTTTGACTAATGGGCAATGGGAGAGAGAGAGAGGGAGGGAGGGAGAAAGAGAGAGAGAGTTGCGGACAGACAGAGCAGCAGCAGAGAGAGAGAGAGGGAGAGAAAAGTACAGAGAGGGGGGAGGGGAGGGAGGGAGGAAACTGAAAGGGGGTGAGAGAGACACACGTAGACAAACAGACAGACAGTCGGACAGTCAGACAGACAGAGGGCACAAGGGAGAGAGGAGACAGGGTGTATGAATAGAAAAGTAAGCAGAGCTAGAGAGAGGAGACAGACAAAGAGACAGACAAGCACAGAGAGACAGAGACAGACAGACAGCTAAAACGAAACAAATCAGCTAAAGAGAGGATTTTTAAAAAAGACTAAAGGACAGCAAAACTAGCAAGAGAGTGAAAGATAGAGAGACAGAGACCGAGAGACCATAATATGGAGAGACTGAAAAACGTCAGCGTGTGGGAGAGAACTTAATAACAGGAATAACATTTTTTACGCAAAAATGGATAGCCGTACATTTCATCCTTTTTTTTTTTTTATCTTTATCCTGTACTTGCACCGAAACAACCCCTTCAAAAAATTAAAAATATTTATCAATACAGTACACGCAATAATGAGTGTAGGAGAGTAATCATAAAAATATCGCACATTCCAATATGATAGAATTTAAGAAAAACTTGTTTTTAATATATAAAAAAAGAAAAAGATCAGATAAACGAGCCATAGCGTGGTTGAGTAATGATGAAAAAGATGGTGAGATTGGAAAAAAAGAAACAAGGAGGCAAGAGAAGGGAAAGATCGTACTTTTAATTAAGGAAGAGAAGGGAGAAATGATTATGGCTTACACAAGGGAGAGGAGAGAAAGACAAACAGACAAACCGCTATGCAGACAGACAGGCAGACACTTTCTCAATAATGATAATAATAATAATAATAATAACAACATAATAATAATGATGATGATGATGATGATGATTGATGGTAATAATAATAATAATAATAATAATAATAATAATAATATATAATAATAATAATAATAATAATAATAATATATAATATATGTAAGTCGACCATTTTGTGTGTGTGTGTGTGTGGTGGTCGTCTTTTTTGTGGCGGTTGGGGGGGGGGGGTGTTGTTTTACTTTTCTTTTTCTTTTTTTTTTGTATTTTGGTTGTTTTTGTGTGTGTGGTGTTTTTTTTTTGGGGGGGTGCTTTTGTTGTTTCGGGTTTTGTTGAGGAGATTTTTGTAGGGAGAAGTTTTTTTTCTTCCTTTGGAGGGTAAGGGGTGGGTGTGGGGGGCTACACCCTGAAGCAAAAGTAAAAGTCAAGATAGTCGATCAAGAAGCAAGCCATACCTGCAAGTGATTTATAGGACAATAAAAGGGAATGATTTAGTTGGAACAGAAGACAAACGTGGTGGGGGAGAGACAGACAGACAGAGACAGAGAGACAGAGACAGAGACACACAGACAGACAGAGGCACACAGACAGACAGATGATACAGAGAGGGAGACAAACAGTCAGACATAGAGACAGAAACGATACAGAGAAGGAAACAGACAGACAGAGACAGAGAGAAAGAAAGACAGATACACACACATATAGACAGAAACAAACAATAAACGACAGAGAGAATGGCAGACAGAGACAGACAGTGACAGAATCAGAAACACAGAAAGAGGGACAGAGAGAATGACAGAAAGAGACAGACAGTGACATAATCAGAAACACAGAAAAAGGGACAGAGAGAATGGCAGACAGAGACAGACAGGGACATGAATCAGAACCACAGAAAACACAGAAAAAGGGGGAGAGAGAATTACAGACAGAGACAGACAGTGACAGAATCAGAAACACAGAAAAAAGGGAGAGAGAGAATGGTAGACAGAAAGATACATACATCAAGAGCTTAATATGTACTCTTGCATGTTTGTGTACCTTCTTTTCTATATGTGTGTGTGCGCGTGCGTGCGTGTATGTGTGTGCATATATACACACACATACACGCATGCACGCACGCACACACAGACAGAGAAAGAGAGACAGAGACAGAGAGAGACAGAGGAAGTGATATACACAGACAAACAAACACAGACAGAGACATGTTTTTCTTTTCTTTTCTTTTCCATTTGTTTTGCTTTTGGTTGGGGTTTTTTTTAATTCCTAAGAAGCGAACGAGGTGAAGCGTAGTGTATGATTAGCTGGGGACTCAGCACGCATTGACATCTTAGGACGTCGTGATTGAAACTGAAAACGATGTGCAAGAAAGACACACCCATGTACAGACGTAGAGAGAGAAAGAATCTTTTTTAACAAATAAAAAGTAAAAAGCCGCCAGCCTAGTTATCGAACACGATCGTTTCCATATCAAAGGAGTAATACAAATGTATCGAAAACTGTCATAGAAATAGCCCACGCTCTTGACCCCGCGATCTGTGAACTTATAGTTTGTTTTTGTATTTGTTTTGTTTTGTTTTATTCAGGTTACATGCAGCAGCAGCAGCATTTATTTTGATGACACAGATATTTTCTGTCTTAATCAGCAGAAATCGAGATGTGTGTGTGTGTAGTGTGTGTGTGTGTTTTGTGGTGGGGTGTGTGTTGTGTGTGTGTGTGTGTGTGTGTGTTGTTGTGTGTTGTGTTGTGAGTGAGTGTGTGTGTGTCTGTGTGTCTGTGTGTGTACGGAAGAGATGTGGATACGTCTATGTTTGTGTGCATGTGTGCCTGCCTGCCTACCTGCCTGTCTACCTGTCTTCCTGCCTGCCTTTCTACCTGCCTGTCTACCTGCCTACCTGGCTATCAGTCTAAAACTTGAAACTTGATAGAGCTGAAAATCATAGGATCTTAAAAACAGAATCCATGGTATTCTGACTTAGTATAGACGATTTTTATTTAAAGATCATGGACATAAAGAGACAAACCTAGACAATCTGGAGAATGGTACGCTTGAACGTCCTTCTGTCATGAACCCCCACCATTGGTTCTAACTTTGTATGCAACGTGCAGTGGCTGCATAAATGTGAAGTTTTATTTATATTAATACTATGAGGACTTTTTCCAAATCTGCAGAACCTTGACTAATCAATTGACAAACATGCATGCGCTGTCTGATCAGCTGTCGGCATTATGTTGACCGCTGGTTGAGCCCGACCTTTAAACCTGTCTGATAACCACATTTCGCTGATACCTCCGACAGCCTTTGTTGATTACTGTGCTACAGCTTTGACACTATAAGACAGGGTTCCCAAAGAGGTTTCATTTTCTAATTTTTTTACAGGCGAAAACAAAAAGGTAATAAAGAACAAAGAAAGGAGACAAATCGAAGATAGAATAGTAGGTGAACATTTTCTTCTCTGACAAGGATGCCATAGTTAGGGAAAGCTATGAAGCAGAAGGTTTTTGCTTACTTTTGTTTTTAATGTACTATCATTCCATGAGCTCCTGCTTGTGGACAAACTGTAATCGCCTCATGTTCAGCAGGCGTACGTTGCTCACTACCTTAAAAAAACCAGGGGCTGCTTCTAGAATAGAACAATGATTACCTGGTCAGAAGAATGAGGCCACAAAGCTGGTGCATACCGGTCAAGACCTTTGTTGATGGATAACAGCAAAAGCAGTAGCAAAACACTCGGGCATCTGACATGTTTTGACTCAAACCCAAACTAGTGCAGATGGTCCTATCACTTTTGATGACTTACCCAAGAGAACTCAAATCTGTGTTCTGGACCTTGGCAAGGGTGCCATAATAATTATTTAATTGTACCTACACCTGATCGTCAGAAAACCAATAACGATATGAGGGGTTAGGCACCCGAAATTCTGAAGGTAAAGTCCATCTTCTTAGTTTGAGACTGGTGACTAGAGCAGCGAGCTAATTTTAGCCAGTTATTTTGACACTTCTTTTTCCTTGGAGCGAGATATAGTGGGGGACCAGGGACTAAAAGATTCTTTCAGTACGAAGCAATACATTTATATTTTGCTTATTATCATTAAACTGGCCTTGTCAAAAAATAATGTAAAGATATTTACAAATAAACATTGATGTTGATGCTGTATTCTATGTTTGATACGTTCCAGTGTGCATTTTTCTTGATTCTTTTGTTTTCATGATTCAGCAACAGAAAGAAAGTAATTGCCGGAGAGAGAAAAGAAAAAGCAGCAACTCTCGGCAACTTCGCTGGACCTGCTAATCAGGCTGCTGATATTGATAGTGTCTGTGACACTTGTTGCAGTCACAGAAACACAACACCATTAACAGTGGCAGCAGCCATGGCGGATATTATTGATTTTAGCGGAAGTAGGAGATTGCCAGGACCGCACTTAAAGTCACGTTTTACCCACGTGATATTATTATTATTTCCCCGGCCAGCTATTTCTGTCGTCCCTGTTCTTTTTGGCTTTTTAAAAAAAAATTGTTTGGCTTCCTATATTTTTTTCTCTCTGAGGTTGATCTTTTTTCTCTAACGTGTGCGCGTATTTTTGTCAGGGTTTTGTTTTTTCATTGTCGACTTGTTTTATGGTCTCTTTTTTTTTAACTTCCAGTATATGTTATGTTTGTGTTTTCTGTTTTCCTTTGTTTTGTTCTGCTCCTCTCTTTTTACTTAGTCCCGTCTCTATTGTGTTTATTTGTTGTTGTTTTTATTGTTGATGTTGTTGTTGTTTTTTTTTCTTCTTTCTATCTCTTCTTCTTCTTCTATCTCTTCTTCTTCTTTATCTCTTCTTCTTCTTCTTCTTCTTCTTCTTCTCTTCTTCTTCTTCTTTTCTTCTATTTTATCATCGCTGTCGTCGCCGTCGTCTTCTCCCGCTCTTTCTATAGTCATGCTGTATTGCGTATGAGAAGCAAACACAATCGCTCGTTCCATCAAATAGTGTATACCTTCCTGTTCAAACCAGTCCTTGTTTTCACTTCTCTGTCGTACTCGCAGATTTAAAACTACTGTGTTATTTCCATATTTATTTCCTTTTTATTTTTTACATGGATGGTTGGTTAGATGGATGGGTGGACGGATGGATGGATGGATGCAGATAGGAAAGAGAATTTGAAAAAAAAACAACCAGTGAGACAGATCTATACATTTAAGCCAAAAGTTCCCGTTTAAGAAAATCGGGATGATCATGAAACTCTGAACAAGCGGTTGGCAAGACAGACTCAGCGCCCACTTCCATCAATACCTGGTCTGAAGGTGCTGTGTTCTACACGCGAATGACATTATCTGTGTTTGAGCTGTCTAGTTTCAGCTTGGCGAAGAGACGTTGTTATGTGCACAATATCCTATGTAGATTAAAAGTGCATCTGTTCAGTGAAAAGAAAATGAAGGAAAAAGAAAACATACAGGATGAAACTGGAAAAAAAAAAAGATGATACCCAGATATGTGTAACAGATGGTGAACCTAGTTATACAGAAATGTGGTTGTTGTGCTTCGCATTCTAGTTTGTTTATTGTTGTTGTTTTTCTTTTATTGTAGTATAGTATATGTTTAGGCATAAATATTGTATGTGTGTTTCTGCATATTATGTGTCTGTAGATTGCGTGTGTATGGTGTGAGGGTGTGTGTGTGTGTGTGTGTGTGTGTGTGTGTGTGGTGTGTGGTGTGTGTGTGTGTGTGTGTGTGTGTGTGTGTGTGTGTGTTTTGTTTGTTTTTGTTTAATGTCCATTCACTGCTTGGTGATAGGACTCTGTGTGTGTGTGTGTGTGTGTGTGTGTGTGTGTGTGTGTGTGTGTGTGTGTGTGTGTGTGTGTGTGTGTGTGTGTGTGTGTGTGTGTGTGTGTGTGTGTGTCTACGTGTGTGTGTTGTGTCTACGTGTGTGTTCGCGCGCTCCCACGAGTGTGTGTATGTATGTATCTGTGTGCGTTCGTGTGCGTGATTGCGTGCGTGCGTGTGTGGTGTTTATGTGTGTGTGATTGCGTGTGGTGTGTGTGTTTGTATGTTTGAGAGAGAGAGAGAGAAAGAAAAATAAGGGGGAGGGACAGAGAGATGATTATAAATCTTGGATGTACATGGGGTATTTAAAGCAGACCTAATTATGACGGTGATTATCTTTATAGATTATGCTGGTGTTGATAATGCGCAGCACAATTTACGTATTGGTTTCATGAGATGGTGTCTCAGATAGGATGTAATGTTACGTTATTGATATTAGTGTTGTTGCTGTTGGCAGTTTGTGTGTGTGTGCGTGTGTTTGTATGTGTTGTGGTTTGTGTGTGTGGTGTGTGGTGTATTTGTGTGTGGTGATGTTTGTGTGTGTATGTGTTGTGTGTGTGCGTGGACAGGAGGGGGTTTGTGTGTGTGGTGTGCGTGTTGTGTGTGTGTGTTGGTGTGAGATGAGTGTGTGTGTGTATGTGTGTGTTGATTGATTGATTATGTATGGGATATGCTTTTAGTCTGTATTGATAGCGGCTTATGCACTTTTAACATGCCACTCATTATTTCTCAGGTGAAGGTTACGAAGTGTTAGAAGGTCCGGTATAGTTCTTAAATGCTTTATAACTCTGCACAAGCATGTTTCAGGTTTTTTAAACAAAAATCTGATAAAATGTTGTCAGTTGTGTTTATTGAAGTTGTTTGATGCAGTATGTAAAGTGGGTGGGTTTTTTTTTTAATTTCAAAGTATGCATCTCCTAATTTTTCAGTCTACTGTACTGTTTCGAATTAACTACTGATTAAATAAGTATTTGTCGTGTACTAGGTCCAAACCTAAGTAAAAAGAAAATTGTTTCACAATCTATCTTTACTCTTCTCTCTCTCTCTCTCTCTCTCTCTCTCTCTCTCTCTCTCTCTCTCTCTCTCTCTCTCTCTCTCTCTCTCTTGCTCTCTCCAATCACACACATATTCACACACACACACCCACATGCTCCTGCGCACACGTACATGTACATTCACACACACACGCACACACACACACACACACGCACACACACACACGCGCAAACACACACACGCACACACGCACACACTCACTCACACACACACACACACACACACACACACACCACACACACACACCTCCCCATACACATACACACGAGCATACCGGCTCACGCGCTGTATACACACCTGCGTATTATTGTGTGTGTGTGTGTGTGTGTGTGTGTGTGTGTGTGTGTGTGTGTGTGTGTGTGTGTGTGTGTGTGTGTGTGTGTGTGTGTGTGTGTGTGTGTGTGTCCGCCCGCGCGCGCGTGCGAGTAAGCATACAAAACAGACAGACAGACAAAACAATTAGATGTGCAGACAGTCATACCGCTTTCTTTGGCAAAGCGATGAGAACAAATCATCTCTGGGTGACAATGTCATTATTCTCATGACGAGCTACTTTGAGAGGTCATTGACCGACATATTGAAAGATGCTGAGAGGTTTTGTGCTCTGTCTGTCTGTCTGTCTGTCTGTCTCTCTCTCTCTCTTCTCTCTCTCTCTCTCTCTCTCTCTCTCTCTCTCTCTCTCTCTCTCTCTCTCTCTCTCTCGCTCGCTCGCTCGCTCGCTCGCTCTCTCTCTCTCTTCCCAAAGTGTGTTTTTTATATTGGATTGTCAAGACGTGTAGTCTGATCACCTTGGTACCTATTCGAACGGAGTTGTTTTGACATAGTTTTGCAATTACAAGCAACCGCTTGAATTCTTGACCTTATTCCATGGAAATCAACACACACACACACACACACACACACACACACACACACACACACACACACACACACCTTCCTGTCTGACATCATTCTTTCGTATAAGGATCTTGACTGAAGAACTAACGCACACACTCTCTCACACACATACACACACACTCACACACACATACACACACACAACACACATTCACACACGCTTGCACACGCACACACACACTCACACACACACACACACACACACACATACACACACACATTTACACAGCATTGGCTGATAGAGAAGCTTGCCACATGACCTAGGATGATTACACTACGCGACCCGGGGTACCCTCATTACACCCATCGATTTCTCTCCCCGTGTTAACCACCTCTCGGCTGGCTGTGCCATACATCCACCACAAACGTCAGCCACACTGAAGGCTAAGGCACACAACCCCCACTCCCCCTTAAACACAGCAACTTGCCATCAACACGCAGTCAACCATGCACTTGTTCAATCATAGGGTAAACAGCCCTGCCGACCACAGAGGCCATATCAGGGTTGTGACCATGCTGAAATGTTCGATCTCAGATTTAAAATGTGTGATTATTGTATGCAGGTTAAAACTATCATTAAAACCAGTTCTTGGTCCTATCACGCCCTAGACAACCATAGGGATTAACCGAGGACGGTCACTGCTTTGTGGGAGGACCACACAAACAACACTTAAGATGTGTTTACCCAGTTCCTCAAAAACAGCCTGTTCGCGGTAAGAAATTATGATTTGTCAAATCATATCAGCCGAGAAAGTGCCAGATTCTGTCAGGAAGTTAAAACCAATGTCCGGCAGAACGTCACGAAACAGGATCTGTCATATATCAGCGATAAAAAGCTTGTGTTGAAAATCCTAGACAGCTCATCAATTGAGAAGCAGATGATGCTTTATGGGTTATTTGCACATCACTCACTAAGGGGTGCCTTCGCCTTGGAGCAAATGAATGTGAGCAATGTAAGAGTGGCCTATGTGTATCCTGGTTAGCATTGTGTCTTTCCTCTGCTTTTACGCACAAAAACGGAGCATTTGTCTCGGTTTGGACGCATTCCAACTGAGCATGACTTCTGCTGTATTTAAACATTGACGTAGCAACGTCCACGGTGTACTGCCTTAGGGGTCTGCTCTGGTTGTCCATCCCTGGATACATCTCCAGCTATTCATTCACCCACTCTGTCGCCTGACTGATTTGGGCATCAGCAACATACTTCATGCTGTAAATGGGTACCTGCCTCACAAGGGTCAGAGAAGGTAAAACAGCGTTAAAGAGGAAATGGGCACCACCCTCAATATGCTGGCTCCTAGAGAAGGTGAGATCTCTGATGCCTCGCTCCCTACGTCCACATAGGTTATGGGACACCCTTTACCTTTTTACCTAAACTACTTCATGCGGGGATCTCCATCTTAACTTTGCTGAGAGGCTACACACAGGTCTTGAATCCAGCTAACGTCTAGTCAAAATCATGCTCCATCATGTAGTTATTTCCCTTTCACACTTTGTGGATACGACTTTGTTCTATTTTTACCTGATTGTGTGGTATTTTCAGGATAGATGGGCTGAAATAAGAAGCTAATATCGGGAGTGGGGGTGCATATTTCTAACAAACCTTTGTTGTTAAATTTTGATTGAATGGGGCCTGGCTTTCACAAGGAAGTGTTTTAGTGGTTAAGGTAAAGGAAGGTAAAGGAGTCCCATAACCTATAAGGTCGTAGGGGAGCGAGGCGTCAGAGACCTCACTTCTCTAGGGCCAGCGTATTGAGGGCGGCGCCCATCTCCTCTCCCTCACTGCTTTACCTTCCCTGACCCTAAAGAGGGCAGGTACCCATTTACAGCTTTCAGTGGTTAGGTGCAGGAAACCAGTGTAAATGGGAGATCTCAAATGAGTACATTCGATCTTCTGCGCACATATATACGAAGGCTGTAGGGGTATTATGTGTGTATGTAGGTTGGCATGAAAGATTGTA
>CM054144.1:30018819-30028819 GCA_028751875.1 Rapana venosa
TCACAGAAACCAGAGAAAGAGAAGGTAGAGGAGGAGACAGACAGATAAAGAGAGAGACAAACAGAGAGAGACAGACAGGCAGAGAGAGAGAGGCAGAGAGAGATAGAGATCTGTGTTTGTGTTTGCAACAGTGCGAGCGTCTAAAAACCTCATTCATCAATGGAACTCACAGAAACCAGAGAAAGACAAGGTAGAGGAGGAGGAGGAGACAGACAGACAGACAGACAGACAGGCAGACAGAGACACAGAGAGAGAGACAGAGAAAGAGACAGAGATCTGTGTTTGTGTTTGCAACAGTGCGAGCGTCTAAATACCTCACTCATCAATGGAACTCACAAAAACCAGTGAAAGAGAAGGTAGAGGAGGAGGAATAGGCAGACAGACAGACAGACAGACAGAGAGAGACAGAGACAGAGAGACACATACAGAGACAGAGAGAGGCAGAGAGAGACAGAGATCTGTGTTTGTGTTTGCAACAGTGCGAGCGTCTAAATACCTCATTCATCAATGGAACTCACAGAAACCAGAGAAAGAGAAGGTAGAGGAGGAGGAGGAGACAGAGAGACAGACAGAGACAGAGACAGAGACAAAGAGAGATGGAGAGACAGAGACAGAGAGACAGAGATCTGCGTTTGTGCTCGCATCAGTGCGAGCGTCTAAAAACCTCATTCCTCAATGGAACTCACAGAAACCAGAGAAAGAGAAGGTAGAGGAGGAGGAGGAGACAGACAGACAGAGAGACAGAGAGACTGAGACATACAGGGACACAGAGAGAGACAGAGATCTGTGTTTGTTTTTGCAACAGTGCGAGCGTCTAAAAATCTCATTCATCAATGGAACTCAACAAAAACCAGAGAAAGAGAAGGTAGAGGAGGAGGAGAAGGAGGAAGAGGAGGAGAGAGAGAGAAGGGAGAAAGAGAGGGGGGGAGGGAGGGAGAGGAGGGATGGAGGTAGAGAGAGAGAGGGAGGGAGAGAGAGGGAGGGAGAGAGGGAGGGAGAGAGAAAGGGTCGGGGGGAGGGACAGAGAGAGAGAGAATGACAAAATGACTGATTGCTCAGACTCAGTGTCCATAAACTAGCAGCAAAGGTATTAATGTTAACAGAAAGCTTGAAGAAACAAAGAAGACCATTCCAAACAGAATCAAACATATCACATGGTGTGGCTTCCATATCAAGGGGTGAATTACGTTGTGTATGTTTCCATATCTTGCGTATACTCTTTTAATCACACAATTTTTTTTAAAACATCAGAAGGAAAAGAAGAAGAAGAAATGATGATGATGATGATGAAGATGATGATGATGATGATGATGATGATGATGATGATGGGTGGCGCTACTCTTGTGGCGACGCGCTCTCCACGGGGAGAGCAGCCCAAATTTCACGCAGAGAAATCTGCTGTGACTGAAGTGGTATAAAAATGGGGAGGGGGGGGGGGGAACAAACAAGAATATAGCAAACGAGAGAGAGAGAGACGGACAGAAAGACAGACAGAGACAGACAGACAGAACAACAAGAATATACCGAGAGAGAGAGAGAGAGAGAGAGAGAGAGACAGACAGACAGACAGACAGACAGACAGACAGCAGACAGAGACAGACAGACAGACAGAACAACAAGAATATATAGAGAGAGAGACAGACAGACAGACAGAGACAGACAGACAGACAGACAGAACAACAAGAATATAGGAGAGAGAGAGAGAGAGAGAGAGAGAAAGACAGAGACAGAGACACAGAGAGACAGAAAGAGAGACAGACACAGAGAGACAGATACAGAGTAGTTGATAAGGGTTGTGGGGGAAGTGGGATGGGGGAGTAGGGTGGGGGGGGGTGTGCTAAGCTTGGAAGGAAAGGTAAGGGGAGACAATACAGACAGGTTGACAAGCGGGGGCTATTCTATTCGTGTTTATCACCATATTCCATCAATGAAAAACACGGAAACCAGAAAAAGAGGTGGAGGAGAACAAAGAGAGAGAAGGAGAGAGAGAGAAAGGCAGACAGACAGACAGACAGACAGAGGAGTGAAAGAGAGAGAGCGAGTGAGTGAGTGAGTGAGTGAGTGAGTGAGAGAGTGAGTGAGTGATTGATTGGTTGGTTGGTTGGTTGGTTGGTTGGTTGGTTGGTTGGTTGGTTGGTTGGTTGGTTGGTTGACTGACTGAGTAACTGATGACTGACTGGCTCGCTGACTGACTGATTGACGGACGGGCGGGCGGACTGATTGATTGATTTATTGATTGATTGATTTATTAATTGATTGATTGATTGATAACCTTTATTTCCAAGGCTACAGATAAGTATTGACATACTCTTTTTCATCCGGCTCTTGCCCTGAGGAGAGACAGACAGACAGACAGACAGAGACAGAGAGACAGAGGCAGAGAGACAGAGACAGAGACAGAGAAACAGAGACAGAGAGACACACAGAGAGAGAAAGAAACAGAGACAGAGACAGAGAGAGATATATCAAACGTGGAAGGATATTTTTAAGGAAAGTAAACTGGATAAAGGAATAAACAACAAGAAACAAACAAACAAACAAACATAGAGCAACTGAGAGATCAAACCAAAGTGAGAATTAGAGTAAAGTAGAACTGTTATCGCTGCATTAGATTATTATCATTCTCATTATTGTTAGTAGCAGCAGCAGCAGCAGCAGCAGAAGCAGCAGCAGCAGAAGCAGTAGCAGCAGCAGCAGCAGCAGCAGCAGCAGCAGCAGCAGCAGCAGCAGCAGCAGCAGCAGCAGCAGCAGCAGCAGCAGTAGTAGTAGTAGTAGTAGTAGTAGTAGTAGTAGTAGTAGTAGCAGTATTTGCGCACACGTTAAATCCTGTTTCGCTTTTCGAAAGAGTAGGCCATTGTGTGCCGGTGGGAACAGATGACAAAATTTACAAAATCGCATACACACGGGGACTGGATGTAAAAAAGCACATGAGTGTTCATTCCATTATCCTCGATTTAAAAAAAAAAATCTGAGCGCTTTGATTTGTTGCTTTACAAGATTCAGCGCTATATAAATTCCATACATTATTAGTAGTAGTAGTAGTAGTAGTAGTAGTAGTAGTAGTAGTAGTAGTAGTATTGTTATAGTAGTAGTAGTAGTAGTAGTAGTAGTAGTAGCAGCAGCAGCAGCAGTAGTAGTCGTAGTAGTAGTAGTAGTAGTAGTAGTAGTAGTAGTAGTAGTAGTAGTAGTAGTAGTAGTAGTAGTAGTAGTAGTAGTGTATTGGCTTTAAGTCCAGCTTGGGTCAACTACTACTACTAGTACTTCTTCTTCTACTACTACTACTACTACTACTACTACTACTACTACTGCTACTACTACTACTACTTCTACTACTACTACTTCTACTACTACTACTCCTCACTACTACTTCTCATGCTACAAGGAAGAAGAACAAGAGCAAGAACAAGAACAAGAACGATAGGACAAGCCTTCCATATTCCTTTTTTAATTCATTGATTTATTCAGTCACTCGCTCATTTTCTTTTTACACACATTAAGGCGTGTAGCTGCAACACACAACTTTTAGAATCTGTTTTACTTGATCATATCAGCATCGCCAACAACATTATTTTGTAGGTGAAAAACTACCCTCCCCTAAAAAAAATAGACAAAAGAAAAAGAAAAAAAGATCCACTGAAAAACCCAAGGAAAAACACCACCCAAACACGACTTCAAAAACACACAACTAACTAGCTGGATGTACTAATAGATTTATCTTTGTTGTCGTACGAAACCTAAAAATTTGGTGTTCGAAATCTTCAAGGAAATATGTTTATAAAGAAATAAATAAATAAATAAATAAAAATAAAAATGAAATGCAACTCTGCTAAAAAAAAAAACTAAAACAAAAAATATATAAATACATTAATAAATAAATAAATAAATAAATAATGGCGCCTTCGATTCGTATAACCCTTCCCTGCTATTGATTTCGATCTCATAATCTGTGGCAGATTTTCTATTGGCCATTTAACGCATTAAGAACTATATAGCTGCATGGATTTGGAGATTGAAGAGCTAGCCAATGCTAAGGCTGTTGTTTTGTTGTTGTTTTTAAATATTGCGCCTGATGGCTTTCCAATGCCTGCAGGGAGGGTTGGACTTTGAAACAAGAGGATGCTATCTAACCGTAGCCTGAAGCGTTGTTTTAAGCTGAAAGATTACAATTATGTGTATTGCACACGTCCATGTGGGGTGAAGGCCTCATTTACATGTACCGATAACATCGTTTGTGACGTTGATCGCTGTTGGTGGCGCCAGTGCTGGTTGACAAAATAACTGAAGCGAAAGGAAGAAAGCATAGAAAAAGAAGACAGGAGGAAAGAAAGAAAGAAAGAAGACAGAAAAAAAAATTTAATTCAAAAAAAATTCCACGGGGATTGGCTTTTTTTTCCACTGGAAAATGTACTTCGTCATGAAAAAGGTTATTATAGTTTAGATAGGACACACTATTTCTTTTTCCTCTTTGTGTTGTGTTGTGTTGTGCTGCGTTGTGTTGTGTGGTGTGCTGTGTTGTGTAGTGTGCTGTGTTGTGTGGTGTGATGTGTTGTGTGATGTGCTGTGTTGTGTGGTGTGATGTGTTGTGTGGTGTGCTGTGCTGTGTTGTGTGGTGTGCTGTGCTGTGTTGTGTGATGTGCTGTGTGGTGTGATGGGCTGAGTTGCGTGGTGTGATGTGCTGTGTGATGTGCTGTGTTGCGTGGTGTGATGTGCTGTGTAATGTGCTGTGTGCGTGGTGTGATGTGCTGTGTTGTGGGTTATGTGTGTGGTGGATGTGCTGTGTTGTGTGATGTGCTGTGTGGTGTGATGTGCTGTGTTGCGTGGTGTGATGTGCTGTGTAATGTGCTGTGTTGCGTGGTGTGATGTGCTGTGTTGTGGGTTATGTTGTGTGGTGTGATGTGCTGTGTTGTAGGGTATGTTGTGCTGTGCTGTGTTGTTGTGTTGTGTTCTGCTGTATTGTATTGCGTTGAAGCATATTGTAATCCCTTGCTTTACTTTACTTTGCTTCACATTGTATTGTATATTGTAATGCATAGTGTTGTATTGTACTATACTGCATTGTAGTGTAGTGTAGTGTATTGCATTGTTCTGTATTTCTGACATGCATGACAGATAGTGTCAGTTACAAGCTGCCCTTTGAACAGAAAGTGGTGTGCCAACGTATCCACTACCTTTTATTTAACTGTTTCCATTTTTGTTCCCCCCTATTTTTAGCCTGTATTAATTGGTTTGAGCGTTCATTTGTTTTCTCCTGTTTGTTTGTTTGTTTTTAGTTTTGTTTTTCTTTGTTTAGTTTTTTGTGTCTGGCTGCTTTGGGGGTTGTTGCTTTTGTTTAATTTTGTTTGGTTTGTTGTTGTTGGTTTTGGTGGTTTCTTTGGTTTTTGTTTTGTTTTGATTTTTTTAGGGATGGAGGGGGGAGGGGGAGGGATTCCCATGAGAGCAGATTTTGAGACACAATTTTGATAGTGACAACTGACACTCTGTGGAATTTTACGTGCGTATAAATAAGCTTTCAAGTTGGGATCTCGGTGTATGGCCAAGATCAAAAGGACTGGCACCCTGACCACAGTTTATAGTTTAAAAACAGGGATAGATAACGCTGACTTTTGACAGGAATAAAATCCCACCCACCACCTCCCCACCCCTGTTTTCTAAATCAATTTAAATTAATTTTTTTAATTTTAAAACAGCCTTTACTCTTCGAATAAAACCTACAGGATGCATTCACCAAGTTCAATTTTTTACAACACATATTGATTTCATGGATAGCAATGGAGTATTAAGAGTTGTATGACTAAAAAATGGAGTATCAATATGTATGAATATCCCACATGCTGAATATAAAAATTCAACTAAAGATGCACACACAACACACACACACACATACACATGCACGCACGCACGCACGCTCACACACACATACACACACACACGCACGTACGCGCGCGCGCGCACACACACACACACACACACACACACACACACCACACACACACACACACTGCACGCGATACTCTCCCTGTATAAATACAAAACGCATTTATCTCTTCACCGCTAATTCACTTAGCAGGGGTTTTTTTCTTATTCAAAGTCATATTTTTGACGAGCCAATTAATTCCAGACAGCAAAACATTTTGAGACTTTCAGTTCCTGAAGACTTGTGTATTGGCTGTAGGAAGACGTCATTCTTTAAGGTTGTTTCCCCTGGGTTTTTTTCTTTCTTAGCCGGTGCTAGCTCAAAAATATGACCCCTCAAGTTATTTGGTGCAACAACTGGACAAATTGGTATTTTAAAAGCATAAATTGCTTTAAATGGTCATCAAAACAAGAAATGAACGAAAGAAAGATAGGAAGACAGACACGTAAAAAGACAGGGAAACAGAAAGTTGTTTTTGTAACGAAAGAATTAATGAAGGAGGGGGTGGGAAGGGAGGGCATATCATGAGAATTACGTTGCAAAACCCATCTACGTGAAAACAAAGAGAAGAACTATATAATAAGAATGGAAGGAACACAACAAATGCACAAGAAGTAAAACAGTAACTGAATGAATGAACGACTGAATGAGAATGGTTAAGAAAAACTAGATCAAAGACAAAGTTCAAGTCATTCCAATCAGAGCAGGATGAGACTATAAACCGGAACGCACGCAGAACATCTTGCGCACACGTTAAATCCTGTTCCGCTTTTCGTGAGAGTAGGCCATTGTGTGCCAGTGGGAACGGCTGACAAGATTTATAAAAACGCATACACACGGGAGAAAAAAGCACATAAGTGCTTATTCCATTATCCTCGATATAAAAGAATAAATAAATAAATAAATAAATAGATAAGTGAAGGAAGGAAAGGAAAGACAACAGACGGGGAGAAAAAACCAGACTTATAGGAAAAACAGGCTGTGACTGGGAAACGGGATAGCCAGCTGGTTAGCGTGATGCGCTTGTGATCTGCTGACCCGGGTTCGATTCCCTTTCAAGAGGATTTTTCCTCCGGAGTTAACATCAGTGCCGACTCCACTCTCCCCAAAAGTCCCAGGCCAAACACTCTGTAGCAATCAAAAGAATTACTACAGAGCTAGCAATCTGTAGCCATCAAAAGATCTACTAAATAGCAGACAATTTGTAGCAATGAAAACTTCTACTACAGACCATACAATCTGAGGCAATCAAAACAACTACTACAGACCAAACACTCTGTAGCAATCAAAAGAATTACTACATAGCAGACAATTTGTAGCAATAAAAAATACTATAGAACAGACAATTTGTAGCAATAAAAAATACTACAGAGCAGACAATTTGTAGCAATAAAAAATACTATAGAACAGACTGTCTGTAGCAATAAAAACTTATACTACAGAGTAGACAATCTGGAGCAAAGAAAAAAACTACTACAGAGCAGATAATCTGTAGCAATGAAAAAAACTACTACAGAGCAGACAATCTGTAGCAATGAAAACTTCTACTACAGAGCAGACAATCTGTAGCAATGAAAACTTCTACTACAGAGCAGACAATCTGTAGCAATGAAAACTTCTACTACAGAGCAGACAATCTGTAGCAATGAAAACTTCTACTACAGAGCAGACAATCTGTAGCAATGAAAACTTCTACTACAGAGCAGACAATCTGTAGCAATGAAAACTTCTACTACAGAGCAGACAATCTGTAGCAATGAAAACTTCTACTACAGAGCAGACAATCTGTAGCAATGAAAACTTCTACTACAGAGCAGACAATCTGTAGCAATGAAAACTTCTACTACAGAGCAGACAATCTGTAGCAATGAAAACTTCTACTACAGAGCAGACAATCTGTAGCAATGAAAACTTCTACTACAGAGCAGACAATCTGTAGCAATGAAAACTTCTACTACAGAGCAGACAATCTGTAGCAATTAAAAGAGTTACTACAGACTATACAATCTGAGACAATCTAAAGAATTACTACAGACCAAACACTCTGTATCAATCAAAAGAACTAATACAGACAAAACAATCTGTAGCAATGAAAAAACTACTACAGAGCTAACAATATGCAGCAATCAAAAGAACTACTACAGACGAAACAATTTGTAGCAATGAAAAAACTACTACAGAGCAGACAGTCTGTAGCAAACAAAAGAACTACTACAAAGCAGACAATCTGTAGCAATGAAAAAGCTACTACAGAGCAAACAAGTTGTAGCAATGAAAAAAGTACTACTACAGAGCAGACAATCTGTAGCTGAAACAGCACAAACAAAAGTGGTATAATCAAGCAGACCCCACAAGAGAAAGACAACCAAAGATGGCACTTTTTTATAGAAGAAAGGAGAATTAAGAAAGGAAGGGAAGACGAGAAGTGAAGGGACAGGGAGAAGGAAAGAGGCAAAAAGAAAACGAAAGAAATAAGGGAAATGATGTTTTGAATATCTGAAAGGCGAAAAAAATAGAAAGAAAGAGAAGAATTGAAAGAAGGGAAAATGAAGGAAAATAGACAGAAGAAACAAAACCCAGACTGACAGGAAAACAGACAGATTGACATACAAACAACAGCAACACAGACAGATATGGTAAAAAGTACAGATGTCCCATTTAGAACCTAAAAGGTCGTAGGGGAGTGAGGCATCAGAGACCTCAGCTTCTCAAGGGGCCAGCATACTAAGGGCGGCGCCCATTTCCTCTCTCTGTCTCTCTCTGTCTCTCTCTGTCTCTCTCTGTCTCTCTCTGTCTCTCTCTCTCTCTCTCTCTCTCTCTCTCTCTCTCCTTCCACACACACACACACACACACACACACACACACACACCACACCACACACACACACACACACACACACACACACACACACACACACACACACACACACACACGCTCTCCCTCACTGCTTTACCTTCCCTGACCCTAAAGAGGCAGAAACCCATTTACAGCTGTGTGAACTGGGGAACTGTACTGAAGCCAAGGCGCGCACACGGTCACTCATCCAACTGGTAACCACGCACGACGCTGCTTAATCTTGGCAGGGAGAAAGCGAGTGCTCCGACCACTGAGCTATCCCGTCCTCTTGAAAGATAAGGTCAACAGCAAAAAAACAAACAAACAACAACAACAGCAACAACAACAACAAAAGACAACACCAAAAACAGTGACATTCCAGTTAATTAGCAAAACGAGAGAACTAGGACAGCACCTTAAATCCAAACAGCTACCACAAAACAATCTACAGCGATCAAAAGACTCACTACAAAGAAAACAATCTGTAGTAGCAAATGAAGAAATAAAACAAAAACTACAGTGCATGCAAACTGCAAGCAATCAAAAGATGTACTGCACAGCACGCAGACAAACGGTAGCTGTAATGGAAAGACACGAAGCTTTAACTAACCCCGTAGATTCCACAAGAGTACGACAACCTACAGAATTAGGCCTAAAGGACAGAAAGGAAAACAATCAGAGAAAGGAAAAGTGGTGCAAAGAGAGAGGAGGGAGAAATGAAGAAAGGAATAAAGGAAAGGGGGGAAAAGATGATGGAAGGAGGGAAATAAAAGGGGAGGGAAGGAAAAAAAAGAGAGAAAGAGAAAGGAAGGAAGGAAGGAAGGAAGGAAGGAGGAAGGAAGGAAGGAAGGAAGGGAGGAAGGAACGAAGGGAGGAAAGGAGAAAGGGAGGGAGGGAGGGAGGGCGGAAAGAACGAAGGGAGGGAGGGAGGGAGGAAGGAAGGGAGGGAGGGAGGGAGTGAGGAAGGGAGGGAGGGAGGAAGGAAGGAAGGAAGGGAAGGAGGGAGGGCGGAAAGAAGGAAGGGAGAAAGGAAGGGAGGAAGGAAGGAAGGAAGGGAGGGAGGGAGGGAAGAAGGAAGGAAGGAAGGGAGGGAGGGAGGGAGGGAGAAGGAAGGGAGGGAGGGAGGAAAGAAGGAAGGGAGGGAAAGAGGAAGGAAGGAAATGAAGAAGGGTAGGACAGAGGATCGAAGCGAGAAAAGACAGACAGAATTAATGAATAAATAAATAGATAAATGAATGAATGAATGAATG
>CM054144.1:30033819-30038819 GCA_028751875.1 Rapana venosa
ACACACACACACACACAACACACACACACACACACACACACACACACACACACAGACGGAAAGAGAAAGAAAGACGGGGAAGGGGAGAGAGACAAAAAGACAGACAGACAGAAACAGAAACAGACAAACAGCAAAAAAACCAACAACCATAGACAGAGAAAACATAACTATGAACTCTCAAAAAGATTTATTCCCCCCAAAAGACCCTTGGCCCATACATGAAGGGGGAAGGGATGATCAATTCCCTGATTAATGATAACAACACACGGAAAAGTACAGCTGGGACAAACAAATACAAAATATGTCCACAGTGGAACAACTCACAACTACTGGCAAAAAAAAAAAAATTCACATCATAATATCTCTCTCTTGTTTTTCCTAAAGGCTTTGCATTAGTATAAAGCTAAATTGCTAATGGCACTTTGGATTACTACCATCCAAGGAGGAAACAGAATCTAAATGAATTAGACAGACTGGTGTATTTTGATGGAATAGATATTTTGTCTAACGTTATCAAAGGTAGGACAACAACATAAAACATAAAACAAAAATCTACTTCATCTTCTGTTGCGAGAGAGAGGGGGGGGGAGAGAAGGGGAGAGAGAGAGAGAGAGAGAGAGAGAGAGCGAGAGAGACAGACAGACAGACAGACAGACAGACAGACAGACAGACAGAGGAAGGGAGAGGGAGAAAGAGAGAGAGAGAGAGAGAGAGAGAGAGAGAGAGAGAGAGAGAGAGAGAAGAGAGAGAGAGAAGAGAGAGAGAGAGAGATTTTATTCTTTTATATCGAGGATAATGGAATAAGCACTTCCATGCTTTCATACATTCAGTCCCCGTCTGTATGCGGTTTTGTCAATTTTGTCATCTGTTCCCCCCGGCACACAATGGCCTACTCTTACGAAAAGCAGAACAGGATTTAACGTGTGCGCAAGATGTTCTGCGTGCGTTCGCACACGGGCCTTGGTTTATAGTCTCATCCGAAGGACTTTTGGGGGAAGTGGAGTCTGCACTGATGTTAACTCCAGAGGAAAATATCCCCTTTAACGGGAATCGAACCCGGGTCGTCAGATTGCGAGCGCAATGTTCTAACCACTAGGCTATCCCGTCCCGGGAGAGAGGGAGGGAGGGAGAGGGAGAGAGACAAAGACAGAGACAAAGACAGAGGCAAAGACAGACAGACAGACAGACAGAGAGTATATTAACACAAACATGCAGACGTACATAAAAAAAATAGCTGGACCACACACGAAAAGGCAAAATGGGTTGTAATCTGTATGCTTATCTAAAGCGATATGGAGCTTGTAGAATGATTGGGTAATGGGAGAAGATAAAGACATAAACACAGGTATGATAAATTATTGTTCACACACACACGTCCGCCCGCCCGCGCGCACACACGCACGCGCGCGCGCACACACACACTCACACACACATACACACACACACACACACATACAGGTAAACAGCAATAAAGAAAGAAACAGACAGACAAGCAAACAAAACACACAAACATAATCAACCAGCGCATACTAAACCACACATCACTCACACACAAAAAAAACCCAGAAACAAACAATACAAACAAACAAACAGCATCGACACACACAAAAACACCACATCAACACACCCATCCACCCACCCACCCCAACAGCTTATTTAAAAACAAAAAATCGAAACTTGGGATTCCTCAATATCCCACATCACACACACACAAACACCTCGATCAGTAAACAGTCTCTGGGAAAAACATGCAAACGAAAAAAACCTAAACACATTCTCACTTACCTGTTCTCCCCCCTCAAAACAAAAACCGTAAAATTCCCAGCCGCTGCAACATCACTGATTACGCAAGAGGCAGGTGCTAAAAGCACAAATCTCCACAACAGCATCTTCGAACGGCGTCAGGGGGTATCCCAATTGTCACAACGTTCGCACACAAGGAAGACTTCATCCTTTTCTTCTTTTTTAATTTTTAACCTTTTATTTCTTCCTCTTTTCTTTTCTTTTTCTTTTTTTTTTTTGGACACCAAGGTTAGCCTCAGAAACAGCGGCAGAAAAAACACAGGTAATGCAGGTATAACTCCGCGCCACACGAACCCAACGACTTGAAAGACTTGACTTGCCTCCCAACCTTCCTCACAGACAGGGTAGTGAGAGTGACACACAGAGAGAGATGTGGCGGCGACGGTGGTGGTGATGGTGGTGGTGGTGGTGGTGGTGGTGGTGATAAGAGAGGCGAACCACGACGCGTGCGCGCACACATACACATCCACATATACACACACACACATTCACAGACAGATTCGAGAGAGAGAGAGAGAGAGAGTGCGCGAAAGAAAGGGAGAGGCTGAAAGAGAGGTATTATTGAAAACGGGTCTCAGTCAGCAGCCCCGAAGATCGTACCGGGGTGTTTGCGACAGCCCGCGCGACACACCCTCCTCCCTGTCGGCAATTCTTTTCAGTCTCCTGTCGCCAGCTGTGGGCATCGATTGTTTGGCACTGGAAAGAGACAGACAGACAGAGCGAGAGAGAGAGAGAGAGCGCGAGAGAGCGAGAGACAGACATAGGGACAGAGAGAGAAAGACCCCGGTAGAAAGAGAGAGAGAGACAGAGAGGAGAGAGGGAGAGAGAGAGAGAGATTGGTTTGGAAAGAGAGAGGGGGGGGGGGGGGTGGAGGGGGTCGGAAGTTGCACTGCATTGCACGCGCATCGGTCGCACGCGCCGGATGTCTGTCGTCATCGTTGCGGTGTGATTCATGTCGCGTACAGGTTTGCGTGCATGATGGGAGGGAGGGAAAGAGGGAGAGAGGGAGCGAGGGAGGATGGATGATGTGTTTGTATGTTTGTATAACGCTGCATTATGCCACGCATGCTAAACTCGAGTGTAGGAGTGTAGGAGTGTGGACACACAGACACATACTCGCGCGCGCGCGCACACACACACACATGCACACCTGCAGGTACGCAATCACGCTTCACATACACATACACACACATACATACACACACGGGCGCACGCACGCACACACACACACACACTGTCTAAATCATTTATAGGTGAATAAACATTAAACCAAGGAGAAACAAACACACACACACCACAATACACCAAAACACAACACACAAACGCACAACACACACACACACACCCTTTGAGTGAATAGACTTAAAATCGAAGCAACAACAACAACAACACACACACAACACAACACACAACACACACACACCACACACACAACACAACACACACAACACCACACAACACACAAACACAACACACCACCACACAACACAACACAACACAACACAACACACACACAACGTCTTCAAATCGCTCGCTTACCTTGTCATTCGCTTTGCCTCTTCTTGTTTTTCCTTAAGTTTTCTTTTGGGTTGTTTTTTTTCTTCTGCTGCTTTCTTTTTTCGGTGGGGTTTTGCTTTTCGATATCAATGACAATGCAATACTGCAGCTAGGTCGCGGAAACCCACTGTGTTTGCCCTACCCCCCCTGCCGCCCTGGTAATGCTCACAGGTGCGAACTGCAGCTGTTGTCGCCACATCGATCCCTGTCCAGTCCAGGATGTTGTCCATCTACCTTTTTCTTTTTCCTCCGTCCTCTGTCTGTCTTCTGCCTTCTTCCCCCCTACCTTACCCTACCTTACCCTACCCTTAGCCTACCCTACCCTGCCCACAGAAGCGAAGGTGATGCAGTGTTGAGCGTGGTTTTGCTTGCTTTACTTGGATGGGGGACTGTTTCTACGCCTCAGGGTTTGTTTGGTTTTTTTCAATACAGTTCCCCAGTTCACCTAGCTGTAAATGGGTACCTTGGCCTTTTTTATATTATAATAAAATATAATAATAATAATAATAATAATGTATGGAATTTATATAGCGCTGAATCTTGTAAAGCAACAAATCAAGGAAGGTAAAAGCAGCGAGGGAGAGGATGGAGATGGGTACAGCCTTCAAAATACTGGCCCCCTAGAGATGAGATCTCTTAACACCTCGCTCCCCAACGACCGTATCGGTTTATGGGGAACACCTTCACATTCTAGTACCAACAGGACAGCAACGAAAGATTTATCCCTGGCAAAATTCTATGGAAAAGCTACTTTAAACCCGACACAAAGTGTACCCACAGAATCATTTTTATGGGTGATGCTACACATAGTTATAGGCGACGTATTCTCCAAGGGGTTAGCTTCCCTGAATTTCACACAGAGACGTCTGCTGTGACTTAAGGGCAGAACAAGCAGTAACAGCATTGTCCAGGGAAAAAACCCTGTATGGAAAGACCAGAACGTCTGAAGAAATACAGAATAAGGCTCCTGCCTGTGTTGGCGTGTTCCATCTTCCTGTATTTATGCCAGACATGGACACTGACAGCAGATCTCAATATAAAAACCATGGAATATTGAATGACTTGATTTGAGTAAATGGAGCCAACTGGTGCAACGTTCATCACTGCAGTGCCCCTACGACCCCGGATGGGGTTATGGGAGTAGATGAGATTAGATGAGATGATTTGAGTAAACTAATGACTGGTTATACTTGGTGCCGATCACATGTCATATCTTGATGTTTGACAACTTTGGTTCATTCTTGCATACTGCCTGCCAGGCCATCAATGTCGGCTGTAAGGCGAAGGTTGATGATGATTTGTTTTTTCCATTGCTAAGTGTACTGACATGGTCTTCCAGTGTGTCAAGTTATGGTTCCTTCTAGGAATAATATGTTGAACAATGTGTGAGATAGAAGGTAACCCTGACGAATTCCAACCGAAGTATAGAACCACACACTAGCAACAGCGTTGCTGGATGTTGTTGATTAGTTTCTGTTCCATTGTGGTTCCAAGAGCACCAAAACCAGACTTCTGATAGTATCGAGTAACAAACAGCTTTTGAGAAATTATGAATGACTCCATCACTGATAAAGAAAGCTTGATGGATGAATGGCTAGCTAGACAGACAGACAGACAGACAGACAGATAGAAAGATAGAT
>CM054144.1:30048819-30066319 GCA_028751875.1 Rapana venosa
ATCCAGACCAGTAGTCAAAGTCTAGTGGATGAGGGAAAACCTCGGATTCGAACAGGGACTGAACCCAACACTTGTGGTTTACTACTACACAGGTAGGACCCTGGGGATGGGATAGCTCAGTGGTCAGAGCATTCGCTTTCCCCCAGCTAAGGTTAAGCAGCATCGAGCGTGGTTACCGATAGGATGGGTGACCGTTTGCACGCTTTGGCTTCAGTACAGACCTCACCCAGCTGTAAATGGGTACCTGCCCTCTTTAGGGTCAGGGGAGGTAAAGCAGCGAGGGAGAGGAGATAGGCGCCTCCCTCAATATGCTGGCCCCTGGAAGAGTAAAGTCTCTGATGCCTCGCTCCCCTACGACCACATAGGTTATAGGACACCTTTACCTTTTTTTCAGACAGCTAGGTGTGTTACCTCTAGACCACTGATTCACTCATTGTGTTCAGTTTTATTTTCTAGTTTCCTGGGAAAGAGTCACGACGTGCTGAATTTCCCATATGCATCGTGCAACACTTGCTTTTTTTTTTAATCCTCTCAGCATAATTGACTCCCGCTTTTGTTTAAAAGGAGAAATAGAATCCCCTAACATTGGGAATATGGCTGCCTGTGTAGCCATATACTTGAACACACAAATTTCTCGTCTGCTGTGTATAGCTGTGGTCTCACAGTGATTCAAAAGTGTGATAAATGAAACAATGGGTAATCCCAACGGTGTCAAGATGGGGAACGCCCAACAGCAACATACGAGACTCATTGCATTGCATTGCATAACCCAGAGCTCTGGCGAAGCAATTTCGTATTTCTGCTTCTCACCAAACTCCGATAGAGATTATAGAATCTTCAGCTTGCCTACTACATTTTCTGTATGCGTGCACACACAAAGTAGATTAAGGCACTGGCAGGGCTGCATGCATATCAGCTGACCTAAGAGAGATCGTCAAGTCACTGCCAAAAGGAAACACAACAGAGATTTGAACCTGCGACCTCACGGTTGTTAAGATTAAAAGCCCGTCGGCTTGGCCACCTGGTTATCGATGTGATTTATGCAAATATGTGTGGTATTAATGCAATAGCCTCTTTATGATACAGCCCGTAATATGATGATTAGGTACGTCTGCCAATGATGCTTTGAGGCAAGTGTCACGTTGTACTGTGGGGTCACTTTTTGTCGTGTCTTCTAAACTGGGTCAGACAGGATTACATAGATAGATAGATGGACAGACAGTTAGAAATAAAGAAAAGAGAAAGGACGAAGAAGAGAAGAGAGGAAAGAAGAGAATGAATCACCCAAAAAAGAACAAAGAAAGAACAACAACAAAAAAGAAAGAAAGAAAGAATGAATCAATGACAGACAGACAAACATACAGACAGACAGACAGACAGAAAGACAGACAGACAGACAGACAGACCGAGAGACAGACAGAAAGACAGAAAGACAAAGAGAAAGAAAGAAGAAAATGCAATAAAAGAAAGAAAGAAAGAAATGAGATTGTTGTGCATATGACTGCTTCTACCACTGTTATAGTCTTCACATTGTAAAAACATTATGTCATGAGAATAGTACGTGTAGGTGACTGTGAGTCAGTTTTATGCGAGGTTTTGTCGACATTATCGTTATTATTTTATTGGTTTGGTGGTTCTTGGAAGTTGTTTTGTTTTGTTCTCATCTGCTTTTTGAGGGGATACCACCCATTAAGATAAAGGTAAAGGTGTCCCACAACCTATGTGGTCGTATGGGAGTGAATCATCAGAGACCTCAACTTCTCAAGGGGCCAGCATATTGAGAGCGGCGCCCATCTCCTCTCCCTCGCTGCTTTATCTTCCCTGACCCTAAATAGGTGAACTAGGGGACTGTACTGAAACCAAGGCGCGCAAACGGTCACCCATCCAGCTGGTAATAACGCACGATGCTGATTAACCTTAGCTGGGGAAAGCGAAAGCTCCGACCACTGAGCTATCCCGTCCCCTTAGAAATACACAAAACCTCACTGGTTCAATGTCTTTTTAAAAGTAATAATGAGCACATTTTAGCTTATAGATTATAACACTTAAAGCTGTCAACTGTAAAACTGAAAGGTATAAATGGCAGAACTGACAGTTATAAATTGTATTTCATAGAAAGCTATAAATCGCAAAAACTGAAAGCTATACATTGTTAAACTTAACAGTTAAAAACTGTATTTCATAGACTTTAACACTGAAAGCTATAAACTGTAAAACTCGAAAGTTATAAATTGTAAACTGAGGGTTATAAATTGTTAAACGGAAAGTTAAAAATCCTACAACTAAAACAGAAAAAATTGTAAACTTTAAAGAGTAGCAGTAGTACAGAAGCAGTACAGCAGCAGCAGCAGCAGCAGCAGCAGCAGCAGCAGCAGTAGTAGTAGTAGTAGTAGAAGTAGAAGTAGTAGTAGTAGTAGTAGTAGTAATAATAATAATGTATGGAATTTATATAGCGCTGAATCTTGAAAAGCAACAAATCAAAGCGCTCAAGGAGTAGTAGTAGTAGTAGTAGTAGTAGTAGTGTCCCTGTTAAAACTTGAATCAACTTGAAATATCAACTATTCAAGGTAACTTTCAGACCCTGCTGCCTAACCAAAGCCCTTCCAATTTAGAACTTTACAGAAGAAAATCTTAAAACATGACTGCGTCAACGATAAGTGTAGTTTTTATTTCTAAAAGTACATCGGGTTTCTTTTGTGTTAGTGACATTGACAGTCACTCACTCCATCCCCTTCAGTCTAGTAGGACCAAATGAAAATGTCAGTCTAACGCAGAGAGTGGGCAAGGCTACTTCCTTGTATTCAATTTAACATAGCAAACCAAAACAGCGAGATGTAAATGCCGACTGAACTGAACACAGCTGAAATGTTTGACAATTGCCCTGGGGTATTGGTATAAAGCAGGCGAGAGCCCTCACGTGCTACACACACTGTTCTATGTCGTGGGCATACACTGTTACAGCGATGTGGGAAGAGACAACTTCCCAGGGCATGTGATCAATGCATAATCGAAACAAGAGGCATATGCCTGTGCCTTTATTACCTCATCATTATCAGCTTGAAAAAATCAACCCGGGTTTCTTTTTCACACGCTCCTTTTGTGAGTATGTTTTTGGTGATTTTTTTATATTTGATGTCATTTCTGGTTGTATTTAGTTCTTACTGGAACAGGCCAGTATTTCAGCCTGAGGAAGGCAGAATGCAAACTTAAGATTTGTACTGCAAAATATTTGAGTGTTGTGTTCTTACTTTTTTATTTGCTTCTGTGGAATATGTTCATTATCGTTGATATTTAGATTTTTTAGCTTAATGTAACAGCTAAATTACTGACATTTTAAGTTGGTAATCTCAGGACGGCCATCTTAACATAGCGCACTTTTAAACAGACTTTTTTTCAGCGGTGTGCGTTTTACTTTCCTGAGTAACTAAGGTAAAAGGAAAATGACAAAGGTAGTTTGCTACATGTACACTAAAAGAGTTCATACTATCATTTCATTTAATTTTATTTCATTTCATACCACTTAAAGTCATGGGGAATTTCTCTACATGAAATTCGGGCTCCTCTCCCAAAGGAGAGCACGTCGCCACAAGAGCAGCGCCTCCCATAATTTTTTTTCTTTTCCTGTTTGCAACTGTATTTTTCCTATTTGTGTGGCTTTTTTATACAGGATTTTGCCAGGGACAACTCTCTTGTTGCTGTGGGTTTTTTACGTGTGCTATGTAATTATGTTTAACACACGGGACCTCGGTTAATCATCTCATCCGAAAGACTAGTACCCAGACCCCCACTCATTGTGTCACAATATTGCATTTGTTTTCGATTGTTAGCGTGGGTTCTTAAGTTGCCTACGTCATCAAGATCAAAGCAGGTTATTTGTTTTACTTATCTATTTTTACATTCATTATTTGCTATAGCTTTCGATGAAAACAGCCATGAATTGTCGTCTTCCTTTCTGTCCCTCTTCCCTTCTTATCTTTCTTTATTTCCTCTTTTTCTTGTTTATTCTTTCCATTTTTTCCCTTACTGTCTTTCCTAACTTTCTTTGTGTTCTCTAGGACATCACCTTCTCCAAATTTTATCGAATTAATTATGTAATTATCCTCAGATCTCTTCGTCCAAAATGGCTGCCACAGAGTCAACACCTATACTGTTCAGCGATTCAAGGGCAGTCATCACTGACCTTTTCAGCACAAGCATTGTCGGTGACACCACCGTCACTGATGCCAATGGACATCTCGAGTCTGGATTACCTGATGTCAGTGTGACACGCAGTGTCACGGGACAAACTGTCAGTGTTGTTCAAAACGTGCGCGATACCTTTAGCGATGAAGACAACTCTGGTGGGTCTGAATCCTCAAAAATGGGGTGAGTGTTATGAAGACAATAGCTTCCAGTTCCAACAGAAAGAGTGTTGACCATTTGTCGTGGGAAGAGAGACTCTGGTCTAAGTGTGGTCTTTTGGAAATAGGAGATGGATTTTGCTATAATTATGTTTTATCGCCCGAGTTTGTTGAAACCAAATGTTTACTACAAACTTTTGGGAAAAGTCCAAATGAGTTGAAGTGTAATCCTCTCTTCAGTCGTAAGAATAAAAGTCATCTTACTCGTGTCATTCCTTTTTTTTTACGCTACTATCAGAAGCGTTTTTACTTTTCTCAACATGATGGCTACTTCAGAATGTCCTTCTTTTGATCTGACTTGTACTTCTTGTTTTTTGTGTGTTTGTTGTGTCCGAATTGATAGTTGCTGGTTGATGAATCAACCATACAGGACAGGACAGGAGGAAACTGGCTGCAAAATCTTCATAGGTGCCCTTACGGTCCACGGGACTACGGGATAGGTGAAGGTGAAAGGTGTAACGCTTTCATGTACCTCGAATGATGCCTTAAAATAAACGCTGCCTTGCCTTGCCTTTGTTAGTACAATAAAACTGTGTAGGTTCATAGTTCATGTAACTTTAATGAAGTCATATAACAGTCAGAGATAAGGATGGAAAGGCAACTTCGGTAATGTGAAGTCTAAAGAATTAAAATAAACTTGCTCTGGGATACATGAAATTTTACCAAACTAGAATGGGCAGACGAGGGCCTGACTCACAGAAACATGAATACAATATAGCCCAGGAGCCGGCATCTTTAAGATGGCACCCATTACCTCTCTCTCTGTCTGCTTTACTTTCCCGGTCTATATGTTATATCACGCTTTTGCAATGTTGTGCTTATGTTGTTCTACACTTTACGCTACACTGTACTGTCCAGTGCTGGGATGTTATGCTATTTTGTGCTGCTCTGTTTGTACTGCTGTGTGCTAGGCCTATGTTACGCCATATTTCGCTGTTCAATGCTGTGTCATGTGATTCTATGCCTTGTCGTACTATGCAGTTCTGTGCTATGATGTACTGTGCCAGTGTTGTGCTCTGACATAATTATTATGCTATGCTATGCTATGCTGTGCTATGCCATGCTATGCTATGCTATGCTATGCTGTACTGTGATTTTCTTTGTTATGGTATGCCATACTGTGTCGTTATATGATGCTCTGTTGTGCTTTTGTTTGGTTGTTGCGGCAGTTCTGTTATGCTATATATACAGTCTATGTTGCGTTATGTGATGTTTGGCACCGTTTTCTTTTCTTTTTTGCTGTGTTTTTGTGATGTTATGTTATACTACAGCCATGATGTAATATGTGATTTATGATTGATGTCATCATTGTGATGTATCATGATATTATACATGATCATTATTGTATGCTGTATGATGTGATATGATCTTGGAATGTTATGGCACGGTACGGTACGGTATGTGATATGATATATGATATGACATGATATGATAATTTTGATATGTGATATGATATGGCATGGCTATGCTGTGCTGTGTATGGGACAGTACGATACGGTACGTTACGGTCTGGTATGGTATGATATGGTATGGTATGGTATGGTATGGTACGGTATGGTATGGTATGGTATGGTATGGTACGGTACGGTACGGTATGGTATGGTATGGTATGGTATGGTACGGTACGGTACGGTATGGTATGGTATGGTATGGTATGGTATGGTATGGTATGGTATGGTACGGTACGGTATGGTATGGTACGGTACGGTATGGTATGGTATGGTATGGTATGGTACGGTACAGTATGGTATGGTATGGTATGGTATGTATGGTATGGTATGGTACGGTCTGGTATGTTATGGTACGGTACGGTATGGTATGGTATAGTATGGTACGGTACGGTACGGTATGGTATGGTATGGTATGGTATGGTACGGTACGGTATGGTATGGTATGGTATGGTATGGTATGGTATGTATGGTATGGTATGGTACGGTCTGGTATGGTATGGTACGGTACGGTATGGTACGGTACGGTATGGTATGGTATGGTACGGTATGGTATGGTATGGTATGGTATGGTAGTACGTAAGGTACGGTACATTACGGTATGGTATGGTACGGTACGGTACGGTACGGTATAGTACGGTACGGTATGGTATGGTATTTACTTCTTTTTTTTATCGAGGATAATGGAATAAGCACTTATGTATTTTTTTACATCAAGTCCCCGTGTGTATGCGGTTTGGTATAATACGGTATGGTATGGTATGGCATGGTATATGCTATTATGTAATGCCACGCTATGCAATGTGTTACAGTGATGGCAAGGCGATCATAACGCTCATCAAAAGCCACGCAGGCATTGGGATTCTGACTATGCCCTATGCCATGTCCTGTGTAGGGTTATTGGTATGTCCTGTCTGTCTGTCTGTCTGCTGGTCTTTCTGTCCTTCTGTCTATCTGTCTGTCTGTCTATCTGTGTCTGTCTGGTTTGTCTGCCTGCCTGTCTGGCTGTCCGTCTGCCTGCCTGCCTGGCTGTCTGTCTGTTTGTCTGCCTGGTTAGCTGGCTGGCTGGCTGGCTGGCTGTCTGTCTGTCTGTCCGTCTGCTCGTCTGGATATTTTTTTCCATCCGTCCGTCTCACTCTTGTCTGCCTGTGACATAATGTGATGTGATGTGTCGTGATGTGACGTGATGTGTCGTGATGTGACGTGATGTGACAATGTGACGTGGTGTGACATGATGTGATGTGATGTGATATAATGTGGCACGATTTGGTGTGATGTTGTGTATTTTATTTTATTTTTATTTATTCTTTTATATCGAGGATAATGGAATAAGCACTCGTGTGCTTTTTTACATCCAGTCCCCGTGTGTATGTGATTTTGTAAATTTTGTATAAATAAACATGTGCACCTGCGATTCTTGAGAGGGTTGAGGGGGAGGGAGGATGGGAAGACATGTACTAAAAGCTCACATGTTATTGATGTTTGTTATTGATGTTCGAGCATATTTTTTGTTTGTTTCCTTGGGGGTAAGGTTGTTGTTGTTGTTGTTGTTGTTGTTGTTATTGGTGGTGTGGTGGTGGTGGTGGTGTGTGTGTGTGTGGTGTGGTGTGTGTGTGTGTGTGTGTGTTTGCGTTTTTATTGTCTTCTTTCATTTCTAGGATAATGAAATAAGCACTCAAGTGCCTTTTTACATGTAGTCCCCGTATGTATGCAGTCTTTTCAATTTTGTCATCCGTTCCCACCGGAACACAATAGCCATACTCTTCCGAAAAGCGGAACGGGTTTCGTCGTGTGCGCAAGATGTTCTGTGTGCATTCGCAATCGGGACCACGGTTTATAGTCTCATCCGAAGGATTGGTGTGTGTGTGTGTGTGTGCGTGTGCGTGCGTGCGCGCGTGCGTGCGTGCGTGCGTGTGGGTGCGCGCGCGCGCGCGCGTGTGTGTGTGTGTGTATGCGTCTGTGTGTGTTGTGGGTTTGAGGTTTGATTGGTTGTTTTCTTTCTTCTTTTTTTTGTAAGGGGGGTGTTTTGTTTGTTTTGTTGTTGTTTGTTTGTTGTTGTTGTTGTTGTTTTCTGCGGGGGGGGGGGGGGGATTGCAAACTCTACTTTTTACATATACTCTGTATGAAGTGACTGCTGTGTGGTTGTCGTCAGGTTGGCCCCCTGTACACGATCTTCATAGCCACCCTGTGTCTGTGTTGCATGCACTTCCTCGTCCGTGCCAGCCGCATCCAAAGGGAAAGGTCTAACTCGCTCTTAGATAATTATGTCCTAGATTCACCATTCCATTTCTCATTGTCCATTCTACCACAAATTGATTTTAGACACATGCACTAAAATTTAAGGTGCTTATTTATTTGGTATCTGAATGGTTATGGTAGAAACTTTTTTGTCTTTCTTGTTGTTATTGATTTTAAGTTCATTTACTACAAAGTGATTCACACACATATAAAAAACACGCACGCACGCACGCAAGCACAGTCACGCGCGCACGCACGCAGCACACACACATTCAAAGTGGATATTAGGGTAAAACTAAATCTCTTCTTATTGTCATTGATTTATCGTCCATTGGCCATAAAGTGAAGCACACACACAGGCACTGCTTGTCAAAAACCAAGGATCAGGCAGGGACAGCATCCATGCTTATGCTGCTTGTAATATCCATTCATTTAGCTTATAGGTAAACAAGACATGCTGTAGAGAGCAGAAATAACGATTTCTTTAAAAGTCTATCACAACTGTATTAAATTGTTAGCGTACTCAAACATTCTTCCACGAAAATATGCTGTAGATCCGGCTTTGGTACATTTTGCATATATTAGAAAATATGAGTTTGAGTGAAAGAAAGCTTTCTCCGTCAAATTGCCGGTGAAATGAATTATCTAAAACTTTTTGTTTAAAGTAAAGTTGGTATTCTGATTCTTTGTTTAATTCTTTCTTTCTTTTATCTACAATCTTAAAACACAGGATTCAAGCTGACAGAAATGCAAGTCATGTTTGAATATATTTAACCACTGACTGAATGTTTTTTTATTCGACAACTATTCGACTCGGACGTACAGCAATAGACTGAGGACAGTGCACTGAGAGACTCCTAATGTAGCACAGTCCTTGTTACAGATTGTTCCACCTGGTACATTCTTTGGATTCTTTGCGACAGACAGATATTCTCCAGTCTAGAAAGTTTCTTCACACATCGTGATGCTGTGATTCGTGCAGTGTAGACTAGAACAGATTGTTTGTTCAATGCCTTAGTGAAGTCCAAGAGAACAGTGTATGATTATCTGAATGCCACTGTCGTCAAGGTTAGAGGCAAGTCCTTAATGAGTCAAGTTTCAGTTTAATGAAATTAGATACAAAAACTCCTCTGTGTGTGTGTTTTATTTATTTATTTTTATTTATTTATTCTTTATATCGAGGATAATAGAATAAGCACTCATGTGCTTTTTCACATCCAGACCGTATGTATGCGGTTTTGTAAATTGTGTCATCTGTTTCCACCCGCACACAATGGCCTACTCTTCCGAAAAGCGGAACAAGATTTAACGTGTGCGCAAGATGTTCTGCATGCGTTCGAACACGGGGCCTCGGTTTATAGTCTCATCCGAAGGACTTTGACATTCAGTTCGATTTTTTTGTCAAACTGGGAAGAAAGGGCGAGGCTGGGAATCGAACCCAGAACCTCACGGTTAAGTTGTTGGCAGGCAAACATCTTAAGCATCCTGCCACCCTCCTTCATGTGTGTGTGTGTGTGTGTGTGTGTGTGTGTGTGTGTGTGTGTGTGTGTGTGTGTGTGTGTGTGTGAGTGTGTGTGGTGTGTGTGTGTGTGTGTGTGTGTGTGTGTGTGTGTGTGTGTGTGTGTGTGTGTGTGTGTGTGTACAGGGCGGAGGAGGAGGGTGAGAGGATTGTGGATTGAGTAGATTGTTGGTGGTCACTAAAATCAGCTACCCCTCGGTTGCGTGCGGGGTGGCCAGCTCTGTGGGGAAGGTGAGTGTGCCCTTCTCCCCTGGTAGCTACTGTTGATCACACACACACACACACACACCACACACACACACACACACACACACACACACACACACACATACATACACACACACACGTACGCACACGCACACACACTCACACACACATACATACACACGCACGCGCACACACACACACACACAATTTTTTTTTTTAATAAAAGAATAAATAAAAAGCACACATGCACGCACACACGCACGCACGCACGCATGTACGCATCACGCACGCACACACACACACACTGACGGGATAGTTCAGTGGTCAGAGCACTCGCTTTCCCCCCAGCTAAGGTTAAGCAGCGTCGAGCGTGGTTACCATTTAGATGGGTGACCGTTTGCTCGCCTTTGGCTTCAGTACAGTCCCCCAGTTCACCAGCTGTAAATGGGTACCTGCCCTCTTTAGGGTCAGGGAAAGTAAAGCAGCGAGGGAGAGGAGATGGGCACCGCCCTCGATATACTGGCCCCTTAGGAAGTTGAGGTCTCAGATGCCTCACTCCCCTACGACCACATAGGTTATGGGACACCTTTACCTTTTTTTCTACATCAGTGTGTGTGTGGCGGGGACGTTAGCGTCATATGTACAGTTTGCTCATAATTATGTATACATCAGTGTTGTGGTTACGAACAAATGAATGCCTTGTGTAGAGTTGGTGACATGTTAAAAAAGGTGTCCCCCAGCTAAGATTAATTTGCGTCTTATTATGCTGCAGTCGCTTTGTCACTTCTCTGCTGATGGTCTGTCAAGTGGGATGCTGCAGCGTGTACTTTGTCTTCGTGTCTGTCAACGTTAAACAGGTGAGAGACAGACAGACAGACAGACAGACAGACAGACTGACGGACAGACGGACAGACAGACAGACAGACTGACGAGACAGAGACAGAGAGATAGACAGAGACAGACAGACAGACAAGACAAAGACAGCGAGAGACAGAGACAGGCAGACAGACAGTCAGACAGACAGACAGACAGAGAATCAATCTCGACAACAAAATGTTGATTTATTGATTCAGTCTCAAGTACAGTAGCCTCTGGTCGCAGACATGCTTGTCTCTTTAATTCTATTTTCCTTATAGCTACCTCTTATCAATGCCATGTGTTGGAAGGGGGGGGGGGTGTTTTGTTTTGTTTTTACTAATACGGGGATTTTGATTATTAATAAACTTGATTTTCTTATCATGCTTTACCCAGCCTTGCCTTGTCTTGCCTTGCCCTGCCTTGATTTACCTTTATTTGCCTTGTCTCGTCTTGACTTGCCTTGCCTTTCCTTACCATGCATTGTCTTGTCTTGATTCGACTTGTCTTGCCTTGCCTTGTCTTTCTTTGCCTTGCCTTCCCCTGTATTGTCTTTTTTGTCTTGCCTTAACTTGCCCTGCTTTGCCTTGCCCTGCCTCGCCTTGCCTTGCCTTGTCTTGCTTTGTCTTGCCTATTCTTGCCATGACTTGCCTTGACTTGCCTTGCTTTGCATTTGGAACTACCAACGAAAATCTAAATGGGATTTTTTGTTTCTCTTCCTAAACTCTCAACACATCCCTAGAATTATGCTTCTTCGCAGATTTGTCTAACGATACTTTATTTTTTCTCTTTTAAAATCAGTTTAATGATCTGTTGCTGGCGTTTTTGTTCTGTTTTGTTCTGTTCTGGTTTTCCCCCCTTTTTCTACATTCAATTTCATCATTTATCTAGTTTCGAAAACACGCGCCAAAACAACTTTGTTGTAAAAAGTGCAAGCATTGAATTTTATGAAAATCATCATTGGCTGGTGGAAAATTCCATTTCGACGACTTCCGGCTGTATCATTTTAGGCAAGTTGGTTCTCTGTTAATGTCTACCGTCGTCCGTTTTGATTAATTTTGTTCATTACTGATGCAGTTTAGTTATATGGGTGGTTTTGTCTTAAGTGGAAGCAAAACAATGGTAAGTTCTTCTTCTGGAGCAGAAAATCTGGCAGACTATTTCGATGCATGGTGTACCCTCTCTTTCTCTTTCATTTCTACCACAATACCAGTAACGCGCACTGGTACATAAACTCTGACAGCTAGCTCTCTCTCTCTCTCTCTCTCTCTCTCTCTCTGTCTCTCTCTCTCTCTCTCTCTCTCTCTCTCTCTCTCTGCTAAATTTCTCGGCCAAGCTTCCGTTTCATGCATTACTGAGGGCTACAAATCCAAATCACACGCACAATTTGTCCAGGTTCATGTTCCATGCAATTAACAGAAGAAAAAACTTTATTTTGGAAACATTGATCTAAATGTTGTGTTGCTATACTTTAATGAGAACGGCCATGAGCAATTATTTTGCATATGTGTGTGTGTGTGTGTGTGTGTGTGTGTGTGTGTGTGCGCGCGCGCGCGCGTGCGTGTGTGTGTGTGTGTGTTTGGGCGTGCGTGCGTGTGTGCATGTGTGTATGTGTGTGCGTGCGCGCACGCGTGTATGTGTATGTGTGTGTGTTGGTATGAGGTGGTTGAGTGTAAGAGCGGATGGATGCCCATGCGCATGCGTGTGTTTGTTCGCGCGCGTGCGCGCGCGCGCGTGCGGGTGTATGTGTGTGTATGAAGGCAGTTGAGGAAGTGTCTAGCATACGACCGTCGGATAAAAATTTGCATAATTTATGTGATGAGAGGACATGTGATGAGTGAATATTGTTTTGAAGTAATGTCTTGCTGTGTTTTGATTAACATCCCATTTTCTCTTTTTATGACGTAAAACTTTACTTGACGTGAAAGAGCACAGTGTATTACATTTTTTTTTTTCATACAGCATTGTGTTAACATTGCAGTAGCTTGGGGCTGACATGGTTGTATTTGATGGGTACACTTTTCTAGTGTGGTGAATGTTTTGAGAATGCAATAGCTTGTGAGTATAGTAACTATTATGAAAATGCAAAAAATAAAAACACTAATGAGTGTTAATGATTTCAACTGTTATGATTTATGATGTGCTTGATGTTTGTATGTGAGAAGGTGTTAACATATCAGGTATAACTCCATCAATAACTTTGTCCACAGATCTATTATCTTTTTGTGGTATCCTGGGAAGCAGTTAAGGTGAACTGAATATCTTAAGCTGTGTTTTGTTTTTATTCTTGGCCTACGACAGTCTTTATTTAGTCATGATGTTGGAATATGCTTATGCAAGAGTGTACAGTTTTGAGTGCACTCCAGGGTATTATGTCAAAGTCTTACCAAACTTATGTGAAATTTTTTCATCTTCCACTTTTCATCTTCAAGTTTTTGCCCCTCAGTGTGTATTGTGGCCAAAGGCCGATGTACATTAAACCATTTCTGAGTTCAGAGTTCTCTCTCTCTCTCTCTCTCTCTCTCTCTCTCTCTCTCTCTCTCTCTCTCTCTCTCTCTCTCTCTTCTCTCTCTCCTCTCTCTCTCTCTCTCTCTCTTTCTTTCTGTCTCTGTCTCACTCCCCCTCTCTCTCTCTCTCTCTCTCTCTCTATCTACTATATCTCTCTCTTCTATCTATATCTGTCTATCTATCTACCTATCTATCTATATCTATCTATCTATCTATCTATCTATCTATATCTGTCTATCTATCTACCTATCTATCTACTTATCTATCTGAGACATTGTGGAAGTACCAGGGCAGTAAGATGATGGAGGAGAATTGCGCATTGCGCTGTGTCCAGACAGTGAACTCTCTGACATCCTGGGAGCTGACCATGTGGCAGAGTCAGCTGGCGGTGGGCGCGCTACTGATGGGCTACAGCCAGTTCCGGGGCATCAAGAAGATGGCCGTCTGCTCGATCATCGCCAACTGCCTGATGCTGCTGGGTCAGTGTGGCTTTGGTTATCACTGTTCCTATAATACAGTCCTGCTAGGTCAGTATGGCTTTGGTTATCATCGTTTCTATAGAGAGTCATGCTGGGTCAGTGTGGCTTTAGTTATCACTGTTCCTATAATACAGTCATGCTAGGTCAGTATGGCTTTGGTTATCATTGTTCCTATAATACAGTATATCATTGTTTCTATGGTCATGCTAGGTCAGTGTGGCTTTTGTTTTCATTGTTTCTTTAGTCATGCTAGGTCAGTGTGGCTTTTGTTATCATTGTTTCTATAGTCATGCTAGGTCAGTGTGGCTTTTGTTATCATTGTTTCTTTAGTCATGCTAGGTCAGTGTGGCTTTTGTTCTCATTGTTTCTATAGTCATGCTAGGTCAGTGTGGCTTTTGTTATCATTGTTTCTTTAGTCATGCTAGGTCAGCGTGGCTTTTGTTGTCATTTTTTCTATAGTCATGCTAGGTGAGTATGGCTTTTGTTGTCATTGTTTCTATAGTCATGCTAGGTGAGTATGGCTTTTGTTGTCATTGTTTCTTTAGTCATGCTAGGTCAGTATAACTTTTGTTGTCATTGTTTCTATAGTCATGCTAGGTCAGTGTGGCTTTTGTTTTCATTGTTCCTATACTAGAGTCATGCTAGGTCAGTATGGCTTTTGTTTTCATTGTTTCTTTAGTCATGCTAGGTCAGTGGGGCTTTTGTTATCATTGTTTCTATAGTCATGCTATGTCAGTGTGGCTTTTGTTATCATTGTTTCTATAGTCATGCTAGGTCAGTGTGGCTTTTGTTATCATTGTTTCTATAGTCATGCTAGGTCAGTGTGGCTTTTGATATCAGTGTTCCTATAATACAGTCATGCTAGGTCAGTATGGCTTTTGTTTTCTGTGTTCTTATACTAGAGTCATGCTAGGTCAGTATGGATTTTGTTATCATTGTTTCCATACAGAGAGGCATCTAGGTCAGTATGGCGTTTGTTATCTGTGTTCTTATACTAGACTCATGCTAGGTCAGTATGGATTTTGTTATCATTGTTCCTATAATAGAGTCATGCTAGGTCAGCGTGGCTTTTGTTATCTGTGTTCCTATAGAGTCATGCTAGGTCAGTGTGGCTTTTGTTATCATTGTTCCTATAATAGAGTCATTCTGGGTCAGTATGGCTATAGAGTCATGCTAGGTCAGTATGGCTTTTGTTATCTGTGTTCCTATATAGAGTCATGCTAGGTCAGTGTGGCTTTTGTTATCATTGTTTGTTTGTATAGTCATGCTAGGTCAGTATCGCTTTTGTTATCATTGTTCCTATAGTCATGCTAGGTTAGTATGGCTTTTGTTATCATTGTTTCTATAGTCATGCTAGGTCAGTATGGCTTTTGTTATCATTGTTCTGATAGTAGAGTCATGCTAGGTCAGTATGGCTTTTGTTATCCTTATTTCTATATAGAGTCATGATAGGTCAGTGTGGCTTTTGTAATCATTGTTTCTATAGTCATGCTAGGTCAGTATGGCTTTTGTTATCATTGTTCCGATAGTAGAGTCATGCTAGGTCAGTATGGCTTTTGTTATCCTTATTTCTATATAGAGAGTGATGCTAGGTCAGTGTGGCTTATGTTATCCTTATTTCTATATAGAGAGTCATGCTAGGTCAGTGTGGCTTTTGTTATCATTGTTTCTATAGTCATGCTAGGTCAGTATGGCTTTTGTTATCAGTGTTCCTATACTAGAGTCATGCTAGGTCAGTATGGCTTTTGTTATCCTTATTTCTATATAGAGAGTCATGCTAGGTCAGTATGGCTTTTGTTATCAGCGTTCCTATTGAGTCATGCTAGGTCAGTATGGCTTTTGTTATTATTGTTTCTATAGTCATGCTGGGTCAGTATGGCTTTTGTTATCATTGTTCCTCTACTAGAGTCATGCTAGGTCAGTATAGCTTTGTTATCCTTGTTCCTATATAGAGAATCATGCTAGGTCAGTGTGGTTTTTGTTGTCATTGTTCCTATTTTAGAGTCATGCTAGGTCAGTATGGCTTTTGTTATCTATGTTCCTATAATAGAGTCATGCTAGGTCAGTATGGCTTTTGTTATCATTGTTCCTATAATAGAGTCATGCTAGGTCAGTATGGCTTTTGTTATTTGTGTTCTTATAATAGAGTCATGCTAGGTCAGTATAGCTTTTGTTATCTGTGTTCCTATAATAGAGTCATGGTAGGTCAGTATGGCTTTTGTTATCATTGTTCCTATAGAGTCATGCTAGTTCAGTATGGCTTTTGTTATCTTGTTCCTATAAGTCATGAGTCAGTAGTTTGATCCTTTCTATATAGAGTCATGCTAGGTCAGTGTGGCTTTTGCTATCCTTTTTCCTATACTAGAGTCATGTTAGGTCAGTATGGCTTTTGCCATCATTGTTCCTATATAGAGAGTCATGCTAGGTCAGTATGGCTTTTGTTATCCTTTTTCCTATACTAGAGTCATGCTAGGTCAGTGTGGCTTTTGTTATATGTGTTCCCATATAAAGAGTCATGCTAGGTCAGTATGGCTTTGTTATCATTGTTCCTATATAGAGTCATGCTAGGTCAGTATGGTTTTTGTTATCATTGTTCCTATATAGAGTCATTCTAGGTCAATGTGGGGTTTGTTATCTGTGTTCCTATAGAGAGTCATGCTAGGTCAGTATGGCTTTTGTTATCATTTTTCCTATATAGAGTCATGCTAGGTCAGTGTGGCGTTTGTTATCATTGTTCCTATACTAGAGTCATGCTAGGTCAGTATGGCTTTTGTTATCATTGTTCCTATACTAGAGTCATGCTAGGTCAGTATGGCTTTTGTTATCTGTGTTCCTACACAGTCATGCTAGGTCAGTATAGCTTTTGTTATCTGTGCTCCTATAGAGTCATGCTAGGTCAGTATAGCTTTTGTTATCTGTGCTCCTATAGAGTCATGCTAGGTCAGTGTGGCTTTTGTTATCCTTATTTCTATATAGAGAGTCATGCTAGGTCAGTATGGCGTTTGTTATCAGCGTTCCTATTGAGTCATGCTAGGTCAGTATGGCTTTTGTTTTCCTTATTTCTATATAGAGTCATGCTGGGTCAGTGTGGCTTTGTTATTATTATTCCTCTGTGTGTCAGTATGCATTTATTATGATTGTTCCAAGGGAGCGGCGCTAGGTAAGTATGTCTGCGTTTATGATTATTAATGAACACGCCAAAGTCAGACGCGCTGGGCCTTATTTATCAGGCGCTTAACGGAAGCGCAACTTATTTTTGCTCATATGAAAAAAAGCCACCATTGTGATTACTCTTTTCCCTCAATAAAAAAAATTGTTCATTCTCATTCTCATATGACGGACAACAAATACTTACTGTCTGAGCCAACGACAACGACGAGGAAAAAGAAATTATTATTATTCCAAGTGAAAGGTGATAGGTCAGTATGTCTTAAATATGATTGTTACTTATTATTATTCCAAGTGAAAGGTGATAGGTCAGTATGTCTTTAATATGATTGTTACTTATTATTATTCCAAGTGAGAGGTGATAGGTCAGTATGTCTTTAATATGAATGTTTCTTTGCATGTCAGTATGCCTTTGTTATGATTATTCTGATGGAATGATACTAGGTCAGTGTGTATGCCTTCGTTATGATTATTCTCGCGGAATGATGTTCAGTCGGTTGTAGGTCTTTAGTAGTTATTATTGTTGTTTCAATCGAATGATGCACACGCTCTGACCACTAGGCTATCCTGCCTATAGATAGATAGACATACTGTCTATCTGTCGCCCTTTAAAATGAACATTGCTTGCCTTGCTTTTGCCTCGTTCTTGCCCTGCCCTGCCCTGCCCTGCCCTGCTCT
>CM054144.1:30071319-30121319 GCA_028751875.1 Rapana venosa
ACGGTGAAAAATTATGTATGGTACCCATCCTAGTGATTGGTGAAAAATTATGATGTATGGTACCCATCCTAGTGCACGGTGAAAAATTATGATGTATGGTACCCATCCTAGTGAACGGTGAAAAATTATGATGTATGGTACCATCCTGGTTAACGGTGCGAACGGTGAAAAATTATTATGTAAGGTACCCATCCCAGTGAACAGTGAAAAATTATGATGTATGGTACCCATCCTAGTGAACGATGTTTTAGCAGTGTGACACGGATATGTCCAAAATTAGCTGTATATGATCTCTGAACTTGCACGCGACGCCTAGCGAGGGGAGATAATTCGGGTCAGCAGGTCACTTTGATCAGTTAAGGGGATTTTGCAGTGGAACCTTTTCTTTGTAAATATTTATTCGAAATGTTATAAGTTTACAGCTGAAGACTTTATTGGATATGGTGACGGTAGCGTTTGATCTTACTTATTCGAAATGTTATAAGTTTACAGCTGAAGACTTTATTGGATATGGTGACGGTAGCGTTTGATCTTACTTATTCGAAATGTTATAAGTTTACAGCTGAAGACTTTATTGGATATGGTGACGGTAGCGTTTGATCTTACTTATTCGAAATGTTATAAGTTTACAGCTGAAGACTTTATTGGATATGGTGACGGTAGCGTTTGATCTTACTCGACCTCTAGGTGTCCTTCGATCTCACCTTCTTCATCAACCTCCTCACCCCCTCCTCCTTCATCCGCTTCCTCCTCACCCCCTCCTCTTCCCACCTCCTCCTTCTTCATCACCTCCTCCTCACCCCTCCTCTTCCCACCTCCTCCCTCCTCCTTCCTTCATCTCCCATTCCTTCCCATTCCCACCTCCTCATCCTCACCCACCTCCTCCACTTACATATCATCATCCTCCTTCTTCATCCACCTCCTCCTCTTCCCACATCCTCCTCCTTTCTCCATCTCCACCCCTCCCCTTCCCACATCCTCACCCACCTCCTCCTTCATCCACCTCCTCCTCCTCACCCCCTCCTCTTCCTCCATCTCACACCCCCACTCTTCCAATCTCCTCCTCACCTTCACCCTCCTCCTCTTCATCCTCCACCTCTTCATCCTCCTCCTGCGACCTTTCGTTTCAGCGGCCATCGGCATGGCGGTGCCCAACCTGCACTTGCTCATCTCACTCATGGGCGCCCTATGCGCGTCCTTCATGACGCTCATCATCCCGGCCTCAGTGTACCTGCTGAGCCTCTTCTCCCTGCCTCAGCGTCCCCCGGTCCTCCTCGTCGTCTTCCTCGTCTTCATCCTCATCTTCGGGGTCGTCAGCTGCGTCCTGGGCACATATTCTTCTGTGACTGATATCATCAACAAGTGGAAGTAGTGGGAGTGACGGGGAAGGGTAGGGGTTGTTGGGTTTTTGTTTTTTTAATTTCTTTTATATTGATTGTATATCTGTTATTATATGGTGTGGTTAGTTGATGATCTGAAACTGTAGCTAGTACCAATAGACTGCGCTGGTTTGGGCACGTTCAACGGAGAGCAGACCAAAACATCATAAAAGGAGCAATGAACTTCGTAGTGGATGGAAAGAGACCAAAGGGAAGACACTAGCAAAAACCTGGGCTGCCTGTATTGCAGATGATCTTAGAGAAAGGGGCATAAATAAAGAGGAAGCTCAAAACAGAGAGAGATGGAGAAGGCTCATCAATGTCAAACTTCCCCTGGGAGAAACATGACAAAAAAGGAAGAAGAAGAAGATGGTGTGGTTAGTTAGATGGTTGGGTTGTTTTGGGTGTGTGTGTGTGTGAGTGTGCGCGCGCGCATGTGTGTGTGTGTGTGTGTGTGTGTGTGTGTGTGTGTGTGTGTGTGTGTGTGTGTGTGGTGAGCGAGAGAGAAGGGAGAGAGAGAGTGAGAGTTAATTTTTTAATGTTGAGAATAAATAAGCACTCATATACTTTTTTTTTTACATCCAGTCATTGTCACAGAGAGAGAGAGAGAGAGAGAGAGAGAGAGAGAGAGAGAGAGAGAGAGAGAGAGAGAGAGAGATGAGTGGGGGAAAACGTGGGGGCTAGGGTGTGTGTGTGTGTGGTGTGTGTGTGTGTGTGTGTGCGCGCGCGCGCGCGAGATGTAGTTGTCTGTTTAATATTAGTGACATTAGACAAAATGCGCGCGCGTGTGTATGGTGTGGGGGGTTTGTTGTTGCTTTTTTGTGTGGGTTTTTTTTTTTTTGGAAGGGGGGGGGGGGGGGGATAGCTCAGTGGTCGGAGCACTCGCTTTCCCCCAGCCAAGTTAAGCAGCATTGAGCGTGGTTACCACTTGGATGGGTGACCGTTTGTGCGCCTTGGCTTCAGTAAGTTCCCCCAGTTCACCCAGCTGTAAATGGGTACCTGCCCTCTTTAGGGTCAGGGAAGGTAAAGCAGCGAGGGAGAGGAGATGGGCGCCGCCCTCAATATGCTGGCCCTAGAGAAGTGAGGTCTCTGACGCCTCGCTCCCCTACGACCTTATAGGTTATGGGACTCCTTTACCTTTTTTTTTTTTTTTTGGGGGGGGGGGGGTGTTGGTGGTTGTTTTGTTTGTTTGTTGGGGTTTTTTTTTGTTTTTGTTTGGGGGGGGTTCAATATGTACATTTTATGAAGGGGGGGGAAGAGAGAAAAAAGTAGGCAATGTGTGTGTGAGAGAGAGAGTGAGAGAGAGAGATGATGATGATGATGATGATGATGATGATAGACAAAAGGGGTATAGTGATTTTACTTGCGCACAATGTTTTCGCTATAAAATGAATATGCTTTAGTTGTTATTGTTAGTCGTGTTGTTTTTGTTTTTCTTTCCAACATGCTGGTTGCAGAATTACGTACCGAGATTGTCTTTATGGAGCAGCTTCTATGCGAATTTTTAAATTTTATTGACAAACAATAATATGTGGTCGCTACCTATTTGTATGAATACTGTGTTTAGCAGCCTACAACATTTTGCAACCTATCGGATTCCTATGGATGGGGAATATGTTGTAATGATGATGATAACTACAACGACGAACGACTATGATCACGACGACGACGACGATGATGATGATGATGATGATGATGATGACATTTATTGTTTTATTTGTTGTTGCTGCTGTGGCCATTATTGTATAGCACCAGCACCTTCCGATTCATTTCTCAGTTAAATCAGAAGGGGAGAGGGTATACTTCTATGGGGTTTTCCTTGCTTTAAATATGCAACTATGCAGATTTACACGTTCATACACATTCTCTCTCTCTCTCTCTCCTCTCTCTCTCTCTCTCTCTCTCTCTCTCTCTCTCAAATGCACACACACACAGACACTCTCTCTCTCTCTGCCCCCCCCCCCCACCCCTGCCTCCCTCCCTCTCTAATAGTATATAATCGATATAAAGGTAAAGGTAAAAGTAAAAGGTAAAGGAGTCCCATAACCTATAAGGTCGTAGGGGAGCGAGGCGTCAGAGACCTCACTTCTCTAGGGCCAGCATATTGAGGGCGGCGCCCATCTCCTCTCCCTCGCTGCTTTACCTTCCCTGACCCTAAAGAGGGCAGGTGCCCATTTACAGCTGGGTGAACTGTACTGAAGCCAAGGCGCGCAAACGGTCACCCATCCAACTGGTAACCACGCTCGACGCTGCTTAACTTGGCTGGGGGAAAGCGAGTGCTCCGACCACTGAGCTATCGATATAAAAGAATAGATAAATAAATAAAATAGTATCACTACATTCAAAACCATCATCTCAAGTGTGTTTCGTTTATCTTCATTTTATATTATCAGGCAACAAACGTATGTGGAATAGTTTATCTGACAGACAACTCTATGCCAAAAGCACGTCTGTGATATCACTCCCCAGGAAAAAAACCCACAAGGATTTCTCTTTATTGCATGACTTGTCGATTTTGGTACTGGAATCGTGTAAAGATTGAATGATGAATAATACTGATTAAAAGATGCGAAATGTATAATTAATTTGCTTGGTCTTGGGGGGTTTTTTTCTTCTTTCTTTTCCTGGAACATTTTCATGTTTCTGTCACTGTGTGTGTGTGTGACAGAGAGGAGAGAGAGAGAGAGAGAGAGAGAGAGATTAAGTTGGTGGTGGGGGGGGGGGGGGGAAGGGGGGTGGGAGGCTTGAAAATGAAACTGTACCACTTGTGAAAAAAGCTAGAAAATAAACCACATACCTTTGGCTAGTTGTTGGATTATAACAAACAAAATAACAACATAAACATGGAAATCAATTGATTCATTATTCAATTAATTTGAATGATAAAATAACTACAAGCAGAGCTGTCTGTACACCTTAAAAGCACTGAGCACAATAGTTGATATATTGTCCTTTATTGTAGTTACCATCATTATCGTTATAATTATAGTTATCATCATCATTGTCTCAACCACAACGCAATAAAGAAAAAATACAGAAAACCAACCAGTTGTCAATTTATTCATTTCACAATTGCCAATAGTTTATTCCCATTAACGCTTTTGAGCTGTAGAAAAACAAAAAGCATACGAGTCAATAAATGAATGGCAAGATGGGCAAAACACGAGTGCGCAAAGGACAATAGTAATGATAACGAATTAGTCGTGGATATACACTGTTAGGGCTGATGCACCCTGAATGGATGGCAAATTACTCATGTACTTTCAAGAAGTATACAGGTACCTGAAGTGATAATTTTATTTTATTTTTATCTATTTCATTTTTTTTTTCTTTTCTTTTTCTTTTTCTCTTCTCTTCTATCCCGGGTTGTCAGATTGCAAGGGCAATGTTCTAACCACTAGGCTAGATAAAAGAGAGAGAGAGAACAACAATAGTTACAGACGTGATAAGAGAAACGAGCCAATAACTGAATAGGACACCAACATCATGAATCAGGCTATAGAAGGGAAAAAAGGCTTTCAGAATAATAGTCATTCAAGAATAAATTATCATGACACACTCAACAACCTACGAAAGATAACTGCTCTCTACCAGAGAATATAGAGCTATCTAGAGTTGTCTTCCCTTCTAAACTGACACATGATGCAATTTACAATGTTGTGTTTTGTTGTGTGTGTGTGGGGGGGGGGGGGGGGGGGGGGGGGGTCTCATTAATTCTTTTGAGCTATAGAGAAACAACGAAAACTATACAGATCAATAAATGAATGAAGGATATAAAGAGGAGTAGCAAAACACAAGTACACAAAGGACAATAGTAATGATCAAAAACACACACACACACAACACAAACACACAATAAATTCAAATTTACATTCAATAGCAGTCTAACCACACAGCTGACTACATGCATGCAACTGACACCTTTTCAACCAATTTCCCCCTTCCCTCTCTTCACAGAAGGGCTCAAACTCTACAGGAAAAAATAACTAAAATAATACAAACAAAATCAATCCCCCCCCCCCCCCCAAAAAAAACCAAAAAAAAACCCTCCCCCCCCAACAAACAAACAAAGAAAAGACCAAAACCCAGACTCTGTCATATAATCTAGGAAACCCACTCACTTCTCAATTCCACTTCCATAATCATATAAATTTCACAATCAACATAGGTAGCACAGACAAATTTAACCTGAGTACACTGGAGAAAGTTCTGTCCCTTGTCTTGTAATGTGACACCTGTACATTCCTGAAAGTACACAAGTAATTTGCCATCTATACAGGGCGCAACACCCCTCACAATGTATAACGCTTTCATTTATTTTGCAAGATACAGCGCTATGTAAATTCCATTCATTATTATTATTGTTATAACAATGTCTAATTCGTTTTTATTATTACTATCCTTTGTTTATGTGTTTGCTATTCCTCTTGATACCTGATGAAATGATATGTATATTTTTGTTTCTCTATAGCTCAAAGAGTTAATGGGAATAAACTATTGTGCATTGTGTGAATTGAAAGGCCCTAAATTACTCGTGCCCGGATCATTCAGTGTTCATCGTTCAGTGTTCAACACTTCTAATATATTAATTAACACTGACCAAGGCACAGCGACATGAAGATCACAGGAGGGGCATTTCCTGTCTATGTTGGTCCATTGTGCACAGTCCAGCTTACTGCAAGGGCCATACTATGCCCATTGTCAACAGTAGTCACATCAGTGAATCAGTTTAACAATCCATCTTTATCTGCAATGTAAAGAACACACTTTCTTTCCTTTACACTAAGAGCGGTTTCTTTCAGGGTTGGGGTTTTTTTTTCTCAGAATAACTATCTCCTTACACAAGACTGCATCTTTTATCTCAAGCAACTATTTCGGCTGTAGAGATCACACTCACCACTTACTTACACGTAAGAATTTGTACATATCATAACTGTGCTCTGAAAGCTAATAACTGGTGAAGAGTTGATTCAAATTTAAAATTGAATTCTTTACTTTCTGTCACTCTTTCGGGATATGGAAGATCTTTACCTAAAATCAAGAAACAAAATCATAAATGAACAACTTTGAGTGTCCAGGCATCATTTAACAAGATACTTCAACACAATATAAAAAAATAAATTAAAAGTTTTCTGTTGATATTTCAGATTCTTTTTTATTTTTATTTTTATTTTTAAATCGAGGATAATGGAATATGCACTTATGTGCTTTTTTACATCCAGTCCTCCTGTGTATGCAGTTTTGTAAATTCTGTCATCTGTTCCCACCGGCACAAAATGGCCTCTTACAGTAAACATGTTGTTTGATAGTATCAATCATTTACAACTTTGAGCAAACTTCAATAGAGTAAGACAATCGTTTTTCTTGTTACTATAATGAATGTATGTGTCTCACACCAGTAACCGAGAGAATGAGCCGAGGCTAGTTGAATGACTGCAACCCCAGGAACAAAGCAAGGAACAAGAGTTATACAGGGATCATGGCAGTTTACTCTATTGTAAAATGGTGATTGTGCAGATAACCCGAGAAGCAACATTTTCAGAGATGTGTATATATTAGGTGGTGGTGGTGAGTGGTAGGTGGTAGTTCTTTTGTTCGGCGTTTTTTTTGTTTGTATTTTGTTTTGTTCCGTTTTTATTCGTGTCGTAATGATATAGAACCACTTTTGAAATGTGTATCTTACAAAAAAATGCTTTCACTTTCCAAGTCGACTTTGACATGCATCATATGAATCAAAAATTAATAAAGCACATTTTCTACTCTGCTAACATCCAACATATTTTTTTTTTTTAATCTACACTTTTCTTGTCACTCTGAATCTTCTTTCAAAATAGTTTTTCACTCACACCCAATAAAAAAAGAGAGCATTCCGTCTTTAAGTCAACCTGGTCACTTTCCCTAAATATTATTAGAGAAAAAGATGTCAACTTTAGCCCGAAAGGCTATTGTACTACATCATGGCTCAGTTTAAGCCTTTAAGGACATATTTTCCATCAAGATGTTTCTGGTATTAAGTCCGATATCAAATGCTTTCTCTAACTTTCTGTTAACTATACCATGGCCAATCAAGTTTTCAAAATATATGGGCTATAAATTCCATACATTATCATTATTATTATTCCCAGGCAGTTTTCTAATGAAGCGATGTGCATCTCGGCATAGCAGTAAACCATTCAAATTTGATAGCAACATCACTCCTTGTGTTGGTCCAGTTTACATGAATCCGATATTTTGAGGGCAAGATCAACTTTGCATAGGTTTAAATCCATGCTTTGGGGAATTTGTGTTGTATAGGAAGGAGTGCTTGAATGTAAAAACGAGTGTATAATTTGTGCATGCATGTTTATTTCTGACAGGAATTTTGATAAATTTGAATGTGTCAAGTTGTTCATGTATATTTGATGGACTGAGTATATTTTAATGCAAGAAAGGGAGGAAAGTGACACACAAAACAAGTGGAGAGAGAGAGAGAAGTACAGATAAAAGATGTATATGCATCCTTGATTTTCACATAACCTCCACTGGTAAGCACACAGTCAGTCACGAATACAACTCCAATCTTTGTCAAGCTTTATTCACAAGATGATGTTTGCACTTTATAATACATTTTCACAACGTTTTCACAATGTTTCTGAAGTCATTCAACAATATGGTTTTTGCCCTTTGCAATACTTTTCATAAAGTTTTGACCGCCGTTTCTTTAGTCATTCGAAAGTTTCCTTATATTCTATTACAGCTGCGAGCCGGCTACCCAACCCTACTCCAGTCTCTTTTTTCTGAAGGGGGAGGTAGGCTTTTCCCAATGCTCTGACCAGCAATGACACAAAGACCGACCAACTGACTTTTGCTCATGTTTGAATTCTCACATCATTTGAAATATCTCACAAACAACATGTTCATTCCAATGTTTTTTAAAACACCATAGTGACAAAAATCTTAATTCCAGCCATGTTATATTTATAGCCAGAAAGCACAGACACCCTGCACAAGTGCTGAATATCAGCTTGTAAATTCTGAAGTAGAGGGAGTTGTGCAATACTAGTATTTATCAAAAAACTTGTATTTTTCTCAGAAAACAAAGTCAGTTGCGTACTCATGTGGTCAGTGGTGTGTGCTCACCACTTAATTTCTAAACTTTCCTAGGTATGAATCTATCAATTTTGTACAGGGCCGTTATGAAATTCATGAAAAATGGAAGCAGTAAAGTTACAACTTTTCTTCACAGATCCTCTGAAATATGCAACATTTCAACCACTCATTCACATGGGCAAGCTTGGATGTAATCAGATAATGATATAGGTAATCAAACAGGGTTGCTAAAGTGTATCCACATCATTGCACATTTGCATATGGGATTCTAGAACAAGCTTAACTGGGTTCAGGTTTTTTTTAAAAGTGTCCCTTAAATGAAATGTACTAACAGAGCAAAGAAACCACCAATACTTGCAACACAAAAGCAAAAAACTGAACATGCTACTGGCAAACATGGTTTCCAATAATTATTCATCCTTTCATGGGAGTAAAATCAATAGGGAAGCAGTTCCAAATGCAATGTATTTAAAAATAAGACACACAAATCCCATATTGACCCTTCAATAACAGAAAATATGGGGAGGAGGCATAAAAAAGGCATCTACCAGGTACAAGGCAAACCACTGTCTTAATTTCACACAAGAGGTCAAGTTAAAGACATAACCATGTCTTTCAGCTTGTTATGGTCGAGAATTAATACAGAAAAAATACAGGCAAGCTACACACATACATGATCCTTTATCTAAAGGTCAAAAATGTGGACATTACTTGGAATAGCTACATGCAAATAAACCACTTATACAATTGCCCAGATGAAGCTGAGAAATGTCAGGCCTTCAAAATGAATGCCAAAACAAATGCAACCCCCCCAAAAAACAACTACTGAGTACATCAAAACAACAAAAGTAACATCAGCATTTGGTAATTAATTCCAAGCCATTACCAACTATTTCAATATAAAAGAATAAAATAAAATAAAAATACAAAACGGCAAAGATGTGATCAACATGAAAAGGAGGAAAAGGTTAACACTTTAAATACAAGACTAGCTGTCTACCAGCATTCCTTACTGAGATGCAGTCTTTTTTACTTGAACAACGATTTAAAAATAAAAAACCAACAACCTTTCAAGTGTAAAAATTATACAAGTCTTGTACAACTGCATGTAAAGTTTACAACCAAACCACTAAAAAAAAAACCCACCAAAAAAACCACAAACACACATGCTAAACCATATTCTAGTTTAACACAACTTCGGTATTACAAGAGTAAAAATTAAAAACAAAACAGCTGAACCAAAAAAACCAACAACCACAGCCTGCACCACACCGTATTATAGCACCGATATGCTAGAATGCATTTGCTGCACTGGAGTTTTGGAATACACGCATTTGAAGTGGAGTTCCATACCAGCAGAATATTAACACATATGGACCAGAGATTCAGTACAAAGGTTGGGCAAGTGCAAAAGAGCATACAAGAAATACAGCAATGGGCACCAATCAAGAAGCCAACAAATCTGACTTTAGTCTGGCCAAAAACAACCAAATTTACCGTGGGACCTCAAACCTTTCCTTCTTTCATTATGTCTTTTTGCCTGATACTCTTTTTTCTAATTACATTGTGGGGACTCCAACCTCTTTTCAATTTTACGTAGCAATACAAAAACAAACGAGGCTTTGAGTTCATTTGTACGAACCACAGAATTCAAAGACTGGGCTTAATGCAGATAGTCATATAATCTGGGTAATGGGCATGTCCCTGACTTATGGCAAAGCACAAGGCAAGAAAAAAGTAAGTCTACAGAACACACCAACTTGCAACCTCACACAGAGAATGAAAGGCATTTTTTTTCTTGTAACAGATTTCGTAAAACAAAAGGAAAAAATGCCTTTCTCAGCAAGGTTAATTAAAGATGTGCACAGAATTTTTCTAAATATAAAAAATTATGGCGAGTTTTTTTGACCAATGTTAGCTTTGGCAGCTCAAAAAAAAAAGCGATCTAAACCAACAAAAACAAAACAAATCAAGGGCTATTTAAGGCATGCACTTTTCTAAGAACACAGATTAAAAACCCCACAAAAAAGAACAACAAACATAGCAACATTCAAAAAAAAAGCTAACAAACAAAACAAACACACACAACGGGTTAAACAATATAGTGAGCATTTACACCCGCAACAAAAAATACCGCATAAAACATCACACAGAACTGCGACAATTAATCCTTCAACACAGTATACAAGACAACACATCCTTCCTTTACACATACGAGCACACATCCTTTACACATGCACGCACGCAGAATCCCACTGACCTGAACATTTTACCCCTCCTTTCTAAAAACACCCTTTTCTGTAATGCATCATCTCCCAGTACCCTCCCCCAATGACTACCCAATATTGCCTTCCAAAACCAGTGTGCTCTACATGTTTGTAATCTTTTTTGAAAATGCATTTGCATTTATAGGCTATGGTAACACCTTTACCATCTATTTTTTACTTTAAAAATATAAACACCCCCCCCCCAAAAAAAAACCTTTTCAAATATTCATGCATTCTAACACCAGCACCCTCTACTTTTATTTTTGAATACACTTTCTAAATTGCTCCTAGCCCCCACCCTCCCCTAAACCTAATCATAAAGTATGACTGACTGCCTGCCTCCCCTCCCCCAATCCTCAGTCATTTCACCTCTGTTCCCATCCCTTTAAAAATACCACAGCATTCTAGTACCCCTCCCCCTTCCTAGAATCCTTTTCCTAAAAGTTTAGTTTCCCTCCTCCCAACAACCCCAAAGAAAAAAATGTTTAGCCGCTGTGTCAGCACATCTTATTCCCCAAGCGCTCACCAGTGTCTATAAGAAAAGTCACCATTGTTGTTTACATAAGTGAGACTAGCCAGAGTTGCCGTCTTTGCGCTAACAAGATGCCACAATGTTTCTGCACTTTGTTGTATCTAAATCAGGTTTTAAGCATGTTAAGAATTTTCAAAGTTTGCTAAAAAAAAAATTAAAAAAAAAAAAAAAATGTTAGAATGTCTGCCAAGAGTATTTGGATGCCTATAGATCAGATCTAAAGACTTTTCCCCTTAACATTGTTAAGGTTGATCAAACTGATGGGACAGAATGGCCTAGAAACTAGCCTAAATTCTGACTGCCAAACTGATAGCAAAAACAAAAAAAATGAGGTGGCATGATTACAAAATGGTAAACTGCATGAATGCAAAAAGCACCTAGCTCATTGTGTTATTTAATGCAGAATGCAGGAAATGTTTGAGGTAAAAGATGGTATAAATATATTCAATGTTCTTTAAGTGCAGCGACTATTCAAAATTGTAAATTACTTCCCTTGACCAAGAATCTTTATAAAGAGAATGTACCAGGTACCGAACCATGAGGATATACCATGCTGCCTACCTGCATTTTGTGTCCACATGTGGGGCCAGGGTTAAGGGTTGGGGTTAGTGTTATGGTTAGTATTAACAAGTTAAAAGTGGGTAAGGGTTTTCGTCAGCTGGTCGGTCTGAATGTTAAGACTGCATGGGGACACAATGGCAGGTAGAGAAGTGGTATGTACCAATAGTTAATGGTACAAAACTCGCAATAGTATGGAGCTTCAGATTTTAAAAATTTAAAAGACTTGAAGCTGTATCAAATTTTCATCAAATTAAATATCAATTTTGACAAATTCTGTGCGATCAAAATTTCAGAAAACATTTTGAAAATCATTCTTCCTCCAAAAAACATGGGAGACGGTATGTTAATAAATTACGATTAAATGCCTGGAATACAAAAGTATTCTAAAAATGTGAAATGTTCATGTTCATATTCCATTACTGTCCAACTACTTTCCGATCATGTTTTTAACCTATTCTCAAAGACTTGTATAATATATATAAAGGGAACAGAAATTTTAAAATATGGGAACAATTAAAGTATTAATGATTCTCTGCAATATAAAACATCATTGCTGAAGCCATTTATCTATCTACAGTGGTAATGTTACTATAGCCCTTCCTGGGGCACTGTGTACACCCCTCTGCTCTGGTATTTTTTTCTATCATGAACTTTTGCTGGTCTAAATCCCCTTGTAGTGAATAGAAAAAAACGGGAAATCTTTAAATCAAAATCGCCAGTCCTATCAACAGCTAATACGCATTGGAATTCTGCAATCAAAGTTTTTTTTCAGAACATTTTTTTTTTAAGCGCCCAAATTAAACCATGTTAGGAAATAATAGCCATCCCTCTCTTTTCTATCCCCACTGCTCTAAATGTGCATCTGTACCTCTCCTGAACACCCCTTCCCCCTCTTTGCTTCTCCTTCCCACCTGATGTCTCCTCCCCACAACTACTCCATCCCAATTCCACCACACACACACATAAACATACACGCATACGCGCGCGCGCACACACACATTCTCTCTCAAGACCAGAGCATTTTCTCAACCAGCCATTGGAACATACAAAAAACCAACAACAAAAGCAAAAAAGCCAAACGTCTCATTTAAAAAAAAAACCAAGTCAAAACATTTACATTTTCTTTTCAAAAACCTCAGAAGTTTTGTCAGGAGCTGAGTATTTTTTCAAGCCATCATTTTCAGATTCATTCCACACACAAAATCTTGCATTAAACACCCACAAGACAGTCTCTCCCTCCTGTGAGCATCAAGGGACACGATGCAGATATTTAAACATTTTCTTTCATTTTTTAGTATTTTATTCTGTGAATTTGTGGATCAATTTCACAACCCTTCCTCAGTGGTACTTTGCACACATTATCTCTTTTAAAGGTGATACTTTGTACACATTATCTCTTTTAAAGGTGGTACTTTGTACACATTATCTCTTTTAAATAAATTTTAGAACATTTCCAGTCAGATCTGATATGCTGTCTTTTGCCACCTCACTCTCTCCTCTACTTCTGCAAAGATGAAGTCTTGAAACAAAACACTGAATTAAATTTCACCTCTGATTTAATGAGCTGATACCCTTATACAACATGCCAGGAACCATCAACAGATCCATGCATGGGTTTGTCAGCAGTTTACATTTTGCTCTAAAATCTTGGAATGATGTCAGTGGTGGCATGAGCATAATTGTGGTCACAGCTTAAATCATTTCTCAGTCCCGTTTATAATCTTCCTACTATAGCTAACAAGTAGCCTCTTAACATTAGCTCTCTCACAACACACAAAAATCACCAAACAAAAAAATAAAAACATTCACGTCAAATCAATCACTTCAAAATCAAAAACTGTATAACATACCATTTCCCTCAAATTTTAAGAATCAATACACCAAAAAAAAAAAATAATAACCCAATGCATATCATACTAAGTTTTCCTTAGTGCACATCACTTTTTTCCTTAGAGCAACTAAGGGCTAGGACTGTCCTTTTCCTCAGTGCATTCTGGATGCGCTTGTGTTCCACGGTGATGAGATCTGAAGATTCAAAAACAAAATTCAAGGGTGTTGATATGTATTCTATATCACTGTATTTTAATTAACTATGTCACCTACTAACCCCAGCATTTTATTAAATTTTCATTTCATGTTTCTAACCCTACCAACCCGAAAAGCCAAATCAAGACCGTCGACTCATTCAGTTTCACTAGTTCCAGCAACATTCACTTAAGTTCAAAACCACCAAACCTACTAATCCCTCTAAGTATCCACATAGTAACAGTTAAGAAAAACAAACAGCAAAGTACCTCATTTTATTCCATAAGGCTCATAGAACCAGGTTGTGCCAATGGCGCCAGCAATTTCTCTGACTTTATACTCTCTGGGTGACCAAAAAGATGCCACTTAAAAGTACTTGGAAAAAAATTGCATATGGGCAAATAACACTGGATAATATCACTACCTATACCTGGTCACCAGAACAAAGTACAGGACAATTATATAACTAACATCTGAAAAAAAATCTGAAAAAACAATTTCAAATTGTGTGTGTGTGTGTGTGTGTGCACGCGTTCGTGCGGTGCTTTCAATTGTAGCATATTTCTCCAGTCGACACAAAATTCAAATTGCTCTACACAGAGAGAATGGCAAGACGCCACAAGAGACAAAGCCACCTACCAGATTTTTTCCCAAAATGTTTCCATATTAAGAGGGGCTTTTTTTCTGCAGAATTTGAAATTATCAAACACAAAGTGTGTCCGATGCTTGAAAATTCTTGTCTAATGCACTGAAGTTAAAGCAAATATCACTAAAACAGATCGAATCGGGTTATTCCATTGCACTGATTTTCCACTGTATGCACAACTTCCGAACATGAAGCACACAAGGCAAAGACTGCATCAGATAGGCTACAGGCATGGTTTGCCTGATACTGGTTGCTGCAATCCCAGTTTAAATACCGCAATTAAGTACCCGCATGTAAACTTATGAAAAGTAGCAATAGTCATTTAAACTGTTTATGACTGCACTACAATTTGAAACAATTCAGCCAAACTGCTCTGGAGTGATAAAGATGGGAGACAACCTTTAACCATCAAAACTTCTCAGCAGGCATCACCAGCCAGTAGTAGACCAGGAAATGCAGCAGATGCCCAGCTCCTTCCAGTAGGAGCGATTTAGACAGGTCAACCACTGCCCTACATGAAAACTATCACTGACAGTTTTGCCCACAGTACAGTTGAAGGCTCTACTAGTTAAAATATCTAACTTTAGTCAAATGTTTAACGATGTTTCCAGGTTGCTGATTCAGCTCCTGTATGCCACTAGGAACTCAATAGTGTTCTGTGACATGTCGAACATTCATAAGCTTTTTCTGAACTACATCTCTCTTGTTTCTGTATCTATCACTGCAATCCCTTACCTCTTGGGGTGCATAGTGCCCGGTCTTCTGTGCTTGTAATTTTCAGATGGCCTACCAGCTGTCCTCAGCCGACATTCCTACTTCAGAGCAGCTCATTTCATTGTACAAGTTGCATGCTGGGTATGTTGATGTTTCTGTAACTCACCAAATGGTGACATTACCTGCCGGATCTTTAACATGCAAACTTGATCTTCTGTGATGTGTATATGCACTCTGTGATGTGTATATGCACTAAGGGAATGATACTAGCAGGTATGCACTGAAGTTTACCTGGAAGATCATAAAAATATCCATGCATAATTCAAGATTTGAACCTATAACTTCATGGACCCACAGGATTGAAGTCATTAGTCTTAACCACTCGGCTATAGCATCCATAGTTTCTATATCAATAGTATTCATTTGTCTATAAGGCAACTTGTGCATGCATGCATGTGTACATTTATGCCATTTTGTCTGTGTGTGTGTGCGCGCGCAGGTGCGCGCGCACCTGCCTGCGAACATGCCTACTTGAAAAAGATGCAAACATAACTGCAAGTACAGAGTATGTGTAAATGTCTAAGTCATACTCACAATCTGATGATCGTTTAGATGGCATATATCCCCCACAGTGGCGATGTCAGATGACAGTTGAGGTGTATAACACCTGCAGTGGCTGGTGGTGATGACATCTACAGCTAAGATGCTTGTTGGCCGGCAATCAGTTTTTGCCATTGCCTTCCTGTGAACATCAGGCTTTCTGTTAGTGCTGATCCTAATATCACTTAGAGTGAACAGACGTTAAATTGAAGTAGTGCTGATCATTCTAATCAAGTGATTAGCATTGCATAATCTTCTTCAGCTTTTATTACACCTCATGTCTGCTCCCAATGTGAGTGTGTGTGTGTGCAGAGGAGTGTTTGGGATTTTTTGGGGGGGAGGGGGGATATATGTGTGCATGTTTTTGTGTGTTTGTACATATCGCATGCGTGTGACCATGACGGCCATATTGTATTACATGATTTTTTTAGTCATGATTTTTTTTTAGTCATAGCAGATTTTCCTGAGAAAATCAGGCTGCACTTCCCAGGACGAGCATATCACTGCAAGAGCAGCACCATCCTTTTTCTTTTTTTCTAATCTATGTTGTGTTTCCATAAGAGTGGGTTTTTGTCAGCAGAGTTTTATCAGACAATTTCTTTGGGAGGAGAGGGGGAAGGGGGGGGGTCTTTTACAATATGCTAAATGTGCATTGCATGTAGGACCTCTGTTCAGTGTCCACCACATCAAACAATGTGGTGGATGGGAGGAAGTTTGGATTCAAATGAGGCCAAACCTGAGACCGTGTCGCATGCTAGATGGGTGCATTATTCTCTACACGACCAATCCATCTCACTTGAGTGTGTCTGTGCATGAGTTTTATTGTTTGCATGCACACAGTTATTACTGTCTGTACACAAGTGTAAAGAGTTTTTCAACAAGTAAGGGCATGGTGCCCCAATAAAACACAAAACTTGTACAATACACTTGTTTTTCAATTCAATAAACTTTTTTTCATATTCTCCAAGCCAGTCAAACCATTTCCCGCTTTGCATCTTCTCACATGGATGTGATTTCACATTACTCACCGGTTACCGGACACTGCCAGGTTCTTTTCTGTTTGGTTTGGCTTTTTGGCTGATTTTTGTTGTTTTTGTTGGGTTTGGGGTTTGTTTTGTTTTGTTTTGGGTTTTGTTTGTTTTTGTTTTTTTGGGGGGTAACTGACTCCATTTCCCTAAAAGTCCTTCAGATGAGACCATAAATGGAGGTCTGTGTGTGAATGCACGCAGAACATCTTGTGCACACATTAAAACCTGTTCCGCCAGTCAGGAGTTGGCCATTACTTAAGTGCATGCACACTGGTGTCATGTTTAGACATTCTCCCCAAAGTTGGAATGCTGCCAACTTAGTGGGGGCAAAATCGTTGCATGCACAAAATCACTATTTTGTAACCTCAGAGCTCTAGCAAAAGAACAAAAAAGAAGTTTGACAGTGAACAGTTTTTGACACCATGAGGATAAAGGTCTGCGCGATATTCATAAGGTCCTGTCCCTCCTCCAATCTTTGAATTTGGGATAGGTCAGAAATATATTTTTAAAATTATTGAGGCAAAAACAAATACCTCACCTTTTTAAAAAAGAGCATAACAAGGTAGATCATGATGGCTGCCATCACACGTCAGGTCACTGGCACTTGATTCCAGCCCCTGAGCCTCTGAAAGCAGTAAAGTCATCAGTGAGACTGAAAACCCTGTTCATTTTATTGGCTCAGATATTCTTATTTTATCACTATGATGTATTCAATTCAAACCTTCGGATGAGACTATACACCAAGGAATGTGCGCAAATGCACATGGAATATCTTTTGTACACACTAAAACTTGTACCGTCTTACAGAACAGGAGGCCATTTGTGCTGGTCAGAAGTGATGACAAAATCTATAAATGCACAGTGCAAACAGGGGCTGGGTGTTTAAAAAAAACCACACACACAGGAGGTTGTACTCCATTATCCTTGCAATAACAGTTTAAAATAAATAACCCTTCACTAATTTAGTCAAATTAAATAAAGTCAAGCATATATTTATGGTGTTTAACATTCAAACACATAGTAGGGGTTGGATAGCCTTGTGGTCCAGAGCGTCATATTCATGATCTGATGGCCCAGGATCAAGCTACCATGGAGGCACCTGTTCTGGGAAATTCTGCCCCAGAGTTTAACATTAGTACTGACTCCACTCCCCCAAAAAGTTCTTTGGCGAAACTATAAACTGAGGACCTGTGTGTGAATGCATGCATAACTTCTTCAGCCCACATTAAAAGCCTATTCTGCCTTTCACCTATTCTACCTTTCGAAAGAGCAAACAATTTCATGCCAGTTGGAACGGATTACCACTCTTTGAAGTACATGCACACAGGTGTCCTGCTTAGACACCATTCCCAAAGTCATAATGCAGCTACCTATGGTCACATATGCAAAATCTCAATGGTGAACCTCTGAGCTCTAGCCGAGGAACAACACACACACACACACAAAGCAATGAGACTTCGCAGCATGAGACTATAAACCGAGGCTCCTTGTTCGAACTCATGCAGAACATCTTGCGCACACATTATATCCTGTTTCGCTTTTCAGAAGAGTAGGCCATTGTGTGCCGGTGGAAACATGACAAAATTTACAAAATCGCATGCACACGGGGACTGAATGTAAAAAAGCTCACGAGCGCTCATTCCATTATTCTCAATATAAAAGAATATATATAAAAGAATAAATTAAATAATGAAGTGTGAAGTCATTCTACCTAGAGACACTATTTCAGTACCTTTTAATTTTTTAAGAACTTGCAAACCAGATGGTATTTCATTATAGTCATGATACCCCCCGATTCCTGATAAATGCTGCCATATCCAGATCAACCAAACATCAGAAGTTCTCTGAAGGATGTGCTGTTGCCAGGTGGTGAAGACCATTCAACTTCAATGCCATAGGTCCAATAAGTCATGGGTTCGAATCTTGGTGGCAACTGGTGCATTAAGGGTGGGGATCTGAATTAAGGGTGGGGATTTTTACAATCGCCCAGGTCAACTTCAAATGCAAACCTACCAGTGCCAAATTCCCTTTGCGTATATATATACACATGCTAAAGATCAAATCTGCACATTTAAGGACCTGCAATTCATGTCAAGTGTCTGGGAAGTTACAGAAACACAAGCAACCCACCATATTATTGTATTCCCTTAGTTGGAATGTGGCCACCTTCATAGTGGGCAAAAATTGTCACACCGAAATATCTCACCATTGGTAAACCATTAAGCTCTAGCTAAAGAACAAATAAAAAATAAAGCTCTTTATAAGTAAATATAGTGATTTGCTTTCCAAAAGGGTATAAAATGTTTTCTCGTAAAACTTGAGGCTAAAAACTAAAACCTGATTTGTGTAGCTGTAACAACTGTATGTACTTACAAATACAAGGACTTGATGAAGCCAGTTCCTCATTAGAATGCGAGGATATGATGGACCCTGCTCCTTGGAATGAGAAGACTTGACAGAGCCAGTTCTCAGAATGAGAAGACTTGACGAAGCCAGTTCTTGGAATCAGAAGACTTGATGGAGCCAGTTCTTGGAATAAGACTTGATGGAGCCAGTTCTTCAGAATGAGAAGACTTGGTGGAGCCAGTTCTTCAGAATGAGGAGACTTGATGGAGCCAGTTCTTCAGAATGAGGAGACTTGATGGAGCCAGTTCTTGGAATGAGAAGACTTGATGGAGCTACTTCTTCATAACAGGACTTGATGGAGCCAGTTCTTGGAATGCGAAGATTTGACAGAGCCAGTTCTTCAGAATGAGAAGACTTGATGAAGTCAGTTCTTCAGAATGAGGAGACTTGATGGAGCCAGTTCTTCAGAAGGAGAAGACTTGATGGAGCCAGTTCTTCAGAAGAAGACTTGATGGAGCCAGTTCCTGGAATGAGAAGACTTGATGGAGCCAGTTCTTGGAATGAGAAGACTTGATGGGAGCCAGTTCTTGAGACTTGATGGAGCCAGTTCCCAGAAATGTGAAGATTTGATGGAGCCAGTTCTTGAAAATAGAAGACTGGACGGAGTCAGTTCTTGGAAAGAAAAGATTTGATGGAGCCTCTGAAACAATAAGTCATCATCAGTGAGACTGAAAGCCCTCTTCATTTTATTGGTTCAGATACTAAAATAATCTGATTTTATCACTATGATGTATTCAATTCAAAATGTTTCTTCACTATGCCTTCGAATAAGACTATGCATTGAGGTATGTGCACAAATGCACACGAAACATCTTTGCACACATTAACACTCGTTCCATCACTCAGAAGAGGACGCCATTTGTGCTGGTCAGAACTGATGACAAAATTTATAAAAATGTATGCAAACAGGGGCTGGATTTTTTTTTTTAAAGTACAGGAGGGCTTACTCCATTGTCCTCAATAAAATATCACGTAACCCTTCATCGATTTTTGTCAAATTTAATTGAAGTCAAGCATATATTTATGGTGTTTAACATTCAAACACTTAGCAGGAGTTGGATAGCCTTGTGGTCAAGAGCGTCGCACTCATGATCTGACAGCCCAGGATCAAGCCACCACAGAGGCACCCGTTCTGGGGAATTTTGCACTGAGTTAGTACCAACTCCACTCCCCCAAAGTACTTTGGCGAGACTATTCAAGTCAAAAACACTTTAATCATCCCATGAAGGGCAATTACAATATTAACCGAGGACCCTGTACAAACACACGCATAACTTCAGCATACATTAAAAACCTATTCTGCCTTTCAAAATAGGCAATTTCATACCAGATGGAACAGATGACCACTCTTTTTCTAAAAATACATGCACGCAGGTGTCCTGCTTAGACACCATCCCCCAAAGTCGGAATGCAGCTACCTATGGTCATATATGCAAAATAATGGTGAACTGAGCTCTAGCCAAGGAACAAAACACACACACACACATGCAGAAGATTCCCTGGTGGTTAGAGTGAGGCGCATTATGCTCGTGATATAACCCGGGTTCAAATCTCATTCAGAAAGATTTTTCCTCTAGAATTAACACCAGTGCCTAATCCACTACCCCCAAAAGTCCTTTGAATAAAGGCTATAAACAAAGGTCCCATGTGCAAATGGATGCAGATCATCCTGCGCACATGTTAAAACCTGTTCCACTTTTCAGAAGTGTAGGCCAATGTGTGCCAGTGGGAATAGATGACAAAATTTACACAACTGCATACACACGGGAACTGGATGTTAAAAAGCACACAAGTGCTTATTCCATTATACATGAAATAAAAATATATATATAAATTATGCACATTTAAGGACCTGTAATTCATGTCAGTATCTCGGGAGTTACAGAAACACGAACATACCCACCATTATATAGTCATTGTATTCCTGAAGTTGGAATATGGCTACCTTCATGGTGGGCAAAAATAGTGACAAAACCTCACCATTGGTAAACCATGGAGCTCTAGCTAAAGAACAAAAAAAAGACTTTACAAGTAGTAAAAATAGTGATCTGTTTTCAAAAAGAATATAAACTGTTTTCTCCTTAAAAAAATACAACAACTTGGGAGCCAAAAACAAACCTGAATTGTGTAAAATAAAACCTGCTTATGTAGCTGTTAAGAACTTTATGTACTTACAAATGCAAGGACTTGATGGAGCCAGTTCTTCATTAGAATGTGAGGACGTGATGGATCCTGCTCCTTGGAATGAGAAGACCCAATGTAGCCAGTTCTCAGAATGAGAAGACTTGATGGAGCCAGTTTTTGGAATGAGAAGACTTGGTGGAGCCAGTTCTTGGAATGAGAAGACTTGGTGGAGCCAGTTCTTGGAATGAGAAGACTTGGTGGAGCCAGTTCTTGGAATGAGAAGACTTGGAGCCAGTTCTTGGAATGAGAAGACTTGGTGGAGCCAGTTCTTCAGAATGAGAAGACTGATGAGGCCAGTTCTTGGAATGAGAAGACTTGGAGTTCTTCAGAATGAGAAGACTTGATGAAACCAGTTCCCAGGTTGAGAAGACTTGATGAAGCCAGAGAAGACAATGGACCCAATTCTCGGAATGTGAAGACCTGATGGGAGCCAGTTCTTGGAATGAGACTTGATGGAGCCAGTTCTTGGAATAAGAATACTTGATGGAGCCAGTTTTCAGAATGTGAAGACTTGATGGAGCCAGTTCTGAGAACGTGAAGACTTGACAGAGCCAGTTCTTGGAATGAGAAGACCTGACGGAGCCAGTTCAGACCGTGAAGACCTGACAGAGCCAGTTCTCAGAACAAGAAGACTTGATGGAGCCAGTTCTCAGAATGTGAAGACTTGATGGAGCCGGTTATCAGAACGTGAAGACTTGATGGAGCCGGTTATCAGAACGTGAAGACTTGATGGAGCCAGTTCTCAGAACGTGAAGACTTGATGGAGCCAGTTCTCAGAACTGGAAGACTTGATGGAGCCAGTTCTCAGAACGTGAAGACTAGATGGAGCCAGTTCTTGGAATGAGAAGACCTGGCGGAGCCAGTTCTTCAGACAGTGAAGACTTGATGGAGCCAGTTCTTGATGGAGCCAGTTCTACATGGAGCTAGTTCTCGGATTCTTGGAATAAGAAGATTTGTCAGAGCCAGTTCTTGAAATGAGAAGACTTGACAGTGCCAGTTCTTGGAATGAGAACGCTTGTTGCAGCCAGCTCTTGGAATATGACGTGACGGAGCCAGTTCTTGGAACAAAAAGACTTGGAGCCAGTTCTTGGAATGCAAAGACTTGATGGAGCCATTCTCAGAATGCCAGGATTTGATGGTGTCAGTTCTCAGAATGCCAGGATTTGATGAAGCCAGTTCTTGGAATGTGAAGACCTGATCAGTTCCTTTGAATACAAAGACTTGATGGAGCCAGTTCCTTGGAATGAAGAAGACTTCATGGAGCAAGTTCCTTGGAATGAAGAAGTCTTGGCTCCTTCCTCTGAATGAGAAGACTTGATGGAGCCAGTTTCTCAGAATACAAAGACTTGATGGACCCAGTTCCTTGGATGATAGCTCTACAGGAGATGACTCCCAGATGGTCCACATGACTCACCAGGTTAGGACCCATGTACAATAAAAGATGGGAAGGAGGTACAAGAAATCCTTGGCCAGAAAATGTGAGGGGGCAACAGAATCACTTTTCAAGTGGTGGTAATCGGCTTAAAGTGGTGGCTTTTTCGGACACCAAGATCACTGTCACCATGATTGCTTTCCTTTAATCTCTGGCGCAGTTTTCCCTTTTTTTGAAATTTTATATTAGTTTCAGTTTTGGTATTCTAGTGTATACTCTTTTTTAGTCTATTTTTTGTTTCATTTCTCATTACTGAAACATTGTTTTATTTCATTCTACTTTATTTTAATTTGTTTATTTTATTCCATTTCAGGGGCGATTTTCAAAACATTTTCTAATACTGATGAAACCGAAAGTACAATGATCACTCATCTTGATGGTTTTTCTGTTGAGTACAAAATCTATACGTAATTTCGTTTAGAGCCAAATGTTCAAAACCGGTTGCGTCAAATTTTGTTATTTATCCGTTTCATAGCAGCTTGAGTCCAACAAAGGGCCAAATCTTGGTCGGACCATGTCAAACTTCTAACTCCTGCCCACCATTGCTTGCAGGAAAATGCGTGTTTTACCCATGCACAACGAAAACACTTTGTTGCTACTTTATTAATCTAGCCTCTGAACTCTGCTTTTCTTTCATACATAGGATATAATGCATAGTTTTTGACCGACATTGTTTTTAACTCCACAAACTAGGCTAAAATACACCCTATTAGCATGACTGATGGACGACTCCCGAGACCTACTGTGCATGCACAAAATTTTTTATTACTTTGCTGAAACACTGTCATCTGCTATTCTGAGTCTTTTTCATCCTTTTATGCATCCATACATGCATGTCCGTATGCATACTATCTCTCATGCACACACATACACACACACGCATGCACGCACACACACACATGCATACCTGTGCACACGCATACACGCACGCACGCTCACACACACACACACACACATTAACTGCATTTCCCACTAAACCCCACCTTTTAAAATTTGAATAGGTAAGTATCTTAGTGCTATTTAAGATTCCCCCTCCTCCCTACCAGACAACAAAACCAAAAAAAACCCCATGTTTTCCCATTCCCTATTCTTCCTCCCACAATCACACAGACGACTTGGCTTTAACTGTAACCTCTTATGCCCCTTTCCACGAACAGCTATTCATCCCGCCCCTTCCGTCTAAACAGCTAAAAAACGCAAAAAAGAAAAGTTTTTGTGCCACATCTTGTATCATGATATCCACTTGCCTCTTGTGTCCACATGTGGGGCCAGGTTAAGAAATAAAGGTTAGTGTAAAGGTTAGTGTTAGCAATTAACATCAGTAACTGGGAGAGGGTTGTCAGTCAGCTGGCTTGTCTGCCTGTAAGCATGCATGCATGTGAACACAATGGCATATAGACACATGGTACCTAGCTTTTGACACAATGGTTTGGAAAGTTTTAAAATCACAAATCGCCTGTCTTTTCAACAAGCAATGGTTTGTTTTCAAATATTCTGTGGGCGTTTTTAAAAGAACCAAAATTAAGATAAACCAACCCAAAAGTACGGTTACCTCTTGCTTATTTCTTTTATTTCCCCTTTGTTTAATTGCAATTTACCCAGCTCTGAAATCAGCAATTTCCAGCCTACTGTAATTCTGAAAATCACATGTTCCCAAAAGAACCCCAGTTGAATTGATGAACAAATATAGTTATCAACGCCAAATAAAACATCAGGAAAACCTTTTATGTGCTAACTTTTTTTTTATATTCCCACTTACCTAGCCATTCATATCCTACCCCTTTCTCCCAATTGACAAAAGAACCTAGTAGATAAAGGAGTTAGCCCGAAAATAAACCATATAAATTATTTATTTGCAAGCCTTTTAATTTTGAATTACTTCCAATAACCTAACCACACATAACCTACCTCCTTCCAATTTTAAGTTTCCCTTCAGTACCTCTTCTACAAAATCAACTGTGATTCCCCTCCTCTCCCCCCAAAACTTTACATATATTCATGCACATGCTCGCATGTGCACAAGTACACACCCACACACACAAAATTTGTCAGGTATCCATTTCCACTATGTCTGTTCTCAATTTACCTCCAGTGTACACCACCTTCACTACCTCCCCTTGCTAATTTCATTTTGGCTAGAACATTAGGCACAACTTGAGTCGATATTTGTTACCTTGTATCCGTTTCGTATTAACCCGAGCTCAAACAAAGTGTTCGAATATGCTCTTGAAAGTTAGCTTCAGCTTCATAGTCTTATGCAAAAGCATGCAAAATATTTTACCAATGCTCTGGTCCAGTGCTGCCAGATGTTTAACTACACAAGACTTTGTGCAAAAGAGATTGATATTCTGAAGATTGGATACTGTCATGTTCCTGATCGCAAGAAAAAGCCCTTGAAGGGTTCTGATAAAGCCAGGCCTAGATTTCCTGTAACCTCCATTCCCTACCCTTCAATAACACGGGCCCCAACAAGGTGAAATCATGGTGTTCATGGTGAGAAGGTCCAAGATCGCTGTGAAATATCTGATGACAAAGACAAACATGAACACAATATAGATAAATCATGACATTGAATAATTCAATAAAGTATGTCTGTGTGTATGCACAGAGGATTTCAGTTTTCTTTCCTCTGTGTGTGTGTGTGTGTGTGTGTGTGTGTCTGCATGCACATGTGCCTTGTGTATGTGTGTGCATGTGTATGTGTGCATGTCTGAGAATAAGGTGGCAGGATGAACAAGTGAGAATCTGGGTCCCAGTCCTGCCCTTTCTTCCCAGTTTGAGAAAAACTGAATGCAAGTCCTCTGCATGAGACTTTAAACCAAGGACCAAAGTGTGAATGGACACAGACCATCTTGCACACATGTTAAAAACCCATTCCACCTTTCACAAAAGAAAAGCCATTTTAAACCGGTAGAAACAGACTTTTTCAAACATGCACATAGGCGTAATGTTTAGACACCATCATCACAGTCGTAATGTGGTGTCACAGTCGTAATGTGGCAACCAAACGACGGGGTGGAAAAATGTCACATTTATAAGCAATAATCTCACCATTTGTGAACCACAGAGCTCTAACCAAGCAACAACAAAAGAATTAAGTGACTTTTTTCTCTACATAATTCTTGCCAGGGACAATGCTTTTGTTAAAGCAATCAATTTTTGTTTTACAGGTGCTAAATGTATGTTGTACAGGAGACCTTGGTTTATCATCTCACATCACCACTATCTGGTAGATTCACCCTTCAGAAGAGTAGGCCCCTGCATCAATGCATGCCAGAAAAGATTTTTTTTCAAAAAATGCATGCACACTATGTTTAGACATCCCTGAAGTCGGAATATGACTAATTTGATGATGGGTGAAAACAGTCGCATAAGCAAAAATCTCGAGACATTAACCTCAGAGCCCTTTAAAAAAAAAAACAAGAAAATAAAAAGAAAGAAAAAAGAACCAAAAAAACATTTTTATTAAGATTGTGCCATGATTTTTCTTTCAAAATCATTCGAGGGCTTCATGAAAATAGTCACTGCAAAACCACAAACACCGATTCATACATCACCAAGCGCTTTGATTTGTCTGTGCAAGATACAGCGCTATATAAATTCCATTTATTATTATTCACTACTGCACCCCTGAACCACAAACACAATGCACACAATCTCAGACTCTACACAGAATATTACTCACTTCTTGGTAAAACTGGCCATTTCTTCCACAGGATGCTGGCAGACATTGTATTTCAGATACAGCAGCACGAGGTCAGCTGAAACCAGTTCATACCACAATAGTGGGAACTGTATCAGTGAGGATATTTCCACCTGAAAACAGATTGCCATCTACAGAGGGGTTTGTTTTGTTTTTTTTTTGGGGGGGGGGGGGGGGGGGGGGGGGGGGGGGGGGGGGGGGCATTGAGGGGGTCTCCAAAGGCGTCAGCCTAGGGAAAATATTTCACAGAAGCTGCATCACATTACACACATGCAGACAAGTGAACACTTTCACTGAAAAAGTCATTGGAGAGAGAGAGAGAGAGAGAGACAGGAAGAGAGAGAGAGAGAGAGAGATGAGAGAGAGGAGAGAGAGAGAGAGAGGAGCAGTGCAAATGTTTATGAAGGCAACAACCCCTTAGAAGTATATAAAAGCAGATAAATATTTGATATCATGACAGAATACATTGATCAATAAAATAAAATTATAAAATTCTAACTTTTAATACTGTTTCAATCACCAACGCTTTCCATAACTATATATATATATATATATATATGATTTTATAATATATATATATATATAATTATATATACAATTTTGGGGAGAGAGAGAGAGAGAGAGAGAGAGAGAGAGAGAGAAAAGAGAGAGAGAGAGTGGATTTTGATCATTTCAGGAGTCCCCCTGCCAATTAAAAGATAATTCTGAACCGATATATTCCAAAGATGCGGAAAAAAGGTGACAGTTTTGCTCTTCCACTATTTGTCTAGAGATCAACTCATGTACAACATTCATGTACAAAGTGCCGAGCTCTGTTATATTTTGACAATTTTCGACACTTGTGAATGAAAGCCGAAATTCCACTAGGCCTTGAAGAGACTATAGATCAAGTTTCATGTCTCACTCGGCAAAACAAACGGCATGTTTTACTATTTGTGCATCTGTATCTATAACTGCAACTTTTCTCACCCCACCATGGTCGTTAACGTCATTTTGGGTATACTGCGCATCTTTCTTCGCTAATAAGTTGTCAGTTTGGTTCGTTTTTTCCGCGAAAATCTCCAGCATGTTGTTATGAACGTGGTCGTCAAAGGTCATGACGCATGCGTATTGACTCCAGCGAAGAAAGGGGAGACTAGTCTCTAAGCGATAGGCTAGCAGACGACGTAATGTGTGCAGAATAAGCCAGCAAACGATTTTCTTATTTTCCGTTGAAAAATTGGGTTTTGACGTATAAAATCGTATTTAATTATTTTCCAACTTTTTCTGGAAAAAATATGTAAAGGTATGGAGGGTGCACAGATCTGATACTGGGTCTACCAGGTTCAGGTTACCCAAGCCATGCTGCCTGAAAGTTTCCATAGGATGCCCCTCGAGAAAATGACACATGAAGCTAACGAGAGCACCTTGTCCGGCTTGTGATTGGCTGCTGCAATCACGTGTCCGGAATCCGCCATCTACTGCCTACTTGTTGAAATATATAAATAAACTTGTTGGCTGGATTCATATGATGTGGTGTGTGTGTGTGTGAGAGAGAGAGAGAGAGAGAGAGAGATCCAAACACTTGTACTGAAAGATAAGGCCGTTTTAGGAACACAGAAGAGTTTCAGTTTCACACTGTGGCAAGATTTGAACTTCAAGAAGTACTCTACAACTTGAACTTCAATCTGTGTCGCCGTGTTCTGTTGTCTGACGTCACACTGACTTTTTTCAAGTAAAAGTCGTAAACTGGCTTACTTTATCACACTCTCAATATCAACTGAAGCATAGAAGTAGGCCTAGAGAGGTTCCGTGAAATGGGAGGAGTTCGACAACAGAGTCACCGTTTATTAGCGGACGAAAAACCAAGATGGCGGATTCCGGACATGTGATTGCAGCAGCCAATCACAAGCCGGACAAGGTGCTCTCGTTAGCTTCATGTGAAAATGACAAGTCGACTAGGCCTATTTTGTGAGCTTTTTTTTTTTTTAAACAAATCTCCATGATGTAGCTTACGGCAGAATAAGTCCTTTAATTTATGCACTGAGAAAACTGTTAGGTGTTCATCTGTTCGATTTAGAAACTTGGCCTAATGAAAATAATATTAAAGATGTATACATTGTTCATGTAAAGGAAACTGGCTTGGAGAAGGTTTTTTAAACCACTTTGTAGTTCAGATAGTTTGACAGCAGACGATTCCGTTTTTAACAAAAAAAAATAGATTTAGTGGGACTGAGAATTTCAAACTATGAACATATTGACACTAGCTGTGTTTAGTGGTTTTGAAGTTCTCACTGCAAAAAGCTTAAATATCGAGATAATTATCAGGACTAAAAATTACTCAAAGCCGGCCTTCATTTTGGAATTTGAAACCGGTTGTCTAGGAAATTTAAGTTTACCTCCTGTAAGCATTAGTATGTAAAACACAACATAGAAAATATTACTAACCATTCCATTGTAGAAGGAAATAGTCTGTGTAGACTACCATCCCATTCAGAATTTGTTGGAAGGCGACATAGAAGACCAATTACCGTCACAAGTCAGTCATAATTTTGGGTGCAAACTAGTGCTCACCTCATCCCCGTGCACGTCATATCGTGCGGGGTAACTGTCTCTGCTAATTTCGCCGTAGGCCTAGAGGGATAGCCCAATATTCAATTGACCAATCAGTGACGAGGGTTGATAAGCTGGAAACTTTTTTTTTCCCAACGAGTTTGACACTGCTTTCAGGCTTCATTTACTTCTATCTTAACTTCGCAGCACACTTTTTTTTGGTGAACACTTTTTTTTCCATCCATACATCTAAGAAGAGCAGAATATGGCCGGTTGCATGGATGGCCTGGAAAGGGATGGGTTCTAGCAGCTTCAGCTTTCCCAAGACATTGACTGAAGTATTCAGTGTAGTGCCCCAACTGCCCCTAAAGAAGTTGGAAGTTACAAGACCAAACACACGGAAATCTCCCCACCCACCCCCATACATATGATCACTAGATCTATACTCCCGGTTCTTTTCATTATTTTTCAATATATTTTCATTTCAAACACGTCACATAATCTTCAAAAACTGATTATAGCAAATACACAACAAAATACAACTATTACCTGTAGCCTCAGGTCAAAGCTGGGTGAAGTGACGTTGCATGGTCTTGATTTTCTTCATGCGTACATCTTGTCTCAGTCGCCGTCAGATGAAAAGTGTCGGCGCCAAACAACCCACTGTAGGCTACAGCCCTCTGTGAGTGAACAGTTGTATTCCGCAATAAAATGTGTTCAACCGAAAGTTGAAAAAAATCGTGCGCATCATGGAACAACTTGGTACGGCACAAAAGTTCACCTCTCTCTCTCTCTCTCTCTCTCTCTCTCTCTCGCGCGCGCGCGCTCGCGCGCGCGCATACACGCACACGCACGCGCGCGCACCTATCATCTATAGGTAACGTACCCGCCTAAAAAGCTAGAAGTGCTGGTTTGATCCTTGTTTTGAGTCCAAAGTTGTCCCTTCTCCATCAGACCTTTTGTGGTGTCTGGGTGCTAGTCTTTCGAATGAGACGGTAAACCGAAGTTTTGTGTACAACACGCACTCGTAGTACTCAGTGCATGTAAAAGAACCCTCGGCAACAAGAAAGTCGTCCCTGGTAACATTCCGTAGAAAAAGTCACTCTCAGGGAAAGAAACACACAGGTTGATCGGAAAATATTGCTTTAAACTGAAATACCTGGGGCTGCTCTTGTGCCGACGCACTCTCTCCAGGAAGAGCATCCCGAATTTCTCAGAGGGAAATCTGCCGTGACCAAAAGTGGTGTGCAATACAATGCAATACAATACATACCAATACGATACGATACAATACATTACAGCATTTAACACAATACAATACAGCACAATACAATGCAATACACAATACAATACAATACAATGCAACACAATACAATACAATGCAATGAGTGGTTTATGAAGCGCCTAACTTGAAATGTTCACATCTATACCATGATGACAGTGCACTAAGAGAACTGAACAAAGCAACTCCTGATCTGCTTGTGTTTGTGACTTGGCGTTTGCTTGGTTAACTTGACATGGTTCAGAGGCAAATAGCAGAGAAATGAAAAGAAATGACTATGCCACTAAAAAGACTGTTTATAATGCCAGTATCGCACACGCCTGTCTGTTTCGTTTAAAGTCTTTCTACACATAGTGTAGCCTAGAAGTATACGCACAGTATAAAAAAAAATTATTAAAAAATCAACAACCAACAAACAAACAAATAAACAACAACAACAACAACAAAACCTTGGACCATTTAGCAAGAAAATAATGTTCACCTAGTTTTTAAAAAAAAAACCAACAAAAACTTGCAGAGAAGCAATCACTGAATTGCTATGACACCTGTCAACACATTAATAAAGATTTATAGAATCATTGCATATGATTAGCATGTATCCACACGAACGATTTATGGGCAGGTCGAAGTCAAATTCGCAGGTTTTAGAAAGAAAAGATAACTCTTGCAAGTTGCCTTCATGTTGTCAGCAGTTCTTATTCCCCACCAAACACCCCACCCCCCACCCCACCCTCAACCCAACCAGTATCAGTCTTTCGGGATGATGCTGAGGATACCGACAAAGCAACAAAAAAAAATTGTTGTTCATCAGCTACAGATCCGAGGATTACGAATGGTGAGGTTTTTGTGTATACGACTGTTTACCCACCAATAAGGTAGCCACATTCCGACTTCAGGGATGATGTCTGAACATGATCCCAATGTGCATGTGGGTTTTGTTTTGTTTTACATATTATCATCTGCTCCTAGCAATGGCCTACTCTTCCAAAAGTGGGAACAAGGTTTAACTCAATGGAGTTGCAGTTAATTTCACATCTCCACAAAACTGTAACGCCTTATTTTGGTCATATATTTTTTAAACCATATATCACTCTCAGATTGATAAAACCAAACATATTCTATATCAAAGTAAAGTTTATTCTACGTCCTTTTAGGATTTGCACAGATATGTGTCCGTAGATTTCTCTTTTTTTGTGGTGAATTTACCTCAAAGTACGTCAGTAGATGGTAAAAAACAACAACAAACAAAACCTACGTCAGTAAATGGTAAAAAACCCAAACAAACAAACAAAACCTACGTCAGTAAATGGTAAAAAAACCCAACCAAACAAACAAACAAAACCTACGTCAGTAAATGGTAAAAAAACCGAAACAAACAAACAAAACCTACATCAGTAATTGGTTAAAAAACACACCAAACAAACAAACAAAACCTAACAACAACAACAAAACCTGTTGACACATACACACACCACCTCAACAAGGTGTAAGTATCCATTAGGTAAATCCATAGGAAAGAATCACATGGATTTTTCAATCAGTAATGTTTCCTCAGGCTCATGAATCACTTTAAAATCAAATCTGCCATTACTGCCTCTTCCAGCGTGTACATCTTCTTTGTCACCATTTTTTTTTAAGTTGAAAAAAAAAGGGGGGAAAAAACGTACAAAAAGCGACAGACAGTTAAAGGGAATGAACACATTTGAAAGGAGACTAATTCAGCTATCAGCATGTGTAGCTTCCCTTTGGATTTTAACATGCATGTAAAGGGGGGGGGGGGGGGGGGTGATATTTTGTTTTGTTTTGTTTTTCTCTCTTTTTTTCTTTTTCAAGGTCAGACACACTCATGTAGAGACTCCTTAACAATCAACTTTAATAGCAAGAACTGCAGGAAAACCACAAAGAAGAGAAGAGGGAAAATAAAGCTAAAGAAAACACAACTGATGTTTTGAACATGGAACACGCTGACCATGTAGTATGAAGGCCATATTGACCTAGAAAAGTTAGATCTACTGCTAAATGAACAACAAGACCTGAAAATAATCATTCTCGCTTGTGTGAAAACCGATGGAGGAAGGAAAGCAAAGTCAAGGGAGAAAACAACTTTTATTTTTTTCAATGGGCTGCACTCCACCTATAACGTTTTGCCAATTTCCTTGTGATTTTCTTATAAACTCAATCAATACATGCATGTATTCATCACTTACCATGATAAGTCGGTAGTCGGGACAATTTTAAGATTTTATTTCCGTTGTTTGCTTTTTGGTTGGTTGGTTGATTGCTTTGTTATTTTCAAGGGGTAGGGGAGGTTAAAAAAAAATTTTAACTTCTGACCTCCAACTAAGGCAATTTTGACCAAATTTCTAATTTGGTAGTTTAAGATTTTTCATATTTTTCAGCGAACACTGTACCCCCTGAGTTTTGTTTGTTTGTTTGTTTTGTTTGTTGGTTGATTGTCTGCTAGCCTCTCAACCACAATGTACATGTGCGGGGTCATCGGCGTAAGAACACAAAATAAATTATGATAATCCTGTCCAACTTTCTCAGGACTACCTGGCTTAGGTCTGTTTATTTCCTCACCCACTCACCACAAAAACAACTAGTACATTTTTTTTCAGATCTCTAAAAAAACGTTTTTAGATACGGATGTTTTCATAACTATAGTGGTGATGGTTGGTTGATGGTTCAGTCTCTAAATCGCATCACTCCACCGGGACTATAATACAATCAAATCAGTTAAAACATTTCTTCTCTCTCATCTCATCTGCTCCCATAACCCCCTCCGGGGTCGTAGGGGCACTGCATTGACGAACGTTGCACCAGCTGGCTCCATTTGCGGCGGTTGTGTGCAAGTGCCTGGGTTGTGGAGAAGCTCTTCCCTGTCCATTCAGTGATATTGTCTGCCAATTTCTTCCTCTGTCTGCCTCGCCTTCTCTTCCCCTGCACTGTTCCCTGCAGTAAGGTTTTGGACAGCCCATCTGATCTAGTGACATGTCCGTACCATCTGAGCTTCCTTTTCTTGACTGTGGTCAGCAGGTTTTCGTAATGCTTTACTTGTTGGGTGATGGTTTGTAGGACTTCGTTGTTGGTATGGTCCATGTATGAAATGCCAAGGGTCTTCTGAGGTATCTCATCTCTAGAGCCTGGATCCTCCTTTGTAGATCTGCATTCAATGTCCAGGATTCGCACGCATACAGATATGTAGAGATGACTAGTGCATTTCTTCACCCAGAATAAAAAAAAACTGGCGTGCGGGCCCTAGATTATTCGGCACCAACGGTAACAATCAACAATGAGGATGAAGGTAGCAACAATAATTATTCCGCTTTAATAGGATTTTCTGTTAATTGAAATTGGGCACAGAATTTTGTTTCTCGCTTTCCTGCTGCTGCTGCTTGCTGTGCTGTTGCCACTACAGCAGTTTTTTATGATGATGTGAATGCTGGTTGCAAAATCTTCAGTGGTGCCCTAACGATGGACCACACTATAGGATAGGTGAAGGTGAAGATAAAATGAAGAACGTTGATAATGTAAGAGTGAAAATTGACTTGACTTGTCCCATAACTCCTTGAGGAGCCGTACTGGAAACTGCGCTGAAATTTTCAGGAAATGTGCTTGGGTGTGTTGAACTTGGCGGAGCCCATTCCTCTCCGGGTAACAGGCTGCATGCTGGGTATGTTAGTGTTATTCAAGTCACCGGCTATAGCTGGCCTACTCTTGTAGGGAAAGTGGATAGGGTGTTTTAGTACATGTGTGCACAGAGATAGTCTGCGTGTGCTCACATATGACATCTTGGTTTTTGTCGTCTTATTCGAAAGATTGTGTTTTGTTTGGGGTACTGTTAAAAAAATAGAAAACCAAAGCAGAACCCGTTTCTTGTTTTTGATACTAATAGTGCTTAACAACGCTCCGTGTGTGTGTGTGCTTGTGTGTGTAAGTTTTTCCTCCTTATCATTTTTTAATGTGTGTGTGTGTGCGCGTGTGTGCATGCGTGCGTGCGTGCGTGCGTGCGTGTGTGTGTGTGTGTGTGAGGAGGGGGGAAGTGAGGGAGAGTGCTTCTGGGTACTTTTGTTTATCATGTGCTCCCAATCTCAACCACAAAACAGACTTCACCAACATATCCTATAAATATTGTTCGGTTCGGTCATTTTCCCATTTTTTACTTTTGGTCAGTGTATGGATCATCAGTCGCCATAAGAATGTTGCTTTTGTACTTGAGCACAACATAAGCTATTTGCATATTGCTGCTATGCTGATTATGTTCATCATGCTATGCTTGTTCTATGCTTATTATAATGAATAAACCTTCTTTCAACCACATCCAATACCCTTTTCACGACTACCAGTACAGCCCTAACTTCACACACACACCACACCACACACACATACCACACCACACCACCACACACACATACCACACCACACCACACCACAACACATCACACCATCACCACACACACACACACACACAACCCACACACAACCACACCACACACACACACACACACACACACACACACCCCCACAACACACACACACACACACACACACACACACACACACACACACACACACACACACACACACACACACACACACACACACACACACACACACACACACAACACACACACACACACACACACAAATCTCAGACCTTCAGAACAGAAACCAATCCCACGGATAGAACCCCCCCCCCCCCCCCTCCCCCGGATAGAACCCCCCGCCTCAGAGATTTTTGCCACATGGAAAGTGCCACGTGCGCTCGCCTCAGAAATGGTACCACTGACATCTTTGTTAACTCCAACACCTCTCAGATCTGTAAGCGCTAAACCCAACGCCTGTCTGTTTAGCTTTAGAAACACACCAAGCATCCTGTCCCCCACCTTAGGGGAAGATGGTTAACGCCAAACCCTCTACGGTCAAGCCCCTTCTCTATGTGTCCTGTCTTGAAGAATGACCATGACGTTCTGTTTGAATTTGAGGCGCAAGAGGCTATTCTTCTCACGGGAGAATTCAATTCCAGAAGGAGGGACGTTGAATGTGCGGGCAAAGCCATAAAATGACGCCACCTAGTTGACAAGGTGAGGTCTATAAACTTTTGGGGGCGAGAGTCAGGGTATGGGGGGGTTTTCAGGGTAAGGGGGAGTGTGAGCAGTCGTGATTGTATTGTTCAGAGGGGATAGAGTTTGTCCTGAAGGGAAAGGGGGAGGAGCAGGGGAGGGAGTGTGATGATGATCTGCCCTCTTTGGTGATCTTGCCATCACCTTCTGCTCAGTGACTGCTAATTGTCCCAAAGATGAGTGACCGAGCTTTGGTTGAAGGAGGGGGAAAGCAACAGACAAATTTAACCGCTCCTCTCTCTCTCTCTCTCTCTCTCTCTCTCTCTCTCTCTCTCTTCTTGATCAATTGGTTTATTTATGTTTGTTTCACTTTTTTCCCCATGAGGGCCTGGTGTAAAGAAGCCTCTGGCTTATCCAATTACCGTCATTAAAATAGTCGAGTTCGAGTTCGAGTTCGAGTTCTCTCTCTGGTAGATGAAAAACTGTATTTGTACTAAGAGTCTAACTTATTTTGTGTTATTTGAGAAAAAATGATTTGTTGATTGGTTTGTTTGTTCTCTCCCTAAGCATGCATGTATTTGTATGCATGTTTATCTATTTATGTGTGTTTTGGTGTGTTCATCTTAAGGTGTAGTACGCACATGCACACACGCGTGTGGTGGGGGTGGGGGGAATGTGTGTGCGCACACGCGTGCGTGTGTCTGTGCATTTTTCTTCTATTTTAAATACATACTTTTTCATAAGCTGAGCAGACACACGTTTACAAACTGACAATCCAGTACATTCTTCATTAGACTACCAAAAACACAACTGATTTATAGACATTAGATATCGCACTTACAAACCTGCTAAGGGAGAGCAGTTGGCTAAAAGCTAGATAGAGAAGGCAATGAACTACACTACTGACATAATATAGGAACCACTAGGAAGCTACAGACTCCGTGGCTCGAAACACACTTGAATTGTCTTGTACTCCCCATCTATGGCGATCCTGGTGCAGAGCTTTCGGATGACACACATTAAACTGACTGCATCGTACATTTTAGCACCTGCAAGAGACTTTACGGCAATGTGGTTGATGTTCTCGGTAAAATTATCTAGTTTATGAAGGGAAAAAACAACAACAAACAAACTAGCGCGCGCACGCACACGCACACACACACACACACACACACACACACACACACAGATGGAAAACAAAAACATGTAACCAAACCCACAACTGGGTGGCTGGGCTCTGCAGTAAAATTACCTGACCAACACTGCTTGTGTCTGTATCTCTGGGGCCCGGTTGAGTCCGAGATGTAGCATGATAGGAAGCGGAGAGAACAACTAGCCCTCTCCCGCTGCTTTCCCTGCGCTCCTTTCCATTGCAGCAGCATCACATCATACACATCACCATTGACCATCATGCAATAAAAGAAAATGTATTGTCTCTGATTCAATAGCCCTGGTTACTCTGGTCTCAATGTGACCTTAGTTTCGGTTTCTCGTGTACACTTTTCTGCCTGTGGTGAATTAGTCTCAAAGCATTCGGCTTGGAGGTTCACTGGAGAAGTTCGTTGAAAGGACGTTGAGGTGGTCACCAACCCGGGTAGGCGTCTCACTTAGGCAGTATCCGCGACTGAGCTATTACTGTCGTCAGTAGGGGGAGTTAGTAGGTGGTGTCCTGCATAATGTTACCTCAGAACAGGCACCACTGGACAATGACAATGACAAATTCTTTTATTTCGAGGATAATAAATAAGCACACATGTGCTTTTTCTAATCCATTCCCCGCCCTTAGGGATATATAAGAGAGAGAGAGACAGAGACAGAGACAGACAGACAGACAGAGACACTGAGAGAGAGAGCAAGAGAGAGAGAGAGAGAAAGAGAGAGAGACAGAGAGATAGAGTGTGTGTGTGTGTGTGTGCGTGTGTGTGTGTGTGTTGGGATGGAATCGAACCTAAAACTGTTCGAGTTTTTTGTCCACCTGCTGGACATCACCAAAGTGACCCAGCAGCAGTGCGGGGGCGCTTCTGCCTTGTGGCTTCACTGCGGCCCTAACATCGATAGGCCTAAGCTCCCTGTGGACTTCTGACCCTAAGGATAATTATGACATGTTGAGTCTCGGTGTGGGTTGGGCAGAGAGACCACAATGCTTGTTTGGCTACGATTTGAGCGCCTTTTGGGAAACGTCCGTGCTCTAGTTCTACTTTTAGAGTTATAACCATCATTTTTATTTTGGGACTTAACTGAATTTTTGTTTTACTAAATTTTCCCCTGTGAGTGTTGCTTTTCTACAAATGTATGCCTGACGTCAATCAGCTGCACAGTTAACCAAAGTCTTTGACTTTTGACTGTCTGTCTGTCTGTCTGTCTGCCTGTCCTCTCTCTCTCTCTCTCTCGTCTCTCCTCTCTCTCTCTCTCTCTCCAAGCACCGAAGGATGAAGTGCATTTTGTGTTGTGCTGTCCAGTATTAGAGGATGTTAGGCAGAATTACATCCCTGTTAAATATAGTAGACAGCCTAATTTTTTAGACTCTTTCTACTCCTGGCATCAAGTCATCCTGAGGTTGTGCACAGCCTCACTTTATATTTGTGTAAATCTTTCAGAATAAGAGAGATATTGTTATCCTGAATCATATTCATGCAGCTGACTTTTTGTTATACAGTAACATTTTGTCGTTACTATTGCTTTTACCTCCACCAAAATACTAAGCAGTTCGGCAACCCCCTTCATGAATGGGCCAATGGCCTTTTTGTGAATAAATCGTTCGAGTTCGAGTTCTCTGTCTCTCTCTCTCCTCCTCGTCCTTCTTTTTCTTTCTACCCCCCCCCCCCCCCCCCCCCCCTCCACCCATCTCCCATTCATACCTCACTCACAAATCTAGATTTAAAAAATTAATGTTTGTGATCAATATACATAAGCAAGGAGAACATAATTGGGGAAAAAACAAAGAAACCACCAAACGATAACTCAAAAGCTGTTTCTGTACCACGCATGTTGGCCTTATACCACAACCGTGTTTTGTATAATCATAATGATTGGCGTGGTTGTTGTGTCCATGTCAGTCAAAGATCGAACTACAGCAACACTAAACTTTTATCTCATCCGCCAAGGGGTTCTGTCACGTGACCATCTTTCCTTCTTGACATGGCCGCCATGACAGTTGAAGACGCTCTTCTGCCTTTTATGACGCCCCCTATAAAACTGTCAGGTCCGATAACTGGCCGCCAGGTTATGACGGGTGGCTCACGCGACTAGTTTTCCCCCTCTTACTCTTATATTTTTTTCTGATAAGGAAAGTCTCCAATCCACAGCGCTTTGTTTTACATCGTCTTGTGAAAGTTTGGTGCCTTAGTGTGAGATTTTATAAGTGGCGGATGACTGAGGTTGTTTTTTCCCCTCCGTTAACTCTCTCTCTCTCTCTCACTCACTCTGTGCGCTCGCGCGCGCGCGCGCGCGCGCGTGTGTGTGTGTGTGTGTGTGTGTGTGTCCACTTTTCCCCTCATCTCTTTTTTAGAATAAATAAATAAATAATGCCCACACGAAAAACATATCAGCAACAACAAAAATTCCCAAACAAACGTTTGTGCATTTACATGTTGTGCGCGCGCGCGCGCGCGCACACACACACACACACACACACACACACACACACACACACACACACACACACACACACACACACACACACACACACACACACATATCTCTGCCATATTTCAAAATTTCTGGAATGTTGGCGTGGGTTTGAATAGTAGAGAAGAATAGAGTTGGACTGAGGTTTTCTTTTCGTTTTGTTTTTGTTTGGTTTGGTTTTTCTTTTGTTTTGTTTTTGTTTGTTGGGGGTGGGGGTGGGGGGACGTTTCCTAGCCAGAATGGGGCTGGGTGCAGTTGTCCTTTTAAATAGCCTACAAACTAGAATCTCCACTCGACTCGATTCCAGTTTTCAAAAAAACGTGCAGCTTAACATCTCAGCTGGCCATAGAATCCTCGTAGTACTGTACATGGAATTGAACCCTATCTGCACGCACAATGCTGGCCAGACACAGCCCACCTCACCAAAGACATCAAATTCTCCCAGAGTCCACACATCTCTGCAGGGGACCTCAGAGACCGAGACATCTGGAATTTATATCCCTGAGTCGTCTGTATCGTCCACAAGTTGTCCATTGACGAAAGCTTCAGCTTCTGGCATCTCTGCCTTCAACCTTTCCCCTCATCAGCAAGACATCAAACGGACAGCTCCTTAGCAGACGACTTTTCCACGCTCCATCTCGTCAGTAGCAGGAGAGGACCGACTCCAGCGCAGACATGAAAACACTGAGTAACCTGCACTGCTCTGAAAGTCGATACTCTTGCCTCTCGGTACAGTACGTCCTCTTCGGCTCATTGTTTTCTAAGTCTGGTTACATGTGCGGATTCTGAACCTACGCTGACTATTTCCGCTGCTTCCTCCGTGATGAGTTTTTGATTGACCCGTTTCAAGTTGCCGCTCTTCTTTGGTTTGCCGATCCTAGTTTTTGAACTGATGCCGTAGTCTACTGATTCCTTGCGATGCGCAGGCCACCTTCAGGATTTTAAAATGATCTTAGTGTTTAGGTACGGGGAATGGGGAGGGGGGATTTAGCCCAGTGGTCAGAGCGTTGCACTCGTGATCGAATGGCCACGGGTTCGAGCCACCACTGAGGTACCGGTTCAAGGAGATTTTTTCCCCCATTGAGTTAGCACTCTACTCCCCTGAAAGTGCGTGTGAGACCATAGACTGAGGTTCCCAGTACAGTGCGAGTGCTCGCAGAATATCTTGCGCCCACGTTAAAAGCTGTTCCACTTGTCGGGTGGGAGAGCAGGTCATAGCGTGCCGGTTGGAACGGACAAGAAAATGTTTAAAATGCATACACACTGGTGTCGTGTTTAGACATTATGCCCGAAGTCGGAATGCGGCTACCTTAACGGTGGGCAAAACCGGTCGTATACGCAAAAAACCTCACCGCTGGTGAACCTCGGAGAAAAGGAAAATGTTGTTGCGTTGGTGCTAGCATTATTCTTTTCTTTTTCTTTTATTCTTTTATATCGAGGATAATGGAATAAGCACTTATGTGCTTTTTTTTACATCCAGTCCCCGTGTCTATGCGGTTTTGTCAATTCTGTCATCTGTTCCCACCGGCACACAATGGCTTACTCTTACGAATAGCGGAGCAGGATTTAACGTGTGCGCAAGATGTTCTGCGTGGGTTCACACACGGGACCTCGGTTTATAGTCTCATCCGAAGGACTTTTGGGGAGAGTGGAGTCTGCACTGATGTTAACTCCAGAGGAAAATATCCCCTTGAACGGGAATCGAACCCGGATCGTCAGATTGCGAGCGCAATATTCTAACCACTAGGCTATCCCGTCCCCCATTATGAAAATATGAGTGGGGTGGTATGTTCATCTTGTTCGTTAGCCAACTTAATGAGTTAACATTTCTTAAGATTGATTTGGGTTTGTTAAAATTGTTCAAATATAGACGATGGCGCGCACCTGTGTGTAGATATGGATCCTGATGTCACAGCAAAGTTTGAAGCAGGCGTTTCTTCTTTCATTCTGCTATCAATAAATCGGTTCAAACGAAGATGCCACAGAAACCTGTTGGAGAATAATCATGTCTCACCATCTTGTTTTACATGTAGGCCTGGTTCTAAGTCTTCTTTTTCATCACCACAAGAGCATAATTTTATGTTTTGACCTTCGTGTTCGACGATGACCTCCAAATCAGCAGAGGAGGCAGCTGCTGTTTCAGAAATTGGTTAGAAATTGTATTATATAGTGGAGGTGCCTTGCCCATAGCACACCCCTACTCTCTCTGCCAAGAGGGCATACGACAGTCAGCGTTGGAAATGCTCTCCAAAGGCCAACTAGCCCCCAGGGCTGCAGCACACAATAACTGTGCAAAGTCGAGCCCCCTAGTCAGAGAGTCATAGTCGATCACTAAAGACTAAGCTGTAAAGTGGAATTCCATGAGTGGGAAAGCCACTGATCATACAGTCTCTCACTTTGCTGTTGCCCTCAGCGTCAATGGTTTAATCAAGAACTGCGATAAAAAACCCGGGGGCTTAAGTCAAAGAACCAATTAGTTCCACAGTGCGAATCTTCAGCATGTCTTGTGTTGACAAGAGCATAACTGGTGTCCTCAAAATGGAAACGGACATCTATTCCGCAACCACCACCACCAACACCCACGTTCTCCTTCCTTACAGTTTCATTCCTCATGCTTGGTTAGCATTGGTCACACCCCCCCCCCCCCCCCCCCCACAACCCCACAACCCCCACCCCCATCCTCACCCCGCTCTCTTTCCTCCTTTCCAGCCTTCTTTCATAAATCAATTCATTTAGTCCTCTGATCTGTCATCAGTGCTACTATAGTATAGGTGTGTAGTGTTGGTTGGTTGGTTGGTCAGTTGGCTAGAACTATGTTTGATGTAGGAAGTGTAAGAGAAGGAGCGTGAAGTGCAGATGCTGCTTCTGTTACAGGACATTGTTTGTTCACTCTCTGTGGACCGTGTATGTTCCATCCCGCTAAAGTCGATAGTGGTGACGTCACCGGTAAGTAATACCACCACTACCCGCGAATAAAAAGCTAACTCCTGCTCATGGGCTAATGTAGAGTTTATGTGTGTGAATTATTTTTTTTCACAGGAAAGGGTACATACATGATGGTATACATTTTTCACTTTCACAACAAAACAATAACAACAACAATGTGGATATTGCCTATGACGTCATGGCCACCCATTTGAGAAATAGGCCTTCCCAAAATTAGGTGAAAAAGGGAGGCAATTGTTGTCTGACCCTTTCTCCCCTCCGCCCTCCTACCTCCTCCGTCAGAAAACTGTACAGAACTTCAACTAAGTTCTGCTTCGGGAACCCGAAGGCTTGGGGGAGAAAATACATAATTATTATAGAAAGAATGAAAAAAGCCACAATTCCATTCAAGGTAGAGATACGAAGCAAGAGGATTCGGGGAACAGTGTGTGTGTGTAGGGGGTGGGGGAGGGGGGGGAGAGATTGAGAATGATAACAGAATAAAAGACACACACACAAACTTGAAGGCCAATCTGTTGATGATGATCTATGGCAAAATAATCTTCTTTCCCCTCCAAATAGTGACACAACTTTCGCGCAACACAAATCCCTTGTGATGATTATGTAACCCAAAATTATGAGGAGCGGGATGGCCTCTAGAGGTCAGAGTACTGCACTGAGAACTGTGAGTGTGGGTTCGAATCTCTGGAAAGATGTCCCTTCGACGATCTATTCCCCTAGAGTTAACGTTGTTATCAACTCAACCCGACTGTAATGAAAGCCCCTCCGTTGACGATAATTATGATGAACCAAGGTGCCGTCCAGAACACCTTGTGCACTTTTTTGTTTGTTTGTTGTTTGTTTTGGTTTGGTTTGGTTTGTTGTTTGTTTGTTTGGTTGTTTGTTGTTGTTGTTTTGTGGTGTTGTTTGGTGAGGTTTTTTGGTTTTTTTTGTGTTGTTGGTTTTTTTTTGGGGGGGTGGGGGTGGGGGGGGGGGGGGGGGGGGGGCGTTCGAGTGGTTTGGGTGGGTTGGTGTTTTTTTTTTTTGGGGGGGGGGTGTTGTTTGGGATTTGTTTGGTTTTTGTTTGTTTGTTGTTGTTCTTGGGGGGGGGGGGGGTGTTTCTAATGTGTTGTGTATTTGGGGGAGTGGGGGTATTTTTCGTTCCCCGGATAAAGCTCGAATATTCAGAAACAGACTGATTTTTTGCATATGCGACGGTTTTGGGGTGGGTTCTTTTTTTTAATCACCATTCGGATAGCCACATTCCGACTTCGGGGATGATGTCTAAACAAGGTTTTAACGTGTGCGGCAAGACGTTCTGCGTGCGTTTGCACTCGGGGCCTGGGTTTATAATCGTATCGGAAGGACTTGCTACAGATGTTGAAAAACCTATCTACATTTTTTTGGTAGAAGAAGAGATTAGCCAGCTATGGCCGGTGGTGTGGATGGAAGGAATGCACCCAACATAGGCTAGATAGACATAGATAGATAGATAGATAGATAGATAGATAGATAGATAGATAGATAGATAGATAGACATAGATAGATAGATAGATAGACAGACAGACAGATAGACAGACAGACAGACAGACAGACAGACAGACAGACAGATAGACAATCAGATAGATACACACACACACACACACACACACACACACACACACACACATATATATATATATAATATATATATATATATATATATATATATTATATATATATATATATATATAATATCCTAAAGGATGAAAATCACTTCGGTTTCGCCCTATTCATCTGCCGAGCCGCCGCATGCCTACGAAGCTCCTCTGTCTGTCTGTCTGTCTGTCTGTCTGTCTGTCTCTCTCTCTCTCTCTCTCTCTCTCTCTCTCTCTCTCTCTCTCTCTCTCTCTCTCTCTCTCTCGCCTAAATCTGAATAAATATTTCGTATTCGTATTCGTATTCGTATCTCTCTCTCTCTCTCTCTCTCTCTCTCTCTCTCTCTCTCCTCTCTCTCTCTCTCCTCTCTCTCTCTCTCTCTCTCTCTCTCTCTCTTAGGATGAGACTATACACCGAGGTTCCGCGTGCGAACGCACGCAGAAACTCTTGCGCATACGTACACACCTGTTGCGCCTTTCGGAACAGTAGGCCATTTTGTGCCTGTGGGAACGGTTGACACAATGTCCAAGACCGCATGAACAGGGGAACTGAAAGTTAAAAGAAAAAGAAAAAGCAAAACAGAAAAATAAAACAAACGAGTGCTTATTCAATTATCCTCGAAATAACAGAGAAAAGTCAATCAATCAATCAATAAGATCACACACACACACACACACACCACACAACGGATTTATGACGTGTCTTATACCTCTCTGTATGTACCCCCTCCCCTCCCCCCCCCCCCCCCCCCCCCCCCCCTCTTTCGAGTCAAATACTCCTGTCAATCTTCTTCAACACACTTGTCCGTCAACCGCTTAACCACCATTGCGCGATAGCCATTGGTCGCCGACTTGTCAAACGCTGTGAAAAGGGCGGGGTCTGTATGCAAACGAAGACAATAAGACAGATTGGGGGCTATAGCTTTAAATTTTTATTACCTGAATGACCCATTGATTTCAGACAAGCCTGGGTCGCAAACTGGATATTGCTTACGACCGCACAGCAAAAACCGAGAGAGAGAGACTTGGATGTGATATATTGTCGTGGATAACTGAAGTGAAAGCAAGTAATCCTACGGATTTGAGACGAAATGTTCGAGGATTTACTGGGGAAATACATTCAACGAGCGTGGTTTATATATTAATCCACAGGCCTTTTTCCTGTTTTTTTGCATCGCTTGTTGCTGCTGGTGAGTATTGCAAGTTTATTACGGGATCTTTTGATCTTGGTGTGTGGTAGCATCGTAAAAGGTACAAAACATTTATGGGGTTATATAGGGTGAGAGGGGATTGCTTTATTACTGTGTGAGGATTGTATACAACTAGCCAGCTCTTCAATCTGTGGTTTGGCAACTCGTCGCAATGAACTGCCTAAATTGGCTCTTCTTGATTAAGGGATGAGTATAAATTTCGTTACAATATTTTCCTTTTTTTTCTCTCTATTTTTTTACTTTAAAAAATATATGTAACATTTTACTGAGAATTTTTTTTTCTGGCAGTCTCTTTGGTTGTACGCTTAATAATTTGTTTATAGTCTCCTAATTACCGGTTGTTGATGTTTCCACGTTACAAACAATCCGGTATAGGGATGACGATTAAATTAAAGAACAAAAGTTCATAATTTCGGAAAGGTAGCTTGAATGAAGATAGATAGGTAGATAGACAGACAGACAGACAGATTGACAGACAGACAGATAGGTAGATAAGACAGACAGACAGACAGACAGACAGATATATAGATAGATTTCGTACTCTCTCGCTCTAGCTCTTTCTTTCTCTCCCCCTCTCCCTCTCCCTCTCTCTCTCTCTCTCTCTCTCTCTCTCTCCTCTCTCCTTCTCCCTCCCCCCCCCTCCCTCTCTCTCTCTCTCTCCCTCCCTCTGGTTAGGTCACTAATGAAGCAGATCCAAGAAGATTTATTGTTAACATCCCCATCACTGGACACAATTTCCTCCTTCCTGTCTTTGACTTGTACTTCGCGAGGAACTTCAATTTTTAAAATTGAAGAGGGGGCCGAGGCGGTCAACGAATTGTTTTATTGGTATACCACATTAATTTTCAGGAGTAACAAGAAGCCAGGTCTTGTTCTTTTTGGTTTGTCTCTCTGTCTGTCTGCTTGTCTGTTGTCTATGACAGGCAAGAGAGGAGAAGAAGGAGAAGGAGGAGGAGGAGGGAGAGAGAGGTGGGAGACTGTTCCCTGCTGGGTCTGTGAGCGCTGGATCCCTTCAAACTGAGGGGCGACGGAAAGGGCAACCATGCTGGCAAGGTTGTTCCTAGTGTCGTCATTGTTGTCATTGTCATTATTAGATGTAGTAGGCCTCTAGTGATAATAATAATAATAATAATATTATTATTATTATTATTATTAATCGTTATAAGTGCTTTTGCCATTTTCGTTGGATTTTTGGTATTATTATTATTATTATTATTATTATTATTATTATTCGTTATAAGTGCTATTGCCATATTCGTTGGATTTTTTTATTATTATTATTATTATTATTATTATTATTATTCGTTATAAGTGCTATTGCCATTTTCGTTGGATTTTTGGTATTATTATCAAGTTTATTATTCTTGTTATCATCATCATTATTTTTTATCGTTATTAAATACTATTGCCATTTTTAAACGCATTATTGGTATTATTATTATTCATTATTCATTATTACCGTTATCAAGTACTGTCTCATTTGTGTTGGATTATTGGTTAATAATAATAATTATTATTATTATTATTATTATTATTATCATCATTATTATTATTTTCATTATGTAAGTCTACTTCTAGTGTCGTAATATGTTGGGGGGAGGGGGGGAGGTGATCGAATGTAGTGTTGCTTTGGTGGGGGAAATGTTTTTTAAAAACTTGTTTGAAATTAAATAGTGGGGGGTCAGACAGAGAATTGTTAATTAGGTTACCCTATTTTTGAATTTTTTTTTAGAGAAAAAAAGTCAGTATTAAACTCTTTTTGTTGGCCATTTTAAGCTTAGTAAAAGTGCTAAGCAAAAAATAATGATTTACAGTCATGTCCAGAGATTTAAAAAAAAAAATTTTTTGTTGTTGGTTTGTTGTTTTTTTTTTTAGTTGTTCATTATTACTATTATATTATTATTATTATCATTATTATCATTATATTATTATTATTATTCATTGTTAGATTTTTACCCGCTTGTAATATCAGCCATTCTTAGACTGTGTGGTATTTAACAAAAAAAATGTCCAGAATTTTTTTATAATCTTTTTTATTAAAAAAAATTTTAAACAGCGGGCAATATCAATACTTGACAGGGTGGGGAGGGGGGGGGGGGGTTGCTGGAATAGCTAGCCTAGTGGTTAGAGCGTTGCATTCGCGATTTGACGTCTCGGGATCAAATCCGGGTTCCGGCCACCACCGTGATGTTTTTCTCCTGGAGTTAGCACTAATTCTGACTCCACTAACCCCCCCCCCCCCCCCCCCCCCCACCCCATCCCTTCCTTCCACCACCACCCAAAAAAAAGTCCTTCGGATAAGTCTATGAACCAAGGGCCCATGCGCGAGCGAACCCACGAGATAACATTTTGCATATTTAAAAACATGTTCCGCTTTTATTATTTATTTTTTTTTAAATGAGTATAGTAGGCCATTCCTACCAGTGAAAACAGATGACAATAATTTTTAAAAAATATAAAAGAGAGACCAAAAAACACCAAAGCAAGCACACTAGTGTCGTGTTTAGACATTTAACTTCGAAGTCGGAATGCGGTTACCTTAAAGGTGGGCAAGAAAGGTCGCATACGCCAAAATCTCACCATTGGTTAAACCTCGAAAATCTGGCCGAGGAACGAGGGAAAAAACCATAGTATAGTATAGTATGGTATGGTATGGTATGGTATGGTATGGTATGGTATGGTATGGTATGGTATGGTATGGTATGGTATGGTATATCGGTGGTCTAGAGGTAACGCGCTTGCCTAGAAAGCGAAAAGTCCGGGTCGGAAGTGTGCGGTGGTTCAAACCCCGTTTGGGCCCGAAACTTTCTCCCATCCATTACACCATGAGTGGTGGTCTGGGTGCTAGTCTTTCGGATGAGACGATGAACCGAGGTCCCGTGTGTTACGCATAATTACTTAGCGCAGTAAAAGAACCCACGGCAACAAGAGAGTTGTCCCTGATTAAATTCTGTAGAAAAAAAAAAGCCACTCTGATAGCGAAACAAGAACAGCTGAAGACAGGAAAAGACACACACAAAAATTAATGATTGGTTCTTGTTCTTGTGTCGACGCGCTCTCCCCCCCAGGGGGGGGGGGGGGGGCGGGGGAGAGGGGGATGGGGAGAGAGAGAGCAGCCCGAATTTCACGCAGAGAAGTCTGCCATGACTTAAAAGTGATATTAATTTATAGTATAGTATAGTATAGTATAGTATAGCATAGTATAGTGTATTGTATTGTATTGTATTGTATCGTATCAATCTGACATATAACTGACATGTAGTCTCTTTTGCACAGTCCAGCGTGGGCCCTGACCAGGACACCACCACCCCCATCCTCCCCACCATGAACGGTGACGGCCGACCTTCCCCCTCCTCCTACCATACCCCCTACCCCAGCCCACACTCTTTCCTTCCGCAGCCCAACAGCGTCGGAGGAGTTGGAGTTGCCGACGGGGTAGGGGGAAGAGGAGGAGGAGGTAGTGGTGGGGAGGGAAGTGAGGGATGCTCCACTCCCAATCCTGGCATGAATGGACCATACGTTCTCCAAAACAGTCCTTACGGATTTCCTAACATGGGTTACGAGTCGGATTTGGTGCACCAGCAACAACACCAGCAGCAACATCTGCAGCAGCAGCAGCATCTCCAGCAGCAGCAGCAGCAGCTTCAGCAACAGCTTCAGCAACAGCACCAGCAACAGCTCCAGCACCAGCAGCACCAGCAACAACAACAACAACAGCAACAACAGCAACAACAGCATCAGCAACAGCAGCTAGCTGGAGTGGACGGTCCTAGTGGGAGTTCCGTGCATTCCCCTCACCCGTGGCCTGGATACTCTTCTCACATGTCCGGAAACCCTTCGCCTGTGCCTATGCACCTACCCCATCGGCCTGCCCACCCAGGGAATGGACTTTGAGTGGGGACAGTCGTACTTTCAGGGTGCCGGGGTCCACCCGACCGTTCCCAACGGAGGGACCACCCCGCCTCTGCAGCCGCAACATCCCCACCATCCCCACCACCACCACCACCACCACCAGTACCCTGCACACTACAGCAACTATCCTTACAGACTACCTTCGCATGGCGGGATGGAAGGGATGTTCGATTTTCCGCCTTCTCACCCTCATGGGATGGGGGAGAGCGTCACGGCTTCTGTGGGGGAGGGCAGCGGGGCTCTCTCTGAGGGTGGTGGTGGTGCTGGTGGTGGTGGTGGTAATGGTGGTGGTGGTGGGGGTGTAGTTGGTCATGGAGGTGGAGGGGGAGGGTCTGGGACCAAGCAGTTACGTCCCCCTTACGAATGGATGAAGCCGGCTAACTTACAGCCTGCCCCAGGTGAGTGAGATGAATGAATGATTGGTGTGGGGGTGGTGGTGGTGTGTGTGTGTGTGTGTGTGTGTGTGTGTCGTGGTGGTGGTGGTGGTGTTTGTGGTGTGTGTGCAGGCTTTTTTGCTTGTTGAACTGTTATCTTTGTTGTTGTCATGCACTGAATGGAAGATGTGTTCGTCTGCCTTTGGCTCTGTCTGTCTGTCTGTCTGTCTGTCTAGTCCTCTCTCTCTCTCTCTCTCTCTCTCTCCTCTCTCTCTCTCTCTCTCTCTCTCTCTCTCTCTCTCTCTCTTTCTTCTCTCTCTCTCTCTCTCTCTTTCTCTCTTCTCTCTCTCTCTCTCTCTCTCTCTCTCTCTCTCTCTCTCTCTCTCTCTCTCTCCTCTCTCTCTCTCTGATACACTCTCGGAGTCTTTGTCTTACTTTATCATTAATTTTATAACAGTAACCTTGTTCTTGTTCCTCCTCCTCCTCCTCCTCTTGATCGATTTCACATCCAAAATCACTCACACACGCACGCACTAACACACACACACACACACACACACACAACACACACACACACACACACATGCACACACACACACAAAAGCTAAGAGATTAAACTATCACTACCTATATCAACGATAACCTCTTCAGACTTGGTAGTAAAAGACACTGTAGTTTATTGCCAAGTCTGTCTGTCGGACAGAGCATGAATTTTATGAGCTTTTCTTGACTGTAGAGAACACTACGAAACATACGTTCAGATAAGAAGCTCGTAAAGTATCTATCTATCTATACACTGTTCGAAGGGGAAGGAAACCTTTGTAAGCCAGATGTTCGGTCGGACACTGAAAGATCTACACGTGAGAAGGAT
>CM054144.1:30123819-30141319 GCA_028751875.1 Rapana venosa
CCTCACCCCCATAGCCTCCCGTAAGACACACACACACAAAAGTCGGTGTCATCATATCTGCTGCTAACCAACATCTCTGCTAATGTCTGTGACAGACTTTAAGTTATGCGTGCTGATCGCTGACAAGTAGGTATGTTATCCACCTGGGGTGCCCACCTTATCAGTAGACCTCGCGTGTCATACTGATAAGATGGAACCGGCGGCTGGATAGCGCTGTGCTGTGCTGTGCTGCGCTGTACAGCGCTGCGCGGTACTGCGCTATGCTGTGCTGTGCTGCGCTGCGCTGTGCTGTGCTGTGCAGCGCTGTGCTGTGCTGTATCGCAAATGGGTGGCAGGAAGATGGGATAGCATCTTGGACACTTTGAATGAAACTTTGTTGTTGTTTTTGATTTTGTTGTTTTAAGCCTAATGTTATTGCGATTAGACTATAATAATATGTTGTCTTATGCAGTATGTAACTCTTGAATGTAAAGTGATCTTTCAGCAATCCTTTTTTTTTTTTTTAAACATTGCTATTCAGTACAGTTCTTCCAGTTCCCCCAGCTGTAAATGGGTACCTGCCCTCTTTAGGGTCAGGGAAGGAAAAACAGCGAGGGAGAGGAGATGCGCGCCGCCCTCAATATGCTGGCCCCTGGAGAAGTGAGGTCTGTGACGCCTCGCTCCCCTACGACACTATAGGTTATTGGACACCTTTACCTTTACCTTTTTATTATCCTTTTCTTCTGGTATGACTGCTTGTTCTTCAGTCAGAACTAGATTCGACAGTCTTGCGAATGTTGTATATGCGACCGTTACCCGCCATTAAGGTCGCCGCAGTCCCAGTTATGAGGATGATGTCTAAACACTGTTTGTTGTTGTTGTTGTTGTTGTTGTTGTTGTTGCTGCTGCTGCTGCTGCTGCTGCTGCTGCTGCTGCTGCTGCTGCTGCTGCTGCTATTGTTGTCGAAGGATTAAAAAAGAGAAAGACAACAACTCGGAAGTTATCTCTTCTTCCTAAAATCCGGTGGCTTTTACTCTTGTTCGTAATTATAAATCTATCATCACCTACAGGAAAGAAGCGTGTCGCCATAGTTCTAAGCCTCCCACTGTCGTTGCTGTTGGTGGTGCGGTGGTGGTTTTCTTTTGAAGTGAACTACTAAAGTCCTAGCGGATACATTCTGATTCTTTACAGATGTATGTGTGTGTGTTGTGTGTGGTGTGTATGTGCGCGCGCGAGCGCGCAGCGCGCGCGCGCGCGCGTGTGGTGTGTGTGTGTTGTGTGTGTGTGTGTCGTGTGTGTGTGTGTGTGTTGTGTGTGTGTGTTTTGGAAAATAAGAAGTCGGATACCAATCAGCAAATATGTGAAGACAGGATTTTAGGAAGCCATTGATTAAATTGCAGTTTAAACGCTAAAACTGACACACTAACTGTCAATAAAACATCCTTAGAATCTATCCTCCCCCCCCCCCCCACCCCCACCCCCACCCCCAACCCCCCACCCCGGAAAACTATACACTGCCAAGGCGTTGGTTTTCGAGGAAATCTTCGCCTGAGGACTTAATCGCCGCAAATGCCACGTTGCTCCTTTTCCTCTTATTCTCAGCTCGGCTACATACATGTAGGTATGTGCCCCCCCCCCCCCCACCCCCCCCCCCCCCAAACCGCTGTCAAGACTGAACAGCTTGATCCTGTTTTTCTCCAGGGTCAAGAGACCTCAATACCACAATACAATGTTGGCCAGGTTCACCTAGCCTACCTTAGCGCTGTTGTCACAAACCTAAGCGAGAGATGGAACTTTTGAGAGAGAGAGAGAGAGAGAGGTTCACCACCCTGGTTTTTACAACCCTCTCGCCACCCTGAGAGAAGGGCCAGACAATCTGTTACGCTAGCAGGGCCATAAAACGAATCACTGATAGAGACACTTGGACTCCATATGATACTAGGAAAGAGAGAGAGAGAACGAGAGGGGTACTAGGGAGAGCGAAGATGTACCTAAATTCAATAAGTTGGTCATCACCTTAACCCATGGTCAGTTTTGATTATGGGGAATCTTTAAGCGGAGTGTACTGGCTGGGTCCGTCTTGACTTGCTTGGCTTTGGCTGGGAAGAGCGGGGGGAGGGGGGGGGGGGGGGGGGGGGGGAGGGGAGGAGGGGGGGAGAATGGAAGGGGGAGATTTTAGGGATTTCTGGTTCTATATTGTTGGTGGGTGAGATGGGGAGGAGCGGGTTTTGGGGGGGGTAAGGAGACGCGAGAAGTGGATAGGGGGGTGGGAAGTGAGAAGGATGGATTAATTGTCATTGGAGTTGGGTGGGGGGGGGGGGGGGGGGGGGGGGGGGGAGAAAGAGAGAGAGAGAGGGAGGGAGAGATACAGAGACAGACAGAGAAAACAGAGACAAAGAGAGAGAGACAGAGAGACACAGACACACAGATACACAGACAGAGAAAAACAGACAGACAGACAGACAGACAGGCAGAAAGAGATAAAGAGAGGGATATTGAGAAAGACAGACAGAGACAGAGAATGACAGAGGTAGAGACTGAGAGAGACAGGAGCAAACACACACAGGGGTATCTGCATGCTTTAACACACACACAAACATACACACGCGCGCTTGCGCGTATACACACATACATACACACATGTGATGAAACGTTTGGCATACTTTTTAATGACTTTTTTATGATAATGATGATGATCATTTCTATTATCAATATCATTTCTTAAAAATTAATTCATTCATTCACTGAGAGAGAGTTAATGCTTACCCATAACCTACATGAATCTCTCTGTTTGAGATGATTTGTAAAGTATTCGTATTCAATACCAGTGCCAATACTGTATCATCTCAACAAGCAGTGTAAGTCAATTCACACACACAGACAGACACACACATACACACACAGGAACACACACACAACACAACACACACACCACACGCACCCCCCACACGCGCGCGCGCGTGTATTCTTATTCTATACCAGTGCCAATACTGTATTGTCTCAGCAAGCAGAAAAACTCAATTCGCACACGCACGCACACACACACACACACACACACACACACAACACAGACACACAGTGCGTGCGCGCGCGCGCGCGTGCGTGCGTGCGTACGTGTGTGGTGTGTGTGTGTGTGTGTGCGTGTGCGTGCGTGCGCGCGCGTGTGTAAAATCACAGGTTGTAAAACACCGGCACGCTAACTGGGAGAGGCGATAGGGTTTAACAGTGAAGTTTATGACCAAGGGTCGATCGGTCCCTATCCCTCGGTCCCTATCCCTCGCGGCTCCCATCAGTTCCTTACAATAGAAGGGCCGGACATCCACTACTAGGCTGACTGACTAGGTCCAATATAAACTGACCATCGTATCCTCAAGCTACATACGTACGTACATGTATAGCCTACATTGCCTTCTTGGCTCATCTTCTAAAACCTCCCAAACTTCGAATAGTATACTTCTGTATAAAGACAGTACAGACACGGAAAGACAGAGAGAGAGAGAGAGAGAGAGAGAGAGAGAGAGAGAGATGAGAGAGAGAGAGAGAGAGAGAAGACAGACAGACAGACAGACAGACAGAGATAAGAGAGACAGACGGACAGACAGACTGGTATACTTCTGTATAAAGACAGACAGACATGGAAAGACAGACAGACAGACAGACAGAGACAGACAGACAGATAGAGACAGACAGACAGACGGAGACAGAGAGACCAAAAAAAAAAAGAGAGAGAGAGAGAGGTGTGTGTGTGTGTGTTGTGTGTGTGTGTGTGTGTGTGTTGTGTATTGAACTCCCGATTCCTCTTCTACCTCCCAGACACCTGATTCTCCTTCCTCTCATCCCTGCCCCTGTCGTAAAGTCAGGCATTCCCATTGTGTGGCTGTTCTGGTGGTGGTACTGCTGTGTGGTGGGTGGTGTAGGTGTGGGGTTTGGCGGGCAGGAAGGAGGAGGCGGACCTCAGCACCTGGGCTGATTCTTCCTTTAGGCTGTATCATAAAACTAGCTGCTGAACTTTTTTTTCTTTTTTTGAAGAAGTCGCCACCTGACTGCCCCCCCCCCCCCCTTTTAGAAGTCCGCCACCTGACTCCTCCCTCCCCCCCCCCCACCCCCCCCATTGTTTTGTGATTCTCTGTCTGCGAGAGGGGAGAGAGACCGAGCGAGCGAGCGGACGGACACACAGACACACACACACACACACACAGGCACGCGCGCGCGCACACACACACACACACACACACACCCGTTTTCCTTTCTCATCTTCTCCTTATTTCACGCTATCAGAGCAATAAACTGTTATAAACTGAAGGGATTAGAAAATGTCAACAGCTACCCTCTAATCCTGACCAGTACGAAAAGTTCATCAACTTGTGGCGCCAGTCCACGGCGAGAGTGCACCGTCACGCCCCAAGGCTTCGCGAGGTGATAGCCAACAGGAAAACAACACTATGACATCCATTGTTGCGCTCACTATATCCTGCCGCGATTTTTGTCACAGTCACCTCCCTTTTCAAGACGCCATCTTGCTCACCCTGCTGTTGGCATATATCCTGCAGCCAAACAGAGTGTCTAGCTAGAGTTCAAATCTCCCGTCTCCCTGTTGCGTCTGTATTTATTTTATTCGTCGTTTTACAACCCTCGATCCGTCTTCTCAGTACGTTTCAAGTCGCGTCCGAAGCTGTTGTTTACAAACGCTTCTGTTTATGGTCAAGAGATCGTTAGGTTTTCTGTGTAATAGGGTTAGTGTAGGTTTTAAACCGCTTCCGGGGGTTGGTTGGTTCCGTTACACTACGAGCCAGGCGCCACAGTGGCGGGGAAGAAGATGAACTAGCCTTACTCATTTACCGTGTCAGTCTAACCACACATGCATGTTTCTTGTCATTTTCATTAAAAGAGACACTATATGACAGAAATGTTGAAGCAGTGTTAAGTTTTAGGGGGAGGAACATTTTCGAGTAGAGTTAGTGACAGTTTAATTATTGTTGTGTGTAAAATCTCATTTCGAATGCAAGCTTGTCGCCGGTCAGCCACTAGAGAAAATGAAAGTAGATTTTCTGTTAATGAAATGTTCTTAAATTCACATATGCTTGCTTTGATTTCAGAGATAAAGCATAGACAGTGTTGCTCCAAGACATAGACTCGTCTTTGTGTTTACACACGCACGCACGCACGCACACACACGTTCCGCTTTTCGAAGAGGAGGCCATTGTGTGCCGATCGGAACGGATGACAACATTTACAAAACTGCATACACACGGGGACTGAATGAAAAAAAACCACGTGTGTTTATTCCATTGTCCTCGAAATAAAAGAATGAAGAATAATAAAGATAGTAAAACACACACACACACACACACACACACACACACACACACACACACACACACGCACACACACGAGCAAAAAAGTCAGGCATTCTTTAGCTCTGGTCCGAAGTTCTGGTGTGTGTGTGTGTGTGTTGTGCTTGCGTGCGCGCGTATGTGCGTGTGTGTGTGCGCGCGCGCGCGTGTGTATATGTGCGTGTGTGTGTGTGTGTGTGTGTATAAAACGTTTTTCACTGTGAAAAAGAAAGAAACCTGGTGAAACTTTTTTTTTCTTTCTAAGATTATGGGAATAAGTTTCCAAGCTGGATATTTGTGGTAACCCTGAAGACGAGACAGTGTTTGCTTTACCTGCCGACGCTTGTTTTTGTTGATGACATGCGGGACAAGACAGTGTGATGATATGTGTTGACAACGCGTCTGCAGTCGAGACAAGTGTTTATTCATCTGCCGACATTTGTTGTTATTGCGCGTGAACGGATGAGTCAGTGACGCAGACTTGTTTGTTGTTGGACGCCATAATTATTAGTAGAGATGAAAGTTTTACTTTTAAGGTTTCTGTTTGTTTGGCTGGTTGGTCTGGAAGGGGGGGGGGGGGGGGGGGGGGGGGGGGGTAGGGAGGAGGTGGTGTTTCTTGTTTGTTTTTCGTGGGAGGGGGGGGGGGGGGGGGGGGGGGGGGGGCGAGACAATGTCACGACTTTTGTCTTCGAGGGTCCTTTTTTTTTTTTAAGCGATTTTTTTCTTTCTTCAAACTCAATAACTATTCCGATCAGTGTAGCAGTCTGACAAGATAGTTTATAAAGAAGATAGAATACTGCGATTTACTTTTTTTTTTTTTTTTTACCGTGAGGAGGTGGGTGGATTTTTTGTGCAGTAACCACACCCCTTTTCTTTTTTTCTATAATCTATATATTTTAGGGCGAGTACAAGCCAAGGAAACAGATTATTTATTTTTAAAAAAATGGTTGGAAGGACTTTCTTCGTTATGTGTCCTCATCCATCCTAAACAAGTTGTTTTGACTGTGCGGCGTCTTGAAGACGAGACAGTGTTTGTTTTAACTGTCGACCGTTCGGTTTTTCAATAGCGCATCTTGGACTAGGCCTATGTAGAACTAACTGTGTAAGCCATTCAATGCCAGTGACACATCGTTTTTGCACCAGACAACACGGTTCAAATCCCAGACACATGCTTTCTCTGCAAGTGTGAAGACGAGGCAAAAATGGCTGAAGTGCCAGACCGTTGTTTTCTTTGCAGTGTTTTTGCAACGTGACTGAGCTTTTCAAGTCGCAGACGTTTGTTTTCTTTAAAGACAATCAGAGAGGAGACAGAGCCTAGTTTTCATCGGCTACAGAGACAAGAGAAGTTATAAAGTATATTGGGTGTTAGAAATGACTGTTCTGGTAGGTTGTAAACATTGCTTGTACCGTGAGAACTTAGAAAGGGGCGGAGCTTGTGGTCAAAAGTGGGAGGAGAAACTGGAAAGCTGAAAGTCCCACCCACCTGGTGTGTGTATGTATGTATGTAGGTGTGTATGTGTGTGTGTGTGTGTGTGTGTGTGTGGCGTGCGCGCGCATGTATGTGTATGTATGTATGTAGGTGTGTGTGTGTGTGTGTGTGTGTGTGTGTGTGTGTGTGTGTGTGTGTGTGTCCGCGCGCGTGCGTGTTTGTTTTTTTTTCTAATTTTTATTTTTTTTAAATCTTATTTCGAAGAAAATGGAACAAGAACTCGTGTACTTTTTTTTTTACAGTCAGTCCCCGTGTGCGTGCGGTTTTTGTAAATTTTGTCATCCGTTCACACCGACCAGCACACAATGGCTTATTCTTCAGAAAAGTGGAACAGGTTTTAATGTGTGGGCAAGATGTTCTTTGTGTATTTGCACACGGGGCCTCCTCGGTTTATAATCATTTCATCCGAAGGACTTTAGGGACGGAGTGGTGTCGACACTGATGTTAACTCCTGGGAGAAAATTCCCTCCAACGGGGTTCGAACCCGGGTCGGCAGGTCACGAGCGCAATGCGCAACGTTCTAACCACCAGGCTGTCCGTGTGTGTGTGTGTGTGTGTGTGTATGCACGTGCGTTCGTTCGTGCGCGCGCGCGCGCGCGTGTTGTTGTTTTTGGTGTGGTGTGTGTGTGTGTGTGTGTGTGTGTGTGTGTGTGTGTGCGCAGGAGGCACCGTGGTCGAGTGGTTTAGGCGGTCAACTCGTGATCCAGAGGTCGCGGGTTCGATCCCCGCTCGGCTCGGTGTTGTGTCCTTGGGAAAGACACTTTACTCCTATTTTCCTCACTCCACCCAGGTGTACAAGTGGGTACCAGCTCTGCTGGGGAAGTATCTGGCGACAGACTAGCGTCCTGTCACAGGGGTGGTGAAAAACCATCAGTTCGCTTAACGCTACAGAAACCGGGATAAGCTCCGGCTCTATGAGCCTTCTGGCTCGAAAGAACATACTACTACTACTACTACTACGTGTGTGTGTGCGCGCGCACTCTATCCTTCATCTCCCCACCACGAGTCTTGTACAGCTCAATGAACCCCGTTTGTTACCTTTTTCACTCGTGGTAGTTTTTATATCATAAGTTTGTAGTGACATTATCTAGACTATAATTTTCAGCACAAAAACAAAACAAAACAAAAAATGAAAGAAAGAAAAGAAAATAAACTTTATTACTTGAGCGGCCATTGTAGATAAGTCCAAGAATAGGAAAAACAGGCAAAATAAGAGGGAGAAAATGTGTGTGTGTGTGTGTGTGTGTGTGTGTGTGTGTGTGTATGTGTGTGTGTGTGTGTGTAGAATTGAAGTTGATGAGAGAGAGAGAGAGAGGATGGTGGGGGGGGGGGGGGTGGGGGGGGGTTATCGTAGTTGGTTTGCGATGGGGGTGGTAACGTAAATAAACCAATCATTACATTAAAAAATGAATAAATAGATATTTTTTTCAACAAGTCCAGATTTCAATTAGCAAATAGGTAATTTTTTCAACAAGTCCAGATTTCACTTAGCATGAATATGTTTGTCAAGTCCACAAATGAAAACTGCTACGGAGCACATAAAGCGATCAACAGTATCAACAACAGGTGTGTGGGGTTATTTTTTCCAGTGCCATCCATCCTTCCATCCATCCATCCATCCATCCATCCATCCACATCTACGTATTTAGAATAGCGTCACGACCGTTAAGTTAAAACCGTTTAAAGACGACGATTAGTGTAATCAACAGGGAAGGTGCTGGATGCGGTATGAGACGCATGCCAAACACGGCTTTCAAAACTTGCCTTGAACATCCCCTTTTAAGAGAGCGGCTTACACACCACACACAAACACAACACACGTCCCACACACCACACGCCTTTACACACACACACACTGTACACACTTCCCAACACATGTCCACACACACACACCACACACAAAACCATGTATACAACACACACACACTGTACACACACACACACACCACCCCACAAAAACCCCAACACCACCACACACACTGAAAGGCATGGCATTGTTCAAAAAAAAGGATTGTGTTCCAGGGGTCCCCAGATGACTCCAACGGGCCCTTTTTCTCCGCCAAAACATGTAGGCCCTAGCCCGAAAAGAAAGCTGGTGACGCCCGTGGGTTAACCCTTTTTGTCTAACGTTTTAAAAGGCCCCGCCACCTAAATCTGAGGAAATTCGTTGTGCTTTTTATCCACCTAGTCCCCCGAGGGCTGTTTTTGCCGCCAATCAATGCTGCAACTCCGGCCCATTTCCCCCCTCTCCTCTCTTATCTCTGTCTCTGTTCTCTCGTCGCCCTGATAGCTCCTTTTCCCCTCTCTCTCTCTTCTCTCTCTCTTTTTTCTTTCTTTTTTATTTTGGGGGTTTTTTTTCCCTTTTTGTTTTACTTCAAAAACTTTACACAAGGTGTTTTTTTCTAAAATGTGATGTTTTTTTCCCCTTGCAAAAAAGTTATTTTACATGGGGAAATACCCGGGCTTTAAATTTTACATTATTTTACAAAGTATTGCTAAAAATAATTAAAGGGGGGGGGGGGGGGGGGGGGGGGGGGGGGGGGGGATAAATTTTTCCCTTTTTGGGGAGTCAAAAGTAATTCCCTTTGCGTGCGCATACGCGTCAGGTTTAAATGGGCTGATTGTACACATATGCTTATTTTGGCTTGGGTTTTGTTCGTTTTAAAAAGGTTTGGTTTACGAACATGCACGCACCCGCACGCACGCGCGCGCGCACGCACACACGCACCACACACACGCAACCCACACGCACACACACACCTCTTTAAATATGACGACTGTTTTCCCCCTCGGGGTGGTGGGTACTGAAGAAGGCGGAAGAAAAAAGGTCAGGACTTAGGACTTTTGGGCCGCAAAAACCAATGGGAACCCCGTGTAACAGCTGCTTGTCCGTTATCTAAAACTTTTCGGCGTGTCCCCCCCTTTGGGGTCCCCCGGGGGGGGGAATTGGAAAGGGGGGGTGGTTTTGGGTGGAACCAGGACGTGAAACCTGGGAGTTGAGAGAAGAGACCCAAACCCCCAGCTTCAGCTATACAATTAGTGTCCCCCTCTTGTTAGAAAATCCCCCCCCCCCCCCCCACCCCCCCTGAGACTTTTTTGTTTGCCTGAGTCAGAGAGATGTACAGGGTAGTGCTGTTGTTTGATGAAAGGTGCCGGTACTTTTACACCTGATCTGAACCCTTACCTGTGTAAGTAGGGCCTAAGTGGTTGCGTTGCTTTCTTTTAGTTATGAACTTTTTGCGCAGGCATGAGAATGTCATACCTGTATGTATTAAAGACATGTTTCGAAGCTGGATTACAGCAGTAATTTGTAATTCTGTTTCTGACCACGTTCCTCTCTCTCTCTCTCTCTTCTCTCTACTCTCTCCTCTCTCTCTCTTCCACTCTTCTCTCTCTCTCCCCCACTCTCTCTCCCCCTCTCTCTCTCTCTCTCTCTCTCACACACACACACACACACACACGCACACACACACACACACACACGCGCGCGCGCGCGCGCGCGCGCACAAGCCCATAAGTACTTATTCCATTATCCTCGATATAAAAGAAAAAAATTAAAATAAATAATAATAAAACACACACAGACAACAGACAGACACACACACACGACACACCACACACACACACACACACACACACACACACCCCACACACACTCTCTCTCTCTCTCTCCCCTGTTACATACTATTTTAAAAGACGAAATCTTTAAGAACTTTTTTTTAAAAAATCTTTGACAAATTATTTTTCATAATGATGAAGCAGTGATTGGAAATTGTATTTGTTTTCCCCCAATTACTGCGCTCCGATTGTTTTTCTATTTACCCCCCCCCCCCCCCCCCCCCCCCCCCCCCCCCCCCCCCCCTTTTGATTTTTTTTTTTGGGTGGTGCAATTTAACAGGTTAAAAAAAAAGACGCAGGAAGATGTTTTTCAGTTCAATTCGACCACATTTTTGTATAGATACATACAAAGAAATTTATGTGGGTTTACAAGCCGTACATAAAAAAGTGAATAAGAAGAATAACACAGCACAGTGCACATCCATCACCTCGCACACAACACAAGATAATACCTATACCGATACTAATGCCAGCACATTATCCTCTCAGTAAAAAGAATTCAAGCGGTCACAAGCCATATACACACACACAAGAAATGATAAACAGAAACATTATCACAGAAAGTGATAAAATTCAGTCTTAAAAATCACACACAAACGAACGCATGCATGCACAAACCACAACAGACACATGCCAAACGCACGTGCGCGCGTGGGGCACACACACACACACACACACACACACACACACACCCACACGGATGTTTGCTGTGTTTTTTTCTGGTGCAATTTAACAGGTTAAAAAAAAAAAGACACAGGAAGATGTTATTCAGTTCAAGTCGACCACTTTTTTTTGTATCAAACAAACAGAAATTCTGGTGTCAAAACAGAGAAATTCTGACGTCAACACCCGTTCCGCTTTTCGGAAGAGTAGGCCATTGTGTGCCGGTGGGAAGGGATGAAAAAATTTACAAAACCTCATACACATGGGGACTGGCTGTAAAAAAACCCACATGATTGCTCATTCCATTATCCTCGAAATAACAGAATAAAATAAATAAATAAATTAAAAGTCCCCCCCACACACAGCCTGCATAGACGCATGCCAATGATTATAATATGCCATACAATAACAGTTCAGTTTAGAGCAGTTTACCACAAACAAAAAAAAAAGTTAGCAGAGCCTGGTTTCGATCCAGGGACCTCTGGGTTATGGGCCCAGCACGCTTCCACTGCGCCACTCTGCTTGGTGATGCAGAGACAGTCTTTTTCATTATTATTCGATTCCCCGAGGGGATGCCGGGGGGGGGGGGAGGGGGGGGGGGAGGGGGGGGGGGGCTATCAGTATAAATAGCATCCCCACATTCTGGAAATTCTGTGCTAGAAATTTCCTCTTTTCTATCACTCTCTTTGTTTTTTGCCTTGTTCCTTTTCTTTCTGTCACCACCTCCTTCTTGTATATTTTCTGCCTTCTTGGTCCATTCTCCTGCCTTTTTTTCCATAAAGAACTTAAAAGGTAACTATTCTCTCTTGTGCCGAAGTCGGATGCGCTGGGCCTGACTTGTCAGGCGCTTAACGGCAGCGTGACGCATTTTCGCTCATATGACAGACAACAATAGTTGCTGTCTGAGCGTTCGACGAAGAAGAAGAAATTATTATTCGATCATCGGTTACTCAACCCTCTCGTTTCTTTATTTTTTTTTTTTTGTAATCTTTTATATCGAGGATAATGGAATAAGCACTTAATTTTCAATCATGGTGTGCCTTGTTTCTTTTCATGCCTTAGAGATGAGGCAAGGCCATCGTTGAACTAGCCAGGGTCTTGGTAGATCATTGATGATGATGATGATGATGATGGTGATGGTGATGGTGATGATGACTTTGTACTTATCTGTTTACTTATTTATTGTTTGTGTATCCTTTTTAAAAATTAGTTTTACACACACACACACACACACACATGAGGGCAGGATGAAAAAAATTCTATAAACTTAATCTTTTACCCTCAATAAAGATCAATTTGACTTGACTTGACTTGACACACACACACACTGGAGTTAGAATCAGTGCCGATTCCACTCCCCGCAAAAGTACTTCGGATGAGACTATAAACCGAGGTCCCTGTTGGCCAACGCGTGCAGAACATTTTGCGTAAGCGTTAAAACCCGTTCCGCTTTTCGGATGAGTAAGCCATTGTGTGCCGATGGGAAAGGATGACAACATTCACAAAACTGCATAGACACGGGGACTAGATGTACAAAAGCACACGAGTGCTTATTCCATTATCATCGAAATAAAAGAATGAAATAAATAAATGCACACACACACACACACACAAATGTAACAAAAATACATAAACAATATCTATAAATGTATATACATAAAGAACATTATATACTTATAAACTTTTGTTTGGCGGGGTTGTGTGTTTGTTTGTTTTTTGTGTTTTTTGTGTGCACCCCCCCCCCCCCCCCCCCCCCCCCCCCCCCCCCCCCCCCCCCTAGCAATCACTTAATCATCAAACTAAATGAACAAAGAAAGACAGTCATGTCGATTGGATCGGTGGTCTAGAGGTAACGCGCCTGTCTAGAAAGCGAAAAGTCCGGGTCTGAAGTGTGCGGCGGTTCGTACCCCGTTTGGACCAGAAACTTTTCCCCCATCCATTAGACCATGAGTGGTGGTCTGGGCGCTAGTCTTTCGGATGAGACGATAAACCGAGGTCCCGTGTGTTACAGGTAATTATTTAGCGCACGTAAAAGAACCCACGGGACAAGAGAGTTGTCCCTGGCAAAATTCTTAGAAAAAAGCCACTCTGATAGGGAAACAAATACAGTTGCAGACAGGAAAAAGAAAAAAAAAGGGTGGCGCTGCGCTTGTGGGCCGCGCTCTCCCGCTCTCCCCGGGGAGAGCAGCCCGAATTTCACGGAGAGAAATCTGCCGTGACTTAAAGTGGTATGGAATGAAATCTGAGCGCTTTGATTTGTTGCTTTACAAGATTCAGCGCTATATAAATTCCATACATTATTATTATTATTGTGTCCAGAGCTATTGCAGTATCCTCTACTGATGCCACCCCCCCCCCCCAAAAAAAAAAAAAAAACCAAGAGAAGCCAGCAAATTTTATATTTAATTAAATTTAAAAATCGTCTTTGCTTATATATATATATATATTGCTTTGATTGATCAATCAAAGCAATATATATATATATATATATTGCTTTGATTGATTTTTGTAAGCAAAGACGATTTTTAAATTTTATTATCTATTATGTTAAAAACAAAGAAGGATTTGAAAATAACGCAAAATGAAATAAATAAATAAATTTTTAAAAAGGTAGTAGCAATTTAGAACTAAAAATAGATGGTAGTTTTTTGTTTTTTAATGCTCCAAGACAAAAAAGAAAACGGCACAAATTTTTTTTTTAAAAAGCTAGCAGAGCCTGGTTTCGATCCAGGGACCTCTGGGTTATGAGCCCAGCACGCTTCCACTGCGCCACTCTGCTTGTTATCTACACAGTCAATACTATTGTATTCAACCCTGTGACCACTCCCCCCCCCCTCCCCCCACCCTCCCCATCCCTGTCTTTGCTGGTCACAGTCACCTGGTTACCATGTAGGCCTATACTAATTACATGCCTTGTGCTCTCAGTCCTTTATGGTTGACAGAGTAAACTTGACCACAGTCATAGTTATTGAGCCCTGATTGTCATTATCATTATGCGGATTTGTCATAGTAATTGAACCCTTGTTAATATTATTATTATTATTATTATTGTGCCAGTTTGTCCTAATAAGTGAATCGTATATATCATTACCATTATGCAGAGTTGTTAGAGTTATTGGATTGAATCTTTTTTTTTTTTTTTTTTTTGGTTTTTGGATTGAATCGGTTTTGTTGTTGTTGTTTTTGTTTTAAGGGGTTTCTTTTTGGCTATCATTAGGCAGACTTGTCATGATTATTGAATCTATTTACTATTGAAGTAGTATTATGGGGATTTTTCATGGCTATGGAACCATAATAGTCCCTATCATTATGCCGATTTATCGTAGCTATTGATTCCTAATTATCAATGTGGGAGAGGATTGAATGACCGCAGGATTAGATATTTTCAGGAACATTCTCTTCAGTAGTAACAAGCAGAGTGATGCCGTGGAAGACTTCTGGGACCATTGGCATAGCCTGGTGATTAGCGTGATGCGCTTGTGATCTGCTGACTCGAGTTCGATTCCCGTTCAAGAGGATTTTTCCTCTGGAGTTAACATCAGTGCCGACTCCGCTTCCCCCCAAAAGTCCTTCAGATGAGACTATAAACCGAGGTCCCGTGTGCGAACAAACGCACGCAGAACATCTTGCGCACACGTTAAACCCGTTCCGCTTTTCGGAAGAGTAGGCCATTGTGTGCCGGTGCGAACCGATGACAAAATTTACAAAACTGCATGCACACGGGGAGTGGAGGGAAAAAAAGGACATGAGTGCTTATTCCATTATCCTCGAAATAAAAGAATAAATAAAAAAATAAATAAATTTAAAAAATAAACACAGAGGTGGTGGATCAAAGCCATACTATGCTCACCTTTTTCTAACTATTATGATGGTTATAGTAATAATAATAATAATAATAATAATAATAATGATGGTGGTTAACACCAAGATTCTCCCACACTTGATACTACTACTACTACTACTACTACTACTACTACTACTACTACTACTAATGATAATAATAATGATGATGATTAACATCAAGTTTCTCAAACACTTGGTGTTAAACGATACATCACTAGCACTGTTTTATACATCATGATTATCAATCCTTACAGTTGGAATACCGACTACTAGAAGGAAGGTGGCAGGATGGTTAAGACGTTTGCTTGCCAACAAGTAAACTGTGAGGTTCTGTGTTTGATTCCCAGCCTCGCCCTTCCTTCCCAGTTTGACCCAAAAAATCGAACTGAATGTCAAAGTCCTTCGGATGAGACTATAAATCGAGGCCCCGTGTGCGAACGCATGCAGAACATCTTGCGCACACGTTAAATCCTGTTCCGCTGTTCGAAAGAGTAGGCCATTGTGTGCCTGTGGGAACAGATGACAAAATTTAAAAAACCGCATACACACGCAAAAAAAAAAAAAATCATCTGAGCGCTTTGATTTCTTGCTTTACAAGATTCAGGGCTATATAAATTCCATACATTATTATTATTATTACTACTACCTAGGGGGCGGGGCAGGGGGTGGGGTTGGGGGGGGGGGGGGTAGCAAAGCAAAGTTACACATAAAAAATCCCACCATTGGTTAATCTTCCACGTCTAGGGGAAGGGAGAAAAATACCCAAAACCCCAACACCTCATAGATCTAGTTTACCAGCATAAAACCCACAGAAACCAGAAAAGAAGAGTAACTAGTGCTTTGATCCCCCACCCCACCCCACCCCACCCCAATACAAAGCCTTAATAATAAAATCGAGCTATTCATTACTTGGAACGAAGACGCATTATCTCTCTCTCTCTGTCTCTCTCTCTCTGTCTGTCTGTCTGTCTGTCTGTCTGTCTCTCTCTCTCTCTCTCTCTCTCTCTCTCTCTCTCTCTCTCTCTATATATATATATATATATATATATTATATATATATATATATATATATATATACATAAACAAACTAGATTACAGAAGGGAAAAAAAGTTAGCAGAGCCTGGTTTCGATCCAGGGACTTCTGGGTTATGAGCCCAGCACGCTTCCACTGCGCCACTCTGCTTGGTGATAACACTGTCATTATTGTTGTATCCAATGCAGTGATCACTCTGGTGGTGTATCCAATGCAGTGATCACTCTGGTGGTGTATCCAATGCAGTGGTCACTCTGATGTATTCAATGCAGTGATCACTCTGGTGTTGTGTTCAATGCTGTGATCACTCTGGTGTTGTGTTCAATGCAGTGAACACTCTGATATTGTATCCAATGCAGTGATCACTCTGATGATGTATCCAATGCAGTGATCACTCTTGTGTTGTAATCAATGCAGTGATCACTCTGGTGTTGTATTCAATGCAGTGATCACTCTGGTGTTGTATCCAATGCGGTGATCACTCTGGTGTTGTGTTCAATGCAGTGATCACGCTGGCGTTGTGCTCAATGCAGTGATCACTCTGGTGTTGTATTCAATGCGGTGATCACTCTGGTGTTGTATCCAATGCAGTGTTCACTCTGATGTTGTATCCAATGCAGTGATCACTCTGGTGTTGTATTCGATGCCGTGATCACTCTGGTGTTGTATCCAATGCAGTGATCACTCTGATGTATTCAATGCACTGATCACTCTGGTGTTGTATCCAATGCAGTGATCGCTCTGGTGATGTATTCAATGCTGTGATCACTCTGGTGTTTTGTTCAATGCAGCGAACACTATGGTGTTGTGTTCGATGCAGTGGTCACTCTGGTGTTGTGTTCGATGCAGTGGTCACTCTGGTGTTGTGTTCGATGCAGTGATCGCTCTGGTGTTGTGTTCGATGCAGGGATCACTCTGGTGTTGGATCACTCTAGTGTTTGTATTCAATGCAGTGATCACTCTGATGTTGTATTCAATGCAGTGATCACTCTGGTGTTGTATTCAATGCTGTGATCACTCTGGCGTTGTATTCAATGCTGTGATCATTCTCGTGTTGTATCCAATGCAGTGATCACTCTGGTGTTGTATCCAATGCAGTGTTCACTTTGGTGTTGTATCCAATGCAGTGATCACTCTGGTGTTGTATCCAATGCAGTGATCACTCTGATGTATTCAATGCAGTGATCACTCTGATGTATTCAAGGCACTGATCACTCTGGTGTTGTGTTCAATGCAGTGATCACTCTGGTGTTGTGTTCAATGCAGTGATCACTCTGGTGTTGTATCCAATGCAGTGATCACTCTGATGTATTCAATGCAGTGATCAATCTGATGTTGTATCCAATGGAGTGATCAATCTGATGTTGTATTCAATGCAGTGATCACTCTGATGTTGTATCCAATGCAGTGATCACTCTGGTGTTGTGGCCAATGCAGTGATCACTCTGGCGTTGTATTTAATGCAGTGATCACTCTGTCGTTGTATTCAATGCTGTGCTCACTCTGGCGTTGTATTCAATGCTGTGATCATTCTCGTGTTG
>CM054144.1:30146319-30173819 GCA_028751875.1 Rapana venosa
AAAACAAAAAAAATAAATGCACTTAATGGAGCTTTTAACATGGCGAAGTTGTACGTGTCTTCCAACTTGTATTGATCTAATCTATGGGTGGAATTTTTTTTCCTTCTTATAATGGGGGTAAAGGAGGGAAGGGTAGCTTCAGCCCCCCCCCCCCCCCCCCATCACCTCCCCCTGCCCCACCCCCACCCCACCCTAGCCGGGAGTATTAACACCTCATGGCACACTTGCGCCAAAGCACATTGTTGAGACATAGTGCGTCAGAACACAAGGTACGTTTTTTAAAATTTATTTATTCTTTTATATCGAGGATAATGGAATAAGCACTCATGTGCTTTTTTTTTTTACATCCAGTCCCCATGTACATGCGGTTTTGTATATTTTGTCATCTGTTTCCACCGGCACACCATGGCCTACTCTTCCGAAAAGCGGAACAGGATTTAACCGGTGCGCAAGAATCTTGCGCATCTTCTGGCCTGAGACCATCTCCAACCAAGAACTTTTTGCCCGTTGCAACCAAGAAAGCATGGAAACATCATCATGCATAGGCGATGGGGATGGATAGGGCATATCAGGGGAAACAGGGGAACATCGCCCGAACAGCCCTCCACTGGACACCAGAGGTAAAACGCAAGCGAGGACGACCCAAGAACACTTGGCGTCGGACTGTCGAAACATAGCTGAAGACCTTCCAACATACCTGGGGAACCATCCGGAAGCTGGCCCAGGACAGACAGGAGTGGAGAATATTTGTTGCTGCCCTACATGCCAATAAGGCACAAAGGCATTGATGATGCAAGATGTTCTGCATGTGTGTTCGAACACGGGGCCTCGGTTTATAGTCTCATCCGAAGGACTTAAGTCGCTGTAGAGCGTCTTGGCCACTGTGGAGGGTTGATCAAGCCATATCCTCTATCAGAACTTCTCCTCTAGTGGGCATGACTGCAGCACATGGTCTGTTGTCTGGCTGCCAGCCTTTGATGGTATAAGGCCTTCAAAGTTGAACGATAATAGGGGTGTTAGAAGGTATACATTAACATTAATGCAGAATACTCCCTGTTGCCCCTGTTTGGAGGTAGTGGGGGATGAGGAAGTGGGAAGCGGGAGGATGAAGACAAGTTTCTCATCTTTTTAATTTGTTATCTTTTCACTGTGTGTGTTGTGTGTGTGTGTGTGTGTGTGTGTGTGTGTGTGTGTGTGTGTGTTGGGGTTTTGTTGTTGTTGTTTTGTTTAATATCCATTCACTGCTTGGTGTGTCTGTGTGTGTGCATATCTGTCTGTGTCTGTGTGTCTCTGTGTGTGGGTGTATGTGTGTATGTGAATGTTCGTGCGTGTGAGTGTGTGTGTGTGAGGGGGAAGGGGGGGGGGGGGTGAGGGGTCATACGTGTTTCAACAGGTGGACAGAGCGATGAACAAATAAAACACAGTCTCTCTCTCCCTTTCGCGCACATACGTGCGGACACGCGCGCGCGCGCGCGAGTGTGTGTGTGTGTGTGTGTGTGTGTGTGTGTGGAGAGACAGAGAGAGAGGACCATAAACACCAGATGGTTACAGATAGGACAGTTGTAGTGTAGATGTCCTATCGATACTTACCTCAAGCACATTATCAGCTCACCAGATGCAAATGTTAGCGTCATAAACTCATAAAGCGGAGATGGGACCAGCCTGGCGATAGTTATGGTTCCCATGGTCTCTTCACCCCATATCTGTTTCCCCATGAGACAATAAACTAAGACCACATGTACGAAAGCTCCCATGCGCATAAAATACAGCATGCATGCGCTTTTAAAATCAAGTTCAATCGGAAATCTCCACTCGGACATAGATAAAATAAAATAACAACAAGAAAATGCGCAAAACTAGGTTGCATATGGCTTGTGGTCTTGATAACGTGAAATGACCAGGCATGCACCTGACCAGGATCCTGTAGGCTTCACAATGGGATGATTAAAGAGCTGTATTTTCAGTTTGTGCTGATATAATCTTTACAGTTCTCTGCGAAGACTATTCACACCAGCACCATTCATTAACTTGGTCCTCCCAGTCTTTCCACTTACATCTCTTAAAATCGTTGAACCAAGACACAACACTAGTAAAAGAGAAAGAAAAAGAAGGAGGGGAATGGGGGGGGGGGGGGGGGTGGAGAGACAATGGCGATGATGATGATGACGAAGAAGAAGCTACAAAGGGCAGTTGAGTGGAAGACTAATGGTGCGACAGTCCTAGGTGTGCGCGAGTGAAGGAGAGGAGGCATATCTGTATAAATATACATACGCACACGTGCGCACACTCGCGTGCGTGCGTTACCCCCCATTTTTTTCCCCATTCACTTTTTCTCTTCTTCCTTTCTTTCTTTCTTTCCTTCCCTCCTTGTCTCAAGCAAACAACAGTAACAGTACCTTTTACTTTAGCTTACCCCTTAACCATCAATTTTCCTTTCACTCCATCACCCCCCACCCCACCCTACCCCCCTTTCGCGTATCCCCCCCCCCCTCCCCCCGTCCTCCGCCCTCTTCCAACTTTCACCCCCACCCCATCCCGCCCCGTCGACGCTCCTTACCATACTCTTCCACCCACCCTTTTTGTCACCCCACCTCCCCTCCCGTGATCGATTGTTGATGGAACCATCAAACGAAACCTTGCGCGTGTGTTGAAAGTTTGCGAGGAACTCACCGCCCCCCCCCCTCCCCCTCCTACCCCCCCCCCCCCCCCTCCTCCTCCTCCTCACCACCCCCTCCACCAATCAACCCCCCACCCCCACCCCCCTTTCCACTCTTTAGCCCTTTTCTGTCTCATTCCTCTACCCTGATAATTTGACTGAGCGGGTGGCACACTGAAAGCATTGGCTGGTCTTATTGACAAGGTTGTCGTACCTTTTGAGGTTTTTTACATAGTATTTTGCTGCTAAAACTTTCATCTGCTCTATGACTCGTCGTGCATTGTTTCTTTCCTCCTTTTCTATCTTGTCTTTCTTTCTGTTTTGTCTTCTTTCTTTTCCCTTTTATTTATTTCTTTCTTTCTTTCTTCTTGTTAATATTTCTTTCCGTCTGTTCATCTTTCTTTCTGTCTGTGTCATTCTTTCTTTCTTTCTTTCTTTCTTTCTTCTTTTTTCTCTTTCTTTCGTTCTTTCTTTCTGTTTATCTTTCTTTCTGTCTGTCTGTCTTTCTTTCTTTCCTTCTTTTCTTCTTTTTCCTTTAAAAACAAAAAACAAAACTAAAACTGCATGCAAGGTTTGCTGTGATGCTTTTGCTAATAACATTTTAGATTTTTGATATTGTTCAGATATAAGTTATCCACTACGGATCCATGTAACCTTATAGCCTGACGACAAATGGTGACGGTAATGAAAAGTAAAACCAGAAAACGGCTTTCTGTCTTGAGTGAACGATAGCTTTTGTCACAATAATTCACGTACTACTTGCTTGTTGCTGCTATGCTGATTATGTTTATTATGGTATGCTTGTTTCATGTTTATTAATGAATAAACCTTATTTAAACCAAAATGCCTGTTCAAGTTTATAAGTTTTCTCTGGACTGTGATTTGATAAATGCAAACAGTCTTTATGTCTCCCGCCTCCCCCTCCCCCTCCCCACCCATCAACCCAACCCCCCTCCTCTTTTCGAACACACCATAGAGTTTCATTTCACCCCCCTCCACGGCCCCTCCGCCTCCCTCCTCGCCCTGTCCAATCTCCCCTTCTTTCCACTCCTCTTTACTGCTGGCTAACTGACTTTTTGATATATCTTTCTATACGAAATAAGTTTTAAATATTATATATGTATATATATATATATATATGTATATATATATATATATATATACATGTTTATATATACATATATATACAGAGAGAGAGAGGCAGACAGGCAGACAGAGAGATATAGGCCTATATATATATATATATATATATATAGAGAGAGAGAGAGAGAGAGAGAGAGAGAGAGAGAGGCAGACAGATAGATAGACAGATAGATAGATAGATAGATAGATAGATAGATAGATAGATAGATAGATAGATAGATAGATAGATAGATAGATAATGCACAACCAGACGGTTGTGTTCTAACTGAATAAAATTTTGAAGAATCAAAATAGATAAGATGGTAACATATGCAGATGGCCAAAAGATGTAGGAGGAAAGAGATCAAGTAATCGAGGAGGTACGAGGGCATAAATCATTTTTCAGAAGGAGCTTGGTGCATGCTAGACATAGTAGGGCCTGGACAGTGGTAAGTCTAGGCCTCGTAAGCCAGGTAGAAGTATGGAAACTGTTCTCCTCCTCTCCGATCCCCCCCATTGAAGATCTTTGACACGACGTCAGCGTGAAATCAGCGCCCCCTGCTGCCCGTCATTGAAGGCTCTATCAAAGCAAGGGCGGTTAGCGAGAGGCCGTGACCAGGGGGAGAGCATTAGGCAAGAGGGCGGGGGTCAATCGCCTCCCTTGTCCACACGATCACTGAGAGTGGCCGTCACGCCGTGGCAAATGGGGGATGTGAAGCATTTCTTCCCTCCCTTCCTGCTTCAGGGGATCAGGAAAAGGTTTTGACGGCTTTTCATGCCCACACCTTGTCGAATGGGCTGGCTGACATTTCAAAGCTGGAGTTGTTTAGCATTACACTCATGCTGTGTTGTTGTTGTTGTTGGCAGCGTGGCTGGGATGTGTGAAGAGTTGTCCTCTCCTCCTCCTCCTCCTTCTCTCCTCCTCTCCTCCTCTTCTCCTCCTCCTCCTCCTCCTTCTCCCCCTCTTCTCGCCCCTCCAGCAAACCCCTGACCAGTAGGCCACGGAGCTGAAAATGAAACAGGAGGAGGACACAGTGACTAGATAATGATGGGTTCCCCCATAAATCGGAGCTGTCTAGGAAAACAGGGGTGCCCGTGTTGACCCTCTGTCGTGGATGTGTTGTTGAACTGGCTTCTTAGAAGACTGGAGGGTTTTGTTGATTAGGTTTGACTCTCCCTTTGCGTAGACATGATTTGACAGGCAAATATGTCGATAGAGACTAGAGAGAACCAGCAGCGCAAAGCTGTTGCACCACGATAGCTGGATGCTTTACGTGCAGAGGAAATAAATTGCTGTAACCATGTTTATAAAAGATCAGTAAAGGTGTGTGTGTGGGGGGGGGGGGGGGGGGGGGAGGAGGGGGGGGGAGTTTCTTCTTTTTGTTTGTTTGTTCAGTGTGTTGTTATTGGGGGTACCACACTGAAACTCCCACGTAGAGCGTCTCGAGCGGATCAAGTTCGGTGAAACTGTATTTTTTCTACATGGAAAAGGGGAAAAAATCAAACAACGCAAAGCAAATATCCAATGACAAAACAAAGGAGAACAAGCGAACCAAGTCAGCACTCGCGCACGCACGCACGCACGCACGCGCGCGCGCGCACACGCACACACACACACACACACACACACACCAGAAACGAACATCTACCCCAAAAGTACACAATAAAATATTCAATTATGCTAGAAACCTCCAGTTTTGTGGGATTTTATGATAAAAAAGAAGTTTATATGTAAAAAAAAAATGAAGTAGAATAAAACAAATACAAAGACAGCTCTAACAATCATCCAATTTTATGATTTTTATTACCAAATTAATAATGCTTCACACATACTGTGCACCCAATCTGTACCATGGTTTTTATACTTAAAAGATGTATTTTAACCTTTAAACCTTATGAATATATTTTGTGGAAACAGAATGCCGGATTTTACTTGTCTCTGCTAAGAATCTGACTCTCTGAAAGAAATTCAAGCCTAACAAAAAGTCTGAGAAAGTTTAAAGGTAGCATGCTTTACACGCTGAGTTACTGCGAGGGGAAAATAATAGATAGTGTTTTGATGTCTCAACCAACATCAAACTCAAACGTTCTGTGTCCTTGATCAAGTGCCGATAAAATTGATCATAGATAATTCGTTAGTCAAGTCACCCATATTCAGGTGCCTTCGGAAATGAACAATCGACAGCTAGTTTGTTTTGCCAAGGCCGGTGAAAATAAATAAGTCAACAACAACAAAAAGATGAATAGGCCAAGACAAAATAAATGAAAGAACAAAGGGTATGATGGGTCATCAACGAAAATTTATGGTCAAGAGATCAAGCTATGGTTAGCAGAGGCTGGAAGAGAATTTCAGAGAATAGGGTAGAGGGAGAAAAGGGATTGATCGGGTAGTGTTTCACTGCTATGATCACTTCATTGCTTTGCAGTCTGTGTTTTCTTTCTTTTCCTGTTTTTTTTTGGTTTGCTTTTGTTTTCGTTCATCAGCTAAAACTCCGAGGTTCACGAATGGTGGTGAGGTTTTGCGTATGCGCCGTTTTTACCCACCATGAGGGTAGCCACATTGCGACTTCGGAGATGATAATTATCTAAACACGACACCAGTGTGCGTGCGGGTGTTGTTGTTTTTTTAAAGTTTGTCTTCCATTCCTACTGGCACACAGTTGCCTACTCTTCCGAATGGCAGAATGGGTTTTAGCGTGCGCGCAAGACTTTTTGCGTGCGTTTGCATGGGGACCTCGGTTTATAGTCTCATCTGAAGGACTTTCGGGGAAGTGAAGTCGGTACTGATGTTAACTCCAAGAGGGAGGGGGTGGTGGTGGGGGATCCCCGTGAACGGGCGTCTCGGTGGTAGCTCAAACCTGGGATCGATCCTGGGCCGTCAGATCGCAAGCGCAACGCTCTAACCACCAGGCTATCCCTTTCCCCGTATGTACTTCTGATATAGATAGCTGTCCTTCGTAAGACTAGACTAGTAACAAATCCCGAAAAAGAGCTTGAACATGTCCCATCTCCTTTTATAGTAAAACACATGTTGTGTGTCCTTGTTCTTCCTTTATATGTCAAGAATCCTAACGGTGCAACTTGTGATTGGTACCACGAACAACTCCAGCGATTTCATTTCGAGGCAGTTTATTTGCATACTGTTCCTACAGATTTCCTTTACCGGCCGTGTCACTGGCAGTGTTAATGGGACGAGAGTAATATTGCTGTGATGTGTACTTACTTAGTGCTTTTGATGTTTTGCTTTATTGTTTACTTGTAGTGCTGTGATGTGTATTTTAATATATTGCTGCAACTTTTTGTCTTTAACGGTGTTGTAATTTACACCATCTCTAAGTATTATAGTTGTGTTGATGATAAGTTAATAAAAAGTAATCCTATCACCTGTCTTATCATACACAACAATAACTTCTCTTTTTTTTTACAGCATCAATTTATCAAAAAGTGAGTAAGGCTCGTCAGTGAGGGCCACAAAGTGAAATTGGTGGCAATCTGTCATTTGAAATACAACTTCAATCATATATTATCTGCCCCCTTCTCTTTCTTTCATCTCCCTCCCCCACCAAAGGATACCTGCTCCTCTCTGCTGACTTTATTACCGTCTGGTCTGGCTTCCTTCACTCAGCGGAACAATGGTCCCTGTAGGCTCGCCGGGATAGCCGCGTAATAAACAATGTTTTATAGAGCCCGGGGAGAATATAGAGCTGTAAGCGCTAGATGTTCAACATGAACAGCCTGCAATTTGCTGCCAAATTTACAGGACCCCCTGTTGAACATTACAACCGTCTTGTCGGGTATAAAACTCTTGCTGCCAACCCGGGGCCTGCAGTCTGTTCAGGGCTCTGCCTCAGCTCATCCTGCACATCGCGCCAGTGTCTTCAGAGTGGTTCTAGAATTCTGGACTAGATGCCCTGGTCTTTTGTGTGCAGATGAGAAAATTTGGGAGTCGTGTTGTTGTGCTCAGGCGGAAATTCGAGAGGTTTTTGAGAACATGATGTCCGATGAAAGATTTCAAGGATGAGATATGTGCCAGTGTCTAGTCTCAAACGTACTGTTTTGTGATCTATGACAGTGTCTTGTGTCAAAAGTACTGTTTTGTGGTCTATGCCAGTGTCTTGTGTCAAAAGTACTGTTTTGTGAACAAATATTGATTGTGTTTTAAACCATTTCTCAACGGCAACATCTGCCTTTTGGATATTGTTTTCATTGATCTTCACTTCGCCAAAATCTGTTGTGGGAATTTCTTTCTAAAGCAGCTTTATAATGAAATTAGTTTGCACAGCTGTTGGTACTACTTCAGCGCAAACATTATCAACAATGTTATGTAAGGTCTGTTCGAAAACTGAGCGTCACTATACAGGAAAGATCTCCATCAAGCCCAGAAGGAAAAAAAAAGTGCCATTTCAGGAACAGCCCTGTTCTTCAGTTTAAAGATGTTTGTTTCATAACGTGCATCACAGAAAAGTCTTGTATTCAAGACTTGTGTCCATTTCGAGCAGGATCTTAAATCTTCTACCCACAAAGGATGAGGAACTGCCACGAAATGTTTCCAGGAGTGTTCAGCCATGCTGAAAATTTCGCAGTGCAAAATCTGGATGCAGTCATGGAATATTGGTCCGTTCTGAACAGAATCATTGTCCGTCCACGTCTTGTCCATCATGGCACGTGTCGTTGGTGAGACATGGTCAGAGGGCGTGGACAAAATCTCACTTCATGATTTGACTTTATGTATTTAGAATGCAATATTGCCCAGGGATCTTTAATGTGCCAGATTTCTCCGAGACATATGAAGGATGCAAACCTGCACAAATCTCTCTGGGGTAAGTAGCGCAGAGTTTTAATTTCAAATGACGAGAACGTCAGTCCCAACACTGTGTACTAAACCTTAATAATGATGAGCTGACCACTTCATTGAGAAATAGCATCGTGGAGATAATATCTCTCTCTCTCTCTCTCTCTCTCTCTCTCTCTCTCTCTCTTCTCTCTCTCTCACTCTCTCTCTCTCGCTCGCTCGCTCGTCGCTCTCTTTGTGTCATTTCGATCAGATGCATCCTATTTGTTAGGTTGTTGTTTGTATTGTTTTCATTTGTCTTATTTTGCTTTGATTTGTTTATCATGGCTTGTTCTTTCTTTTTTTTTTGGTGGAAAGATCTTTGGTTTGTATTGAAAAGGGAAAGGGACGAGGTTTTATTTACTTTTTTCCTTTACAGTATTTAGTAATATTTATTTGCGTTTTAATTGCTAGATAACAACAAGCTCGAGTTAACTACTGTGAGTCCAAATAAAAGAAACTTACCAAAATATTCAGAAACAACAGCGACACGCCACTATAAAAGCAGTGATGCCAGATTGATCCAAGGGAAAACCTGCCCGCAAATTTGAATCTTAAATTCAAACCAAGAACGATCATTTTTGTCTCAAACACAGGTGGACTTTACAGAACACTATCAAACTAATAGATTTTATGACTCATTCTCCTGGCACACGTGGAAACGGAGTTGTTGTTTTTTTATACTATGCCTTTGCCACAGACTAATGGTATATCTATTATTCCTTTACACAAAAACTAATGAATATGTTGGTTTTAAACTAAATTTTATTATTTCCCAACAACGTAGCGCCAACACATGAAATTAGTACAACAAGCAATGCTTATGTGAGTACTCTAATGAATATAATATTGCCTCTTAATCTGTTCAAAATCGCTACACTTAGACACCAGGACACTAGGGGGAAACAACATGTAGAGCACGACACAAACATTTGAAATCCAGGTATATAGGGTGAGGAGGGGGAAGTTGGGGAAAGAAAGGGGGAGGAGGAGGGGGAGGGGGAAGGGATAAGAAGTGAGGGAGATGGGGAGGGAGGAGGATTTGGGGGGGGAGGATGGATAAAAAGTGAAGGAGTTGGGAAGGGAGGAGGCTTTAGGGGTGGTGTGGATAAGAAGTGAGGGAGATGGGGAGGGAGGAGGCTTTCAAGCAAGAACTGGCAGGTATTGGCCTTAGGCGAATACACAATGGTTGTGGTCAATTTCACCAGCAGCAAGGTGCCCCGTTCTTTACTACACACAGCACTGAAATCGACAAGTAGGTAATGACTAAGTTGACCCCACTCTGCCCCGCCCACTGTGCTACAGAGCCTGCCAGCCCACGTGCTTGTCAATTGCCAGTGATGGTTGGTTTGTACTGCTGGTTCTTTTCAGCCATTCTGTCATTTTTGAAACTGACAGGTTTTACGCGGCAAATCTCTTCATTTAACGACCCGAAGCTATCGAAATCGTTTGAATAAAAAATGGGATTTTCTCCCCCGTAAATTACAGCATTTACATTAGATTTCTATTGAACTTAAATGATGGATACCTTTCTTTAACGACCCAAACGTATTAAAAGCTCCAGCGTAAGAAAAATGGGACTTTCTTCTTTTAATAGTAATAACATTTCTATGTTGGAATTGAATAACCAGACACTAATTGCTCAATAAAGTAAGGCAGTAGCATGTTTTAGTGAATGGAAATGTTTGGAAAAATTGCGACGTAGCATATTGCTCAAACTTACACAGAAAAGAAGAATGCTATTAATTTACAGTAATTCTGCTGTTCTGGATGGTTCAGTTTGAAAATATTCCATAAAAGGCACTGTATTTGCTGCCAAAAGAAAAACAAAGAGTCAAAGTTTTATTATTGGGGTAAAGTATAGGATAATTTTATCTCCAAATATATATGTCGTTTTATTGTATTGCTTTGTATTGTATTGTGTCGTTTTCTATTGCATTGTCAGTACAAAATTCACCATTGTAAAATTTGGTCACCCACCCACCCAACCAGTCCTCTTTCTTTTTCAACCCTCATCTCCCTCCCCATTTTAACTTCTTTTTTCCTGACTGCCTGCTAAACACTCCCACCAGGCCAACAGTCATGGTCTAGAAACGGCCACCACCTACACCCCCCTCCCGTTCCCCTCCCCCTGCCTTGTATCCCCTCTCCCAGGGAAACAAGCCCGGTTTTAGACGGGGCACATCCCTTTGTAGGCGGGTGCTTTTCTTTAAGATCGCTACAATACGCATTTATATTATAGCACAATGATTTAAACAACACACACACACACACAACCAACCGAACAACCAAACCCAAACCACAAAAGAATCTTTTTAAACCAATTTGCATGGTAGACCCCCATACTGTCTGGAATATTGACCTTACCAAGATGTTAGATGATTAATTTTATTGTCAGATTGGACTAGATGATGTAGAACACTCTTAGGGACCGAGCTGTACTGAGGCACTGAGAAAAGCAGGATACACTCGCTTCAGGATTGGAGTATGTTTATAAACAATCTTGTCCCTGTGTCAATAATATTAGCTTGCTTGATGACGGACGACCAACGTTTATTTTCGGGAACAGCCTTCTCATCAATGTTGTTATTGTGGATATTCATCTTGGTTCTTACATACCTGTTTTGACACAAGGAGATCATGGTACGTTCAAATGTTGATCTTGACTTTGAAAAGATAATGAAAGAAATTTGAACGCGATAAGTCAGCGCTTAAATATTGTTTAAAAAAACAACAACGGACTTATGTTTTCTTTTTCCTTCTATGAAGTGGTGTTTTGAATCGTCCTAAAACTATTCGAAGATCGTACATGTAATTTTTAGTGGAATGCCTTCATTTGCAGATTTTTTAGCTTGGGGGTTGATTTTCTGCTGGAAAGATTTTAGTCCTTGGTGTGTGTGTGTGTGTGTGTGTGTGTGTGTGTGTGTGTGTGTGTGTGTGTGTGTGTGTGTGTGTGTGTGTGTGTGTGTAGGGGGGGGGGTTGTTTGTTTGTTGTTGTTGGTGGTGTGGTGGTGGGTGTGTGTGTGTGGTTTGGGGGGGAAGGGGAGGTGTTTTTGTTTGTTTCTTTCTTTCTTTCTTTTTTTTTTTTTTGGGGGGGGGGGGAGGGGGGCGGGGGAGAGGTCGTCTTATTCCTTTCTTTACAATGGGACGCAAGCCCTCGTGCCAAAAGTCAATTAGATGTTCAAGACCGAGTTCAAGGGCTCTTAATGCATGATGACGCTAGTTGCTGTTGCAATTACCCCCATAAATTCTTAACGTTGTCATCTTGTTAGCTTTCACCTGAATGTGAGCATATAATGATTATTTCTTACTTTAAAAAAAACAACAACAACCAGTCTAAACATTTGTGAAGCGTATGTCACAGAAGCAAGCCCGGGATGTTATTCTAGAGCAGCGAGCGAGGCTGGCTTGTTAGTGTGTTTGTGTGTTCCGCTTATCTCATCAGAAATCTTTGGCGGCAAATTTCAGTCAGCTTCAAGACTTTGAAGTCATTGCTTTGACTTTCCTTCAGTCTAGCAGGTAGAGAGGAAGAGAAAGAGAGGGGGGGCTGCTGGCCTAAGTCACTGCTTTGCTGGACTGCCGAATCCGTTCAGCCTGCCGGAAGGAAGGGCGCGCAACTTGAAATAAAATGTTGTCAGGGGAGAGAACGGTCTAAGATTATCTGCCCTTCCTGGCAACCACTCTCGAGTTGGGCTCCAAGGCCTGAAGAAGGATTTCACTGTATCTGTGATAATGGTGATCGGACCGACCCGTTTTCCCTTTTCGTTGTGTTGATAGGTTTTGATTTCATGCCGCCCTGTATGAGCGTTTTGCTTGTGATCATGATTAATTGATTTTTGATTATTTGCGGTTTGAATGAAGATGCCTGGAATGGGAACGTAATCAACTTTTTTTTTGTTAAAGGGTATTTACAGTGTTGCTATGCTTATTCTGGTTTTTTTTTTTTATTCTTTTATATCGAGGATAACGGAATAAGCACTCGTGTGCTTTTTTCTACATCCAGTCCCCGTGTGTATGCGGTTTTGTAAATTTTGTCATCTGTTCCCACCGGCACACAATAACTTACACTTACGAAAAGCGGAACAGGATTTAACGTGTGCCAAGATGTCTTGCGTGCGTTCACACACGGGCCTCGGTTTATAGTCTCATCCGAAGGAGTTTGGGGGAGAGTGGAGTCTGCACTGATGTTAACTCCAGAGGAAAATATCCCCTTGAACGGGAATCAAACCCGGGTCTTCAGATTGCGAGCGCAATGTTCTAACCACTAGGCTATCCTGATCTATTATTAGGTGCTTTTCCCCCATTTGCAGTTTTACTATGCTTACTGTATTTTGGTCCTTTTGTTTTCATTGTTGCAGCTTGGGGGGGGGGGGGGGGGGGGAGGGGTGAAGAGAAATATTGTTGATGATTTTGTTTTGCCAAGCACCAACATAATTTGGATTTCTTGTTTCCGTTTTTAAATCGCTAGTTTGTATGCCTCTCTACTTATCTGCCTGTCTACCTCTGTAACACACATAGACAGTGCAACTCTCTCTCTCTCTCTCTCTCTCTCTCTCTCTCTCTCTCTCTCTCTCTCTCTCTCTCTCTCTCTCTCTCTTTCCTTTCTAATTCCTTACTTGTGCAATAGTCATACATGAAGGGATATTGACGATCAATATCTGACTCAGGACTCCCTCAGCACACAGACTCACAGACCCTGTAACCCTGGCTTATCAGTACTTCTGTATGTATGAAAAACTGACCGCGCCAAAAATTCTGAACTAGGACATTCATTATACAAAAGTCTTCTTCTACCAAAATTGTTAAGGTTTTTGTTTGCTTGTTTGTTTTCCCAAGGATGAAGTACAAAAAGCACACACAAAACCAAAAATAAACAAAACAAAAACCATTGCAGGGGACAGATCAACAGCTCACTGAAAGGCTTTATGGCATCACTGAAAAATGAGTAAATCAAAGACTAATACACCGATATACACATGTCTACATAAGTACCAAGATTACATAAAAAGAAGCCATACATTTGATTTTGTTCAGATCAAGATTAGTGCGGTCATCTTTACAAATCAGCTTGTGATCCGAGCCTGCTGTCCTGATGTCGATTTTGTCAGCATTAGTGTTATTCTTTCAAAATACTGTTGCTAAAAGAAATAGCCCCATACTAATCAACATACCGATTCCTCAATTGAAAAAAATAAAATGACAGTATTAAATCAATAATCCTCATTTTCTGGATAGAAATTGGGGGTGTTTAAATCCGAACTTTAGACACCGGTAGGCTTCCATACATGGCACTGTGGCTTATCAGTTGTGGGTTTAGTTTCCACCACCTTGAGTTGTTTCTCGCCTCTTTAATGTCTGTCAGGGTAAGCCCCTTGTCCCCACTCCTGGCTGCTGATTTATGATAATTAATAATTGTGCTGGAAGGGATGACAGAGTCGAGAGTCCCTCTTTCACTGTCAGTGCTTGATCTGGCATATGTGTGTGTGAGTGGTTCTGTGTGTGTGTGTGTGTGTGTTACTCTGTGTGTGTGTTACTCTGTGTATGTGTGTGTGTTTCTGTGTTCGTGGCTGTGTGTGTGTGTGTGTGTGTGTGTGTGTGTGTGTGTGTGTGTGTGTATGCGTGTTTCTGTGTGCGTGGCTCTGTGTGTGTGTGTGTGTGTGTGGTTCTGTGTGTGTGTGTGTGTGTGTGTGTGTGTGTGTGTGTGTGTGTGTGTGTGCGCGCGCGCGCATGGTTCTTTGTGTGTGCATGGTTCTGTGTGTGAGTGAGTGTGTGTGTGTATTTCTGTGTGTGTGTGTGCGCATGGTTCTTTGTGTGTGCATGGTTCTGTGTGTGAGTGAGTGTGTGCGTGTGTATTTCTGTGTGTATGTTTGTGTGTGTGTGTGTGAGAAGAGAGAGAGAGAGAGAGAGAGGAGAGAGAGAGAGAGAGAGAGAGAGAGAGAGAGAGCAATTAAAAAAAGTAGGTCTAACTTAAAGCAGACCAAACAGTTATTTGTGATATTCATTTATCTAAACTACATGCGTACTATATGAAAAACACGGGGGAAAACGGATCAAAACAGTTGTGGCGGAATATCATTATTATACTGCACATTTTCAATTTGTGTATTTTGATGTTTATTATCATATTCTCTGAAACTCAAGTTATGTAGATATATACCTCTCTGTATGTGTGAGTGTGTGAAAGGGGAGAGAGAGAGAGAGAGAGAGAGAGAGAGAGAGAGAGAGAGGAGAGAGAGAGAGAGAGAGACGTACGGGACCTCGTACCAATCATCAAAGGTAGCCAGAAATAGAATCATGAAGTGACCTGAGACTCCGTGTGTGTTCCTTTTTGATCACATGATTGTCATGGTACACACCCCTATAGTGGAAGGGAGGAAGGAGTCTGCAGGAGTGGCCTTTCTGAGAGAAGAGGGAAAAGTCGGGAAAGAAGAGAGAAGAAGAAGAAGAAGAGAGAGAGAGAGAGAGAGAGAGAGAGAGAGAGAGAGAGAGAGAGAGAGAGAGAGAGAGAGAGAGAGAGAGAAGAGAGACAGACAGACAGACAGACAGACACAGAAGAGAGAGAGAGAGAGAGAGAGAGAGAGACAGAAGAAGACGACAGAAGACAGACAGAGAAGAAGAAGAGAAGAGCGACGAGAGAGAGAGAGAGAGAGAGAGAGAGAGAGAGAGAGATACGCGCACGTGCGCCAGAGCGAGCGCCCACATAAAGGCACACACACACACACACACACACACACACACGCACACACACACACACACACGTACCACCCCCTTCCTCCCCCCCCTCCCCCCACCCCCCTTCCCACACACACACTTACAGTCATCATTTTGTGTTGGTTGTGTGTCGGTGTGTGGGAGAGGGGGGGGGGGGGGGGGGGGCCTAGTCTTCTTGTATCGCACTGAGACGCACTGTTCGTTTCTAGGGAATGTCTTTTGGCACGTACACCCGCACTGCCGGTACTTCACCTTCTGTTTGAAAGGCACCATCTACAAAGAACGACACTACTCCTGTGTGTCTGTCGCTCCTGGCAAATAATGATATATCATCGTGCACCTCGAAAGATCTGGTTATATTAAGGCAGAGTGAGGGAGTGAGTGGTACCAGTTGGGTTGGGTATTTTATGTTGGAACACACATCATGACGAAAGTCGGATCAACCCTTTGACTCACACTTTCCGTGGTGCTTCGTGTTTTGTAGTTAGAAACTACCTTTGATTGAGGTGTTGGCAGTTCAATCCTCCGGAAGTCGGGGAAGTGATAACGTCACCGGTATATAGGCCTACGTACCTATCACTCTCCTCCCTCCCACCCCCCCCCCCCACCCCCATCCCTCTCCCCCCTCCCCCCACTCCCCAGAAAGAGCTGACACTCCTTTGAAAAAATGTAGCTTTTTTTCAGTGGGTGGTGGAAAAAATAACTATAGTCTATAGAATTTTCCTGTTTGAAAAAAAAAAGGATCTGCCAGTGACGTTAGCACTTCAAGATTTCACCACGATTTTGTACAAGGCACTGTTTTAAGGCCAGTGTCACACAAAGTCTTTTCCTCGGAAAGACGTCTGTTGTATAAAACATACTGAAACAAAAATATCAGGGAGCCTATGTTTCCATCCTGATGAAAACTGCTCTTTTCTTCTTTTTTCCCCCGGGAAAATTATGCTGTGACGTGTCCACGAATCTGTATCAATTTGGCAGTGTGAGATTAACGGAAAAAGTTCTTTGCCCCCTTCAGCTCTGCATCCTACAACTAGTGGCCTTTTACACAGGACAAAAAAGTTAAATACTATGGTTGATGATCTCTTCATTTCTCAAGTAGGATCTTGCTTCCTGTTGCCATCATTGCAACCGAAACTTAAAACAGAAAGAAAAACATATAACAGTGGCCTATATTTTAAAGTCTGGTTGGTTAGGTGTAACGTCATCATAATATCTACATCCTCAAAATCCCCCCCCCCCCCCCCTCCCCCCAGCCACTCACACAGTTTGCGTCTCATACACGTTCCTAGATCTAGTTTTATCCATTAAAAAAACAACAATGGTAAATGAATTACTATCAGAAGACTCTGTCTAAAGTAGGTAGGTTTTTTTAACACGTTATTTATAAAATCTGTAAATAGGAAAATATTATAGGAAAAACCTGTAAATAGGGGGGAAAAATCCCAAAATGCTTAAGATTATCTGTAAATATTAGTATCACAGCAACCAAAAATAGTGGCTTACGGAAATTTTTAATTGATTTCTCATTCTTATTCTATTTCTTTTTCATCTCTTCCTTCTCCTTCTCTTCCTCCCCCTTCTTCTTCTTCTTCTTCTTCTACTTCTTCTACTTCTCCTCCACCTCCTCCCCCTCTTCCTCTTCTTTTCTTCTCTCTCTCTCTCTCTCTCTCTCTCCCCTCTCTCTCTCTCTCTCTCTCTCTCTCTCTCTCTCTCTCTCTCTCTCTCTCTCTCTCTTGGTGAGTGTGTGTGTCTCTGTCTGTGTGTGTGTTCTTAATAAATTATTTACATATTTTATCAGTTCATTTATCAGGTCATTTTTATAAGCTTTAGTTAGCTTGTTTTGTTTTTTGCTTTGCTTTGCTTTGCTTTTTTTTTTCTTACTTTTAGAAAAACCAACCCAGCCTGTTTTATTTCTTAATTTAAATCGCCTCGTTTTCTTCTCTCTCTTTAAAAAAAAAATCTTTACAGCTTTTTTTATTTCTTAATTTAAATAAACCACCATGTATTCCTATTTCTTATTTTTTGAAATTTAAAAAAAGTCTTTATTTAAATTACCATGTATTCTTTCTTTCTTATTTTTTGAATTTTTTAATAATTTCTTTATTTAAATCACCATGTATTCTTTTTTTCTTAATTTTGGAATTAAAAAAAAAACAAAACTTACTTAGTTCATACTCCATGTCGTTTCTGAACAACAACAACAACAACAACAACTCGCTAACGCCCTTTCCTTGGTCTGTTCTATCTGCGCGCGATGCACTTAGATTGCGCTGTAGCCGCCCGTCAGGGCACTGCTGCAAATGCGCCAGATTGCGCTGTAGCCGCCCAGCAGGGCTGTGCCGCAAATGCGCCAGATTGCGCTGTAGCCGCCCAGCAGGGCAGTGCCGCAAATGCGCCAGATTGCGCTGTAGCCGCCCAGCAGGGCATTGCCGCAAATGCGCCAGATTGCGCTGTAGCCGCCCATCAGGGCTGTGCCGCAAATGCGCCAGATTGCGCTGTAGCCGCCCAGCAGGGCAGTGCTGCAAGTGCGCCTCCTGTTGCAGGCAAGACTCGCACCAAGGACAAGTACCGGGTGGTGTACTCGGACCAGCAGAGGCTGGAACTGGAGAAGGAGTTCCACTTCTCCCGCTACATCACCATCCGAAGGAAGGTGGAGATTTCCCAGCAGCTCCAGCTCTCTGAGCGGCAGGTAGGTGATTTGAAAGTACATCGAGACTAAGCTGGTCTTTTAAGAGTCCTCCGCGGGGATTCCAGATGCCTGTCAGTATAACATTGTAGCGTCCCTGCCTTCTGCAAATTCTGTGCTAGAAGTACCCTCTAGTATCCCTCTCTTTGTTTCTGCCTTGTTCTTTCTTCTTTTTTTTTTACCTGTCACTCCTTTCTTATCTTTTTTCTGCCCTCATGGTCCATTCTCCTGTCTTTTTTTTTTTTTTTGTCAAACAGACTTGAAAAGACAATTCTCTCCCCTGCCTAAGTCGGATGGGCTGGGCTGGGCTGGGCCTGACTTGTCAGGTGCTTAACTGCGGCAGTGCAACACGTTTTCTCTCATATTATGAGACAACTATAGTTGCTGTCTGAGCATTGGATGAAAAAGAATCTCTTAGAGAAAGCTTCCGAATTTAAGAGAAAGGATTGGGACTTTTGTCTGTATGTCAGGTGTTTTGTAATTTTGTAAAAGCTCAAAACCTTGATACACCAGGGTTAGCCCAGACAGCAATCCTGTCCAATCCAGTCATGCTGTTTACAGCCCCGCCGACCATAGAGGCCTTTAATCTAGCAATCCTATAGTTGTTGTAAAGTGTTTGTGTTTGTTTAAAACAGCATCATTAAAATCATACAGTACATCATCTTGAGCAACATTAACAACCAGCTCGAAACTTGTACCATGCTCAGTCTAATGGAAGGGTTTTTGGCAAGCAAATGCAATGACAGAAGTTTATGGAAAACAACGTGACATTTTTACAAAGAACAAATCCAAAATGGATATTGAAATAGTGTCAAATAGTCGATATCATCGGGGTCAAATAGGATAGAACAGAAAAATCCGACGGTTTTTTTTTTTTTGTTAAATAAAAAGAATCGGAGAAGAATGATGATTACGATAAAGTTGATGGTAGCAGCAGTAGCAGCAACAACAGCAGGCCGACTACCTCAACTACTGCAAACAATGATAATGCTAACCATTGTTTGATGAGTTTCAACAAGCAAATCAGTATTGTCGCTTGCTACTACTACCCTTTACACGCGAGAAAGTAAGAAAAGAAAAAGACCCACCCTCATAAAACAACAGAAAAAAAGGCAGCAGCAGTCCCCCCCCCCCCCCCCCCCCCCCCCCCCCCCCACCACACACACACACACACAATTCCCTTCTACACCCCCGCCCCCCTTCCCCTCGAAAATATAATGGGTTCTTTTGAAGCAGGACTGAAGTTCTGAGGTGCTGGCAAAAGTTGAGCCACCGAGGACGCAAGAGGGCGATTATGCTAAGCAGCAGAAGAGGGGAGTTGACGCTGTTTTCTGCCGCCTGTCTTGATAGGCTGTGGCAAGCGGAACTAGTTCATATTCATTTTATGCCCATATATGGCAAGGGCTGGGTGTGGCCGGGATTATCAAAGCTGAACCGGGATTGGTCGAGCTAACATTAGTCAGAATGATGAAATTATAACGTGTTTTTTTTAATAGTAATATTGAAAATTAATATCAAAACTAAACATGTCTTACAGGAAGGATTTGTATTCAGTCTCCAACTAGTTGGGGGGAAAAAATCCTGGCTAATCAGCTTTAATTAAGGTGAAGTAGAGAGATCAGTGGGGAAAAAAACACCCCACCTTCCTACAAATAAGTAGTGTCCCTATTCATTTATGTGTTGTTCTTGATTGTTTTGCATCTCTAAAATCTATCTGAATTTTGTAGGTACAGATACTGAAGTAAAGTTGATAGATCTTTTTAAGCATTAAAGATCTAGTACAAATAGTTTTAGTAGGTTTATTTTCCCCCAGTATTTATATATTTAAAAAACAAATAAACCCTATCGGAATCCTGCATGTAAAAAGATACTGAAAGTGAAGTTGATAACTCAACAAGATCTTTTTTGCATAGTGTCAATGTAATTTTTCGTCTCTTTCTGTTACATTCATTCTTTGTGTTTTTTTCTAGTTTTTTTTAAGATGTGGATTTATAAAACTAGCGTGTGTTTTACAGGTAAAGACTTAGAAGACAGGCCTACTTAAAGTGAAGTTGATAGCTCAACAAGATCTTTTTTTTTGCACAATGTCAGTGTAATTGTTCGTCTGTTCTTTTACATCCATTCAGTCTTCTTTCTTTCTTTCCTTTTTTCTTTAAAATGCACTTATAAATTTAGTGTGTATTTTGCAGGTACCGACTTTAAAAAATACTTAAAGTGAAATTAATACCTCAACAAGATCTTTTTTTTACAGTGTCAGCGCTATTTTTCCCTTTCTTTCTATTATATTTTTCTTCATCATTTAAATGTACAATTAATTATATAACAGTCGTGTGTGTGTGTGTGTGGTTTTCTTGTTGTTGTTATTGTTGTTGTTTAAACATGGTTTATTCAATATACACACGACATAAACAAATATCAATACAGGGTTTTGTGTTGGGTTGGGTGTTGTTGTTGTTTATTCTGCAGGTCAAGATTTGGTTCCAATATCAATACAAGGTTTTGTGTTGGGTTGTTGTTGTTTTTTCTGCAGGTCAATATTTGGTTCCAATATCAATACAGGGTTTTGTGTTGGGTTGGGTGTTGTTGTTTTTTTTTATTCTGCAGGTCAAGATTTGTTTTTTATTCTGCAGGTCAAGATTTGGTTTCAATATCAATACAGGGTTTTGTGTTGGGGTGTTGTTGTTGTTGTTTTTCCTGCAGGTCAAGATTTGGTTCCAATATCAATACAGGGTTTTGTGTTGGGTTGGGTGTTGTTGTTGTTTTTATTCTGCAGGTCAAGATTTGGTTCCAATATCAATACAGGGTTTTGTGTGGGGTTGTTGTTGTTTTTCCTGCAGGTCAAGATTTGGTTCCAATATCAATACAGGGTTTTGTGTTGGGGTGTTGTTGTTTTTATTCTGCAGGTCAAGATTTGGTTCCAATATCAACACAGGGTTTTGTGTTGGGTTGTTGTTTTTTATTCTGCAGGTCAAGATTTGGTTCCAATATCAATACAGGGTTTTGTGTTGGGTTTTTTTTTTATTCTGCAGGTCAAGATTTGGTTCCAATATCAATACAGGGTTTTGTGTTGGGTTGGGGTGTTGTTGTTTTTATTCTGCAGGTCAAGATTTGGTTCCAATATCAATACAGGGTTTTGTGTGGGTGGGTGTTGTTGTTTTTATTCTGCAGGTCAAGATTTGGTTCAAATATCAATACAGGGTTTTGTGTTGGGTTTGTTTTTGTTTTTGTTCTGCAGGTCAAGATTTGGTTCCAATATCAATACAGGGTTTTGTGTTGGGTTGGTGTGTTGTTGTTTTTATTCTGCAGGTCAAGATTTGGTTCCAATATCAATACAGGTTTTTGTTGTGTTTTTTTTATTATTCTGCAGGTCAAGATTTGGTTCCAATATCAATACAGGGTTTTGTGTTGGGTTGGGTGTTGTTGTTTTTTTTATTCTGCAGGTCAAGATTTGGTTCCAATATCAATACAGGGTTTTGTGTTGGGTTTGTTTGTTTTTGTTTTTATTCTGCAGGTCAAGATTTGGTTCCAATATCAATACAGGGTTTTGTGTTGGGTTGGGTGTTGTTTTTTATTCTGCAGGTCAAGATTTGGTTCCAATATCAATACAGGGTTGTTGTTGTTTTTTCTTTGGGGGGGGGGGGGGGGGATGGGGTTATTCTTTCAGGTCAAGATTTGGTTCCAATATCAATACAGGGTTTTGTGTTGGGTTGGGTGTTGTTGTTTTTTATTCTGCAGGTCAAGATTTGGTTCCAATATCAATACAGGGTTTTGTGTTGGGTTTGTTTGTTTTTGTTTTTATTCTGCAGGTCAAGATTTGGTTCCAGAACCGACGGGCCAAAGAGAGGAAGGAGAAGAAGAAGAAGGAAGCTGTGATGCGGGCCAGTGGCAACTTCCCCAAACTGGAGCCCATGGAAGCCTCGCAGCTGGGCCCCCACCGATCAGCATCCTTATCCTAATTAGACCCCAGCCAGTCTGGTCTGGATGCTTTTGGCCAAGAGAAGACGAAAAAAATTTACCCTACCTTTCTTCTTCTTTTTTGTGTTTGTTGAGGGGGGGGGGGGGGGGGGGGGGGGGGATTGGTTGTTTGTTACCAGCCAAAGTGTGCTGAATTCTCATTTTGTTTGGAGATAAAGTGTCAGTGACTTTTTGTTTTCTCTCTGAAGTTTTTGTTCTGGCTCTCTCTCTCTCTCTCTCTCTCTCTCTCTCTCTCTCTCTCTCTCTCTCTCTCTCTCTCTCTTCTCTGGTTCTCTTCTTTCTCTCTCTCTCTCTCTCTCTCTCTCTCTCTCTCTCTCTTCTCTCTCTCTTCTCTCTCTCTCTCTCTCTCCTCTCTCTCTTCACTCTTTCTCGTCTTCTCTCTCTCTTCTTCTCTCTCTCTCTCTCTCCTCTCTCTCTCCCTCCTCTCTGTCACTCGTTTCTGTCTTCTCCTCTGTCTGTCTGTCTCTCCCCTGGGTTTCGTTCTCTCTCTCTCTCTCTCTCCCCTCTTCTCTTTCTCTCTCTCTCTCTCTCTCTCTCTCTCTTCTTCTCTCTCTCTCTCTCTCTCTCTCTTTCTCTGGTTTCTTTCTTGGAAGGAACGGGATGGCCTGGTGGCTAGCGTGATGCGCTTGCATTCTGCTGACGCAAGGTCGATTCCCGTTCAAGAGGATGTTTCCTCTGGAGTTAACATCAGTGCCGACTCCACTCTCCCCAAAAGTCCTTCGGATGAGACTATAAACCGAGGTCCCGTGTGCGAACGCACGCAGAACATCTTGCGCACACGTTAAAACCCGTTCCGCTTTTCGCAAGAGTAGGCCATTGTGTGCCGGTGGGAACGGATGACAAAATTTCCAAACTGCATACACACGAGGACTGGATGAAAAAAGGCACATGAGTGTTTATTCCATTATCCTCGAAATAAATATATAAAAAAAATTTTAATCTCTCTCTCTGTCTGTCTCTGTCTCTTGCTCTCTGGTTTCTTTTATCTTCTTCTTATCTGTCTCTGTCTCTGTCTCTCTCTGTCTAGTTTCCTTTATCTTCTTCTTCTTCTTCTTCTTCTCTCTCTCTCTCTCTCTCTCTCTCTCTCTCTCTCTCTCTCTCTCTCTCTCTCTCTCTCTCTCTCTCCATCTAGATTTGTTTTAGTTTTGGGATTTGTTATATCTTGTATGGAATAAACCAGTCCAGCTGGTCAGTGTCACTTTTTTAAAAAATATTAAACAAAAGTAAATATTTAAAAATTTTTAATTGAGACTAACTGGTTTGTGATTCAGTTTCTGATTTCAGATATGTTGTTCTGGTTTGTGTGTGTGTGTGTATGTGTTTAACCAGCTTCACCAAACAATGCCACTATCCACATTAGGAGAACTCTGTACTGGGTTGGTTGGTTTGTTTTCTTTTGATGGTTTATAATTTTCTGTTTGTTTTAAGTTCTTTGTTTGTTGCTTTTCTTTTTCTTTAATCACTCCTCAGCCAGAGAACCCCGTGATTTACGAAAGGTGAGATTTTGCATACTTCTGCAACCGTTTCGTACACTCTTAAGGTAGCAGCATTCCGGCTTCGGGGGATGATGTCTAAACACGACACCAGTGTGCATGCGTTTTTTTAAATGTCGTCATCTTTTCCTAAACGACACGCAGTGACCCCTTTTGAAAGGTGGAATGGGGTTTGGGGTTTTAACATGCGCACAAAATGTTCCCCCCCCCCCCCCCCCCCCCCGTTCCACCCCCCCACCCCCTCACCCCCACCCCCATCCCCCGCCCGTGCGTTCGCATGCGGGACCTGGGTTTATGGTCTCATTTGAAGAACTTTCCGGGGAGTGGAGTCGCCACCGACCTTTTTTTAAATTAAAAAAAAAGGTAAAGTGTGTCCCATAACCTATGTGGTCGTAGGGGAGTGAGGCATCAGAGACCTCAACTTCTTTAGGGGGCCAGCATATTGAGGGTGGCGCCCATCTCCTCTCCCTCGCTGCTTTACCTTCCTTGACTCTAGAGAGTGTGGTACCCATTTACAGCTGGGTGAACAACAGGGGGACTGTATTGAAGCCAAGGCGCGCGCAAACGGTCACCTATCCAAGTGGTAACCACGCTCGACGCTGCTTAACTTTGGCTGGGGGGAAAGCGAGTGCTCTGACCACTGAGCTATCCCGTCACCGATCTTTACCCCAGGGGAAAAAAATCCCCTCTAAAGGCTGTCTCAGTGGTTGCTGCTCGAACCTGCGCTGTCAGATTAATAAGTGAATGCTTTAACCACCTAGCTGTCCTGTTCCCCTGAATTTCGATAGCGATTCCTTGTTACGATGTAGTTGTTTTTTCCCCTAGTTTCTTTTCTGTTTTAATTCATCTTGTCCTGACTGGATCAGTTCTTTGATATTGTGTGCATGCTTAAGTTTTCTGGTGGTGTGCACCCTCCCCTCCGCTGACCCTTGCTTTGGCACAGTTTAATCATGTGCCATAATGTTTGCCTATGAACGGTGAACAAAACGGGCAATACTGCGTTTTCCAGTGTTGTAATCAAATGCATTTGCAGCCAAGTCCGTGCGTGTGCTGCGTGTGTGTGTGCGTGCGTGCGTGCGTGTGTGTGTGCGTGCGTGCGTGCGTGAGTGTGTGCTTGTGTGTGTGTTTTGCGTGCGTGCGTGCGCGCGTGCGTGCGTGCGTGCGTGCGTGTGTGTGTGTGAAATAGGCATGGTCGAACGTGAATAATGCATTTTTTTAAAGGTCATGAAAGTGTGCCACTTTAAAAACAATTATTATTGAATGGAAAGATCAGTTGAGTAGGATATGTTATTGGTAATTTGCTAATGTCGAATTGACTGATTTCATTTGTTTGGTTCTTTTTTCTTCCTTGGTTGAATTTGTGTTTACTTTCTGAAAATGAGATTCTTAGACACCGCCTCGAACTGACCCATTGAATAAAAGAAGTGAATATAATTAAACTGTGTGTGTTTATTTGTTTATTTATTTATTTATTTTCTTTTATTCTTTTATATCGAGGATAATGGAATAAGCACTTATGTGCTTTTTTACATCCAGTCCCCGTGTGTATGTGATTTTGTAAATTCTGTCATCTGTTCCCACCGGCACACAATGGCCTACTCTTACGAAAAGCGGAACAGGAGTTAACGTGTGCGCAAGATGTTCTGCGTGCGTTCGCACACGGGGCCTCGGTTTAAAGTCTCATCCGAAGGACTTTTGGGGAGAGTGGAGTCAGCACTGATGTTAACTCCAGAGGAAAATATCCCCTTGAACGGGGTAATCGAACCCGGGTCGTCAGATTGAGAGCGCAATGTTCTGACCACTAGGCTGTGTGTGTGTGTGTGTGTGTGTGTGTGTGTGAGAGAGAGAGAGAGAGAGAGAGAGAGAGAGAGAGAGAGAGAGAGAGAGAGAGAGAGAGAGAGAGAGAGAGAGAGAGATTGTCGCGCTATAAATCCGACATTGTTTAAACAAAATGAAGAAAAGTTTTTGCTGCTATCAAAAACCATCTTTCAACATAGCCCGCACTTTGTGTCTTACGTGGTATGGTGTGGTGTGGTGTGGTGTGGTGTGGTGTGGTGTGATGTGGTGTGCTGTGGTTTGGTGTGGTGTGGATAATTGATAAGCCCCCACTAGTTTGGGTTTTATTTTGATTTTGTTATGCATTTGGGGACGGGATAGCTCAGTGGTCGGAGCACTCGCTTTCCCCCAGCCAAGTTAAGCAGCGTCGAGCGTGGTTACCAGTTGGATGGGTGACCGTTTGCGCGCCTTGGCTTCAGTACAGTTCCCCCAGTTCACCCAGCTGTAAATGGGTTCCTGCCCTCTTTAGGGTCAGGGAAGGTAAGGCAGCGAGGGAGAGGAGATGGGCGCCGCCTTCAATATGCTGGCCCTAGAGAAGTGAGGTCTCTGACGCCTCGCTCCCCTACGACCTTATAGGTTATGGGACTCCTTTACCTTCCTTTACCTTTGCATCCAATCCCTCTGTGTATGATGATGATGACGATGATGATGATGATCATCATGATCATGATGACGATGATGATGGTGGTGGTGGTGGTGGTGGGGATGATGGTTTGTGTGTGTTTGTGTGTGTGTTTGTACATATGCGTGCGTGTGTGCGTGCGTGTGCGTCAGTGTGTGTATGTGTGAATAATGTAAGATATCAACTTTAGTATCTCGTACTTTTGTATACAAGTAATAAACAGTATTGTATGCACGCGTGTACAGGAGGGAGATGTGTGTATGTGTGGGAGGGGTTGTGGGTTGGTCAGTTTATCATGATAAATCCAAAAGATTTTATTTTGTATTTCAAGATGGTGGTATATGATATTCTTTGTAAACACAGGTGGGTTGTTGTTGGGTTTTGTTTTTTTTAGTAGATAACCCCCCCCCCCTCCTCTGTTACATTAATTTTTAAAGGTTTTTTTCCATACAAAAGTTATATCTTAGAAAATACTGTTACATATGACGGAAACAATTGACACATGAATCCTAAAAATAAGACGAACAGTATTTTTTCTTGGAGCACACAACGTTTTTTTAGAGGACTTTTTTTTCGGGAGGGGGGTGGGGAGGGGTGTTTGGTTTTGTTTGTTTGTTGTTTGTTTGTTTTTTAGAGCAGTAAGTTGCGCGCTTTTATTTTGGTTAGCTGTGCATACAAAGTGTGGGGGTGTGTGTGTGGTGGTGGTGTTTTTGTGTGTGGTTGTGTGTGGGGGCGTAGTGTGATGTGGTTGTGTGGGTGAGGTGTAGTGTGTGTGTGTGTAGGTTGTATTTTTGGGCTTATCTATACACATAAATGTGTATAAGTTTGCTCCATGTGTTGAATAGTAACTATGTTGTGTACTGTAAGGTCTTGAATTGAAGTGCATGTGGGTTGGGGGGTTTTTTAACGCTCACAGCAGGTGAGAAAAGTCAAAGCTTACCTGCTTTTGTTGGTTTATTTTAGGTATATGTGTGAACACGCACACACACACTAATTCACTTACTCACTCACTCACTTTAGGCTGATATCACTTTGAGTGAACAGTCGTAAATTCGAAGCAACAACAACAACCACACACACACACACACACACACACACACATAGATGACAGAATTTATAAAACCGCATACACACGGGACTAGGGTGTAAAAAGCAGTTAAGTGGTTATTCCATTATCCTAAAGAATTAAAGAATAAAATTTAAAAAATACATAAAACACACTCTCTCTCTCTTCTCTTCTCTCTCACACACACAAACAAAAACACGCGCGCGCGCCCCCACACCACACACACACACACACACACACACACACACCACACACGCACGCACGCACAGCACGCACGCCCCCCCCCCCCCCAAAACGCACAAACACGCATGCATGCATGCTGTGTTTGAATTTGCGCACTATCGTCGGCCCTTACATTATTGAGATTATATTGGGAGGAAAACGAAATAAAATAAACAGATTTTTAAAAAGATTTTTAAATATACAAAAGTAAGAGACTAGCTTTAGCTAGCTTGAGATTGTCAAAGGGAAAAAATATATTCGCCGGTGTTCTAAGCTTTCT
>CM054144.1:30178819-30188819 GCA_028751875.1 Rapana venosa
GGGGGGGGGGGGGGGGGGGGGGGGGGGGGGGGGGGGGGAGACAAAAAAAACCCAGCAACAAACAAAACTAGAAAAGAAAGGCAGTAAAAGAACAGTCAGCACTCCTCCCATACAAACTGCAGCAAAAATCAACTCAAGTTAATCAGTGAGTTAGTCGGCCAGCCAGGGCTACTTGCTCCTTTATCCCTCCCCGTTTCTCCGGTTCCTCTAGCCTAGATCTACGCAGGTGGCCTAGGTTCCAGCTGACTAACAGGTAGAAGTCACACTAAACATTGAAGGGCTCTCGGGAAGCATAGAGAATGGACTGAACACCTCTCTCCACGCTCCCTGATCGCTCTAAAACTTTCTCACACACCTCCTTGACATGTCACGTGACTTCCCTGAAGTGCCCGTATGTCACGGACGTCAGAGCGACAAACCCACGGCCGCCATCTTGGGAGATGACTTTCAAGTTTGTGAGAAACTGGGAGGAACAGTGCGAGGGGAAGGCAACAGAGCTATTCTTCGCGCTTTTCTTGAAGTTTTTTGGGGTCAGACTCTTTCGGACTAGAGCGGGGGTTTTATGGTTTTATGATTCGTGTGAGGTCTTCCCCGTGTGACAGCGTCTGCTGTTTATGGCTCCTTGAGTCCACCTCTTGACGGCGGCGGTACCCGGATGTCGGAGAGCAAGACCAACAAGACAGCAACTTGTGAAGATCTCGTTACTCTCCAGCCTGTCTCCACAGCTTAGCTCCTTGACTTCTTCATGGCTTGGGGGAGGAAAAAGGAAGAGAGTTCCTCTGCGAACCAGAATAATGTAGGCTACCCAGTCATTAAATCATAAAGGCCTAATTTTTAAAAAAAAGAGATCTTTATACTCTGTGGGCTTATTCTATAAAGTCTGATCAGTTTAACTTAGTAAGCTGCTGGATTAAGACTTGAACTTTTTTGGCCTTTCTTTTATTTTAGAGCCCTAGCGGAATTATCCGATTTAGGGATGTAATAACCAGCTACTACCACCAAGCAGGAGACGGGATAGCTCAGTGGTCAGAGCACTCGCTTTCCCCCAGCCAAAGTTAAGCAGCGTTGAGCGTGATTACCAATTGGATGGGTGACTGTTTGCACGCCTTGGCTTCAGTACAGTCCCCCAGTTCACCCAGCTGTAAATGGGTACCTGCCTCTTTAGGGTCAGGGAAGGTAAAGCAGCGAGGGTGATGAGATGGGCGCGGTCCTCAATATACTGGCCTCTAGAGAAGCTGAGGTCTGTGACGCCTCACTCCCCTACGACCTCATAGGTTATGGGACACCTTTACCTTCTTCTTTTTAACCTTTTACCACCAAGCAGCTCTCTCTTGCTACCCTAACAAGTTTTGTCCTGTTAGTATCTTTTTTTAACTGTTCATGACACAACCGATTACAAGAGTCAATCGTTACCAATACTAAGTCCACATCCAGTGAAGACAAAATTGGTGAAAAATTCAAAAAGTGGAGACGGAAGAAGCAAGGCATCCAGCAATTCTATCCAAATTGAAAAACACGACCAGAAAAACGCGGTTGCCTGATCGTAAAAACCAAGGCATTGATTCTCATCACACAAAACCCTAACAAAAGCAAAATCAAACCCGAAAAACGAGAGGGAAAAAATCCAAGCTTAAATGTGAATTTTGTAAAAATTAATATGCATACTAGGAATTCACCAATACAAAAAAGTGAAAATAGAACATAGTACAAACACACTTGCGTGATTATGTTATCATATAAAGATTTTTTTTAAAAACACGATGCAGCATAAGGTGATATAATACAATACATACTAAAACACAATGAGACACACTATCATATTAAAACAAAGATTTACTTCTCACACCCAGACGCCAAAACGTGTCGCCTACCGAAAAAACTGCTAAATTAACTTATTCATAAAAAATAAGCCTTAAAAAATTTCAGCAAAGTTAAATGTAAGTGAAAAGAAAAACAGAAAATAAGCAGGACAGATAATCCAACGCTTGAATTTATTTCATAAAGCCCGAAACGAAACACTGATAGCGTAAAAGAATGTTCGGTACAAGGCTACTTTTCAGAAAGTGAATATGCTATTAAAAGTGCTCGGGGCATCCCCGCAGATTATTCCATTTCATTTCATTCCATACCACTTTAAGTCTCAGCAGATTTCTCTGCGTGAAATTCGAGCTGCTTTCCCCGAGGAGAGCGCGTCGCCACAAGAACAGCGCCACCCATTATTATTAGTTTTGTTTCCTGTCTGCAACTATTTGTTTCTCTATCGGCTTTTTTTTCTACATAATTTTGCCAGGGACAACTCTCTTGTTGCTGTGGGTTCTTTTAACGCGCGCTAAATCATTATGCGTAACACACGGGACCTCGGTCTATCGTCTCATCCGAAAGACTAGCATCCAGACCAGGATTAGGATAATAGATTATAGTAAATCAAAGCGATGCTACTTTTTTTTCTAATTGCTTTTCTCGATGATAAAAAACACAAAAAAACCACAACAAAAACAGAGAAAAGAATATAGTTGGAAAAAGTGGTGGAACAAGGAGACACCCATGTGCAGGAATCACACAAAAAACTTTCAACAAGAAAGAATACAAACAATTTCGTGGAAACGGGTTCACGAACAAAACAAAACAAAACAAAACGCCACAGCAACAGAAAAAGGCAAACAGACAAACAAGCAAAACAAAAACAACAACCAACCAACCACCTCCCCCCCACCACCACTACCACTACCAACACCAACACCACCACGAGGCCTTGATTTTTAACCTTGTTTGAAGACCTGTCAAACAATCAATTCTCAACTGGCATTGAACACTGAACAACATCAAAACCAGCAGCGACGGACGCTGCAGCCGAGTGGTTTAAGACCGTTCGACTTCAATCGTATGGGTCCATGAAGTCATGGGTTCGAATCTCGGTAAGCGTTGGGTGGGTTATGGAAACACGAACATACTCAGCATACACCCCCTCTCCCCCCCCCCCCCCACCCCCCTCCCCCCCCCCCCCCCCCCCCCCACCCGAAGTCGGAATGTGGTTATCTTCATGGTGGGCAAAACTGGCTGCATACACAGAGCCAATCAGAACGTTAAAAGAGGGGCAGACAGAAGAAAAGATGGGAAAATAGCACCACCAAAAAAAATAATCAAAAAAATGGACGGCAGTGAAGGGAAGAAAACAGACAGGAAAAACCAAGGTTTGCTATGTCAGTGTTTGAATGTGTGTGTGTGTGTGTGTGTGTGTGTGTGTGTGGTGTGTGTGTGGTGTGTGTGTGTGTGTGTGTGTGTGATGTGGAGTGGTGGTGGTTGTGGTGAAGGTGGTGGTGGTGGTGTGTGTGTGTGTGTGTGATGTGGAGTGGGTGGTTGTGGTGAAGGTGGTGGTGGTGGTGGTGTGTGGTGTGTGTGTTTGTACGTGTGTGTGTGTGTGTGCGTGCGTGCGTGCGTGCATGCGTGCGTGCGTGCGTGCGCACAAGCTGTTGTTCTTTCGTTTTTGTTGTCGTTATTGCTGCTGCTGTTGTCTTCTTCTCCACCTCCTTCTCCTTTGCCTGTATATTATAGTAATTATGGGACGATACTGCTACACCGTCATTCTCTTGCTCTCGGCAACAGACGACAGCGCGATCGCCACAACAGACGATGGGGGCACAGGGAAGACAAGAGAGAGAGAGTTTGCCGAGAGACAAGAGGCTAGGTTTGCCTTACCTCAGATGGGCCTCTTGACTTGTCTCTATCACTCCTAAGCGCCTTTGGTCAACAGTCAAGTCTACTCCGAGTGTGGCCGATACCTAAGTGTACAGATACCCCTTGACCTGTGTGGTGTGTGTGTGTGTGTGTGTTGTGTGCGTGGTGTGTGTGTGTGTGTGTGTGTGTGTGTGTGCGCGCGCGCGCCCGCGCCCGCGCGTGGTGTGTGTGTGTGTGGAAGGGATATGTATGCATGTATGTATGTAGGTATGTAGGTATGTATGTATGCGTGCGTGCATGAGTACGTGAGTGCGTGCATGCGCGCGCTGTATCATGTATGTACATACGTGGTTTGTGTCATCGGTCACCTATTGAAACGAATCGATAAAACTGGAGTCAGAATAACTGATTGTAATTTATGAGGATTCTATATTTTTTATTTTCGGATCAAAGAGCACGGAGTAAACTATTCATAATCCTTGCCTGAGACAATCCAAAACTTCTTGCAGCAATGTGGACGCTTTCGAAGATAAAGTTTACAACCTCAGCCAAGATAAGGCCAGCCTTAACATCAAAACAACAACACAAAGTTGTCGACCTGTTTCCAAGTACTGCTGAGAGCCAGTACAAAGACAGAGGTTTTTCAGTCCAAGTCACCTTTCGTACATGTATAGCCCAGTCAACTACACAACCCCATACCAAGCGCTAACGAGACAAGACTCGCGTACATATCTACGTTACGTAAGGCATGCAATAAATCCCTTTGTTCTGGCCTTATCCTAGCAGCTACAAAGCAAGATAAATGTTGAAACAATCTACAGTGCCACACGGAAAGGCTAGATGAACCCACCAGTTTACAACCAATAAAATTACAGATAAGCGTTATCATTCCGAACGCAGTTTTGGACAAGTATCATCTTTGCATTTCCGTGCAGGTAAACGACTTATCGGTCATACGTGTCTCTAAATGACCATCTCCGTGGCTTAACCTGGAGGCATTCAATGAACTAGAGAGGGGTTGATTTCTCAACAACCTTCCTGCAGCTGATAGCTACGGTACCATAAAACTCTGCACCAAAGTCTTCTTCCTATCTGATGTTCCTGTTGTCCGCCTGTGCCTTAATCTGAACAGCAATATTACTTCTGAGAGATCATGTTGTAAATCCGGCCAGCAGAGTAACAGATACAAGTTCAGTTATTCTGTAATTCTCTTGCAGATGGTGGGGGTGGTGGGTGGGGGGTGGGGGTGGGGGGGACCTTAACCTCAACATGCAGAAATCATTAAAGGGCAGAACAGCATGTGCAAACTAAATACATTTACTTACATCCAGTCAAATTTTTAAAAAACTGACTTAAAAAACCAAACTTGCATAAAATGATGTCATATTCTACTTCCTTCCAATAAAAAAATAATACTTAATTTTAAAAAATATTTTTTAAAACCGTGCATAAATTGATATCGTTTTTTAAAAATGTTTATTATCCATCTGCTGGTGGTGGTGGTGGTTGTGGGGTGGGTAGAACGTTGGAGAAAATGAACAGTATATTTAGGCTATCTACCTACGAAATGAAATAGGCAATTCCATTATGAAGTGATACAGATTTCAAATCAGTCTCAAAACTGCACTCTTTGCAGAAGACCAATTTATGTGGGGTGTCCAGTTTAGCTAATGATTTAATTTTGATTTATCTTTATGGCATCTAAAGGGACTTCAAATGGTAGTACATAATTATTACTGTTGACTTTTATCAGGATGCATGCAGATTATCCTGTTTGATGAGCCTCGATTGAACACAGATCATAGGAGAAGATAAATTACTTCCTTTTTCTTAAGTGGTTGCTTTACAAAGCACTCTTCAGTTCTGAGGAAAGATCAATCAAACAACAATAACAATAACAGCAAAAGCAGAAACAACAACAATAACAACAGCAACAACACACACCTTTCTTTTTCAAGTTTGTTTTTTCATCAAAATAAAACAAGAGGGGGAAAGGGAGAGAAAAGGAAAAAAAGAAAAAGAAAGAAAGACACTAAAATTTGCTTTTGTCTCTAGTTATTTATTTTGTAACCGCCCCCCCCCCCCCAAATAGATATGCGTCTTATACCATTATTTTGTTTGAAAATGGCAGATTGTTTTGAATATACATAAACGTCATACATTTGTCTGGGTTTATGGTTGATCTAGTGTTCCTTGAGCAGTGTTAAAAACAAAAAAATAATGTGACACCTGATTAGGCCACAGGGATGTCTTTTGCTGTACAGATTCAAGTTTGATGCTGGAAGTTTTTTCGTACGGAACAATACACCCAGCTACCGAATTGTTGATACTGTATATGTATTGATTTTTAAAAATGAAGAAAAAATGATGACGAGGAGGAGGAGGATAATTATGATAAACGAAGCTGGTAAACGAAGCAACCCACAGATCAGGACATATATTTTAGACTGGCTAATTACCGATGTTTCCCAAGATCTGATTACATCTGTATCTATCACTGATGAACTACTTTCTGATCATTCCGCTGTTCTTTTCTCTCTAAACATTGCAAAGCCTATCAGAAAGAAAAAGTATGTCACCCGTGGCAACCTCAAGGTCATAGATATTCAAACTTTCTCTTCACAAGCTGCTGAACGCCTATCACAAATCTCTGACAACAATAACCCCTCTAAACACTACATTGATGTTCTCAGCCAACTGCTTGATGAGCATGCACCTCTCAGTGACCCTCTCCTGCCTGATAGGCCATGTGGGCCATGGTACACCCATGACATCCTGGTCGCAAAGCGCAAACGCAGGCAACTAGAGCGGCAGTGGCGAAAATCAAAAAACGGAAATTAATAAGCAGCTCTTTCGAAAACAAGTAAACAAAGCCAAATCTTTAATTCTTTCAGAAAAAAACAAAGTATTACTCTTCTCAAGTTCTTGATGCCACGTCTATGAAATCTCTCTTTTCCCTCACATCTACTCTTCTTGGATCTGTGAAGGCAAGCCCCCTGCCTTCCATCCACAGCCACTCTGAACTTCCTTTTATATTTTCTGCATTCTTTTCTGAAAAAGTCCATAACATTCCCTCCAAACTGGATCAGACTTCTTTCCAGCCTGCATTTCCTGATCCCCAATTCTCTGACACTCTTCTCCATTTCTTTCATCGGACAAGTGAGAAAGAAATCATGACAATTCTGAAAGAAATGACTATAAAATCATGTGATCTTGATCCCATGTCTGCTTCTCTTTTCACACAGTGCCTACCACAACTTATACCCGCTATCACGAAAATAGTAAACTCATCTCTTGTTTCAGGAAATGTTCCATCAGCTCTTAAAACTGCTATAGTCACACCTCTACTCAAAAAGCATGACCTTGACCCTAACATTCTGAAGAATTATAGACCTGTTTCTAATCTACCTTTTATTTCTAAAATCCTTGAAAAAGTAGTTCTGAAACAGCTCAACAACCACCTTCTCTCCAACAATTTTCTTCCTGAGTTTCAGTCTTCCTATCGTATCAACCACAGCACTGAAACCACCCTAGTACACACTTTAAACACGATTATACTCGCTTCTGACTCAGGGAAAATCTCCCTTCTCACTCTACTCGACTTATCAGCAGCCTTCGATACTATAGGCCACTCAATTCTTCTCTCCCGTCTTCGAAAAAACGTTTGGTGTTACTGGCACAGCCCTCACCTGGTTTAATTCATACCTTACTGACCGATTCCAGACAGTTGCAGTAAACAAGATTCAATCAATACCTGCCAAACTGGAAAGCGGAGTCCCACAGGGACCAGTTCTAGGCCCTGTTCTTTTCACTCTTTACACTGCCCCACTGTCACATATAATAAACCGTCATCAAATCAACCATCATTTTTATGCAGATGACTCTCAGATTCAAAGCAGTGTTACTCCTGAAAATCTGCCTTCTCTACTGACAAATATGGCCCACTGCTTTGAAGATATTCAAAACTGGATGACACAGAACAAAATACAGCTAAATGCAGATAAAACCGAAGCCATGCTGTAGGGACCAAAAACAAACTCTCTTCCATTACAACAGCTTCAATAGAACTCGGCAATACATCAGTCCCTCTATCCACTGCTGTGAAGTATCTAGGTGTTGTTATTGACAACTCACTCTCTATGCAAAAATTCATCACCCAGACCTGTCAGTCCTGCTACTATCATTTACAGCCTATTAGTGCAATTCGAAAGTACCTGTCCACAGATGCAACAGCCAAACTTGTCACTTCTCTCATTCTTTCACAGTCTGGACTATTGCAATTCTCTTTTTTCTGGTCTGCCAGCATCATCTATCCACTCCCTTCAACGTATACAAAACTCCACAGCAGCTCAAGTAGTTCTCAGAAAGAGAAAATCTGAGCACATTACCCCTCTCTTGCAATCTCTCCACTGGCTGCTTGTGCCACAGAGAGTAAGTTACAAATGTCTCCACAAAACAGCACCCTCCTACCTCTGTGAATGTCTTAACCTGTACACTCCTTCACGTTCCCACCACTCTGCTTCAGATACCTTGTGCCTACGAATACCTAGATTCAACCAATCCACTGCTGGCCACAGCTCTTTCTCTATTTCGGGTCCATCGACCTGGAATGAGCTCCCTCTCTCTCCTCGCCAGAAACCTAGTTATGACACTTTTAAATCTGGCCTCAAGACATATTTATTTCAAACCTAAGATTTTCCCCCTAAATATCCCACCTTCACTAACCCATGTCCTATCACCCTGCTAAAGTATACACCTGTGTGAGTGTGTGTGTGTGCTTTTGAAAAACATTTGACTATTGAAATTTTAGTTCATAGATGTTGTCTGCAGCGCACCATGTTTGTAATATCTGTTTGTTTAAACTATTGATTATTTATCATTGATTGCATGACTGTGTAAGATTTGGTTGAATGCATGTGCTTTGATTTGTCTTTGCAAGATATAGGGCTATATAAGTTCCATTGATGATGATGATGATGATGATGATGATGATGAGAAGAAAGATAATGATAATGATAATCGCCCATGATGATGATGATGATGATGATGATGATGATGATGATGATGATAAGGAAGAAGAAGAAGAAGAAGAAGAAGAAGAAGAAGAAGAAGAAGAAGAGAAGAAGAAGAATAGAAAGACCAAGACCAAAGAGAGAACACAAAATTAAATTTTTTAAAAAGTCACAGTAAATAGACGTGGAGAGAAAAGAAAATCAATGTGCTCAGAAACAAAAAGGAAGTAACAATTTTTTAAAGTACAACAACAACAACAACAATAACAACAACAATTAGATAACAAGAAATAAATCTACAGTCATACAAAAGCCGATAAAGATATCCGGCATAAAACAGTATAACTCTATTAAACTTTTCCCCCAGTAAGCCAGACTGAATTACAATGTAAATATCACAGAAAAGAAAAACTGAAAATTTTGTTCCCGTTTGTTGTGAATAAAAACATAATCAACAACTCAAAAAACAAAAATAAAACAAAACAAAGCAAAAAACAAAAACAAAAACAAAAAAACGGATACTATACTTGCAGGCTACTTATTTGGGACTTGCTCGCTAGCCAGCTGTAAAGATTAACAGTTTTTGTTGTCATTTAAAAAAAAAAGAAATCAAGTAGGATTGGGGATTGGGCTCTCTCTCTCTCTCTCTCTCTCTCTCTCTCTCTCTCTCTCTCTCTCTCTCTCTCTCTCTCTCTCTCTCACACACACACACACACACACACACACACACATATGCAGGCACACCAGATATCTTTTAAAGTCATCAATTCAAAATATATGCTACCTTCTTTCTGAGTGAGTCATTCCAAATTGTCTTGATGCATTATATTTTTATTTTTATTTTGTTGTTGTTGTTCTTCTTCTTCTTCTTCTTCTTGTTCTGTTGTTGTTCTTCTTCTTCTTTCACGAAAAGCTACAAGGATGGCTAAATAGGTTAAAAAAATAAAACCTTTGGAAAAACATAAGCAAAAATAAGACAGATCAATAATGAACAAATAAAGAAGCATACAAAATTACATTGTTATGTCACATAATTACACAATGAAAAAAGTAAGTAAAAACAGCCAACAAATCTTAAAAGTAGATAGTGGATCACAACAAAATACAAAAGCAATATATAAAAAAATCAAAAGAAGCATACAAACGAAAGAACAAAGAAATAAAAGTAAACTAAACACAAACAGATAAATAAACCAATGTATAAAAACATTAGCAGAGCGTGGTTTTCCATGGACCTCTGGGTTATGGGCGAAGCTCTCTACCATTGACCTACTTCATTTAAAGGAGATGACTCAACAAAGTCGCGAGTCATC
>CM054144.1:30193819-30201319 GCA_028751875.1 Rapana venosa
TTATAATCTCTGTCTGTCTGTCTCTCTGTGTCTCTGTCTGTCTGTCTGTCTGTTTTATTTGTTTATTTATTTCTATTTATTTATTCTTTTCTATCAAGGATAATAGAATAAGCACTCATGTGCTTTTTACATACAGTCCCCGTGCGTATGCGGTTTTGTAAATTTTGTCATTTGTTTCCTCTGGCACACAATGGCCTACTCTTCCGAAAAGCAGAACAGGATTTAATGTGTGCCAAGATGTTCTGCATGTGTTGGAACACGGCCTTGGTTTATAGTCTCATCTGAAGGATCTGTCTGTCTGTCTGTCTGTCTGTCTGTCTGTCTGTCTCTCTCTCTCTCTCTCTCTCTCTCTCTCTCTCTCTCTCTCTCTCTTCCTCCCTCTCCCCCTCTCTCTCCCTCATAAAAGAATTTGTCATTGTCATTGTCATTGTCATTGTCTCTCTCTCTCTCTCTCTCTCTCTCTCTCTCTCTCTCTCTCTCTCTCTCTCTCTCTCTCTCTCTCTCTTGTGTGCAGCCTGGCTTTATATTTGTGTAAAGCCTTTAGAATAAGGGATATCTTGGTATCTTTAGTCATATTTTTGCAACTGACTTTTGTTGTTGTTGTTGTTTGTTGGTGTTATACAATAACACTTTGTTGTTGCTGTTCCTTTTCCCCCCACTAAAGTAGTAAGCAGTTCGGCAACCCCCTTCATGTATGGGCCAATGTTTTTTTGTGAATAAATATTTCCAGTTGAGTTGTCTCTCTTCTCTCTCTCTCTCTCTCTCTCTCTCTCTCTCTCTCTCTCTCTCTCTCTCTCTCTCTCTCTCTCTCTCTTTCAAGCTTATATACAATCCTCAATAGATTATGCTTCAACCCTGTGGGATTCTGCTAGTGCAAACACTATGAAACCATTATTAAGTCTGTATAAACGTGCTCTTAAACTGGTTCTTCTGAAGAAGACTACCTTACTAGAAGTGGATTATACCCAGTTAAATATTCTTCCCCTACACCAAAGACTAAGATTTAACAAAGGCATCATGATGTTTAAGATAATGACAGGAACTTTTCCCTCATCCTTAAAAGACAAGTTCCCAATGAATCATTCCAGAAATACCGAAAAGCCATGTGTCCCAATCCCAAGAATAGATTTGTTCAAATCTAGCTTACTTTACTCAGGCCCTGTGCTGTGGACTCCCTTCCTGACTCATTTAGACAACTCCAAATCATTAACAATCTTCAAAGTCATTTTTTCATCCACTTAATGCATCAAAAATAAAATCCACAATTGATCTGTTGGAAACAAAGTAAATATATCCTCCCTTGCATTATACCAAATTATCCTCTCTCTCTCTCTCTCTCTCTCTCTCTCTCTCTCTCTCTCTCTCTCTCTCTCTCTCTCTCTCTCTCTGTAACTGACATTAGTGAGCTTGCTTTGAATTATAATGTGTGTGTGTTGTGTGTGCCTTGCTTGTTTTGATTTTGTTAACAATGAACTTGTCTGAGTTTTCCCCCTTAAAAATGAAGTTTGGGTTGTATTTTGTTGTTAATGCAGAATGGTATGGATTGTTAATTTGCAATGTTCTGTTGGACATTTCATTACTTCTGTGGACTTTTGTATCAATTCTAATAATGTGTATATAGGATTGCGCATGCATGAATATGTGTGTGTGTATATGTGTGTGTATGTGTGTATGTGTGGTGTCAGTGAGTAGTAATGAGCGCCCATTCACAGTGTGTGCAGATGAGAGCGGAAAGAAAGCAGTTCTGTGTGTTTATGTTGAAATAGGCTGCTGTTAGACTGGTCATTTTTCTTGATGCTTTGTGGCTTGCTGTCTTCGTACATCAAATAATGTTTATTTCCTGGTTTTGTCTGTACAAATGTACGGTTATGATATTTTGATAATTATGACATGTGTCTATTATCTTGTAGGTGAGGAAATGTCTTGCGAATGGATATGTATCCAGGATGTGTGTGTGTGTGTGTGTGTGTGTGTGTGTTGTGTGTGTGTGTATTATGTGTGTGTGAGTGTGTATGTGTGAGAGAGTGTGTGTGTGTGTGTGTGTGTGGTGTGCAGCGTGGCTATACGTGCGTAAGTGTGTGTGTATGTGTGTGTATGTGTGTGTGTGTGTGTGTGTGTGTGTGTGTGTGTGTGTGTGTGTGTGTGTGTGCACGCGCGCGCGCGCACGCTTGCATTTAGTCTGGACTTTTGGGGGGTTGTTGTTTGTTTAGGGGAGGGGGTGATGGGAAGGGAGTGTTTTGTGGGTCTTTTTTTCTTGTTTAATTGGTTTTGTTTATTCATTTGATTTTTCGATTTCTTGATTTTTTTTTACTAGTTGAATGGGAGTTTGAGTGAAATATTTCATTGTTATTTGAAATGATCTTGTTTGTTATTAATTGATTTATAATTATGTGTAACAAGTATGTGTACCATTTGACAATGTGTAGATGTTTATCTTTATGACTTATATAAGTTTGGTTGTGTTCTTTTTCTTGGCTCTGTTGTTGTTCTTGTTCTTGTGTTGTTGTCTGTCTGTTTTTCTCTTTTTATCATCTTTGTTGGTTTGGTTTTTCCTTCTCTTTTGTTTGTTTGTTTGTTTGTTTTGGTTAAGGTTTTTTGGGGGTGGGGGTGGGGGTGGGGTATTTTTATGGTTTTCTTTTATTTGCTTGCTTTGGGGGGGGGGGGGGGTTGTTGGGGGGGGGGGGGGAAGCTGTTTGAAAAGGGTTATTTCCCCTTGTTTTTATTGTGAGACTGTATAAGTATTGGGTTATTATTATTAAGATGTATCCCTAACGGGCGGGGACTGGATGTAAAAAAGCACATGTGTGCTTATTCATTATCCTCGAAATAAAAGAATTTGTCATTGTCATTGTCATTGTCTCTCTCTCTCTATATAAGTGCAAGACAATCACTAACATTAGAAAATATCCAGTTCACTAAAGACAGTCGTCAAGTAAAATTCATTGCATCTTACAATCATCTACCGACATGGAGAACTGCACTACACAACAGATATATCGACACACTCAAGTCAGACACCGCAACAACCAAATGGCTAGACTTAACTCAATCAAAAGAAATCATACCTAATCTAGACACATATTCAACCACACTTCCACCACAACTCTTCAAAACATTTCTACAGCTCTTCCTTGACGAGGCAAAACTCTCTACCATTTCACCAATGCCTTCAAAACAGCTAAAGTAATCCCCATCTACAAATCTGGTGACACTTCAGACCCCTCAAACTATAGACCAATTTCCATCATATCTATCCTTTCCAAACCCTTGGAACAACATATAAACAAACACATAGTCCGTCATTTAGATACTACCAACTTAATTCACCCTAATCAGTCTGGATTTAGACAAAATCACTCATGTCATACTGCACTGATTACCTTGTAGACAACTGGCTATCAAACATTAATGACAATAAATTTTGTGGAGGACTATTTGTAGATCTCAAAAAATCTTTTGACACAATTGACCACACACTTCTCATAAAAAACTAAACCTGTACCATTTCTCTACAAATACCTTACAACTACTTGCTTCCTATCTAGAAAACAGGCGACAGTGTGTCTCAATAGGCACAACTACATCCACACTACAAGTCATCAATTATGGAGTACCACAAGGATCCATACTATGACCTATTCTCTTCTCACTATACATAAACGACCTCCCTCTCCACATCAAATCCAAATGCGAACTATTTGCTGATGACACAACTATTCATACGAGCCACAATAACCCTATCTCTCTAGCAAAAGCATTACAAAAAAGTGTTGATCAGCTTATTGAATGGACCGAACTAAACCATATGTCTATACACCCCCAAAAAACAAAATGCATGCTTATTACCACTAGACAAAAGCGTCAAAACTTAACCCACAAACTTACTCCCATCAAAATTTAAAAGGAAGTAATTGAACAAACCCATCACCACAAGGTTTTAGGGGTAACAATTGATGAAAATCTCAGTTGGTTCTACCACATATCTCAACTATGCAAATACATGTCTCAAAGAGTATACCAACTTTCTAAAATCAAGCACTTTCTTGACTTTCATTCAAGGAAACTATTCTTCCAATCTTATATGCAATCCTCAATAGACTATGCTTCTACCCTGTGGGATTCTGCTAGTGCAAACACTATGAAACCGTTACTGAGTCTGTACAAACGTGCTCTCAAACTGGTCCTTTTAAAAAAGACAAGCTTATTAGAAGCTGACTATACTCAATTAAATATTCTCCCCTTACACCAACGAATAAAATATAACAAAAGAGTCATGATGTTTAATATCATGACAGGAACTGTTCCATCATACTTAAAAGACAAATTCCCCCTAAACCAATCCAGAAATACTATAAAGCCCAGTGTCCCTATTCCGAGAATAGACTTATTCAAATCTAGTCTACTTTACTCAGGCCCTGTGCTGTGGAACTCCCTTCCAGATTCAGTTAAACAACATCAATCAATAACAATCTACAAAACTCAATTATCAACTCACTTGATACATCAACAATAACAAACCACAGTCCATAGCCTCAAACAAATTTTGCATATCCTCCCTTACCTATCTGCCCTTTCCATCCTACCTATCTGCCCTTTCCCTTTCCCTTCACCTGTATGTTTATCAGACTGTTGTCCTCTCTCTCTCTCTCTCTCTCTCTCTCTCTCTCTCTCTCTCTCTCTCTTTTCTCTCTCTCTCTCTCTCTCTCTTTCCCCAATACAATGGTGTTGAAATGCCTGTGGTAAATGCATACAAATATTTAGGTATATTATTCTCTACAAGACTTAGCTTCACATTAGCATGTAACGACCTTAGTAGTAAAGCCAATAATGCTGTCATATGCATCATGAGAAAACTTCGATCCTGAATAACAGCAGCTTAGAATTGTTTTTAAAACTGTTTGATTCACAGGTTGCACCTATTGCTTTGTATGGGGCAGAACTTTGGGCCCTGGACAATGCAGCTCGTCAGTGTGAACAAGTACTTTGTTTGCATTGAAAAAGTTTCTGGGGGTTGAAAGGAGAACCCCAAATGACTTCGTTTATGGTGAAACAAAAAAGATATCCTATTTATATCAACTCCGTTATACGCTGTATTCGTTATTGGTTAAAATTAGTAGTGATGGAAGATGTTAGATTACCAAAGAAAGCTTATAAAAATGCTATATGAGTTTGGATGTAAGAGGCAAAAGAAAAATGGGTATCAAATATTCGTTGTAGATTATATGAAATGGTTTTGGGGTATGAATGGGAAAATGGAGGTGTTCAAAATGTTAAAGAGTTTTTATACCAGTTTAAAGAAAGATTGATCTTATGCAGATGGCAAGAATGGGACTTCCACGTTAACAACAGTGAGAGGTTTAGCATCTATAGAACTTTTGCGGTGTTCATGACAGGAAAACATATCTGAAAATGGATCTAGACAAACATTTGAAATTTATTATGACCAGGTTTAGATTTGGCATTCAGAAATTAGTACACACCAAAACGCTACAAAACATATTCTGAATTGGATTTGACTTGTCCATTGTGTAAAACTGGAAATGAGGATGAAATACATTTCATGTTGTGTTGCCCTATTCTCAGTAAGCTAAGAGCACGGTATATACCATTGAAATTTTACAAATACCCTTGCCAGTTTCGTCTGTGTTTACTTTTGTCATCTATGAACGAAAATATTGTCCGAAATGTATCGATCTACTTATATAAGGCATTCAAATTACGATCAGTGCTGACTTAGTTAAGTTTGTTAATGTGTGTGTATGTTGAGTGATTTCATTAATATTACCTGTGTACTCTACCCCTTCATTAGGGGCAATGGCCTTTACATGAATAAACATTCCGAATCCGAATCCGAATCCGAATCTCTCTCTTCCCCCCTTCAAATTTTCATTGTTGTTGAAAAAGTGAGTTTAGCAAAGTGTAAGCTTTTTTGTTTTAAATTATTTTTATTATTATTTTTTTTTTTTTTAAACTACACTATAGTTATAAGAAATATATCTATCATAACAATAATATGTGTTAATCTGTACGAGTATAATGAAAAAGAGTGTTGACAGTGATGATGTGCTGTTTTGAGAATGATATTCAGTATTTTTTTTCTATGTCTTTTTTGTTTTGTTTGTTTACAAACAAAAAGCATTAGATCTTTAACACACACACACACACACACACACACACACACACACACGCACACACATGCACACACACAAACACACACGCACGCACACGCACACACACGCACGCACACGCACACACACTCCCCCACTCTCTCTCTCTCTTACTTACAATGTATAGATGTTCATTTTATGACTTTAGCGATTTTTTTCTCCTTATTGTAAGAGTGTATTGATGTTGGGCTTATTTCTTTTTCATGGCGTTCAATTTGTACGAGTATATTCGAAAAGAATATTGATGGTGATCCTGTGCTGTATTGAGAATTTTAAATTTAGTATTATCCTTGAAACACACACACACACACTCTCTCTCTCTCTCTCTCTCTCTCTCTCTCTCTCTCTCTCCTCTCTCTCTCTCTCTCTCTCTCTCTCTCCCTGACCTTATAGAATTGGCTTTTATCCCCCCCCCTTCTCCTATTCCTTGTTTTTATTGTATGAGTATACGGGTATTGAGTTTATTTCATTATCTTGACATATAATCTGCATGAGTATAATCAAAATAAGTGATGACGCTGATCGTGCACCGTTTTGAGAATTATATATTTAGAGTTATCACTGAAACACACACACACACACACACACACACCCACTCCTCTCTCTCTCTCTCTCTCTCTCTCTCTCTCTCTCTCTCCTCCCCCCCCCCCCCCCCTCTCTCTCTCTCTCTCACTATGACCTTATAGATCTGGCTGGTTGTTGTTGTTTTTTTTTTCTTTCTTTCTTTTCTTCCTTGTTTTTATTGTGTGAGAGTATGGGTATTGAGTTTTTTTTGTTTTTTTAAAATTATTATTATTATTTTTTTTTATCATAACATATTTTTTGTATGAGTAATCAAAATAAGTGTTGAAGGTGATCGTGTACTGTTTTGAGAATTATATATTTAGTACCATCTCTGAAACACACACACACACACACACACACGCACACACACACGCACCTCTCTCTCTCTCTCTCTCTCTCTCTCTCTCTCTCTCTCTCTCTCTCTCTCTCTCTCTCTCTCTCTCTCTCTCTTCTCTTTGTATTGTGGCCTAAGACCGATATGCAATTAATTCTCTCTCTCTCTCTCTCTCTCTCTCTCTCTCCTCTCTCTCTCTCTCTCTCTCTCTCTATCTCTATTGTTGTTGTGTATTCTAATAAAGAGCATATTCATACTTTCGATTTTCAATATTATTTTGGACTTGTTGACTCTACTTGAACTCCAGTGAATCTCCTATTTTAATATCTTATTATCACGTGTAACAACTATGTGTACTATTCTACAATATGAAGGTGTTCAATTTTATGATCTATAAGTTTGGCTTACTCTCTCTCCTCTCTCTCTCTCTCTCTC
>CM054144.1:30203819-30281319 GCA_028751875.1 Rapana venosa
TCTCTCACCTTTTATCGTCTTGCTTATAGTTATAGTATATCCTGATGAAGGATTCATTTTTATATTTTCAATACTTTATTGGACTTGCCTCTGTACTTAAGTTTTAATGAGTGCCCTATTTCAATATCTTATAATTATGTGTAACAAGTATGTGTACCATTTGACAATGCGTAGATGTTTATCTTTATGACTTATTAAGTTTGGTTGTGTTATTTTTCTTGGCTCTGTTGTTGTTCTTGTTCTTGTTGTTGTTGTTTGTCTGTTTTTCTCTTTTTATCATCTTTTGTTGGTTTGGTTTTTCCTTTCTTTTGTTTATTTGTTTGTTTTGGTTAGGGTTTTTTGGGGGGTGGGGTATTTTTTAGGGTTTTCTTTTATTTGCTTGCTTTGGGGGGGGGGGGGGGGGGGGGGGGAGAGAGTTGTTGGGGGGGGGGGGGGGAGCTGTTTTGAAAAGGGTTATTTCCCCTTGTTTTTATTGTGAGACTGTATAAGTATTGGGTTATTATTATTAAGATGTATCCCTAACGGGCGGGGACTGGATGTAAAAAAGCACATGTGTGCTTATTCATTATCCTTGAAATAAAAGAATTTGTCATTGTCATTGTCATTGTCTCTCTCTCTCTCTCCCTCTCTCTCTCTCTCTCTCTCTCTCTGTGTGAATGTTTAACTTCAGATTTTTTTTTATTGTTGTGTTTACTGCTGCCTCTGGATTTACGTTTTTTTCATATACTTTTTTCTCAGTTGTATTCTGTGTGACAATTGCAACTAAATATGGGTTGTTTTTTTTAATGAATGTCTTATTTCATTATCCTATTGCTTAGAGCAGCAATTAAATGTAATTTTTGTTTGCTTGTTTGCCTTTTCATTAATTTGTTTGTTTATTTTTTTGTTTGTTGGTGGTCATGTTGGTGATCTTATTTAAAAAAAAAATCAATCAGTCACTATTGTTGGGCCATTGATGTCAGTAAGAATAGACGTCAGTTTGATGATAATCTTTTTAGAAACCCAGGAAATGAGCTGGTAGCTCTGTAGTAAATTTCTACTATTAGTTAGTGTACAACACCAGGTTTACTTTATGCCAACAGTCAGAATCACGGCAGACTCTCTCTCTCCACGGTTTTGTTTATGATTTTGAAAAACTATATGTATATTGATTTTATCCAGACATAAGGAAGGTACACTTAGATCAAAATAGTGAATTGTGTTTGATACATATGTATTTTTATGTATTTGTGCATTGTCTTCATTATTTCTTTCACTGAAAGTGAGCTTGATATTGTGTATGTTATCCGGTTTTTGGCCCCCCCCCCCCCCCCCCCCCCCCCCCCCCCCCCCCCCCCCTTTTCCTTCTTAAAGGAAAGGAAAAAAAACAGTTAGCTGTAGCTGTGTATTTCATCAGAGGACCTCTGGTTATTTGGCCAGCAGTCATTCCACTGCGCCACTCTCTCTAACTTTTGTTGTAAATTGACAAAACTATATTTAGTATTACTTACCACAAGGAAGTACACTAAGATCAAATAAGATGGATACTAATTTTTGTATTGAGTGTTATAACTTACATAAAGTTAGTGGGATGGTGGGTGCAGGGGGGGGGTGTAAATCCTTTTGTTTTAGAAGTTTAGGTAAAAGGCATGCATGGGCATCTTGTCTTTAATTTACTTTTATTTCTTTGCTGTTGTTGTTGTTGTCATTGTCTTCGATTTTAGGTCTGTTCACTCTCAGTAATATTAAATGAGAAAAAAAATGTGTGTGAAAATTGAGGTGGTGGTGGAGGTCCTACTGAAAAATGTATGGAAAAAAGCAGTCTAATCATGAAAAGAACCTGTGCAAAACAAAAGGATCAGTTTTTTTTTAAAAAAGGGGGGAAAAAGACAAAACTAAACAAATGTTTTAAAGTCATTAACATTAATGAAATTATGATAAATATCCTATAGGACTATGCCAGAGACTTTTTGCAATATAAAATGCCAAATGTATATTATTGAATATGCTTCTAAGGGAGTTTTCAGAAAATGGGGGTGAAAAAGCCTTTATATTCTTACATTCAAATATTATATGAGTATTAGAGATATTCTCAACACATAAAACATTTACTATTTCTACTGAATTTGGTTAAAGATGCATTAAGTTTTATTTTTAAAAAACCCAAAAAGCTCTACTTGCTTGGGTTTTTTTTTAATGCCAACAGTCAGAATCACGGCAGTGTCACGCACGCGCACGCGCGCACTCACTCTCTCACTCACACACACACGCACGCACGCACGCGCACCATCTACACCATGAAATAACGCACGCTCACCATCTACACCATGAAATAACGATCGACACGCTGAAACCCCATAGAGAGGTCAAAGGTGAACGTGTTCGATGGGCAGCCAGTAGGCCCTAGACCCTATCCCTAAATCGATAACTGTGTGTATAGCCAACAGTGCCAAAGCAGACAAATTTTTTACGTCACCAATTTATGTGCACACTTCGCCATGTTTCACAATTCTCTTCCATCTGCTACTTCCGGCTGACGAAAGTTTGCAGACGAATACTTCAATATGGTCACAGTATTTGGCATTAGCGCATTGACTTTAGTTCTCTTTCTGCTAATTCTTGCAGTGATTGGAATAGCAATCGTGAGTACTATTATTATGCACGGGGGAAAATCGGAATGTGGGGCACAAACCGAACAAAACTTGAAAGTTTACATAGAAACTGAGTGCTGCATTCTAGTGATTTAGCCTCCTGTTCCACGTCCTCAAAACTTTGATTTTGATACTTGATAGCCCTTCGCAACCCATCGTATTTTTTACTTCTCAGTAAGTGGAATAACGGAGCTTAAGCGTAATGGAATTCTTTGAATTGACGTACTCCCCAGAACTTGGGGATTGCCTTTCAAAAACCCAGGAACTGAGCCGGTAGCTCAAGTAGTAAAGTTCTACTGTTAAATTAGTTTACAACGCCGGTAGTTTCACTCACTCTCACACTCACACACCTCTCCACACACACACACACACACACACACACACACACGAACACACACACACAACACACACACACTCTGAGTCTCTCCTATTTTACACACATGTGCGTGCACATACAGTACACACACACACACACACTCACTCACTCTCTCTCTCTCTCTCTCTCTCTCTCTGAGTCTCTCCTATTTTACACACACATGCAGATGCACATACACTGATACAGTACATAACTAACACACACGGTGGACAACACACACACGGATAGAGGTCCACATGGACGCAGGCACACACACACTCACACAAACACACTCATACACGTGCACACATACATTATGTGCAAACATACATACAGTGATACACACACAGGCCTAGCCATAATGTGAATTGTGATGTATACATTCCTTTACACATGTGCACAATACACTTTTGTGCCCAAATCCATTTTTCATATTATATATGATTCCACACATTGCTCATTGCTTGCAACCTGGGCTTTATTTAATTTTATTATCATATATATATATCCCTAAGGGTGGGGACTGGATGTAAAAAAGCTTATTCATTATCCTCAAAATATAAGAATTTGTCATTGTCAATGTGATGACCGGGTTTGATTTCCGTTCAAGGGGATATTTTTCCCTTGAGTTAACATCAGTGCAGACTCCACTCTCCCCAAAAGTTGTCTGATGAGACTATAAACTGAGGCCCCATGTACAAACGCACGCAGAAATCTTGTGCACACATTAAATCTTGTTCTGCTTTTCGTAAGAGTAGGCCATTGTGTGCTGGTGGGAACAGATGACAGAATTTACAAAACCACATACACACGGGGACTGGATGTAAACAAGCACATAAGTGTTATTCCATTATCCTTGATATAAAAGAATAAAATAAATAAATAAAGCTCATACTCATTTGTACATGTGTATCAAGATGAGCACAATACACACTGTCATGTACAATTTCTAAATACCATGCAGAGCTGTAGAAGTGTATTATATAAGATAAATTGGTTAATGATGTGTGTAAGAGGAGTAGTGCTTGACAGCTCGACCTGAATTACTATTAGTGTATAATATGACACCTCCTATTCAAATTTCATGCTACTTCTGTGTAGGAAAAAAGTAAAGGATTATTTGAATTCTACCCTCTACCCTCCCCCTTCCCACCTCCCTTTTCGGTTTTCCTCCCAACAAAGTCTGCTCTAAATTTCAGCACAAAATTGCAACTTTTTGTTGTTGTTGTAAAGTTTATAATGGAATAAAAACCAAACCACAGAATGGTGAAAACTTATTCAGAAATGTTACAGGAATACATAAAGTCTGTGGAAATTGTGCATCAAGAAGAAGGCTCAGTTAAGTTCAAACAACAGTCAACAGCTCTCCCTCAGATTTACATTATAAATGCAATTGGCTGTAAATGTACCCCCCCCCCCCCCCCCCCCCCCCCCCCCCCACACACACACATTGAACCTTTTTTTCCAAATACTAGTAAATAGCTAATGTACAGTAATTACATTTGAAGAAATTACCCTTTGGCTTTTTGTACCAAGGAGAGAGTTTCAGATTAGATTCAGAATGAAAGTTATGTGTTGTGTAGTGCAGTGTATAACTCAGTACCTACCACTTTGACTAAGGCATGAGCTGTAGTAGCCATTGTTTATGTAAAAACAACAACTAAAATCTGGGGATTTTGCTGTTGTAGTATCATTGTGCTTTGTGAAGTCTATTCATATAATTCTTCCAGTGTTTTGCTGCAGTTGCTGATAGCCATCAAGGTCTTGACGAACCCTGAACCTGACCTTAGTCGCTATGAAAGCGAGAAGGGGTTCAAGGACCCACGGAAGGAGGGCAAAAAGCTGGCGTTTCCAAGTATATCTGACCCTCCCAGTCTGGACCTCTCAGTCATCGTGCCGGCCTACAACGAGGAGGAAAGATGTGAGAGCTGTCTCTGTGCCAGTCTGTCCACATGAATCTGTGCATGCTGTGTATTTGTCATATAATGTGTGTGTGTTTCAAACTTTCATTCCTTTTTCAAACGGAAAGTTTTAATCAGTCCTAGGGACTTCTTTCACAAGTCACTGGGGACCCCCAAGAGTAGGCTCTGGGAAGTTGTCAGTTAAAATACAAAAATGAAAAGAAAGAAGGATAGATCTTTGGAATGTTGAGGATTGGAAGTCCTTAGTTTTGATTTCAGTTTTGCCACAGAGGCATCACATCCATAGCAAATGCTGGACTAACCCAGCAACTGCAAGTTTAATGGGCAATTAAAGCTTGAGTACTTGCTGCGATGCAATAAAATATGTCAACTTGCAATGGGATGTGTGATGAGATTGGGTTGAGATGCAGAAGGGAAGTGGTTCTAGAATAAAATAGATAATGATAGTTGATACTGCAAAGCCACACACATGTAAATGTGCCAAATCATTTTAGTTTTATACAGGTTTTATTTTGTTTTTGCTTTTTTGGGGGGATGGGAGGGGATGGCCATTTTAAAGGATATGAAAGTGATTTTTTTCTCTGGATTTTTTTTTTTACAGGAGTTTGTTTTGCTCAGTTAATTTGAAAGCATACTGAATATGTTCTTTATTGCAGTGCCAGCCATGATGGATGAAGCCTTAGAATACCTGGAAGGCAGACAGGTAAGACTGTAGAGTTATGGCAAGAATTTACTTGGAACAATTTTTTTCCAATGGGTAGAGCTCTGAGGTTCATCAGTGGTGAGATTTTGCATAGGCGACTGTTTTTACCCACCATTTCAAGGTAGTCACTTTCCTACCTCGGGGATGGAATACTATTTTATGATGTAGACAAAACAGTATAAGGTCTGTTTTTGTTGGTGGCCACATACTTAATGCTTATCTTTGTGATTATTAATTTTGATGGATTTTGTAAATTATGGGCTGTGGAAGTGGGATAGAACAAAACTGGTGTGGATGTGTATAATTATGGGAGAATCATGGACATTGCCAGAAAATGTAACAAAAAAGACATATACTCTCCTGCTTCCTCCTCCCTGTGCCCATACACTCTTTCTTCGGGGGGTTGGGGAGGATTTTACTCACACACACACACACGCATGCACGTGCGCACACACACACACACACACACACGCACACACACACACAAGATTTGTCTAATATCACTTTAAGTGAACAGACGTAAAATTGAAGACACACACACTCAAGAGAGTGTAAAAGAGAAAACACCTCTACTGAATAATGGCTTTTTATTTTTCAGAAAAACAACCCATCCTTCAGCTATGAAGTCATTGTTATTGATGATGGCAGCAAAGATAAAACAACTGAGGTAAGAATTTCATTCGCTTTTATGCTTGGTTTTATTTGATTTATTTTTAGCACTTTTATTCCATATGAATACAACTTGAGCTGGAATATTGAAAGTATAGGCATTAATAATAATAATAATATAATAATAATATATGGAATTTATATAGCGCTGAATCTTGTAAAACAAACAAATCGAAGCGTTTGCACTCAAATTATTTACACGCATGCAACTTTCCACAAATATCATGATTAACAGACTTCAAATTTATGCGGGCACACACACACACACACACACACGCTCGCATGCATGCATACAAACACACTTAGGTGGAGATGAAGGTGATGAAGGATGCTGTTGAAAAGTAGGGACAGATATGGTCACGGTATTTTGGTTTTTAAAGGACAAACGTGTAATAATAAATCAGTGATATGATTGATTGTGCTAATTTGAATTTTACATGAACAAGGCTTGAAAATTCCTCTGAAAACTTCAGTTTTTGGGGGGAATGGTGGATTGTTTTATTTGTGTTTTGTTTTGTCGGGAAGGTGGTTTAAACTGTGGACATATGTTGCAGACTGCATTAAAGTACTCTGAAAAATATGGGGTGGACAAAGTTCGTGTGTTGACCCTGGAGAAAAACCGAGGAAGGGTGGAGCGGTGAGACTGGTGAGTGTGTACATGAGCATCTCTTGTTCCAAAATATTATCATTGTGTGTAAGTGGAAAAAGTTGTGTGGAATTGGAGCTACTTTGGACAGAAGAAGTAGGTACATATAGCTGACGGCTAATTGTGTGACTAAAAGTGGGTCCCAAGGAATACAGTAAGCCTGCCTTTCAGATTAGTAGTATTTGTAACAGGAAAAGGTTGAAACTTGCAATTGTTTGTATGTGTTCCTTCCCTTGGTTATATGATTGAAATTGATTTTTTGAAATAATAGATTAAAATATATGCTTATTGTGCTGTACATGGTAATTATGTGTAAAAAAAGATAAAGGGTGTAGATGCTTTTGGCGACGTCTCGCTTCCGGAGAGACCGAATTTTCGAAAAATCTTACTTGAATGTATGAAATGTACTGAGCGCTTGATTTGTGCTTTACAAGATTGAGCGCTATATAAATTCCATACATTATTATTATTATTATTATATCATTCTTTGAGGTGCTTTTTGTTTATATGTATTCTTGTAGATGGTTTCCAGTCACACTGACACTTTGACAGTGCTGAAAACATGGCAGAGCTTGATGGAGAGAGAAATACACCGTGACTGAAATTGGTATCCAATCCAGTCCAGTTCTGTACTATACAACACAATATGATATAATACTATACAACACAACGTCATACATGTCAATACAATACAGCTCAATACAATACGATATAATGCACTACAATGCTGTATCAATACAACACAAAACTAAACATTTACAGTACAATACAACACAACATAACAGTACATGTCAATAATACAATACACTACAGTACAATATAATACAACTCGGTACAGCAGTATGATGGCTAATGGTGTGATGTTGGCATTGCAGGGAATGCTCAGTGGCCGAGGAAGACAGCTGCTGTTTGCTGATGCTGATGGTGCTAGTCGTTTTTCTGACCTGGATAAACTTCAGGAAGAACTCTCTCACATCAACACAGAGGTATATGGAAAAAAATATTTGAGAAAAAGTAGTTTTGATTAGAGAATCATAGAAAAGATTGTAAATTACTTGCAGCCTTTATTATTTTTTTTCTGAACTGATGCAGAAATAAGAATTTGTGTGTGCGGGGAGGGAAAAGCTTGCTACTTGTTTCATATTTGAAGTTCTTTTTATCTTAGCGAAAGGTTTTTGGGTTCTTATCATATGTGGACTTCCATTATCCTAGAAATAAAAGAAAGAACGAAAAGGAGAGAAAGTATTTAAAAAAAAGAAAAAGGAAAGAAAAGAACTAGATTTGGAGATGAGATTCTAAACTTTTCAGCTCAAAACATGTGAGATATGTAGACCGAAGAGATTGACGACATGCAAACACAGAGTTTATTGCTGCACACAAGTTACACATTGTATGTATTTATATTTAAGTACCCGTGCTCTTTGAGAGTGCATTGGTTAGTAATAGTACCACATGTCTCCAAACAGGATTGAAATTCTCCATGCTTATTGAGACGGATGAGTAATCCAATTACATAACCTGGTGTCTATTGACGGATGATATAAAACACTGTAATTAAGCTATCTTTTTTTTCTGTGAAGTTGCAGAATTGTCTGTTGCTTGTGTTTACAGTTTGCTTTTTGAAAAGCTATACACTGTGTGTGTATGTATGTGTGTATAGTAGAAGTCTTTGAATGAATGTCCATGCATGTTATGTGATTTGGACTACAAAACAGACAAATCAAGTACAGACGTGTGTGTGTGTGTGTAAACAGGAAAACATGGCAGTGGTGTGTGGATCAAGGGCTCACCTGGAAGAGGAATCAATAGCACAGGTAAGATCTTTTGATTGAAAGTACAGAAAACACTTTGATACATTATCATCATTGTTCCCACAGAAATGGCTTACTTCCAGGGAACAGAAAACTTAAAACTGGAATCTCTCTTATTATACTATACATGATCATTTTTACACTCTGTCTTCCTATTCTCTTGCCTATCTGTCATTTTTTTTTTTCTGTCTATCATCAAGACTTTATAAATCCTATTTTCCTTGGACTTTATATTCTTTAAATCTTTTTTTTTTAAATGTTTTTCCTTTCACATTTTGTTTTCATAATTTTTTTTCCAGTCATTATAGAATCTAAGAATGACTTTCACAATGTCATCTTTAGTTCGGGAATTAAAAACTCAGATGACAGATGTTCTTGTTGTTTGTTATAATCTAAACCAATATATTTTGTTACATTCTAAATTGATATTTTACATCTCTACTTAACATTGGACACTTCTGCGCTGAAACGAATTCATAGCATTGTACACCAACCACATTGATTTGTGATATATTTGTGCAGAGGTCTTTTTTCCGCACGGTTCTGATGAAGGGGTTTCACCTTCTGGTGTGGTGGCTGTGTGTGCGAGGCATTGGAGACACACAGTGTGGCTTCAAGCTCCTCACCCGCCCTGCTGTACAGCTGCTCTTCTCTAATCTGCACGTCAATCGATGGTAAGTAAGCATTCTTGGTATGCCTGTCTTGTTTGGGAATTTTTATCCTTTTTCTTTCTTTATGTTCATCTTTTTCTTCTTTTTGTATTTTTTTTGGTTTTGGGGGACTAAGTTTGTGGGGGAGGACTATGATTTGGGGAGGGGGGTTGAGAATTTTTGGTGTTATTGTTTGTTTTTTATCTCCCCCCTCACACCCCCCCCCCCACACCCCTCTCCCCAACCTGTATTATTGTGTACATCACCATCTATCATCAAGCCATAATGAAAAGTATTTTGGATTTTACAGCTCCTTGTATTATTGTGGTCTCTTGACTGTTGAAAGCTTAACTCTTTCCATTTTGCTGCTCTCAGATAATGAACATGTCAGTTTAAGAATACAGCATAGATGTGTGACGGTGATGTTTGTCTTCAGGGCATTTGATGTGGATTTGCTGTACCTGGCTCAACATTTTCAAATCCCTATAGGGGAAGTGGCCATTGTGTGGCATGAGATAGAAGGTAAGTAAGTGAGCAAGTCTTCCACATTCTGTCTTCAGGAAATGTCTTTTTAAACGCTTGGTAACAAATTTATAAGCTTCATTATAGTTTCAATAATTTTTTATGTTCTGAGCTTTAAAAAAAAAAGAAAACAATCTTTGAACATTTTTGTCTTCGGTCATATACTAAACCATATGGGAGGATAGCATGCTAAGCTTGATGTATATCTGTGTCAGCCAAATAAAATCGAAACTTTTAGTATGAATGACATTCTGCACCATGACTCTTGCCCACATTGCACATCTCTGGAGCACAATTAGTGCATGCGCAATGACCACTATCCACAGGGTATACCAACTCCTCTTCATTGTTCATTTTGGCCCAGTGCCGTGATGGTTATCTCCAACTCTTGGATTGTGTTACTCCGCCTTATTCAGTTTTACACCAAGTAAGCCATTCGGCCTGGCTTTATTTTCCGCTTATATTAGAGCTTGTCTTTATTTGCTGCTCATTTTAGAAGTAAAATTACTCAGGATTTTTTAATGTATTTTCAAAAAAAGTTTTGAGAAGTTTTTGCCTTAAAGTGCTAGTTTTTTAACGGTATAGATTTCAACTTTTTTTTTTTTCCAGGACAAAGATGGTCCCAGTGTGGAGCTGGTTACAGATGGGGCGTGACCTGGTGCTGATAAGTCTGCGCTACAAGCTGGGTTTCTGGAACATTCATCACAAAGTCTTATAGTGCTGCCTGCCAGTCTGTTAGGGTCTTTGTGTGGATGGGATGTGCAAGGGGTATTGATTGTGTTGTGTGTGTGCATGTGTTAGTGTGGTGTGTGTCTATGCGCATGTGTGTGTGTTACTGTGTGTGTTAGTGTGTGTGTAAGTGTGTGTGCGTGTGTGAGACGTGGGCATGTTTTTATGATGAACTTTGGGTGACTGGGTGGTTCTTCACCCATTGTTGTTCATTTTCATGTTGATTCAGTGGGGGAGTGCTTTTATAAAGAGCTGATCAGTTTGCCTAGAGTTGTCCCTTTTGCCTTACATTTGACTACAAAAATTTTATTTTTTTAAAATCCCATCTTCCCTAAAGTCGGAATGCAGCTACCTTAAAGGTGGGTCAAAACTGTTGAATATGCAAAATCCTCCCCCCCCTCCCAATCGAAAAAAAAACGAATCCCTCTAAATTAAAGTCTCACACATTGCCCTCAAAATCCCAAATCAAAAATAGTCTACACACAAATGGCATAAACTAAAAAAACAAGTTTCATTAAAAGCAACATCATCCCAGAATCAAACACAACCAACCCCCCCAAAAACAAACCCCAACCAGAAACCAAAACTAAAATAAACAACAAAACCTAAAAGAAAATAAATTAACAAAGAAAGAAAGAAAAAGAAAGGGAAAAAACCCCCAAGGGGGGTGTGTTTTCTTTTCTGTGTGTGTATTTGTAGGGTGGGTTTGTTGTTGTTTGGTTTGGGTTTTTTTGTTATTTTTTTTTGGGGGGGTTGTATTTGTGATGTGTGCATTCTGCACAAAGATACATTTTTATTCAAACTACCACCTCCTTCCCACCAGTAGACAAAAAAACCAGACAAACCAAACATGACCTAATCTTATTTTGTACAACTTTCCATTTTCCTCTTTGTTCCTTTAAAAAAAAAAAAATTCTGTAGAAGATGATGGTTGCTTAAATTGAGAGGTTAAAAACACACACACTCTGACACATGCACTTACACTCCAACACCACCACCTGCTCCCTAGACCCCCATCTCCTCCCCAAATAAGCAGACATTGCTTTATACGCAAAACTCCACCCCCAAGGTAGAGAAGGTTGGTTTGTTGTGAATTTTTGTTTTATATTGAAGATCCCAGTGAGAGTTTGATTTATGTTCATTTTCTCTTTAAGTAAAAAAAAAAAAATAAGAGGGAAAATAGAGAATTCAGTAGTCTTTCTTGGCTTTGAGGACACTTTTTAGTGTGGGGAATTTTGGTGGCAAAGCTCAACGTGAGGAGTTTGATTCCATGGTCACATGTGACCCAGATGTGGTTGATATGTTTGGTGTATTTGTCTTTGAGATGTCTATTTTCAATATGATGAGTCGCTGTGTGGTTTATGGTTGGCAAGTTTGGATTTTATAAGCTTTCTTTAGTGTGATGATTACTATTCCAAGGCTGTGTATCTTCCTCATGCTGAAGAATGAATGGCTAAGCTGTGTGATGATTGTGTACCGTATTGCAGAGTTCATATTTATTGAATAATTTCGTCAACCATCATCAGCTGCTGAGAAATGTCACATAATGTACAGTTACTGTATAATATTGTTTAATATTCTCTATTTCTCTTTTTTTTTTTGTAGAACTGCCATTGGAGCTCAGATTTTTTTCTGTGATGGAATATGGTCTATGTGTAAGCATGTGTGTAGGTATGGGTGTGTAAATTTGAGCAAGCTGATGTGGGCATATATTACAATCAGGTGCATGTGTTACACCCTCAACAAGTTGAACAAATGATGAGTGCTTTTCTGAGATCATGCAGTGTAGAGATTTCTTTTGATTTTAACAGGGTGATTGCCATTTTTATTGTTGGTTATTGGGAAGTATACACAATATACACATTCTTGTGTGTGTGAGGATATTTAAGTGTGTGCTGTATTGGATGAGTGCAAGATTGTAAAGTGCATAGAATTCGATCATCCCCAAGACACAAGCGCGTTATGAAGTAAAGAACTTAAAATAAATACAAAAAAGAAAGAATGGCATAAACTTTCTAGTTTAAAAAGTTCCAAGATGGAAAACTTGGAGATTACAAACCAGCAGTCAATTTAACCATTGAGAATAGAAGATCAGTTTTACGTGTTAGTTAATCCTACCTTTAACCAGTTATCTATGCCATCCATACACCGTACATCAAATAACCAAACACAAACCCAACCAGCATTAAATATGTTTATTTGTTGTGGAAAAAGTCTGTAAACACTTTCGGTTCTCAAGATTCCTTGGCTAGTGCTCCGAGGTTCACTGGTGGTGAGATTTTTGCATATGCAACTGTTTTGCCTTCAATGAAAGTAGCCACATTCAGACTGCGGGGATTATGTCTAAACATGACAGCAGTGTGCATATGTCATTTTTTTACTGGCAGGAATGGCCTACTCTTCTGAAAGGCAAAATGGGTTTTAGCATGAGTGCAAGATGAACGTTCTGCATGCGTTCGCACACAGGAGCTCGGTTTATAGTCTCATCCAAAGGACATTTGGGGGAGTTGAGTCAGTACTGATGATAACTGGGAGTGGAGTCGGTACTGATATTACCTGGGAGTGGAGTCAGTACTGATGTTACCTGGGAATGGAGTCGGTACTGATGTTACCTGGGAGTGGAGTCAGTACTGATGTTACCTGGGAGTGGAGTCGGTACTGATGTTACCTGGGAGTGGAGTCAGTACTGATGTTACCTGGGAGTGGAGTCAGTACTGATGTTACCTGGGAGTGGAGTCGGTACTGATGTTACCTGGGAGTGGAGTCAGTACTGATGTTACCTGGGAGTGAGTCAGTACTGATGTTACTGGGAGTGGAACAGTATGATTTACCTGGAATGGAGTCGTATGATTTACTGGAGTGGAGTCGTACTGATGTACTGGGTGAGTCTATGAGTTAACTGCAGGAAATCCATGAAAGGGCACCAAATTGGAAGCACAATGCTCTTACCACTAGGCTATCCCGCTCCTGACCAATCTGTGCACGAATTACCTATAGCATCACATATGGAATCTGATGACAGATCATCTGCGCATAAAAACATACTCCATCACATCAAAGTACTAAAAGACACACATTACAGTATGTGAAAACACATCGAAAGATTTCATTGCGTTCCATGTCATGGATCCTGTTGCAAGTTTTGATATGATAATGGTAACTTGACAAAAGATGTTGCATTGGGAAAAACATTGCCAAGGTGTTTATTATATCACAGTTGCATAAGAATGTAAAAGCAGTTTACTCTTTATAAGATATTTTCTCTTGAGAGTAATAAATAAAAAGAAATATGTGAAGAATAATAATGATAATACTGACAGAGAGTAATAAGATTGAATGAGAATTTGTGAAGTGCCCATCCTGCAAAAACCCTTATGATACAGTCATGTCTCACCTATTAAAAATGTGCAAAAATCCTTATGATACAGTCATGTCTCACCCATTAAAAATGTGCAAAAACCCTTATGATACAGTCATGTCTCACCCATTAAAAGTGTGCAAAACCCTTATGATACAGTCATGTCTCACCCATTAAAAATGTGCAAAAACCCTTATGATACAGTCATGTCTCACCCATTAAAAATGATTAAGCAAACAAACCTTCAAAATACACACACACACTCACACTCAAAGAATAATAATATAAAAAAACAACAACACACACACACCTTTGAAAACACAGATAAATGGACGGGTTTGAATTCTTCAAATCTTGTACTGGCCTTTGCCTAATCTTGATTCTCCAACAAGCAGATACAAAGATTGCACACAAACCATCACTGTATTTTGGAATGTGAAAGGCACAAATTCCAAAGGGTCGAAGTCTAAGCTTGATGTTCTGGACGTCTAAAGAACTATTGATATGTTTCACTGAATTTTACAAACAAACATGGGGCAAATAAATTAGTATTCTGTCAAGAAAGCATAAAAGTCCTGCCTACAAACAGGTTGTCAATCAAATGTTCGAAAGCTGTCATTTCTACATCGTTACCTTACATAACTAAAGAATGAAAACTACTGAAGGTATTTCTGTATCTTTAGTTCATGGAGAACACACTGTTGACCTATTATACATGATTGATTTTTTTTCTGATTAAAACATGATTAATTCTAGCAAGAGCAATCAAGTATGAAATAAACATTACATCTTTTTAAAAAAAACAACTGATTAAAACATGGTTAATTCTGGCAAGAGCTACCAGTATGAAATAAACATTACATCTTTAAAAAAAGAAAAAATAATACATAGAAAAAGGTAAAGGAGTCCCATAACCTATAAGGTCGTAGGGGGAGCGAGGCGTCAGAGACCTCACTTCTCTAGGGCCAGCATATTGAGGGCGACGCTCATCTCCTCTCCCTTGCTGCTTTACCTTCCCTGACCCTAAAGAGGGCAGGTACCCATTTACAGCTGGGGGAACTGTACTGAAGCCAAGGCACGCAGTCACCCATCCAACTGGTAACCACGCTCGACGCTGCTTAACTTGGCTGGGGCAAAGCGAGTGCTCTGACCACTGAGCTATCCCGTCCCCTAATAATACATAATGGGTTAAAAAAACACCCCAAACCAACCATTCTTTAGCATTTTAAAGAATAAATGAACAGGACGGAGTCATTATCCAGTACAGCATGCGCACAGCTGTTAGTTTCCCCCACTTTCAGCTCCTCTCAGCTGCTCTCCATTCCATCCCAGCTGATGCTAATTATAGCAGAAGCAGAAACTTGGGCTTGGTAAAAGGAAGGGGCTAATTTTAGCGCTGGGCCCTGGACCCTTGACTGAGTTATGCTGGATTTGCGTGCCGTGCGCGGAAAAGAATCAATCAGCACGCAATCATGATACAACAATGTGCGTGCTGTGCACGGAAAAGAATCAATCGGCAAGCAATCATGATACAACAATGTGCAGGTTTTATCAATAAGTTCAACAATCAAGTACAGCACAGAATTAAATCAATCAGCAATCAATTCATCAATCATGATACAACACGGCACAGGTTTTATAAATAAGTTCAACAATCAAGTACAGCACAGAATCAAATCAATCAGCAATCAATTCATCAATCATGATACAACACGGTGCAGGTTTTATCAATAAGTTCAACAATCAAGTACAGCACAGAATCAAATCAATCAGCAATCAATTCAGCAATCATGATACAACACGGTGCAGGTTTTATCAATAAGTTCAACAATCAAGTACAGCACAGAATCAAATCAATCGGCAATCGACTCAATCATGATACAACACGGTGCAGGTTTTATCATTAAGTTCAACAATCAAGTACAGCACAGAATCAAATCAATCGGCAATCAACTCAATCATGATACAACACTGCACAGGTTTACATCCATGAGTTCAACAACCAAGTACAGCCTAGCAGAATGTGAATTTATCAATCATAACAACACCACACAGAAGTAGACCAATGCATTCACCAATCAAGATCTGTTGTCAATGAAATGAACAAACAAAATTAAATAATTCACTAACAGCAGTAAACAACTACATAACCAAGCATACATTTGTAGACAATACCAAATCAGTAACTAAAAACCAACCAACCAATCAAACAAACAACAAAAGATCCAACCCCATCCCAAATATCTCTCCGACTCTGGAAACAAAAATCAAGTGGTCAACAAAGGTGCACTGTCAACATCACATCAACAATAAAATTTTAAAGTTCTGTAAAATCAATCTGCCATTGCACTTCAAGAAACAAATCAAAGAACAGAGAGACAAAAGTCACCATATTATTGCAAGAAACATAAAAAAACATGGTAAAAAAAAAGTCACCAGGTTATTGCAATACATGGAATAAAATAAGTGATTCAATGATAACAATCTGTTGAACAGGAAGGTAAATCAGTCATCTTTTTTTATTTGCAAGGTGGGAGAAGACGTCGACAAGATTATCAGTTGCTCTGTAATCTTCACTGTTAGAAATGATAGGCAGAGCCAACATAATATATAATGATAAATGGAATTTATATAACGCTGTATCTTGCACTGACAAATCAAAGCGCTTGCACTCAACTCATTCTTACACAGTCATGAAACCAATACAATTAATAGTACTAACAAGTCCAAATGTACACATAACACACACACACACACACACACACAGGTTATACACTTTGGGAAGGTGATGGGATTTCGTCTGTTGAAGGCAGGGACAGCTATGAGATGAAAACATGAAAGGAAGATCTTAGGTTTGAAATAAGTATGTTTTGAGGCTGGATTTAAAAGTGTCATAACAAAACTTTTGGCAAAGAGAGAGAGGGAGGTCGTTCCAGATTGATGGACCAGAAATAGAGAAAGAACGACGACCAATGGTGGATTGGTAGAAGCTAGGTATTCGTAAGCACAAGGTATCTGTAGCAGAGCGGAGGGACGAGGACTGTACAGGTGAAGACATTCACAGAGGTAGGAGGGTGTTGTTTCGTGGAGACAGAGAGTACTGACCTTATAGTTAACTCTTTGTGGCACAGGCAGCCAGTGGAGAAATTGCAAGAGAAGGGTAATGTGCTCAGATTTTTTCTTTCTGAGGACTAGTTGAGCTGCAGAGTTTATATATGATATATATACATATTCATGATTATATATGAACAACATGATGATGACGACACTGCCTCATAACAACCATCACTTGAAGAAACAGTTCGCACCGATCTGGATGCTGACATGCTTAGTTAACACTAACACAGATGGGAAGGACACACAATTGAAGAGACAGAAATATAAAACCTTTCCAAATCTTGAAATCCCACAAGGATTAAAACCCCAGCCCTCTTTTTCAACTGGTCAGATTTTGCTGTATAGCAGTGACTTGGGCTAGGTAGATCCCTATCTTTTCCTCTGTAAGAAAAAAGAAAACCAAAAAGCCCCAAACAGGTAAATTCCCGTTACTTAGAACTACTGTTTTTTGTTGGTTGTTTTTTCTTTGAAGACGAAATTGAGGTAAGAGATAAGATTTTAACCAACAAAGGGAAGCTTCTACCCCCCCTATAGATCTAACACATAACCTCTTCTAGCCCCCAAAAGAAAAAATATAATGTATATAATATATGTTGGTGTTTTTTTTTTATAAAAGAATAAATAACGCAACAACAATACTACTACTACTACCACTACTACTACTACTAAATGCATTAGCTATCTGTTAGCTGATTGATGAGGAGCACAAATACTACACAGCTGTCAGTTTCCCCCACTTTCAGCTCCTCTCAGCTGCTATCCATTCCATCCCAGCTGGTGCTAATTATAGCAGAAAGTGACCGCACTTGGACTTGGTCAAAGAAAGGGGCGCATTCACTTTAGCACTGGACCCTTGACTGAGCTGTGTTGGATTTGTGCACCGTGACCACCATGCCATCAGTTAGGCACCTGTCTCTGTTGAGAGGCACACGATTACCTTTGTAACATCAGAAAATGAATTAGATGACTAATCTCAATTATGAGATCTTGTCTCACTTTTGAACGGAAGTTTCTCAGAGCAAGTAAGACTGACCTGGAATCAACACAGAAAAGCGTTTGAAATATGTCTTTAGGAAAATCTAGAGGATAATATCAAGCCATCAAAATAGCAGATAGTTCAGCTGTAAATATAGATCGATTTTTTCCAATAGAAAATGATCTCTCTACTTTCAAAGATGATATGACAAATGTTGCACCCGCCTCATTGTTGTTCAAAAGGGAACCACTTTAAAAAGAAACTACAAGGTACCAGTTATTCCTGGAGTGATGATCTAAACCATGTGTTATCTTTTAATAAGATTAAATGTCGTAATTTACATGAATGTAGAAATGTTGTATCTCTTATCTACAGGTTTAAGCTCAATGCTTTTAGAACAAAATTTTCCAAAAAAGCATCATGTATCTGTGGCAAAAATCTTACCAATGATCATATTCTTTTACGATGCAGAGATCTGAAAAACTTTTTACCTGCCTTCCCAGTCCGTAGCTTACAGCAAATTCTAAAAGACATTACATTAATGAAACAAATTGTATTGTCATTAAGTCATACTCCTATTTTCAGACTCCTTTAATGTAAGAATAGTTTCTGGTTATATGAATTGCAAAGTTAATATTTTAGCTGTTCAATTTTTCTTTTGAGAATTATTGTTTATGCTTTTTTCATAATAGTTGTTTATTGTGATTGATTAGTTATGTGCATACCCCTCCCCCCCTACAAACTCAATCACACACACACACTTTCCCCGTCTGATATCACTATTTAGTGGAAGGACGTTAAAACTGAAGAACTACTGCTACTACTACGATTACCTTTCTTGTTTATGGGAATGTCTTAAAAAATTATTTTAAAAAAAATTCATGCCCTTAGAGACAGAATTTTTGGGTAAAAAAATTGAGCACAGGACTAAAAGCATTATCTGGATTACAGTTTCTTTTTGCTTTTGGGTTTTTTTTTTTAAATTGCAAAACCAGTCAAATTTTACTCTGCTAGAATTATCACAGCTTTGACTAAAACAAAACAAGACCCAGTTCACTGTCAGTATGTAGGCTTGCAAGCATTACATTTCTGTACAAGTTGTCTGTCATGACTGAAAGATAGAAAAAAAATAGAAAAAGAAAAGGCAACAGATGCAATCAAATAAGTGCATAAATACTATTAGTAGCACAAGAGGTATGCTCTCAGGAGAAACAAAAAAACCCCAAACCACCACCCCCCCCTCCCCATCCTTTCCAAAATCCCTTCACCACAATCAACAAACAAAAGCTAGCTTCATGCAGTAATGGAAGGAGACGATGACGGTGAAGAAGAAGAAGAATCGGAGCGAGGACGGGCTGAGGACAGGTTTGTGGCAGGGGACAGCGAACAACACCCAGGAGCATCGCGGCTGAGCTGTGAGCAGCAGCTGTACTTGCCCAGGCCTTTGTTCCACACTCCTTTGTGGTAGTAAGGCGACAGGTTCACTCCTGCCTTCACCGCCTCTGTACACAATCAAGATTCCGTATATAACAAGACTGTCGGCTACACACAGAGAGACAGACACACACACACGTGACAGGGAAACAAATACAGCTGCAGACAGGAAAAGGAAACAAAAACAATGGGTGGCACTGCTCTTGCAGCGAAGCGCTCTTCCTGGGGAGAGCGGCCCAAATTTCACCCAGGGAAATCTGCTGTGACTTACAGTAGTATACAACACACATACAAATACACACACACACTCTCTCTCTCCCCCCCTCCCTCCAAAAAAAAAGAAGAAAACACCAAAATACCTCAACTACACACAACCCCACTAATAAAAAAATAACAACCCCCCCCCCCTCCAAAAATAAAACTTAGGTCAAACCAAACCAAAGCAACCCCACAAAAACCAACAACAACAACACCTTCCCCCCAAAAAAATCAAAACAACAACAACAACAACCCAAAACAAAACACCAAAAAACAACCACCCCACCCCCCCAAAAAAAAAACCCCAACCCAACAACAACAAATAAACAAAAAACCAACAACACAAATTATTTAAAAAAACGACACAAAACCCCTCCCCAAACCCCCTCTACAAATTGAAAACTCAACAACAAAAAGGAAAAAAAAAGCAACAAGTGAAAAGTACAAACAGACCACGAATAAAGGACACACACACACACACACATTGCCAAAGAGAGAGAGAGAGAGAGAGAAGCCAACAAACCCCAGACCTGAGGTAATGGCACTCAGCCACGCCTGGCGATCGTCCTCACTGGAAGCCGCCACATACAGCAAGTAGTGCCTTCGGTCCTCGTCATCCCAGAACATAATCTGATGTCACATACAGTAGTATCTCTTTTAACTTTTTTATTCTTTTATTTTCTTTTATATCGAGGATAATGGAATAAGCACTCATGTGTTTTTTTACATCCAGTCCCCGTGTGTTTGCGGTTTTGTAAATTCTGTCATCTGTTCCCACCGGCACACAATGGCCTACTCTTACGAAAAGCGGATCAGGATTTAACATGTGCGCAAGATGTTCTGCGTGCGTTTGCACACGGGGCCTTGGTTTATAGTCTCATCCAAAGGACTTTTGGGGAGAGAGGAGTCTGCACTGATGTTAAATCCAGGGGAAAATATCCCCCTGAACGGGAATCGAACCTGGGTTGTCAGATTCCGACAGCAATGTTCTAACCACTAAGCTATCCCGTCCCCCCAGTGTGTGTTTGTGTGTGTGTGTGTGTGTGTATGTGTGTGTGTGTGTGTGTGTGTGTGTGTGTGTGTGTGTGTGTGTGTGTGTGTGTGTGTGTGTGTGTTCTCTGTGTGTCTGAGAGAGAGGCAGAGAGAGAGACAGAGATAGAGTGTGTGTGTCTGTTGTGTGTGTCTGAGAGAGAGACAGAGAGAGTGTATGTGTTTGTGCTTGCATGCATGCGCGTGTGTGTGTGTGCGCATGTGCATGTATTTGTGTGTGTATGACTCTGTGACTGTGCATGCCTGTGTCTCTGTAGGCATGCATGTGTTGGTGGGTGTGCATGAGTGGATGCATTCATGCATGAGTGCAAACATACATACATGCTTATGTGTGTGTGTGTGCATGCATGTGTGCGTGCATGCATGCATGTGTGTGTACATGTCACCTGGAAGGCATTCTGGTGTTCATCCAGGACTCCTGGTGCCAAAGGTGCCACTATCTCCATACTGCTCAACAGTATTTTGCCCTTCCGCTCCCCTCGACCCTGTCAACACCACATCATCACCCCCTGGCTTAAAACACAACTGGGGAGCATAACAGTGCTATATAAAAAGCAACAAATAATAATGTATGGAATTTATATAGCGCTGAATCTTGTAAAGCAACAAATCAAAACGCTCAGATGACTTTTTGCTGTTGTTTATATCGAGAACAATGGAAAAAGCACTCAGGTGCTTTTTTTTTTACATCCAGTCCCTATGTGTATGCAGTTTTGTAAATTTTGTCATCTGTTTCCACCGGCTCACAATGGCCTACTCTTTCGAAAAGCGGAACAGGATTTAACGTGTGTGCGCAAAATGTTCTGCATGCGTTTGAACACGGTGCCTCGGTTTATAGTCTCATCCGAAGGACTTTGACATTCAGTTTGATTTTTTTGGTCAAACTGGGAAGAAAGGGCAAACAGACAGAGGGGACAGACAGAGACAGAGACAGTGAGAGTCAAAGCAGACAGAAGGAAAGAGAAAAAAAAGCCCTAGACACAGCAAAATAATGGACTACAAGAGGTTTTTTTCCACCTTTCTTTGATCCTTATATAACTCCCTGAGGAGTCATTAGATCATGGCACAATGAATAACTGTTCTCCCGATTCCTCCATTTAGGTTGGCTGTGATCCACAACCTCCATCTCTGCAGATGATTTCCCTGTCAACTTTATGATGTATTTTTCAGGTCAACAATTTAAAAAAAAAAAATCTATTCCTTCAGCCCACCCCACCATGACTCTAGCACAGTAAAACATTAGTTAACATTAGTAATACAACTGTAAAAAAAAAAATTGAAAGGAAAATGAACAAATCCAACAAACATCTGTCAAGTCAAATCAAGTCAAGTCAAAAATGAACAAATCCAACAAACATCTGTCAAGTCAAATCAAGTCAAGTCAAAAAGACTTTAGTCATCCCATGAAGGGCAGTTACAATACTGACAGGCACATTGATACCAATCATAATCTTGAAAGATTGGTTAACAATCTTGTGATGACATACCAAATAAATCCAACAAAACTTACATCCCTGTTAGAGTGCAAAAGCCTTTTAAAAAATAAACCCACAAAATTTACCCCATTCAACATTAACTCTCTGAGAATACATGTATGTATAATTATGAGACAAACACAACCACTGACCTTGCCCTTGCTTTCAAAATAGGTCAAGGCCTCACTGTCAAGGACGAACAGGCGAGATTTGTAGGAATGGGATATGGTGAAGGAACTCTTGCTCAGCGCTTGTTTGGTCAGTATTCCTGTTCTCACCTCATTCCCTTGTCCTCCGTCATTGTCTGCAGCGTTTGGTGTGTTGAAGTCTGGTAAGGCAAAACGATGACAATGACAATGACAAATTCTTTTATTTCGAGGATAATGAATAATGCACTCATGTGCTTTTTTTACATCCAGTCCCCGGATAGAACTAGATAGAACTAGTGTGTGTATGTGTGTGCGTGCATCCGTGGGTGGGTGTTGTGCGTGTGTGTGTGTGTGTGTGTGTGTGTGTGTGTATGTGTGTGTGTGTGTGTGTGTGTGTGCGCGTGTGTGTATGTGTGCATGTGTGTGTTTGTGTGTGCATGTGTCTGTGTGTGGGTGTGTGTACGTGTGTGGGTGCGTGTGTGTGAGTGTGTGCGTGTGTGTGTGTGTGTGTGTGTGTGTGTGTGTGTGTGTGCATGTGTGTATGTGTGTAGTATGCATGTCTGTGAGTGGGTGTGTGCACGCGCGCATGTGTGTGTCTGTGTGTGGGTGTGTGTGATGTGTGTGTGCATGTGTGTGTGCATGTGTGTGTGTTGTAGGTGTGCATGTGTGTGTGTTGTAGGTGTGTGTGTGTGTGCATGCATGTGTGTTTATGTATAAAATTATGAATGTATGTATGTATGCATGCATGTATGTGTGTGTCTGTGTGTGTGTCTGCATGTACATGAGCATGTGCGTACATTGGTGTGTGCGTCTGCGTGTGTGTGTGTGTGCACGCGCATGTGTGTGTCTGCATGTGCATGTGTGTGTGCATGTGTGTGCATACATCCATGTGCACGTGTGCGTGTGTGTGTAAACAGCGTGTAAACCCTCACTCTGCAAATTGATGGTGACAGCTTGACAGCCAGGGCTCTGGCGGTTGATGCTCTGACAGCAGTTGTACTTGCCCAGCCCCTTCACCCACACTCCAGGGTGGTAGTGAGGCTGGAAGCGTGCCCCTGACCTCTTCGCCTCTGAAACCCACACCGCAATACATGTTGTATCATCATCATCATCATGATCATCATGATCATCATCATGATCATTATCGTCATCATCATCGTCATCATCATCATTGTCATCATCATCATTGTCATCATCATCATCACTCGAAACATGATCAGCTTTCATACATACAGGAGTCATCTACACCAAAAGATTTATCAGTTAATGATGTAAGATAAGTGCCGAGGCCTACGTCAATCCAAAATGTTGTAATGTTGTAATATGTTATGGTGAGATTGTCTTCAGTTATGATAAACTCTTAGCATGACAACCCTGCACTCTCCTTTAAAATGAGCGAAAAAGAAATGTCTGAATATAAAGCATGGCTGCCTATGTGGCGAGGTACTTGAAAATAGTCATACATGCAAACTTCATCATCCAGTATGGACTTACAATCTGACAGTAATTCCCAGGTGGGATGAGTGAATTATAGTGCGCATTCTAGGTACCCCCCCTACCCCCAAGGCATTAAGTAGGGAAATGCACAACAAAAAGGACAACAACATATACACAGGAGGAGGAACCCAAGTACCTATCACACAAAATAAATCAGTCAACACCTACCTATAACTCAAATTAGGACATAGGACTCCACTGGGACCCTCAAGCCGTTTGACAAAAAGCTGTACTTGCCTCACCAGTTTAGGCAATAATGCCGGCATTTAATAATAATAATATATGGAATTTATATATCGCTGAATCTTGTAAAAACAAACAAATTGAAGCGCTTGCACTCCAATCATTTACACGCATGCAACTCTCCTTAAACATAATGAACAACATATTTCAAATCCATGTGCGCGCACGCACGTACGCATGCACACAAACTCGCGAACACACTAAGGAGGTGAAGGATGCTGTTGAAAATTAGGGACAGATATGAGGGGAAAGTCTCAGGTAGAAAATAAGTGTGTTTTGAGGCTGGATTTGAAGGTATCAAATGAAGGCTTTTGGCGAAGTGAAAGTGGGAGGTCATTCCAGGTGGATGGACCAGAAATAGAGAAAGAGCGTCGGCCAACAGTGGTTTGTTTGAATCTGGGTGTTCAAAAGCACAAAGTATCTGCGGCTGAATGAAGGGAACACGGGATGGAGTATACTGGTGAAGACAGTTACAGAGATAAGAGGGTGCAGATTTGTGGAGACATCTGAAACAGAGGGTATTGATTGTGTTACTTCTGCATATTGAAGCTGCCAAGACAGGTGAAAAAGCTGATGGTTTATCGCAAAAGACTACAAAACAAGGAAATTACAAAATGCTGTCATGTAGGATAAACAACCAGTCCCAATAAAATATAACAGAAAGAATTTTTCTTTTTTTTAAAAAACCCAACAGACTCAGAAAAGCCCTGGCAGACATACAAAGCCTACAATGAGTTTGAACAGAAAACAACAGGAGGAAAACGGACACACTGACCATTACGCAGTGCCTGCACCCAGATCTGACGCTTCAGACCGGACCTGGCTATGATCACCAGTGACATCATGTGCTCGTCATCATCTTCATACACAACCTGCACACCACAGCGCCAGTCTTGCCAGTTGTGTTGATCTTTACTGTGTCCTTCACGCAATTTTTCTTAAAGTTACAAAAACAAAACCAGTCATGCATATATGTATTTGTAACAACACAATAAATACTAATTTAAAAAAAAAAAATCAAACAACACAACAGCCACAAAAAACGTAACAAAGCAAAGCACCCCTCAACAACAACAAATTTCAAGATGCATCAGACCTTTGCAACTTACAGAATGAATGAAGCTTACAAATATATCTTGTTTATTGTTATTTTTTACTTCAATCGCAAAATTTAATTCAATTTACTTCAATCGCAAAAAAGTTAACTTGAATGCACCTACTGCATCATGCGCTGCTTGTCACACTCTGAATCAAAATCTGATCAGTTCAAATTCCACCTGCCCTCTTCCTCCAGCACAAACATAAAATGACAACAGCAAGCTTCATACAGCATTAAGAAAGATCTGGCAAAAAAGCCAAACCCCAAAACAAACAGAACCTCTTCCTCCCACCCCCACTTATTTACACCTATAGGGGGCAGGATAGCCTGGTGGTTAGAGCGTTGCACTTGTGACCTGACAGCCCAGGATCAAGCCACCATGGAAGTGACCGTTTTAGGGAATTTTACCCTGGAGTTAACATCAGTACCGACTCCACTCCCCCAAATGCCCTTCCAGTGAGATTATAAACCGAGTACCTAGGTGCAAAGGCACACAGAACATCTTCTGTACACATCAAAAATCTGTTCTGCCTTTCAGAAGAGAGGCCATTTCATACCAGAAGGAATGGATGATTAAAAAGACCACCCCCCCAAAAAAAAACCCAACAACAACAACACCCCAAAAACCCAACTGCATGCACACTGGTGTCAATTTTAGAAATCATGCCCAAAGTTGGAATGCAGCTACCTTAATGGTGGGTTTAAAAAAAAAAGGGGGAGGGGGGGGGTTTCCATAAGTAAAACCTCACCATTGGTGAACATCAGAGCTCTAGCTGAGGAACACAAACAAAACAAAAACAAAACTTTAAACCAAAAAACCCCCTGCCGACACCTATGCCATTATGCAGAGATACTTACCTGGAAAGCGTTTTTCCTGTTGTCCAGTAGGTTGTCGTTGATGTATTCTATAGCCTGCACTGTGCACAGCTCTATAGTGCCTTTCAGACCCTCACGTTTCTGTCGACGACATCATGGGCATATTATGCTTTGATACTTGTCATCCTTGTCGTCGTAATCGTTGTCATCATCGTCATCACCACCTTAACCCCCTACCACCATCATCACCCACCCACCACGATCATCATCATTGCCGATACCATCATCATCACCATGAGCATTATTATCACGGTCATCGACATCAAGTTTATCATCCCCACCTTGCGAGTGTTTTGCTACAGTTCAAACTTCACACTTTATCAATAACATTTATGACATTCTCGTGCACCAACACCAACAAAAAAACAAAACTAACAACATAAACAGAAAGAATATCAACACACATGCACACACACACATACATGCATGCATGCATACACACACACATTCACGTACACAAACACACACACACACACACACACCACTGTTGTAATGTTTTTGATTAGTAGTTCCATCGTATTATCATCATCTTCATTGATATTTCTGGCAGTAGTAATCGTCATTGTTTGTTGATATTGTTATCGTCATCATCGTCGTAGTCACCATTGTCATCTTTATCATTTTAATTTCCTTTTCAATAAGGTTTGGTATTTTTGTTTGTGTGTTTTGTTTTGTTGTTGTTGTTATTGGGGTTTTTTCTTTTAGATGGCTTGATGAAAAAAAAGCAAGTGTTTTGCTTATTCAATCTGGAAATAAAAGTTTGACTTTGACTTTGACTTTGACACCACACATACATGCACGCACGCACACACACATACACACTTCTTCTCTTTCTCCTTTTTTGTCTCATCCTTCTTACTATTTTATACGGAGATCTTTATCAGCAAAAATTTAGAAACACAACACAAGCCATGAAAGAAAAAGAATGGCAGAGAGGTTGAAAAAAGATCACATCAACCTGTGCAAGATGAATGAACAGATTAAAAAAACAAAGTACTTTTATGCAATGAAGCAAGATCAAGCACCACAAATCACTTTTCTCACACAAAGTGCAGTTCACTCAACAACAGGCTGATTCTTTAACAACAGGCTCATCATAAGAAAATTCTGATATCAAACATATGTCACAAACAGAAAAAAAAGAAAGAATATACACATTTCTATAACACTATCCTACATTAAGGGAGAGAACCCTTCTTTCCCAGTACACACATACTGTGCACATTGGTATGCTACCGTAACCCAGTAGTGGGTGATACGGAGGGAAGGGTTAGCAGAATGCTGGTTATCCTATAGTCAGTTAACCATAGGGAAAAGATTAACCTATATGTTGATATATCTATTTGGTGTATAACTCATGTTCATTTATTTCATATGTCAATCATTTTTTTACAATTCCACACATCAGAATCAATATAAGAAAATTTCAGAGGAGTTAGTTCAAGTGCTGTAGGTTGTCAATGTGCCACACCATTTTATGTTTCAAGGGGAGTTACTCTGCTGCACGACTGCACAATATGCTTCAATGAACACTCTTCTAGACATGTGCACAATTAACCAACATCAACACATCAAGTCAATCTGATTATCTTCTTCTTACCTTTATCCGTCTTCTTTGACGTAAAACCTGACATAATAAAATGTGATACAAAGTCAACAGTTCCATCCTTTACAGAGAGATTGGAAGCCTATGTTGATAGCCTTTATCAGCGTAGAATAAAAAGAATGATTCTCCATGACATACTTTGTAAAAAAAAAAAAAAAAACAACCCCCACCACAACAACAATTAAAACCAAGTTAGGCTCAAATATTGACTCCCCCCAACCCCCCCAAAAAAAAAACCAAGAAAAAAAAAGAAGAAACCTCCAACTTTTTCCCTCTTGAAAAGAAAAATTCTTGTTTTTTCCTTCTCTTGGCTAGACTTTCAAGATTTACCATTGTGAACTCTGTGTGTATGCAAGTGGGTTTGTTGTTGTTGTTATGATATTAATTAAGGCTGCAGTAATCCCACATTTGGGATAATGTCTTTAGAAATACAAACACCAGTACGCATGTCTTTTTATTTTGTATTCCGGTACAGTCTTGGTCATGATAGCCTACTCTTCTTTAACATGCATGCATAATTGTCAACGCATAATTTTCATACATGGTCTCATTTTAAAGTTCCGTCCGAGAGATTTGAAGGGGACCGTAGCTGGCACAAATCTGAGCTCCAATGAGAAAGCTGAGGTTTTTTTGTGTGCTTTTTTGTTTTTTGTTTGTTTGGTGTGTTGTTGGGGTTTTTTTGTTTTTTGTTTTTGGGGGGGGTTCAGTCTGGTGACCGACAGAGAGAGAGTCAAGCCTATGACCCTTTGGGTCAAGTACCAAATGTCCCTCCCACTTAGCACCCCACCCCTTACCTCCCTATAAATGATACCTACAATGTATGCTGAAAACAGTATGAGGTCACAAGAAACACAAGTAATCGTGAAAACCAATAGTGTACATCTTTTCCATAAACTGTGATCAGAACTAACTACTCATTCGACAGAATTTTCTGTCAGGATGTTCCAGCTACAATGAATATGTCCCTCTGGCCAGTAGCCAAACGCTTACCCTCAGGTTGCCGCCAAAGTAGTGCAGGCTGCGAGCGTTCAGCACAAACACACGCTCTTTGTAGTTGATGGCCCCGAAGAAGGAGCTTTTGCCTTGTGAGCGTTTGTTCATCATGTCGGCCAGAATCTCTGATGCAGCGGCTGTTGATGATGCTTTGGACAGCAGGCGATCTCGCATTTCTGTAACAAACCCCACAGGGTATAGCTTAAAAGCAGGTAGGTGTTTCACAGTGCTGCTGCTGTTTATATATTCACAGTATGAAATGTTTGCGAAAACATCTTTACTTCATACTTTACCTAAGAAACCTGCCCCCCCAAACCCACCCACCCCAACGAAATCCAAACAAAAACAAAACCCCAAGCAAATGGACGCAAACAAACAACAACAATGACAAAATGGAAATGACAAAGTTTTTTTTTGTGTGCTTTTTTTTGTGTGCTACACTTTGGGATATTTCACAGAATTCTGGTGTTTCTTCTTTATATACAGGCTAACTTTGATCACATTCCTCCTAATAAATAAACACAAACAGATCTCAGTTTTGGTTCCCCATGTATACTTCCATGCCTGTGGTGATTATGTGTCAAAGCCTTTGGGGTCTGAGATCCTTGGGAAGAGGTTGCTCATGTTTGTCCGTTATGTTGGAGATGACCTCTGAAGAGCAGAGGAGGCAGCAGCTGTTTTGAAAATTGGGATGAAATTTGATTATAGTGAATGTTCCTTGCCCACAGTACATCCCCACTCTCTTGGCCAAGTGGGCATAAGGACAGTCGGCGTTGGATATGCTCTCCAAAGCCCCCAGGGCTGCAGCACATAAGGACTGTGCAACTCAAGCCTCCTAGTCAGAGAGTCATAGTCAATCACTAAAGACTAAGCTGTAAAGTGGAATTCCGTGAGTGGGAAAACCACTAATCATACAGCCTCTCACTTTGCTGTTGGCCCCAGCGTCAATGGTTTAATCAAGAACTGTGATAAAGCCCAGGCGCTGAAAGGCATTAGCGGGCCATTATGATGGACAGCACTAGAGGTAAGCCTCTCATTCTATCTGGCTCAACAACAATACAAATATTGCAGTCAGTAGTGTCTTAGTAAGTGAAGCGCTAGATCCTAGTAAAATCTTTTGTATGTTGGATCAGAACAGGCATCAATGAACACCACTAACGTCTTCTAACAGCAGTGCAGGGCATTGCTGATAAGGGTCCTTATGGTGACCTAACAATGATAAGCACTTTGCAAACTTCTGGCCCTGAGGATATGACATAACAAACCTGGCATATGGCTAAGGTGATGAAATCAGAGTGAACAGCATGGGAACGGCAAAACAAGCACAACACAGAAGAGGAGGCAGCTAAAAAAAAAACCACCCAAAGCAATGATTACACATGCTACAGAGTAAAAGACAACAGAAAATGATACGAAGTGATTCAAAATGATAAAAGCATGATACCAGCAGTCTGTCTGGTGACGGGTGTACAACCCTCATCGCCACGACTGGGGGCACTGCAACAGGCAAATCCTTGGTGTCGGTGCCATCGGTTCGGGTGGTAGCTCAGGATGAAGTATGCTCCGCTCTTGAGTGCTTCTGAAATGGCCAGCATAACAATGTCTACTTTGGCTTAAAGGAGTGTGAATGTGTGTGTGTGTGTGTGTGTGTGTGTAGGGTGGGGGTATCTGAGAAACTGTATTGGCATGGGGACGGGATAGCTCAGTGATTAGAGCACTTGCTTTTCCCAAGCCAAGGTTAAGCAGCATCTAGTGACGTTACCAAAAGGATGGGTGACCGTTTGTGCGCCTTGGCTTCAGTACAGTTCCCCCAGTTCACCCAGCTGTTAAGTACCTGTTCTCTTTGGGGTCAGGGAAGGTAAAGCAGCGAGGGAGAGGAGATGGCCGCCGCCCTCAATATGCTGGCCCTAGAGAAGTGAGGTCTCTGATACCTCGCTCCCTTATGTCCATGTAGGTTATGGGACATCTTTACCTTTTTTTTTTTTAACACTCTTTTTTCCTCAGGAGTTAACATCAGTGCCGACTCCACTCTCCCCCAAAGTCCTTCAGATGAGACTATACACCGAGGTCCCATGTGCAAATGCAAGCAGAACATCTCGCATACACGTTAAAACCTGCTCTGCTTTTCAGAAGAGTATGCCATTGTGTGCCGGTGGGAACGGATGACAAAATTGACAAACAGCATACACATGGGGACTGGATGTAAAAAAGTACATGAGTCCTTATTCCATTATCCTCGAAATAAAAGAATAAAATAAAATAATAAAATAAATCTATAATACAAAGAAAGTTTTGATGTCTTTGCATCTGAAACATAATGTTGCCTCAGGCCAAAAGCTCTCTCAGTTAACCACTAGACTGCCCCACCCCGGAAATTTTCCCGGGCTAAATGTGCACTCTATATGCCTTAAACCTGGAAAATTTCTGGGATTTTGAACCGAAGTAAACAAGCCAGCTTCCTTGACTACAGTTAAAGGGAAAGAACGCCAAAATTATGGGAGAAAACACTCTCCTGTTGCTTGGCAACATCCAGCTGCAAAAATCATGGCAAAAACGATCAGTTTTTTGCTCGTATTTTGTGTTATTATGCATGACTGCTTGGGCAGTTCTTGTTCAAAATGGCTGACACTTCTCGTTGAAGGTATCAATAACTTAACACAGCTGAAAATGTGGCAAATAAAACTTTAAATAATCCTGACAGTGATGAAAATGATCATGTATGATTTAGGAGATAGTGCATTAAAAAAAAAAATGACTGAGATTTTGCCTGGGCTTATGTCTGACAATATTGAGATGGGGGGTACTCAGAATGACAGTGGTGATGAAGAAAGTGTATTTATTGTCAATTCTTTTTACATTTTAAATATATTTTTGTAGTGAAATATCATGCTAACTAATTTGAGTTTGCCTCAAAGCAATCTACGATATATATATATACTGTCATTGGGCAAACTATCAGGATTATTCATTCAGTAATTTCTGAGTAAGAGGGACATGAACACAGCAAGTGGTACATGAGAATTTTATTCCCCAGCATATAGGGTGCACTTGCATTCAGCAGTTAAGAGGTTAAAATGTTGCCATGTTTTTAAAAAGATGATATCAATATTTTTTCTCCCATGACAAGGTCTTAGCAAAACAACCTAATCTCTCCATGAAAGAAGATTAAGGAAAAATCCTCTTAAATCAGAGCATGGCTACTTATACCGCGAGGTAATTAATTAGAGTCATATACAAAACTTCTCATCCAGTGTCTACTTAAATGATTCCCAGACAGAATAATTGAGACAGAGGGCATATAACTATATTTTGGGTGACCTTTAGGGTGTCAAGGTTGGAAATTTGCAACAACAACAAAAACAACAACGGAAATAACAAATAATGCTGGGGACAAGCAGGATTAAACCAGCTGTGTAGGTGGATTGAGCAGCTTTTACAGATATATTCCTCGTACAGTCATGCAATGAAAGCCCACCGAACATATCTACCCAAACAAGCAGTACATTACACTTTTTACAGATCTACTCTCAAAACAGCTTACACTGCAACACTGCCTGCAAGAGAGACCTACTAGAGTCACACCTGGTTACAATTCATGTGACAAGGACATTTAATAAGGAGAAAGGAAGCTGGAGAAACTCATCTTTGTAGTTATCTGAATAATTTATTGTCTCCTTACCTTTTCTAATGGCCTCAACCCACTCATCTCTTTCCTCCGAGTTTTTGGCAAAAATATACAGAATCAATGCCCGCCCATCATCTTCATAATAGATCTGTACAAAGAACATATAAAAGAAATATTAGAATCTGCATTTCCATATTTTCATGAATGTAAGGTTCACTTACACATATGCATATAATTATCATAACATAAGCACTGAGTACACACACACACACACACATATTCGATTCCCGTTCAAGAGGACTATTCCTCTAGAGTTAACATCAGTGCTGACTCCACTCCCCCCCAAAAGTCCTTTGGATGAGACTATAAACTAATGTTCCGTGTGCGAACGTATGCAGAACATCTTGCACACACGTAAAAACCCATTCCGCTTTTCGGACGCATAGGCCATTGTGTGCCGGTGGGATCGGATGACAAAACTGACAAAATTGCATACACATGGTGACTGGATGTAAAAAGGCACATGAGTGCTTATTCCATTATTTTGGAAATAAAAGAATAAATAATAATCCATATACACAGACAAAGACACACACACCATAGACATACACACACATGTGTGCACGCACACACGCATGCACCCACACACACGCATGCGCACAAACACACACACACACACACTCATACACACTGAAAGACAATCAAATGAAGACAAAGTAAAACACAAAAACAACAACCTGAAATCCACAGTTTGGTGACTTGCTGTACGTCAGCGTTTCTACTGCTAGGATATCAGCGAGCTTTAATTCTCCCTTCACCTTTCCTCGTTTCTGTCGACAAGAAATATCAGTATTTAGGCAAAGGAGAAGACTATGGAGAGAAGAGGGAAATGTTGTGAATAACAGTGAACAACTTGTTACCTTTTTTCATCCCCTTTTGTAGCATTGGAGTTTGAAAGAAATCACACACATACAGGTGCATCCAAGTGCGCACACACATGCACGCACGCAAGCATGCATGCACCCTCGCTCGATCGCTCACACACACACAATGCACTAGCACTTGGACAATGTCAATGATCGATCTGTCAAAAATCTTTTTGCTGTTGATATACTGTCGTACATATTCTGTGTCACCAACAATTAAGTTATGTAAATTAAATACTGATTTATGTCTTGACAATATTTTACAGGCTTTATGTGTATATTCATCAGACACCAATTAATCAATTAATACTCAAAAGAATGGCACTCATAACTGACAACTGCATGGTTTACTCTCTTTCTCTAGAATCCTACTTTTCTGTCTCTACCACCTGCCTCTTGAAAATGAGTACACTTAATTAGTGTATATGGTGTATACACACGGGGACTGGATGTATCCATTATCCTCAATATAAAAGAATACATAAATAAATAAATATATGAACACACACTTTAATAGTAAGAAATTCTGCATTCTTGGCCTGAAACTTGGGAAACAGTCATCACTGCAGCTAAGTTATTTGTTGTATTTCAAAGCTTACCTTGATGGTGCCAGAATAGTAAACAAGTCTGACTGAGTCGAGGACAAAAACTCGTGCTTTGTAGGAGCCTGTGGTGAAGAAGGCATGTTTACGCTGTCCTTTTTTGTTCAACACTCCAACCTTCACCTCCTCTTGCTCCGGTAATATCCTGCCTACCATCCTGCTGGGTATTATTTGTGTTTACATGATGCACCTGGAAACAGAACAAGCATAGTTTGCTTTTATTGTTTACATTATCAATACTCTTAAGTCTTCTTGAAGATGCAAGATACTGGCCAGCAAAGAGAAAACCATAGGATAAAAAAAACAATATATTTTTTGTATGAATCTTCTCATACAGGAAACAATTACCCCAGGGTGCCAATTCCAATCACTTAGAAAAAAAGACTGATCTGAAAAATTATTTAAAAAAACACCCAACAAAGATAAGCAGAACAAAACAAATAAAATATGTCATTAGCATCAACAAATCCTTTCACATGTTCATAGGCATATGAAGTTGATGAACATGGGTAAAAACTCTCCATAATCTCTAACAATTGGAGTCTGCACTGAGGTAACTCTGACAGTGTAGACAAAACCACGCTCAATCAAATATAGGGCTTTTGCTTGCAGTACAAAGGCCTTTCTTTAGACCATTACTGCAAGGGGTTGGGGGGAGGGGGATTGTTGTTGGTATTAGGGGGGTAGCCTAGTCAGTGTAGTGGTTAAAGTGTAGTGCTTGCGATCTGACAGTCCATGTTCAAGCCACCACCTAGATGCCCCTTTGAGGGGATTTCCCCCCCCCCTGAAGTTAACATCAGTACTGACTCAACACCCCAGAAAGTCCTTTGTTTGAGACTTTACCTCGAGGTCCATGTGCTAATGTTTGCAGAAATCTTGTGCACATGTTAAAACATGTTCAACTTCTTGGAAGAAATGGCTATTGCATGCCGGTAGAACATATGACAAAATGAGATTTTCCAAATGTAGACACACTGATGTCATGTTCAGACATCATCCCTGAAGTTGGAATGCGGTGGCCTTAATGGTCGACACATGATCACATAGTCACACGGGCAAAAACTCACTATTCAGTGAGCCTCAGAGCTCTAGATGAGGAAAAAATAAACCTACCAAACAAACAAACAACACCCCCCCCCCCCCACCCCCACCCCACCAATACTGACCCCCCCAAAAAATATACAAATTGCACAATGGGGACGGGACATCCGTGTCATGTTTAGGCCATACCTGCATCCAGATGTCTACATTTCCACCGACTGGTTGTGTTATTGTACCTTGGGAAAGATACTTTATCATACACACCCAGGTGTCAGTTACCACTCTCAATCCGAAGCTAGGTTTCACAGGGGATGAAAAACACCATCATTTCGCCCTACTGACTTCAGAAACCATTCACTCCTCTTCTCGTGAAGACAACATATAAATGGTGAGGACATCACTTCATGTTAGAACACACACCAGCATGTCGACTTTCTCCACAACAAACTTATCACTTTCAGTGTAGGCGTTGGCACTGAGCCCATTGCATTCAACTCATCCGACTAGAAGGGAATGAAGAAAACTGCCAATAGCAGCCCTACCGACTTCGAAGGACAGTTCCCTCCTCTTCAAGCAATAATTTTGTCATCTAAGACTTACAAGGCCGAACCCAATCTCACAGAAATCCTCAAGCTAAAAACCAGAGGCCTCATTTGTGCAAACCACTGCAAAAAAATGTGCCATGCTTAAAAACCCGTTCCCATTCTCGTAGAGAGGATTTTCTCTGGTTGAAACAGGATCACCCCCAAAATTTAACAAAAACTTGCAACACACGAGACTGGAATGTAAAAAAGCACTTGAGTAGCCCTGTGTCCTTGAACTCAAAATTAACAAAACATGGGAATGAAAGATAAGCACATGATTTAACTTTTGCCTCTGATTAACAAAATTATAAATAACAACTATAAATGGCGCCAACTACACTACAAAGCTCGAGGACATACTTCTGTATATGAGCTTTATATTGTTGTTGTTGTTTTTAAAAGGATTACTGGTTACAATAGCTTATTTTTTGTTGCAATGAGTAAAGTTGACTATTCTAGCTGTTACTACACAAAAGAGAGAAACAAATCTGCTATGCAAACACCAGTCCAATGTGTGTGTGTGTGTGTTGTGTGTGTGTGTGTGTGTGTGAAAGTCAAACTTTTAGTGTGTGTGTGTGTGTGTGTGTGTGTGTGTGTGTGTGTGTGTGTGTGTGTGTGTCACTGTGTTGTTAGGCAACAAAAAGTGTTGACTGATTTTGATTTGGCCTCTGCATGTGTTACACATTATTCCAGTTTTATCAGGTATTAATGGAAAATGCAAAGAAACTTTTGTACTGTCACAGGTGTACCTAAGTAAGAACAGAGTCAGAGTGTAATTTAGATTAATGGGCTGATCAAATTAAAATTTCTTGTGGTCGAAAAGCTGCTAATAATGCCTGCAAGATGCCACGTTGCTACCTTTTTCTGGTTTAAACAAAATTTTATTTGATCAGAACAACGTAGCACCAATACAAGAAGCAATGCTTATAAGAGTACTCTGACATTATTATGTATATATTCAAAAAAAGGGCTGCAGCTGAACAAAATCGTTACACTTAAGAGTACAGGAGACACAGTGAACATAAGAAATGGGCTCAGCTTACCAGAAATTACTGTTCCCACTTGATCTCTTAGAATTTGCCTCTAGTGTCATAAATCGCCTAGGATACTGATGTTATAATCACCATAGCATATATTCTCGCGTCTACTACTACCACCGGAAGTACGAGGTGTGGATAGTTTCAGAGTTATACTTCTTGCAAAATGGCGCCATTAGGATGGTTGCAATGTGGCTGTGTTTTGATTTTGACATGTACAGCTGTTGTCGTGTGCAGCAGTAAAGAATCGAAAGGTGAGGAGAACAGTATCTCTGTATATATTGTTGTGTTTTAGATGCATTTGATTCACATGGAAAATTAATGTTGAAACAAGCTTTGACCATCTGCTTTGTGAAATTGTATTTCTTGGTAAAAGGCTACTTTCAGTTTCAGTTTTGCCCATTCACACTAAATTCAGCATCATATATATTAATTTTATCAGTACTTCTATAGAATCCAGCATTATAGCTTGTAAGACTGTAGTGCATATGAAGCATAAGATATGTCTGGTAGAGTAGTCGATTGCAATAGTATGATTTGCTTGATCAGAATCGCTGCTGGAAACAAATAGTATAGTGTCAATAAAATGCTTGTCCCAACAAATTAATCGTATCCTACTTCCATCTAGGGGTATATTATTTTGTCTTATGCCCATAGCCTTCAGTCAGGTTATTTTTGCACAGACTGAATGTAATGTGTATTCATGTCATGCATACTTTTACTAGTTTTAGTGTTTAAGCCAAACCAGCCTGCACTTTTTATGAGGTGTGAGCCCTGATAATGATTTATCAGTTTTATGGCCTCTGTGGTCTGTGGGTCTATCAACAACATGGCCATATTATATTGCATAACCGATAGTGTTAGGCTGAATGTATGCAAAAGGTGTTTAGCATGTGTTGGCACAGGGTACCATGATCTTCTCTTTAAAAAAAAATGTTGTTGTTTTCTCTCTCTTTTTTTTTTATTTTTAAAAACAAAAGACAAATGAATCATAAGAAATCTAAAAGAATTGAGAACACATTTTACTCAGTATTATGTACTCTGTGTACAATACAATGAATGTCACATCAAAGTAGAGGAATGCAATCAGAACCAATATTGATTATTATGTACTCTGTATAAAATATGATGAATATCACATCAAAAGTAGAGGAATGCAATCAGAACGGATATTAATGATTATGTACCCTGTATACAATATGATGAATATCACATCAACAGTAGAGAAATGGGATCAGAACCAATATTAACCCCAGGGGTGATTCTCCTCAGCTGATTGACACCTTAACTAGTTGTGTTTTTTTGTAGCCATGTGTGTAGTGTCACTAGGACTCATCTGCAGACATCAACTTGCTGAGGGCTTGTTTTCCTGAGCTTTAGGGCATTTAAAAAAAAGTATTTTATCAACAATATAGTTTCTCAAGGAACCTGCTGATCTTCAAATAAAATCAGCAACTTACCTACTAACACTATAATAACATTCTATGTATATATATACATGATTTAAAAAAGCAACAACTCACGACAGGCAGGTGGTTTACCTGAGTAATCACTGTTATCTTTACTTTTCCTATCCCAGGGCAGCAAACTGGTCAGAGTCAAGGCAAAGGAAACATCTTACAGCGAGTTGTCGACCTGAAAGAAAGTGTATCAGGTTAGTACAAAGACAGAGGGGTTTTATTTTCCATCATTTTAAAATATATAATTCATAACAAGTTATTTGGAAGAATGAAATGCAGTTAGATTTTCAGTGGAGACAGTCTTTAGCTTTATGTCTAAATCATAAATATCCATGTATACAAGCAAAAGGACTTAACTGGTTATTAATAATATATCTAGACTTATGTTTTGGAATTTTATTATTAGGACAAAGAAATCAGTGAAAATGCATTGTTTCTTGAAACATTCCCCCCCCCCCCCCCTCCCCGACTATTACTTACACATGTCAAAGTTTACTTTGTATTATGATCCACAAGCTTTTGAAATTGTCACAAGTAACTTTTTTTTCTAGTATAAAGAGATTTATTTCCTATTGGCAATTTCACACACTGTGGTGTGTTGTCTGGCATTTTCCATGTGAGATCATGCAAGTAAGTCATAAGGGTATGAGCTCCCCAGATTACTTAGAACAGTGTTGAAACTTTGCCATGCCCTGAACTCCTTGAGAATGAGAGACAGGGAAGTGGTTGAGAAATTGTGCTGAATCTTTCAGGATATGTGTGTGTTGTGTGTGTGGTGTGTGTGTGTGTGTGTGTGTGTGTGTGTGTGTGTGTGTGTTGTGTTGTTGGGCAAGTTGAATCTTAGAAGTTAGAACAATACTGATGTCAAATAAGACAGCTGATAAACACACACACACACACACACACACACACACACACTCTCTCTCTCCTCTCTCTCTCTCTCTCTCTCACTCTCCTCATCCACACACACACACACACACACACACACACACACACACACACACAGGCATGCACACACACATCACATATGTATGGAGAGAGAGAGTCAGAGGGAGTCAGAGACTCAGAGAGAGACAGAGAGAAAGAGAGAGACAGAGACACAGACAGACTGACACACAGACAGACAGACAGATAGACAGACAAACAAGAAACAAACTGTTGAAATTTATTAAGCTAGATCAGCCTCTTCCTAAGGTGGTATAATTACTATCTAATCTTTATCACCATAAAACCTTCAGCTGCAAGATGCTTCCAGAACATTCTTTGATAAAACTGAGATCTATAAAAGCAAGGAACTTTTGCTGACACTGACAGACAATGTGTCCGAGGCTGCTCAACAAAGACTGCTGCAAATCTTCAGAGAAAGCATCCACCCCCTAGAACAAGCTTATCACTTCACTGACCTCAATAGGGATGCTATATCAGGTGGGTGATGGTACATTTATCTCTGTCAGTGTGTGTGTGTGTGTGTGTGTATGTGTTGTGTGTGTGTGTGTTGTGTGTGTGTGCATTGCGTGTGTGTGCATTGTGTGTGTATTATGTGTGTATGTCTCTGTGGCGTTTGTTTTATTTTGTTTTGTCTTGGGAGAAGATAGTTTTGCTGTTTGGTTGGATTCTATCAGTTTTTGGTTTTATGAATGGTGTGCAGTAAAGATGTTGATGCAGTTTTTATGTTGATGCAGTGTATGAAATGTACAGTTTTTAGTGTTATTTCATTAAAAATAAATAAAGAAAACAGATTAGGAGTGTGAAGTGTAGCAGAGTGGACATATTTGATGTCCCCGTCTCTGCTCAAACCTTGTGTACAAGGCACAGTCTCACAGTTGGGATGTGGCCTCTATAAAGAGGTTGCATAAATTCTACATTTCACCATGTAGGCGAAGTGCATGCAACAGATGGTTTTCAACCACCACCACCCCAAGGAAACAGAGTGGTGACAATAAACAGGTGTGTCCCAATATATTAACACGTTGCTCTGATCGCATGAGAGGTAATCTTTTTTTGTTTGTTTTTTATGTTATTTTATTATTATTATTTTTTTAATGACAGGTAATCTGATTACCACACCATCACAGAAGTTTCTAATTAAAGTTGTGCTGACAATATTGTTTTGGCAACTTTTATGAACCATAAAGATTTGGCTTGGTCAGGTGCTAAATAAAACGTTGAAAGGGGTATTGAGTTATTTATGTGTGTCACTGTATGTGCATGTTTGTCTGTGTTTAGATGTTGTGTGTGTGTGTATGTGTGCGTGTGTGCATGTATGTGTATGTGTGTGCTTGCTTGTGTGTGTGCGTGTTTTTGCGTGTGCGTGTGTGTGTTCATGTGCGGGCACATGTGCGTGTGTGCGTGCATGTGTGTGTGTATGTGTGTGTGCGTGGGAGAGAGAGAGAGTGTGTGCATGTGTGCATGCATACGTGTATCTATGTACACATGTGTGCATCCATGTGTGTGTGTGCATGCACGCATATATGTGTGCCTGTATGTGTGTGTGTGTGTGTGTGTACACATGCATGTGTCCATTCACACGTGTGTGTGCATGTTGCGGGAATATGATGGTGTTGATCTTCCATCCTTCGGATGAGACTATTAACTGAGGCCCCGTGTGCGAACGCATGCAGAACATCTTGTGCACACGTTAAATCCTGTTCCGCTTTTTGAAAGAGTAGGCCATTGTGAGCCGGTGGGAACAGATGACAAAATTTACAAAACTGCATACACACGGGGACTGGATGTAAAAAAAGCACATGAGTGTTTATTCCACTATCCTCGATATTTAAAATAAAATAAAAAGTCATCTGAGCGCTTTGATTTGTTGCTTTACAAGATTTAGCGCTACATAAATTCCATACATTATGATGATGATGATTTATTATTATTATTAATTTATTATTATTATTATTATTATTGTTATTATTATTATTATTATTGATCGGGGTTTCAGAGGGGGAGATGCTGGCCAAACCAATGGTTCTGTTCTTGGGGCCATGGAGCACAGGCAAATCCACCATCATCAATTATCTGCTTAACAACGAAGACTCCACCTGGAAACTTCACACAGGTCAGTGTTTGCTTGGTTGAGGTTTTTTCCCCCCCTGTCTGTTCTTTGTCTTGCTGCATCTATAACTTTATTTTCCAAACTTGCATGATTGATATTTTGCAGACATATAGAGACCCCCCTCAAACCACAAACACGCACACACAAACAACACAAACACGCACGCACACACACACACACAGAGCATTACTTATTCAATGTACCATCTGGAAATACAAATCTGGAAATAAAAATTTTACTTCACACATACACCATCTTGCACACATGTTAAAACCCGTTCCTATTTTCAGAAGAGTAGGCCATTGTGGGAACGGATGACAAAATTTACAAAACTGCATACACACAGGGACTGGATGAAAAAAGCACATGAGTGCTTATTCCATTATCCTCGAAATAAAAGAAAGAATAAAGAACACACACACACACACAAGCCAACAACAACCACCAACCACCCCTCCCTGCCAAACTGAAACACAAACAAAGAACAAAAAAACAAAATCTTGGGATTCAAGTCTCAATAAGTAGACTCAACAAAGGTAACGAAATGTCTTATAGAGACGTACAGCATCCATGAACAGTGTGGGAAGCCTGTGGAAGGCCAACAACTGAACATGTCAACAAACAAAAAAAAGAAAGAAAGAAAGAAAACATCAACAATGCTTAGTAGTAGTAGTAGTAGTAGTAGTAGTAGTAGTAGGGTTTTTTTGGTGTTTTTTAACTTTTGAAAGTTTTATCATGGACGGATGATGTGCGTTCTTGAAGTTGATCAGACACAAGTTGAAATATGTAGCACGTCACCAAAACATAAAACATGAAAAGGAAAAAATACAAAACAACAACAAAAACAGCAACAACCCCAAGACAATGAAACCTGAAAGCATAATCAGTTGTGAATCTCCTAGAAAGTAATTACCAGACTACTTCATAAACACAATGTGACCGAAGACAAATGATGTTTTCAAACTTGTCCAGTATTTCTTTTCTGAAGACTCCCAAGTCCTGCAAGCTCCCCAAACCTAACTGATGGCAAATTCAGCAGTCTACTCTTACTTAGGGGTACGTCGCTGTAGCTGTAGTATCAAGCGCTTTGATTTGTCTCTGCAAGATAAATTCCATTTAGTAGTAGTAGTAGTAGTAGTAGTAGTAGTAGTAGAAGTAGTAGTAGTAGTAGTACAGTACACTACTACTACTACTACTACTGCTGCTGCTGCCACTGCCGCCGCCACCGTCACTGCACTGCTAACAAGAACAGCATCAACAAGATCCTGCTACTCCTTCTCCTCCTACTACTGCTACTTCTACTAAGTACTGCTGCTGCTGCTACCACCACTACTATTATTATTTCTGAAAAGAACAGCATCAATAAGATCAACATTAATAACAACAACAACAACAACAATAATGATGATGATAGTAGTAGTAGTAGTAGTAGTAGTTGTAGTAGTTGTAGTAGTAGTAGTAGTAGTAGTAGTAGTAGTAGTTTGGAGTAGTAGTAGTTGGAGTAGTATATTTAGGTTTGTAATGTGTTGGATGGCATAATGTGTTGGATGGCATAAGGTGTTAGCAATACAGATTATTATATCACGGAGCGCATACAGATTATTATATCACGGAGCGCACTTTCATACAATGCAGACACCATTCTTTTGGTTGTCTTCCAAGACTGGAGGTGCCGATCCTTTTTAGTACCAAACGGAGCTAGCCGTTTTGATGCAAACCTTAATACTACGTCTCCCTCTTTCAAGAGTGGAATGAATGAAATCAGCCCATGTTTTCAAAGGTGACTTAGCTAGAAGAGATAACAGTCCTTGTTTTGAAATATAGTAGTAGTAGTAGTTGGGGACGGGATAGCTCAGTGGTCGGAGCGCTCGCTTTCCCCCAGCCAAGTTAAGCAGCGTCGATCGTGGTTACCAGTTGGATGGGTGACCGTTTTTGCGCCTTGGCTTCAGTACAGTTCCCCCAGTTCACCCAGCTGTAAATGGGTACCTGCCCTCTTTAGGGTCAGGGAAGGTAAAGCAGCGAGGGAGAGGAGATGGGCGCCGCCCTCAATACGCTGGCCCTAGAGAAGTGAGGTCTCTGACGCCTCGCTCCCCTACGGCCTTAATATAGGTTATGGGACACCTTTACCACCTTTTAGTAGTAGCAGTAGCAGTAGCAGCAGCAGCAGCAGCAGCAGCAGCAGCAGCAGCAGCAGCAGAAGGAGTAGTAGTAGGAGTAGTAGTAGTAGTAGAAGTAGTAGTAGTAGTAGTAGTAGTAGTAGTAGTAGTAATGATGAGGATGAGGATGATGACAGCAACAACCAACAACAACAAAAGCAACAACAACAATAACGATAATTTCTCATACAAAGCACATAAAATCTTGCTGTAGCAATGTAAAGCACTGTACACAATTACTGACATCGTTTAACTTTTCATATTTCAATGTGTTTTGGCCCCTAAATTCTAGCAAAGACAGTACTAGACCTTTCACCTCAAGAGGTCCCCCCTCTTTCGACTGCTCACTATAGCACATTTTTCAACAGACCTAAGCAGCATTGTCATTTGTGAAACACAAAACATATCCAAGAGGAAAAGCGACAGCCAAATGCCATGCTGAGATGCCATGACATAGACAGTACTCGTAACAAAGAAACCCACCTACACGCACAGGGTATAGTAGACTATACATCCACATCTGTACCACTTGGGGCTAACAAATTCTCCATAGAGAATATTTCCACAGAGCAGGTCCCTGTCCCCCTCCATTTATATTAGAGAATCTACTACTGGATATGGAGAGTGGCAGAAAGGGAAAAGCTTTGGGGGACCAAAGAATAACCAGTGACCATACACATGCATCACCAGCTTCATCGTCACCACCAAACCTGTGGTGTGAAGTGTACAGTCTGGGGATTGCTGAAGAAGAAGAAACTTGGTAGAGAAATGTGATGTTATGGATGGTGTTCATCAAACCAGTTTCTCTCTCTCTCTCTCTTTCTCTCTCTCTCTCTCTCTCTCTCTCTCCCCTCTCTCTCTCTCTCTCTCTCCTCTCTCTCTCTCCTCCTCTCTCTCTCTCTCTCAAGGAACTTATCAACTACTCAATGGTTTTCCTATCAGACTGTGGGTCTTTGTTTTTCAGGGGCTCAACCAACCACCTCAGACTTTACCGTCGTGACCCATGGTTCTGTGGCCCGCAAGGTGAAGGGTATTCAGCTGGTGTCTGATAAAACCAAACACTACACACCGCTTCACAAGTTTGGATTGGTAAGACAACATCTGGTTTCATGTATCTTACACACACACATGCAGACACACACACACACACACATGCACTCAGGCATGCACGCACGCACACACAAGCAAACACACATGCACACACGCATGCAACCCCCCCGCCCCCCCCCCCCCCCCCCACACACACAAACAAACAGAAAAAAACAAGCAAATAAGAGCAGAACAAATTGGGTGAAAACACTATCTAATAGCATTTTAAAAGAAAGAGTGAATGCTTTAAAAAGAAAGTGAGTGCACCAGTACAAAATGAGAAACAACTAAAAACTAAAGAACAAAAATGAATCTGTAAAAATCAGAGGGAAGTGACTTCTTCAAGTAAAAAAATAAACAAATAAACACAGCAATATGCCAAATCCGCAATCAAGGTGAAGAAGAAGACAGTAGAGGAGTAAGACTGTAAATTTCATAAGGTAGTAGCGTGGGGGGATGGGATAGCCTAGTGGTTAGAACATTGTGTTTGCAATCTGACAACCTGAGTTTGAATCCCGTTTAAGGGTATTTTCCCCCTGGAATTAGCATCAGTGCAGACTCCACTGTCCCCAAAAGTCCTTTGGATGAGAGTATAAACCAAGGCTCCATGTGTGAATACATGCAGAACATCTTGCACACATGTTAAATCCTGTTCCGCTTTTCATACAAGTAGGCCATTGTGTGCCGGTGGGAACAGATGACAAAATTTACAAAACCGCATACACATGGGGACTGAGTGTAAAAAAACACATGAGTGCTTATTCCATTGTCCTCGATAGAAAAGAATAAATAAATATTTTCCTCCCTATAGGAAAAGAACAGACAAAACCCTGCCGATTTAAATTAAACAAAATATCACCTGAAAGTTTTGATTTCAGAATTTCCTGGAACGATTTCAAGGACAGGAGTTCCCGTCACCTTTGCTGGAGCGAGTAACCTTGGTGGATACCCCGGGTATCATCGAGAACAAGAAGCAGCAGGCGCGTGGCTACCCCTTCAATGAGGTGTGTCAGTGGTTCATTGACCGTGCCCAGCTCATCTTCCTGGTGTTTGACCCCTCCAAGCTGGACATCGGCTCAGAGCTTGAGGTACGAGTGCTTTCCATGCTGTTCACGTCTTCTTGTCGCAAACTGTTAAATTTATCAGCCATTGATGGCAGGCGCATCCCATTGCACACCACATCAGAGACCCACTTATATACCATGTCGCAAAGTCAGTTATAGATGCAGCCCAGTGTATATACCATGTCACAAAGTCACTTATAGATGCAGCCCAGTGTATATACCCGTTTGTCAAAACCCAGTTATATTACAGATGCAGTACATTGCACTCACTTTTATTGAAAGTAGTACTGATGCTTGAGATTTTGTAGTGCACCTTTGTTATATCTCAAAGTGAGCATTACAGTATTCGCACACACACACACTCCTAAATATTTGTTTGCATTATTCAGGTCTTAAATATTTGTTTGCATTATTCACGTGTGTACATGTGTATGTATGCATGTTCATGTGCGTGCACCCACATGCATTCACGTGCCTGTCTGACCAGTCACATCTACCTATGTACAGGTACTGTTCAAGCAGCTGAAGGGTCACCAAGCAAAGCTGCGACTGATCCTGAACAAAGCAGACACCGTCAACACTCAGGAGTTGATGCGTGTTTATGGAGCACTCTTTTGGAGCCTGGCCCCCCTGGTGAACGAAGTGGAGCCCCCACGGGTGTATGTGGGCTCCTTGTGGTCCAAACCTTACCACCCTGGCACCATGCACTCTCTCTTTGAGGAGGAAGAAATGTCACTGTTGACAGACATCAGCGAGATGCTGCGGTATCAGTTGGAGTACAAGATCTCTGCTATACGGCGTCACGCCTTTCTGGTACGGCTGCATGCGCTGACTGTAGACAGTTATCTTAAAGTCTTCAAAGAACATCGGCCTCTATTTGGTTCTGATGAGCCTGTGTGGCGGGACATCCTCAGTCATCCTGGCAAGTTCTTCATCTTTAATCTGCTCTTGCAAAATGAGGACATGAGTGTACATGATTTACCAAATCCCGAAACATACCAGCGGTTTTTCTCCATGAATAATCTGGGCAGTTTTCAGCCTCTGTCCTTCCACTGTGCTTTCTGGGGAAAGTGCGACATGGAACTGCTGTTGAGAGCAATCAATGTGGAGCTGCCCAATCTGCTTCAGGATCTACGCTCAGGGAACATCCGTTCAGGGCAATGTTCAAAAGATGGGTGTTAGTGTGCTGATCGTTTTCTTGTATTGTTTAAAAATTTGTTTATTCTAATCATTGGAGTTGTAGTGAAATTTGTTTATTACACTATGATGTATGACAGGTCATGTTTTGGTAATTCAACTTGCTTTAGCTCAGTGGTCGAAGCACTCGCTTTCCCCCAGCCAAGTTAAGCAGCATCGAGTGTGGATACCAGCCCTCTTTAGGGTCAGGGAAGGTAAAGCAGCGAGGGAGAGGAGAAGGGCGCCACCCTCAATATGCTGGCCCTAGAGAAGTGAGGTCTCTGACGCCTCGCTCCCCTACGACCTTATAGGTTATGGGACTCCTTTACCCTTAGGGCCTACCTTTTTTTTTTACACAAAATGACAAATATGTATATGTACAATGCATACTGTACTTTTGTAAATTATAAATAATAGGATCATGTGTGCTTCTGGTGATTTTCTGTGTGTTCAAAATTTTACCTTAAAATATTGAGAATGTCAACTTATTGAATAAGATTTATATTTATTTGAGAAGTGATATCTTGTCATTAACCTGGTACTCAGGGCAAAGTGAAATGATTCCACACCAAAGGGATGTTGCATGTGTCTTGTAAATCAGTGCGATAGTCTGCACACTGCATAAAAGAAGATTGTTCAGATTGTTGCGAAACATCTATGTTCTAGTACAGTTTATCAAAAGTCATGGGTTTAGGATTGACAGAAAAACAATTCTGATAGGGAAAATGATTCATTTGAATGCCTAAATAGTTGTTTCCCTTGGATTAAACCTTGCTCAATGTCTTTGAAACAGTTTAAACTTTTGTCAAAGCCTAAACTTTGGCAGGTAGTACTGAGATGACACTACGCTGAAACTACAGTATTGGCTCATTGCTGGTGAGTTAGTGTCTGAACAATATCGGTATTGTTTAAAACAGATACAACACTAAAAAGACATGAGTTTAACTGTTTCAGTTACTTTTTCTTTTATGTAACTGAAATGGTAGGCATCGTGTCTCACACAAATTGTATTGGAACAGAACATAGATGGGAACAGCTTTATTTGAAAAAAACAAAACAAAACAAAAAAAGCATGGATCACTTTACAGACAAACTGTTTTCACTCTGCCTCCCCTCCTCCTTCCTCGGAAGCTATTTCTCTTTTGGAATTTTTTTTCTTTCTTTTTTTGCATGACTTGATTTTATTATTATTTTTTTTAAAGTCTATGTGCAGAAGTGATTTGATTGAACTAGCCAAGCACCCTATGCAGTCATTTTTATTAGCAAGTTTTGTTGTTGATTTTAGCTAGTAAGTGTGAAAATGTACGTGAAAATAAGTGTGATTTTACCCATTGCCATATTGGTTGTATGTATGGCATCAATAATGCTACATTTTGCTGAATTTTACTCCAAAATTTATCAACATATATTTCTAGATGGTTAGTACTTGTACGTAGTTCCAAACACACCCTCAACTGTACTGTGTAGATTTATATGTGTGTTTGTGGAATGGTGCGTGAGCGGTTGACCAAACGCATTACCGACAATCCATGTACTCAAAAAAGTGCATTAATTTTTAATCAACGATTTGAACATTTATTACATTTCAGTGTTAAACTTCTGGGGGTTGAGAAGTGTTTAGTTTAGAAATGTCAACAAGTTCTACACATTTTTGGGTGGGAAATTTTATCATATCTTTTGGGTTTTGTTGTTGCTATCTCTTGGTTAATTTTACCTTTTTTCCCTAGAATACATTTCCAACTTGTTGTTATTTTGTCTAGTAAAATTCAACTTTGCTACTAATCTTCATTTTTGGAGGGTCCTCTCTCCTCCCTCTTCCCCGTCTTCTTTTAAAACAAAACCACAATCCTATCAAGCAAAAAAAAAAAATGGTGCAAGAAAATTCAATTAATCTGTCACTGTCCATTTGTTAAAAGTTTATGTGTCAGCTTTTTTTCTTTTGTTTTGATGTGCATGGGGTTCTTGCCCTTTTTGTTTGGTTTCAGTGGTTTTATTTTTGGGGTTTTGTTGTTGTTTTTTGCTTAGTTCTTCCTTCACATTTCATTCCATATTTTTGCCTCCAATTTCTTAAACATAAACCAGACCCCCCCCCCCCCTCCCCCCATCCTCCCAATCCCTCTCAAAAAGTGAGTTGCCTGCTCAGATGACATTGATTTTTAGCTGCAGTCTGTGGTTAAGATTTCAGTTGTATCTGTACTGTATTAAGGTACAAGACATTTTTGTATGTTTTTCTGATTTTTTGCTCTTTTTTTTTTCATGGTATGATGGCAAACATGGAAAATTCTTACACATTTCGGTGTTGTGATCTGTGTGACTTCTTCTTGTTGTTGGTGTAGGTTGTGGTGGTGGTAATTTTTCTTTTGTTTGTGTGTGCGTGTGCGTGCTTTTACTGTATAAGTCAACAGAACAAAAAGCGCAATTGTGAATTGTATTCTGGTGCGTAAGTCTGTTTGTTGGTTTGTTTTGTTTTTTTAAATATGTTTCCTATGGAGTGCAAAGGGATGTCTTGGTCTTAAGTGTATTTCTGTTTTCGTATGTGAATATGCTAAAAATGATTCTTCCTTTCTGTTGTTTTCTTTCTTTCTTCTTTCTTTTTCTCTTTCTTTCTCTTTCTGTCTTTCTTTCTTTCTGTCTGTCTGTCTTTTTTGTAGCACTTCTTTCATATTTGTCTCAATAGATTTTTTGTCTGGTCATGTTTTTGAATTCTTGTCAAGAGATTTTCTTAACAGATCTGGTGAGTGGACACATGTATTTGAACACTTTGCACTTTCCTTATGGAGCTGCCTATTTGAGTATCTGATTATAATTGTTAGTAGCTGTAGATAGTAGTGGAAGTAGTGGTGGTGGTAGTAGTAGTAGTAGGAGTAGGAGTAGTAGTAGGAGGAGTAGGAGAAGTAGGAGTAGTAGTAGTAATAGGAGTAGTAGTAGTAGTAATAGGAGTAGTAGTAGTAAGTAGTAGTAGTAGCAGCAGCAGTGGTAGAAGTAATGGTAGTAGTTGTTGCAGTATTAGTTGAAGTAAAAGCAGTAGCAGCAGCAGCAGCAGAAGCAGAAGCAGTAGCAGTAGTAGGAGTAGGAGTAGTAGTAGTAGTAGTAGTAGTAGTAGTAGTAGTAGTAGTAGTAGTAGTGTTGTTTTTTTCCAACTTATTTGTGCACTATTGTTTGTTTACTTTTCCCACTTATTTTTGCAATCAAACGTATACATTCTGTTGAACAGCAGTCACACAGTTGACTTGTTCATAGGCTGCTTGTTCAATTGAATTGATTATTTTGTGTTACATTTGTTAAATCACTTAAAACAAGCATAGGCACTAGTTTAGATTGATATATTATGAATTAGTCAACTGTTGTTTATACCGTTAAGTCATGGAACACTGTGTGTGTGTGTGTGTGTGTGTGTGTGTGTGTGTGTGTGTGTGTGTGTGTGTGTGTGTGTGTGTTTTGATGACATTATTATCATTTATAAGTTGACTTGTTGTCCTGTCAAAGTTACGCTTATGTTTTTGGAATGCTTTTCTTGAATAAAGATCTGTTTATATGAACTGCCCCTCTGTCTGTCTGACTGTCTGTCTAGGTCTGTCTCTGTCTGTCTTTTGTCCCTCACTCTCTCTCTCTCGTTTTTCTCTTAAGATGTTTCTGATGTTGCCACTGCTATTTCTTTTATTGGTTTGCTCATTTTTGCCACTTGCGTATGTCTGTCTATTTGAGTATGTCTTATTCTTTTGTTATCTTTGTTTAAACTGCTCAAGTTGATTGTTTGGGCTCTATGTGTTGGCGTTTGGAAGATAATGCATGTATTATGAAGCACAACTTTTGTTCTTTCATTATATTTTATTCTTAAATGTGTTAATAAAAAAAGAAAGGTATATAAAGAGTTTTAATATTTTTTAAAAAAAGAAGAAAGAAAGACAAGTTTTAACTTTGAAAAAAAAAAAAAAGAAAGACAAAAATCAACAACAGTGTATGGTCATGAACATGGTTATATTTGTTATAGAATCACAATCAAACAATGTTTCTGAATATACAAGGCAAATGAAAAGAGAACTTTCAGTGATATGGATATACATCAAGTTGCCTTTTGAAACATTTATATTCTATGCCTGTGTGCTTATCTATCAAACATGTACACTCCTAGTAACATCTACATATGTTCACTGGAGTGGTCAGTTTAAAGTTTTAGCCACTTTATATTTTTATCACCGTCAATCATTGTAACTGTAAAACACAAAAAATGTCCTGGAAAATGATAAAAAAGCAAGAAACCTGTAATTGATATTGGATTGCATTGCATTGTATTGTACTGTATTGTGTTGTGTTTTATACAGGCAGAGATTTTCATGCTTAAAATTTGGGTTACTGTTCCTGTAAACATTGCATTGCCACAAGTGCAGCACCATCCGATTGTTTGTTTAAGTTCCAGTCTACAGATGTATTTGATTATCAATGAGAGTAGTCCACCCCCCCCCCAGGATAGTGATAGTTTTAAAACCAAGGGTGGTGTCATTGGGAGCAGGGAGGTGGTACACTTGACAGATCTCATTTTATAGTTCGGAGACTATCTAGTTAGTACCCATAGCTGGAAGAGAAAACTCTATGTTGTTGTTATTGTTTTTAATGTTGTCATTAATGCTGTTGTTCATGTTATCATTAGTGCTGTTGTTGTTTATGTTGTTATTAATGCTGTTGTTAATGCTATTTTAAAATAGTTGTTTTGTTTTTTTAAACTTCGATTCCATTCTTAGAGGTCCAACTGCTAAAACTGTTATCTCTTTTCTCCGTGGATATTGTTTTGCTGATGCAGCTTGTTTATATCTGATGGATTTTGATTTTGTTTCAGCTGGTTTGTTAGCACTGCTGTTTTAAGATTTGGTTTTAAATGAAGATGTTGACATCAACGAATCAAGTCATCTTAAATAGACTGATTGAGGAGAGTGTATATCCCTTGACCTGAATTTTGGAAGGTGAATGAGTGTTTGAAGGTTTGGGGTTTTGTTTGGGGTTTCTTTTTTGGTATACTGAGTAAATGATTAATGAGGTTCTTGGGAAGCAATGTTTTGTTGTTGTTGTTTTTTGGGTGTGTAATGTTTGGTTGCTTTATTTTGGTTTTTTTGCTTTTGTAATAAAACGTTTGAAGCAAATTTTGTTCTTAACGTGTGTTTATTCTCATATTCTAAGTGCGTTTGCTATCAGACATATGTTATTCATATGTACATTCATATGACATGCACTTGTCTGTGTCTTACCGTCTTGTCTCCCATGCATTCACATCTCTGGCTTTAGTTTTTATATTTCACACACAAAAACAATAAAGGGCATTATAATCATCCGTGTGCTGTATGCATGCATGCATATACATACATCACTTTTGCCATGAGCCATCACACATACCACAGCTAGCACTGGAGGAAGAACCATCATGAACCTTTGCTTTGCTGGGGACTTTGATGGCTAGGCAGACCGCGGACAAGAACTCACTGAGCCATAACTAGACACGACGAAACAACGATGAAGTACGGTATTTATTCTTTCTTTTATTTATTCTTTCATATCGAGGATAATGGAATAAGCTCTCATGTGCTTTTTTACATTCAGTCCCCATGTGTATGCGGTTTTGTAAATTTTGTCATCTGTTCCCACCGGCACACAATGGCCTACACTTTCGAAAAGCGGAACAGGATTTAACATGTGCGCAAGATGTTCTGCATGCGTTCGCACATGGGGCCTCGGTTTACAGTCTCATCCGAAGGACTTCGAAGTCAGTGCCAAGAAGATTAAGCTGATGGCTAACGTATGTCAGAGACAGACATGGCACATGACTGACATAAACAAAAAAATATAGTAAAGTTACAACTCTTGTGATGCCCTGATAACTCAAAACGGAGTCAATCAACACTTTTGCCGCCAAGTTTCTGACTGAAAAACTCTCTACAGCACCAAGTTGTCCCCCCCCCCCCCCCCCCCCCCCTCAGCATTTATGCTGATTTCTTGGCATTCAGTCTATGTCATAATAACACTGTCAAGTTGTTATTTTTCTACTGAAATCTGGACAATGGAGTGAAGGATGATATGTCTGCTATCATGCATGAAAGTTAACTGTAGGTGTGTAATTCTGTTACTGTATGAAAAACTGTCTTTTTTTTATATGACCTGCGCTGCTGATGAAAGTTACATATAGCAGTGAACAATGGTGTTGACTAAAGTTGCATGTGGCAGCGTAAGAGTTAAAGGAGAAGAAGACAAAGAGGAGAAGGGAAAAAGTGAAGAGCAGTTTGTTCAGCTAGTCTTTTATTCAATAAAGTATCATGATTTTATTTATTTATTTTATTCTTTTATATCGAGGATAATGGAATAAGCACTTATGTGCTTTTTTTACATCCAGTCCCAGTGTGTATGCGGTTTTGTAAATTTTGTCATCTGTCCCCACCGGCACACAATGGCCTACTCTTACGAAGAGCGGAACAGGATTTAACGTGTGCGCAAGATGTTATGGAGAAGGAGGAAAGAAGTGCATCACTATTGTTCAACTAGTCCTTCATTTGATGAAGAGTCATCATGATTTTATGTGTCTTTTTACAGAGTACAAACACATGTTCAATTTTGGCCTGACATTGTGTCATGGTTGCTCTGGTTTTGCTTCATATTATTGAGTGTTTAGTCTGGGCCTTTTTTGTATCACATCATGTCTAATCTTTACCCACACCCTGTACTTGTGCTGATAGTATTTTGACTTTGGTCAATACATATACTAATAGCCTGCCATCTGAATGTAATCTTTACTCAACAGGGCACTTACTGTTTTTGGTCTTCATTGGCGTATTAATAATAATAACAATAATAATAATAATAAATGGAATTTATATAGCGCTATATCTTGCAGAGACAAATCAAAGCCTAATTGATTTTTTTCCCCGCCTGAACAAGGCAGAGCGAAATGAATTTAGTCTTATTTTTATTTATTTATTTAATTCTTTTATATTGAGGATAATGGAATAAACAATTATGTACTTTTTTTTACATCTAGTCCCCGTGTGTAAAAAGAATATGATGACCTGAAAGAAGAGGGAAGAACAGGAAGAAGAAAGTATAAAAACAGACAAAAAATAACACACACAAAAATAGAAAGAAAACAAAGGAGAGGAAGGTGGAGGAAAGCCAACAATCAACCACATTTCAAGTGATAGAATCTTGTAAAAAATAACACACATTTTGTCTTGGTTGTCTTGGGATCTTTATTCCTGGGGTTTTGGCTGAACCACAAACCAGTATCGGAGGAAGAAAGTGATATACAGCCATTGTCTTTTACATACATATCAAACCTCTTATTATTATTATTTTTTTTTTTAAATTGAAGCACCTGATCACTGAGGAAAGAGAGAGAGAGAGAGAGAGAGAGAGAAGAGAGAGAGAGAGAGAGAGAGAGAGAGAGAGTTCTCATGGGAGCAAAAAACTAAAAGTGGAAGAAAATGTTCCACGAAAGTATTTCCTTGGAAAAAAAAAAGACAGGAACAGAACTTGCATATATTTGCTGGTCTTTAAACAATATGTATAGTTTGTTAAGATCTGGTACTCTGATAGATTTTCCAAATTGTTGTTGACATAATTATTACTCTGTCAATGTACTGATGATGCAGTCAAAATGATAATCACTAACATTAAAACAACTGCTACCTCAAAGTATTTACTCACTTATAACTGCATATATATATATATATATATATAATATATATATAATATATATATATGTTTGTTGTTAAAAAAATGTTAACAGAAAACTCAGACAAAAGGTACACCAGTGTGCAAACTTGTACAGTTAGAAACCAAGACATAGCTAAAGAAAAAGTGTATTGCACAAATAAGACACACAAAAATTTCAGAAAGACACAAAAATTTCAGAAAGACACACAAAAATTTCAGAAAGATAAAAAAGTCAAGGACAAAAGAGAAATCAGGCAAGATATAGCAGAAGGCAAAGAGAAGACAAAATAATTTTTTTTTTTAGCAAGACTGGTACAGAATGGACTTAAAAATATAAGAAAGCTATTATATACAGCACAAAACAGATAACCAATAAGCGCAAAATTGAGATAAAATGCATCAAAACAAAAGAGATAAGAAACCAACCCAACTTTTGTGGCTTATAATTACATCGTGCAAGAGAAACACTTTATAAAGAAAAATGAAAGACACACAACAGTAACTTAATGTGAAAAAAAAATTAGAGAAAGAGCTACATGTGCTAAGAGGCAACAATACAAATACACAAAGAATATAATGAGAGGAATGTTATACAAGAGAGAAAAATACAATGCAAGGAAAAAAACAAAAACTGTAAAGATTAAAAGAAAAACAACAAAAAAAGAACAAAACAAAAGCAAACATTGAAACAAACAAACAAAGGAACAAAATAAAAACAACAACAACAAAACACCACCACCACCACCACCCACAACAGAAAAAGAAAAGAAACAAAAAATGCAACACAAAATTAAAAAAACAACCCAAAAACAAAACAAAAAAACTCATTAAGTTCCAGAAAAAAGCAAATGGGAAAACAACAACCCAAAACTGTACAGTCTATTGTAGGGCTCATCACTTCCAAATTGAACTTTTCCCCAAATCTCTAAAACTGAATTATGATTCTCTCTCTCCTCTCTCTCTCTCTCTCTCTCTCTCTCTCTCTCTCTCTCTCTCTCTCTCTCCAGTTTCCTCCACATCATTCCTGAGCTGATTGACAGTCTGTAGTCTGAAGTGATTGTCATGACAACATTTTCAGTATTTCTCCGATGGGGTAATCATAATCAAATCCTCATAACTAGTGAAAAATCATCACATGTGCGATGCAAACAAATGGTTACAGACTCTCTGACAACACAGGGAACACATTTTGGAATGAAAAAGTACATGTCATGACTCTGAACCCCCAAATAAATGCCACATATACTAAAAAAACAAAACCCTCACCCCCCCCCCCCCCCCCCCAAATAACAACAAACCAACCAACCAATCAACCAAAACAAACCAAACTGACAAACAAAAACCAACTGAAAGAAACCACCCAACTCTTTCCCCTTCCTAAAAAACAAACAAATACCCCACTTCCACCCCCACATGACAGTTTACTAAGAGCTATAAATCCATAATTCTTTAAAACAACAACAACAACAAAGAAACAAACAAACAATCCAAATATGAAACCATTATTTCTTTGACCTACAATATCCAAGCCATGACTTTCACGAATACGCAGAGTTAAATAAAACAAAAACGAAACTGAATAGCGATGAATAATAATTTATGTATGACAACCACGCTTGAAAAATAATGGCTGTGCACACACTCCAAACTGTTCTAGAACTGAGAAATAATGCTGCTACACCAATCGAGCGAAGACAAATACTGTGAAGTAATGTCATCCACAATAATCAAGCAAAATGAATACCGACATAATGTCACTACAAGTATGACATGAAGCTGTACACTGTGCTATGATGCAACCCACATTCTCTAGGCAAAGACTTATACACAGGAGAAAACTGAAGCTATACCACAAATACTACACAGGCAGTCTGTTTCACCATTAATATGCAACATAAGTATCGTGAGTAGCTAGCAATGTGTGTATAGTAAACATTCACTACGAAATAAAGCCACTACGTTTCATCAATATGCACATCTTCAATATATTTTACAGCAAATGTATGATTTTCTTGTGTGCAATGTATACGGTATGAAATACTGTATAGATAAATCAGGATCAAAATGTCACTATTCCAAACAAACAAACAAAAAAACTCTCCATATTAAAGTGTTAACATACAGACCACCTTTGAGCCTTGAGGTAATATTATCACAGTATGTTGGTGAATGTGCAAAGACAAAAGGTGAAAAGATAGCTTTAGATATGTGCTCACCTGCCGATATGATTAGCTTATATACAGTGGTGTGTTTGAATGTGTGTGGGTGTTTGCGTGTGTGTGTGTTTATGTGTGTGTATGTGTACTCGTATGCACATAGGGTGAACATGAATGTATGCTCATGTACTCTGACAGATTGGTTACTTGGACTCAGCTAAACCATATGTCCCTAAATACACGAAAAACTAAGTGTATGTATGTACTAGCAAGACAAAAGAGACAAAAAATGAAAGATAAATTCCAGCCTCTGTTGATAGGTAAAAGAGTAATTGAAGAAGTTGACTCCCACAGAATTCTGGGTGTAATTATTGACAAAAATCTTACTTGGACTGACCATGTGATGGCGCTAGGAAAACGCAAACGCTTATAATAGTCTTGGAAGCTTTTCTTAGTCATAATTCTTTCATTTTGAAGAATGAAATACAATTCCAGAAAGGTATTTCTAAACCTACAGAGGGTATTTTTTAAAAAAAACTTTGTATGTAAGCATTTATAAAACACTGCAGGTTAAGCAAGTTAATGAAACATACATTTTGGCTTTCTGTTCTGAAAAAAATGATCCATTTGATTTGCTGACAAGTTGATGTCAAATGCATAGTAGAGATTCAGAGAACTTGATCAGAATTGTGTTGAGAAAACTACTGGTTCATAACCCTAGGACTCCACTCTAATGCATGGGCAAAAAACAAACCAAAAGAAATACTCAACTACCTTTGCTTTAAGTTACCCATGATATGTCACTGATCAGGTTGTGTGTTTGAGATGTAGACAAAGACCTTGATGCTGTACCTGTGTAACTACAGATGTGATTAGCTGCACTGCCAAAAGGATGGGTGATAGACACATGGAACACACATTTCTACTATGCATTTGACATCAACTTCTCAGCAAATTAAGAGGGTTATTTTTCATCAGAGCTGTTAAGGAGAATAAGTTATGTAATAAATTGGATGCGAGAAGCATTTTGTAAAAAAAAAAAGTTGTAGTTTTTAATATAATTTAAAACATAAGACATTTGAACTCTATCAACCCACCATAACTATGTAAATTTGCTGAAATACAGTTCTGTTCCTTTTATTTGCAGTCTGAGCTTATATCTTAGTATAGCAGGATTTGTTTTTAGTTGAAAATTTGAAATTAGAAGTGGAAAAATAAATATAAGTTTTAAAAGTAGACTATCTGAATGGATCCATGTTCAGATTTGGTAGTCACCACATATGCCACAAAGTTTTCGTTTTGCTCTTGCTTTGTTCTGTGTGTGCTATCTTTTGTTTCATCTCATTCTTGGGGCTGGAGGCCTGAAAAATAAATCTTGTTCATTGTTGTATCCTGCTCCTGTCAATCTTATGAACTTCCAAACCTCAGCAATCTGATGATCAAATAAAATACATACTTGAGGTAAAGAAGAGAGAGAGAGGAAAGAGAGAGAGAGAGAGAGAGAAAGAGAGAGGGAGAGAGAGAGAGAGAAAGAGAGAGGGAGAGAGAGAGAGAGAGAGAGAGAGAGAGAGAGAATGACAATGACAAATTCTATTATTTTGAGGATAATGAATAAGCACTCATGTGCTTTTTTACATCGAGTCCCCACCCATAGGGATACATCTCAATAATAAACACAATACTCATACACCCACACAGTAATAAACAAAGGAAAAAAACAACAACTTAAAAACAAACACACCCAAAAACAAACAAAAACAAACAAAAAACCACCAAAAAACAAACACAAAGAAAAGCAAAAACAGAGACCCCCCCCCAAAAAAAAAAAAAAAGAAAAGAAAAAAAAAAGCCAAACTCATAAAGTCATAAAATTGAACATATACACATTGTAAAATGTTACTCATACTTGTTACAGAGAGAGAGAGAGAGAGAGAGAGAGAGAGAGAGAGAGAGAGAGCGGGGGCAAGATTTTCAAGGAAGAATTTTATTCACGTTGTTTTAAAAACCATCCCCATGTTTATATAGTGGCTGATATGAAAACTCATCTCAGGAAATCAGGAGAAACAACATCTTAGGAAATTAAGAGAAGTGCTGGATCCTAACACTACACAGCTCAATCCTCGTGACAATACTTACAGCTCACTCAACCCTTCCCCTGTACAATCTTTAAGTCTTAGAAAGAGTGAACAAGTAAAAGATATCGCTTGCAAACACAAGTACAACAAAGCTATCAGGTTCCTCAGACCAAGTTTATTCATCTGTTCATCATAAAACACGTTCACACAAAAACCTTATGAAATGGGTGCGAACAGCTTAGAACGCAAATCAACAATGAACTTCATAACAGTATGTCCTTAAATATGTACAGACACCTTAAAAAAACCCACTCTGTAGAAGGGTATTGTGGTCAATTTAACCACCGTAAACCTGATTTCCCACAATCCTTTAAGTCACTAGGATGGGGGTAGATTGCTAAAGACATGACTCTGCGTTGATTTGATTTTTGGTTGGTGGGAAAGGGGCGGGAGGAGAGATAACATTGAAGTTTGGCAGAGAACATACACTGTAAATGTCTTTGAACTGAAGTCATCACTCTGTGAATGCGAGTCTGATATTCCACCACCCTGAAGTACAAAAATAAACATGGTCACAAAATTAATGAGATGTTTCCAGTGTATCAAGGCATCTAAACTTTTAGCAAGCGGTTTTACAAAATTCATGCAAAAAAGATCTTTAAACAGCTACCGTATATTTAGAAACATACATACCATCATTCACAAATAAGAGCACAGAAAAAAACAGTACTGCTTGCAAAAAAGACTGACACCACAGGTATGAATGAGTGTTGCAAGTCTACAACATGATGTAAACAATGTTTAAATCCAGAAATACTTATCAAACGGTTCTCTTCACCTGGAAAAGGTTAACTGTTGTTTACAATGATACTGACAAGGTTAAACTCTCATTTACAATGATGCTGACAAGATTAAACTGTCATTTACAATGACACTGACAAGGTTAAACTGTCATTTACAATTATGCTGACAAGGTTAAACTCTGATTCACAATGATGCTGACAAGGTTAAACTGTTGTTTACAATGACATTGACAAGGCAAACTTTAGTTCACAACAACAGGAAGTTATCATTACATACCCTTACAATAACAAATCTTGGAAACAGTAAGGGAGACACCATAGTGGAACAAGATGATCAAATTCCACAGACCGACTTTATTTTAGGTTCAAAGCCAACCCTTCTTTTTATTACGTGGCTGATATGTATAAGCTTCTCAGGAAATTGTGGAAAGCAACATTTTGGGAAAGAAGTGATGGATCTGGATACTACTGCTCTAGGTATAGATGATAACATTTTCTCACACAAACCTTTGCAAACGGGTGCAAAGAAATCAAATGATATGAAACACTGTCAAACTTTATAGCACTATGTTGATAAAAGTATTCATGCAACAGTCTCAAAAATGTTATGTTATGATACAAGAGCTGACAAAGTATCTAAACAAAAATCTTTAAAAACTGCTTTTGTCATCATGAGGGGGTTTTCAAAATATATAACTGATATCTATAAACTGTCAACTCACAGAAGTGAATATATATATATATTTATATACACATATATATATATATATCTACACACACACAAAAGTGTGTGTGTATATATACAGAAAAGAAAACTAAACTGTGGAATGCCAATCATAAAAAGCAATCAAACATGAAAAGCTGAATTAAATGAAAACCATGCAATAAAAAGAAACATTATGCATTTCTAATAAAAAGCAACGCATCAAAAACAGATAAACAAAACTAAAATATCTTCTGCTTCCACATAACTGAGAAATGGAGAAAAAAAATAAAGAGAACTGTTCAGATATGAATTCAACTATCTCTTGAAGCTAAACAGCAAAATCAAAACCAGTTTTTAATACCTATGATACAATCATGTTTGTTGACTGAAGCCATACAAAATATCCCACACAAGTCAACATAGCCAATACAAAAGGAAGGGGAAGAAAGTATGGAAAAATAAACGGAACAATGCCATCACAACAAGTACATCAACAGAACAAAGAGAAAATAAAAACAAAAACAAAATTCTTTATGTAAATACTTGCATTGAATATAAACACAAAAATAATATATTGGTACAATCAAGCATTCAGGAACGAGAATGATTGTCAACCAATATAAAAGCCAATGGAAAAATCACAAACATGATAAATTCATATCGTGCTCAAAGACGTTCCTTCGTTTTTTTCTTCCAATATTTCAGCTCACCACTTAGACAGTGCAGACAAAAATGGCAATTTACTTTTCAAATCATAATGGAGATGTTTGCATGTTGAAATGCAAATTTCACAATTTTTTTCACATTTACTATTGCTGAAGTGTGTACAAAATGGGAGATTTTATAGCAATACTATGTACTGCAAAGCTCCGTACTCGAGACCTATGCAAAGTTTTACAGTCATATCAACAACTTATAACGGTCCAAGACTGCTTCAGTTAAAAACACACTGCTTGCTTTGGACTAGTTGTATCTTGCATTCCTTCCCGCTAAAACATTCTGTGAATAGAGTGACAACAACAAAAACATCAGAACATTTGTTTTCTTCCACGTACAAGAACAGATACAACCAAAGGATGTGACAACAAATAGCAAAAATCTACGAGAAAAGTGAACCAGAATCAGAATTTGGTAAGCCCCCACTAACCACATAGAGCAATTACAGAAACTATACTAAGCAAAGTTGACTAGGAAAAACAAAAGAAAGTAAATGCTTTATTAGAATCTGAGTAAAAATAAACAATAAGACCTCAAAAGGTCGCTTTCTTCACAATAAAAACAACTTTATCAACAATTCTGTAAAGACTAGTTACTACAAACACACACATCTCTTCAATCTCACAAACTGTTGACATTCTAAACCTAAACATAGTACTGATTCAGAAAGGCTAGCTCCCTCCCCCCCCTTAAAAACACACACTCACAAAAAACCTGAAAACAAAACCCCAGCAAAACCCAGTCAGTGATTTTCTTCATGATTAAACCATTATCGTCAACAAATCTGACAGACTGTTATGCACAAATCTTCAACCTCATTAAACAGCCAACACTCAAAATCTTTGCATACTTAGCACACGGAAATCATTTTCAGAGTCTTATAACAATCACGTACACTTCAGTAAACTCTGTCTATTCAAGTCTTAAGCAAGAGAAACACACACGAGAAAAGTTCACCGGCAAACGTTTGCCTTGCATACACAACTGGCGTGACCCTTTTCTTGATGAAGAAAACGGTTCATATGAGATCAGGGACAACTTTTCACAGGGGAGCATCTCTCGGCTCCACAAGGATCTCGTTGATGGCCACATATTCTGGTACGGAGGCAGCATACTGGACGGCGCGAGCAATGTCATAGGGTTCCAGACATTTGTGCTTTTCACTCATGTCGTACTTCTCCACTGCCTGCACAGTGTACAGCGTACAGCCATTAGTGAACTAGCTGTCTCACTTTGTTTTGAGGACTGTAACTAAGAGGAGTAAGTTGTTCATAACATTACACATACACACTCATACACAAACACACACACACGCACACACACACCCCCACCCATATATGCATGCACGCAGGGATGCACGTGTGCACACAAACACACACACCTCTACTTTCTCTCACAAACAGGCAGGCAGACCATATAGACAGAGCCAGACATACGCTCTTTCTTTTTCTCTCTCTCCTCTCTCTCTCTCCTCTCTCTCCTCTCTCTCTCTCTCTCTCCTTCTCTCTCTCTCTCTCTCTCTCTCTCTCTCTCTCTCTCTCTCTCTCTCACACACACAGACACATATACTTCGGATGAGACTATAAACCGAGGTCCCGTGTGTGAATGCACGCAGAACATCTTGTGCACACGTTAAAACCCGTTCTGCTTTTCGGAAGAGTAGGCCATTGTGTGCCGGTGGTAACGGATGACAAAATTTACAAAACTGCATACGCACAGGGACTGGATGAAAAAAAGCACATGAATGGTTATTTTATTATCCTCCACTTAAATGGCAATAAAATATTCTGAATCTGAATCACACACTCTTCCCCTACGCCCCCCCCCCCCCCTCCCTCCCACTGGTCTAACTACCACTTAAAAGCAAAAAAACACATTAAACTAAACAAACATACACACACACACACACACGTTCCCAAACATGCGCGTGTACACTAAAAGCTTGGATTCCTCTCCAAACGGAAATCACCGACACACACCAAAAAAACCCCACTCTCCTGCAAAAATTACTCACCTCTCTGTCCGTGGACATGCCGAAGAGAGGCGTCTTGACGTCTCCGGGCTGGATGCAGGTGACCTTGATGCCCATGTCGGCCAGCTCCGCTCTCATGGCCTGCGAGGTCCCCTCCACGAAGAACTTGGTCCCCGAGTACACTGCCAGTCCTGGGAAACCCTGCAGGGGCGGCAGAAAAACACAAAAGGCATGAGTTGTGGATTGGGGAAGCGTAGTGTACTGCGTTGTCTTGTGTTGTGTTGTGTTGTGTTGCTTTTGTCTTGTATGGTATGGTGGGGTGTGGTGTGGTAGGGTGTGGTGTGGTGGGGGTGGGGTGTGGTGTGGTGGGGGTTGGGGTGTGGTGGGGGTGTGGTGTGGTGGGGGTGGGGTTGGGGTGTGGTGGGGGTGTGGTGTGGTGGGGTGGGGTGTGGTGTGGTGGGGTGTAGTGTGGTGTGGTGTGGTGGGGTGGGGTGGGGTGTGATGTGGGGTGTGGTGTGGTGTAGTGATGGTATGGTATGATGGTATATGGTATGCCCTACTACATAACTGTATTGTACTGCTTTGTATTGGTTTGAACTGTATTGAACTGTGGTGTCCCGCAACATCATATGCTATACTGTACAATATGTACGAGTACCACCACTAAACAACGTCACTAAACAGTGTATAGTATCACTTTGTGGGCTCATTCCTTTCAATCTACTTATACCTTTATCCATCACAATACTGAGCTCGGATCTGCAAAACAAACCCCACTCCCCCCCACCACCACCCCCTATTCCACCACCAAGACAACAACAAAGCAACAATACCAACAGAAACCACTGACCTTTCTGCCAGCATCAGAAGAAATGTTGATGATGTGACCGCTCTCTCTCTTCACCATCCCGTCCAACACTGCTGCTATGCAGTTGGTCATCCCCTGCAGGAAAGATGTATCCCCCCCAATACCATGAATTATTTTGAAGGTAGGAAAATCCCCGAAGTTGCAATACAGCTACCTAAATGGAGGAGGAAGGGGGGGGGGGGCAATAGTCGAATACAAATAAATCTCACCATTGGTGAACCCCAGAGCTCTACCCTAGGAATGAAATAAATTTTTAAAATATGTATGAAAACTCAAACTGAAAATGACAGAAACAGTCTGGAGCAATAGCACTGATCATTCTTCCTATTGAGAATGTACAAAATCCCACATCAACAAACATTATCTATTGTTGTTAGTATTATCATTTTTCTGCAGTTCACCAATGGTGTGATCTTGTGCAGACAACTGCTTTTTGCCCACCATGAAGGTAGCCGCATACCGACTTCAGGAATGTATGCCTGGTATGTTCATGTTTCTGTAACCCAACAGATGATGAGATGAATTAGAGGATATTTAACGTGCATATTTGATCTTCTGCATGTGTGTTATATACATGAAGGGAATTAAGGCACTGGCAAGTCTGCACTTGAAGCTGACCTGGGAAATGGTACACACCTCCACACTTAATTCACCAAATGCTGATGCCGAGATTTGAACCCACGACTGGATGGACTTGCAATGTCTCTCCCTAATTCAAGCTTATCTAAAAAAGACTACAATGAGGAGTTTATGGCAAGTTAAAAATAAGAAGACATTTTTGCAAAGATATATATATAGTTATATAGATCTATATTTCTTTTGTCTGCATTGACAGGGTCAGTTAGCCTTTACTGTGGCTTTAGTTTTGATTTTTTTTACTTGTATTGTATATATGATTCTTTTTTTATTTTATAAATTGAAGACAAAATTTTTTTAAAAATCCATGTAATTTTTGATTAAAACAAAAAAAAGAATTTCTTCCTTGGCTACTCAAAAAAAAAAAAGCCCTTTATTCTTTTCTTCCTTTTTAAATCTTATTCTTTTTTTTTAATTTGAGGAAAATAGAATTTAAGCACTCATGTACTTAAAAAAAAAAAAATCTTATCCCCAAGCACTTGCGGTTTTGTAAATTTTGTCATCTGTTCCTACCAGCACACAATGCCCTACTCTTCTGAAAAGCAGAACAGGTTTTAATGTGTGCACTCGCACACTAGGCCTTGGTTAGCAGTCTCATCCCAAGGACTTAACAGTAACAACTGTCATCAACACAATTCTGTAACCTTGGTTTATAGTCTCATCCCAAGGACTTAACAGTAACAACTGTCATCAACACAATTCTGTAACCTTGGTTTATAGTCTTAATCCCAAGGACTTAACAGTAACAACTGTCATCAACACAATTCTGTAACCTTGGTTTATAGTCTTATCCCAAGGTTAACAATAACAACTGTCATCAACACAATTCTGTAACCTTGGTTGTCTCATGGATCCCAAGGACTTAACAGTAACAACTGTCATCAGCACAATTCTGTAACCTTGGTTTATAGTCTCATGGATCCCAAGGACTTAACAGTAACAACTGTCATCAACACGATTCTGTAATCCCTCAGCGGGCCACTCAGCCACAGAGTCACTCACCTTGCAGTTGATGTCGATGGTTCTATCCCACTCGTCTTGGTGGAGGTTCTTCATGAGGGTGTAGTACATGACCCCTGCACTGTTCACCAGAATGTCCACAGGGCCTAGCGCCATCTCCGTTTGCTGCACCATGTCCAACACCTGCCCAAAGCCAATCATGATTTCAATTTCATGACAATTTCCATAAGAAAAACAAAACACCAAAACAATTCTTAAGAACTGGTTTTGTTGCCTCGGGTGGGTGAGAATTTAAAAAAAAAACCCACACATAAAAATAGCAGATTAGAACATCATCATGTGAGAGCAAAAACAAAACGAACAAACAAAAAAACTTAAAAAAATTAATAAAGAGATTTCTAAAACAATAACAACAACAATTACACAACACTTGCAGAAAGCATTCCCTTCCCCCCTCCCCACCAAAAACACCCAAACTAAGGCTCACCACAAATAAATATTATTATTATTACATAATGATACCTGTCACCATTAGGAAGCACAAGAGACTCACCTGTTGTCTATCCAAGATGTCGGTCTTGACAGAAATGGCCACACCCCCTTCATCAGATATTCGCTTCTCCAGTTCTCGAAGCTTGTCTTCTCTACGTGCTGCCATGGCAACGCGAGCCCCTGAAGATGCCAGTGTGACTGCAATAGCAGCGCCAATCCCACTGGATGCTCCTGTGACGATGGCCACTCGATCAGACAGTGGCTTGCTCACTGGAATGATAATAAATAATTATAAATGGAATTTATATAGTACTTTATCTTGCAAAAACAAATCAAAGTGCCTGATTTCAACCTATTCTTACACATACAACCAAACGAATACATAGAACCAAAATGAAAGAATATGAGTATCAGTGTCATATCCAAGTTTAATATTAAAAATAGCAATTCCTTCTCTACGCTGCATAGATCTGTGAGTCTAAACTATGCATTCACCTTTTTGTTGGCGCAAACACATCCAATATACACATGAATAATATATGCACAGAGGCTCATGCATGCACACGCACGTGCAAAACACACACAGTGACACACAAATGTAAACAAACAGTGACACACATTTTCATTCTAATTAATGACTATAACTGTAAAATAAAGATACTGACTGATCCAAAACAAGTAGGCCTAACAACAAATAAAACACAACAAAAGAATAATTGCTGCTAAAATTTAGTCCAAACATTATAGTACTATTTAATTTTGATTTAGTGATCTATAAAGGACTGACACACTGACCATACACATCAATCTAGCCACAAAATAATGTATGCACAAGTTGTTAATTAATGTGCACACACACATCCATGATCTACCATGATGCACTGGTAGCTTCACAAGCCATGTGTGCACACAATAATTAATGTGCATGCACACATCCATGATCTACCATGATGCACAGGTTGCTTCAAAAGCATGCATAGGCCTAAATTTAAGCACACTAGCCTTATACTATGCATTCAAGCGATCCAGGCTGAGGCCTTGAAATCTTAAAGCAAAACGTGGAGTTCCAATTGTATCACCTTGTTAACAGATGTTGCCTTGACCCAAATATATCATCAATCAGCCTGCCTTTAAATAAAAAGGGAAAAAAAGCCAAAGTGGGCAAAGGAAGAAAAGAAAACCCACAGAAACTAACCCCTCCCCTCAGTTACTCCTGTATGCATTGTAGGCTGTGCAGCCTGTCATACTATTTGCAGTATTAAGTTTGAATCAAGAGAAAGAAAAGGGATCACACACATAAACTGGGACATAAGCCTTATCAATCATGGAGTCCAGTTTTCCCACTGTATATAATTTAAGTGTAACATCAAAAAATAAAAATAATAAAAATCAGCAAACCTTTTGCTGATGCCATTTTCGTATGTTTGAACAGATCCTTCTCATAAACTGTCACTATCACTATCCAATGACAACCGTTTTGGATGTAATCAATACTGGTCTTTTTTTCTTTTCACCCCGGGCAACACGATGGTTTAAATGAAGCCACCTTTACCACTAAAGGGGAATAATGCTGAGACATACAACAATGATCTAAGCCTTAATTATTACCCTTGAATCAGGACCCCCCCCCCCCCCCCCCCCCCCCCCCTCTCCTCTCTCTCTTTTACAGAAGAGGAAAGTTCGAAAACGAAGCAAGCACAACAGGGATGATGATGTCTTTGTTTTGGTTTTCGGCTGGAGCTCCAAAGTTCACTACTGGTGAAACTTTGCATATTACATGAATCATGAAAGTAGAGGCACTCCCACCTCCAGGTTGGTGATGATGAACCTACCAAAACGTGCTTCGCACCTGTTTCAGCTATCACTTTTTCCTGTTAATGGAACGATGACTGTGCCAACTTTGTTGGGTAGCTTACATAATCGAGAAATTAACACACACACACACACACATACACACACACACACACATACACACACGCGCACGCACGCACGCACGCACACTATTGTCTTTATAATGGCTGTACAAGCATTATTGTAGATTTTCGGAATGCTTTCATTTCTAACAAATTTTGTGGTTGGTATAATCGTAGAAATATGTTATCCCTTTTGTACAGATTTAAACTAAATGCTTTCAGGACAAAATACGTGAAAGATGTAAACTGTATTTGGGGGGAGAATATTACCAATAGTCATGTTATTTTTTATTGTGGACATTTAAAAGCATTTTTACCGGCTGTACCAAGTTTTTCACTGGAACAGATTTTGTCTGAACCATTGTTACTATTGGACATTGTGTTAAGATTGATAAGAAGTCCGATAATTAAGTTTTTGTAGTATGTTAAAGTTAGTTTTTATTAAGTACCGTTATCTGACACTTTTCTATTATTGTTTGCGTTCTCTTGTTTAGATTATTTTTTTCTGTCTAAAATCACTAAATGTGAATAGACGTTAAACTGAAGATATATACGCACGCACACACAAAGCCCGTCCCTTTAGCCTAATATCCAACTCTGGTCGTAGCCTACACTCCTTGACAAAGCCAACTCCAAAGCAAACTGCGTAACACTACATCTATTTTAGTTAATGGCAGACTAGGTGCAAACACTAGGCTATAATATAATAGTGTAATGTTCAGAATAAACCATCATCGTCAGTTTACAATCCCTGACGAAAGAATGGAAGTAAGTAAGTAAGCCTAGGCTAACTAACGCACCAGTGTTCCTGCGTTGTCGTGGCATGATATTCTTGGAGGAGAGTTTCCTGAAGTAAGTCTGGAGAAGGCGGGCGTCTGTGTAGGGGTACTCCATCTTCAGCTCCGCCAGAATGGATTTGAACTTGTCGTTCTTGAAACTGCTGATCTCTGACAGCGACTTTTCATCTCTGGAAAAACACGTTCGCGCACGGACGCATGCATAAATGCACACACAAACATAGGCAGGCAGGTAGGCAGGCAGGCAGGCAGGCAGGCGCGCAAGTATGCATGAAGACACGCACACACATGCACACATACGCACGCACGCACGCGCGCGCGCGCACACACACACACACACGCACACACACACACACACACACACACACACACACACACATACTAATCATCATCATCATCAACATCATCATCATCATCTTCATCATCACCATCGCCTTCGTCGTCGTCATCATCATCATCATCATCATCATCATCATCATCACAATCTTGCATGTTTTCCAGCTCCAATAAGGGGAGCTGCTTATCACAGAAAGCGGTCGACCAGAGGTCTGGACCGCATCTCATGGCCTTGACCCTGACCTGCCCTGATGAGGTCAGGGCTCGACTGACCACTCAGCAAGACGATCTTTGACCTCAAGGATCGTGTAGAGCCGACAGTTTGATCTAGTTGATCCGCAGAGATGATCACAAAAGGGGCTGACATAGTCCGTTTATAGCATAGAGAGATACCCGCATCCATTCATGCACTGAAATATGCTTCTTTATCTATTTATTTATTCATTTACTTCCAGGATAATGGAATAAGCACGCATGTGCTTTTCTTTTAATTTTTACATCCAAATCCCCGTGTGTATGCAGTTTTGTAATCCGTTCCCACCGGCACACAATGGCCTACTCTTCCGAAAAGTGGAACGGGTGCGCAAGATGTTCTGCGTGCGTTCGCACACGGGACCTCGGTTTATAGTCTCATCCAAAGGACTTTTAAGGGGAGTGGAGTCGGCACTGATGTTATCTCCAGAGGAAAAATCCTCTTGAACGAGTGCGAATTGAATGCATACATGAAGGGGAAGGGGGTGGGGTAGCTTAGGGGTTAGAGCATTGCGCTCGCGAATTGACGGGCCTGGCTCGAACCACATAACTACCGAGACACCAGTTCAATTGGAACACACCTCCTCCCCTCCCCCCCCCCTCTGCCCTCCCCCTGCCGCCCCCCCCCCCCCCCTGCCGCCCCCCCCCCCCCCCCCTTCCACGCCCCGCGCCCTGTTGTATTTCTTTTTCCTTTTTTGTATGTTCGTTTTGTTGGGGTTAAAACTCTAGAAAGTCGGTGGGCTGGATACAGTTTTCTATCGCCTTCTTCTTTGGGAAGGGTTGTTGTACAGGAGTAGATGGACAGATGGAAGGATAAAGACCTAGGAATTCTGTAGTCTTGGCTGACAATCCAGGAATAAAGTGGATTTGGTGTGGGGCAGAGTAGTCTTCGTGCACTGCTATGATCATGGTTGTTGTTGTTGTTATCATTTATTATTATTATTATTATCATTATTATTTTTTTAATTTTCATCATTATTATTGCTGTTGTTGTTATCATCATCATCATCATCATCATCATCATCATCACATCATCATCATCATCATCATCAATAGTAGTAGTAGTAGTAGTAGTAGTAGTAAATAATTAATTTATTTTTAAAAAAAGTTAAAACTGAAGCTGAGATTGCATTTTGTTGTGTGGCTGATATGAGAGAAAGAGAGAGAGCGACACAGACAGACAAACAGACAGACAGACAGACACAGACAGACAGACAGACACACACACAGACATAGACAGACAGATGGACAGACACAGACAGCGACAGACAGAACTCTGAAAACTAGAAACTAACCCACAAATATATATATATATATAAATACACAGACAAAAACTGTCAAAGCCAGGCAGGAACATGTAGGTCTATAAGGAACAAACAACAGCCTGAAAGAACTTACGTGATGTAGGATTCCAGAATTCTGGCCAGTTCGTTGGTGGCCCCAGTCTCCCCGCCGTTCCTCTGGGCGTCTGCGATTTGTGTCAGGATCCTGGCGAATTGAAGAAGGTTCACGACAATCATAGCTCATGTAGTAGAAGGTATATAGACAGAGGCTTTAGTGTACATCAATCTGAGCCAAAGAGATGATTATAACTGATGTTTGCTTGTTTTGTTGTTGTGTCAAAATAAGTCTACTTGACTTAAATGGCAATAAAATATTCTGAATCTGAATCGAATCTGAATCATGTTCACTCATTTATCCAGCTTGGCCCAGGCCAAAAGCTGTGTCGGTTATTGATGTCAGCTGATTCTTTTTGCAAAGGTAGGTAAAGGTAAAGGAGTCCCATAACCTATAAGGTCGTAGGGGAGCGAGGCGTCAGAGACCTCACTTCTCTAGGGCCAGCATATTGAGGGCGGCGCCCATCTCCTCTCCCTCGCTGCTTTACCTTCCCTGACCCTAAAGAGGGCAGGTACCCATTTACAGCTGGGTGAACTGGGGGAACTGTACTGAAGCCAAGGCGCGCAAACGGTCACCCATCCAACTGGTAACCACGCTCGACGCTGCTTAACTTGGCTGGGGGAAAGCGAGTGCTCCGACCACTGAGCTATCCCGTCCCCTTTACCTTTTTGCAAAAGGCCTACTCTAAACTGTCGTTATGGTTGCCAAAAAAAACCATGTTGTGTTGAGATTGTTTTCAGCCATGACAACCCGCAGTCTCCTTTAATAAAGGAGAAAAGCTCCTTTGAAGGCGGAGTATGGCTGCCTATATTATGGCGAGGTACTTTAAAAAAAAAAAAAAAGCAATGCAGTAATACACCCAAACTTCACATTCAGTGTGCAATTTCAGTCTCACAGTGATTCCCAGGTGGGATGAGTGAGTCAGAGTGCACATTCTGGGTGACCCCCAGAGTGTTCCGCTAGGGGAACGAAAAACAACAACACCAACAACAACAACATTTATCCAGCTTGCAGAAATGGATATGTGTATACACAAACAAATATCATTTACCACCAGAAACATGTTCATTTATATATCCAGCTTGCAGAAATGTATATGTGTATACATAAACATACATCATTCGCTATGCCATTGTCATAAAGTCTCATCTTTTGATCGATGTATACATTTGTGTCTGTCTCTTTCTCTGTCTGTATCCGAGTTTGTCCGTCTGAGTGTTTGTCTGTTTGTCTTTATGTCTGTCTATCTGTCTCTGTCTCTCTCTGCCTGTCACACACACACACACACACACGCGCGCGCGCGCGCGCGCACACACACACACACGCGCACATCGTCTAATATCACTAGAAGTGAACAGACGCAAAATTGAAGTCAACAACAACAACAACACACACGCACACACATAATTATACACACACACACCACAGATTCCTAATCAACCACTCTCCATCCATCCATCCATCCATCTATCCACTCAGGCATTCCCAGCACTGGTGCAATAACCATCATCTCCAGAAAGTCCTCACTTCTTCCTCCACTTTCTGAAAGGGACCATGGTGAGGTAGTAGCCGTTGGCGTTCATCCACTTGAAAATCCATCTGCAAACAGAGAACAGGATTTGAACACAGAGTCTGTTGGATGACAGGAATCCCCGTGGGGGATGCCGGAGATCTGTCAGTATAAATAGCATCCCCACCTTCTGGAAACTTTGAGCTACGAATTCTCTCTTTTCTGTCCCCCTCTTTGTTTCTGTCTTGTTTCTTTTCTTCCTGTCACTTCCTTCTTGTCTGTTTTCTGCCTTCTTGGTCCATTCTCCTGCCTTTTTTAAATACAGAAAATATCAAAAGATAACAAATCTCTCCCACATTGAAGTCGAATGCACAAGGCCTGACTTGTCATGCGCTTAACGTCAGTGCAACACATTCCGATAATGTGATAGTTGATGTCTGAGCGTTTGATGATGAAGAAGAAGGATGACATGAAATGGGATGGGGAACTTCACCATGCTACCCCCCCCCCCCCCTCCCCCTTCCAAAAAAAATGCTTAAAGAGTATGGTCACCTTCACCTTTCCCATAGTAGAACGACAGACATTAAATGGAAGAACAACGCACGCCCCCCTCCCCCCGCACGCACACACGCACGCACACACGCACGTACATACACACATTATTATGTTTGGTGTCAAATAAATCTTGTGCTGACTTAATGGCAATAAAGTTTTTGATTCTTGATTCTTGATTCTTGATTCGCGCGCGCGCGCACGCAAAACACACACACACACACACACACACACACACACACACACACACACACACACACACACACACACACACACACACACACCACACACACACACTATACTATACGCACCTAGAAGGACCAGCAGCAGGTCGAATATTATTGTAAACGAGCCTGTGCAGCATTTTCTTTCTTTCTTTTCTTTCTTTTTTTTGTTTTGTTTGTTCTTAATGCGTTCTTGACTGTGTACAAAACAAACTGAACGGAAAAAACCAAAAGGCAGATCGACCTATCTATGTCTCGCGCTCTCTCTCCGCTGCCCTCAAAGCGTTAAATGCGACTCAAGTGACCCTTACTATACAGCTCGTGGCAAAGTTATCATCATGGTTTAGTTGATCTCTCCCATTTTTTTCTTCTTTTTTTTTTTTTTTTTAGTCAGGTATATACCTTTATGTCTAATATTATCAAAGCTGGTCTTGGTTTGTTTTTTTTATATATCTCCGAATGCGGTGACGATGATAGTAAGCTCAAAGTTCCATGCTGATTGACTTACTACTGCTCGAAAAGTATATGCGCACTAAGGTAGTTGTGACATAGCTGCCAGTTTTCATAATGTATAGTACTCTATAACGTGGGTGACGACACTTTCCAGTGTGGTACACTTTGACATGGAAGTTATCACACTTCACAGAAGCCCTTTATCTACTTGACCTGAACCTTATCCTAGGTACCTAATGTCAAACGTGTACGGACTTAAGTGTGTATAATTATGTATGTTTTTGTTGTTGCTGTTGCTTGTGTGGTTGTTTTTTTTTGTTGTTCTTCGGCTAAGGCTCCTTCGGATGAGACTATAAACCGAGGCTCCGTGTGCGAACGCATGCAGAACATCTTGCGCACACGTTAAATCCTGTTCCGCTTTTCGGAAGAGTAGGCCATTGTGTGCCGGTGGAAACAGATGACAAAATTTACAAAACCGCATACATGTATAGATTTTACTAGATGTAAAAGAGCACATGAGTGCTTATTCCATTATCCTCGATATAAAAGAGTAAATAAATAAATAAATAAAAGGTTCACCAATTGCAGCATTTTGTCCATCATTCAGATGTTGGTAAAGTGTGTCTGCATAATTATGGTAGACGGCTGCCTTTCTGCCGTGGGCTCTGTAACTGTGCACAAGTCGGGGTGGAGGACGAGGCTCAAAGCTGCCTCCTGTCACACCATCTTCAAAGGCGCCTTATGCTTGGGTGTGTGTATGCGTCCATTCCGACCCAGGGGATGATGTTTAAACATGTCACCAGTGTACGTGCAATTTTCTTTTGAAAAAAAGAAAGAAATGTTATCTGTGTCTACTGGCACGCAATGGCCTACTCTTCCAAAAGCCGGAACGGGTTTTAGTATGTGTGCGTGCAAAATGTAGTGGGCTGTTCGCACATGGGACTTCGGTTTATAATCTCATCCGGAGGAAACATAATAAAATGTGTGTGTTGGCGTTTGTGCGCGCGCACACGTGTGTCCGCGCGTGTGGGTGTGTCTGTGTTTCTGCGTGTCTGTGTGTCTGCACATCTGCGTTTGTACGCGTGCGTGCATGTGTTTGCGTACGTGTGTGTATGCTTGCGTGCGTGCGTGCGTGCGTTTCAAACGTGCGTGCACATACGCATTCATGCATGCATAATCGCATGTGCATGCCTGCGCGCGCTCACACGCACGCACACACACACACACACACACACACACACACACACACACACACACACACACACACACACACACACACACACACACTTAATTGTCTAATATCACTTAATGTGAAAAGACGTTAAATTAAAGAAGAAACACACTTGGTGATGGAAAAAAAAAGCAAATCATTGCTAATTCAAAGTACCATCTGGAACTAAAAATTCGACTTGACTTCACTTGACTCGACTTGACTTGACTTGACTGACCTGGCAGGGAGAGGCTTGTCGTTGATGACGTGCAGCGTCTTGCCGATGGCGGAGTCTGGGAGCTGGACCAGCCTGACGATCACCTGAGCGACAAAGTCCACAGGGGTCATCTCCACCTCCCAGTCCGTGTCTGGGGCGACGCTGAACTTGGCGCAGGCTGCCAGCAGCAGCAGCGTGAAGTCCTGACGGTTCCAGGCAGCGTTCACTCGGTCTCCGCCCAGGTTCCCTGAACAGCAGACAAGGAGGGCTAAGGTAACAAGGTAAAGGGTGTTCCCATCACCTATGTGGTCGTAGGGGAGCGAGGCGTCAGAGACCTTAACTTCTCTAGGGGGCCAGTATATTGAGGGCGGCACCCATCTCCTCTCCCTTACCTTCCCTGACCCTAGAGAGGGCGGGTACCGATTTACAGGTGGGTGAACTGGGGGACTGTACTGAAGCCAAGGCGCGCAAACGGTCACCCATCCAAGTGGTAACCACGCTCGACGCTGCTTAACTTGGCTGGGGGAAAACGAGTGCTCCGACCACTGAGCTATCCCGTCCCCTGTGTTTCACGGCGTATTTCCAACTCTGCCTGTTACAGTGTCGTCAGTGTGTGATGCGTTTCGTGTGACGATACCAGATCGATCTGTAACGGTGTCACTATATTGTGCCTTTTTGGTGTCACAGTTCCAAATCTACCTGTAACAGTGTCAGTGTATAGCGTAATTCGTGACACAATACCAGATCTAGCATGACAGCACCTGTGTGTGATGTCTTTCATGCCATAATACCAGGTTTACTTATGACAGTGTCAGAGTAGAATGCCTTTCATGTCACATTTCCAAATGTACCCGTAACAGTGTCAATGTGTGATGCGTTTCATGTCGCAATACCGCATCTACACGTAGCAGTGTCAGTGTTTAATTCCTTTTTATGCCACAATCAAAAATCAAATCTACAAGTAGCGTAGAAAGCCTCAGTATTTGCAACGTGTTAATTTTCTATTCACAACGAAAAGCCAGTCCCCTGAGCAACAGTATTAGCACACATGTCACGATGAAAAGTCAAATCCATGACCCTTATCCCAGAAGAAGGAATGTGGTTACCTCAACGGTGGGTAAAAGCGGTCGCATACGCAAAATCTCACCATTGGTGAACCCTCCGACCTCTAGCCGAGGAATGAAAAAAAAATCCATGACCAACAATACTAGCGTGTAGGGAGTCTCATGCTATACTGAAAAACCAAATTTACAAGCAACAGTATCAGAGTACATTGCGTTTCATATTAACAAAAGAAACACAAGCATGTGAGCAATTGTGCAAGGGTACAGTGCGTTTCACGTCACGATGTAAAAACCAAGTCTGTTAGCAACAGTATTAGTGTATAGTGTGTTCCGTGTTACAAAGAACAGCTTAAAAAAAAAAGCAAACCCTACACCCTAAATCTGCGAGCAGCAGTATCAATAAAGAGCATGTTATTTCGCTCGCCACAATGAGAAACCAGTTTAAGGTCAACAAAATCGGCGTATGATGTGTTTTATGTCGCTCTGAAAAATCAGATTTACATGTATCAGTATCAACATGTGTACACAGTAATGTGTACTCCTAAACCGTCCCTTTATCTGTTCACCCCTTGACCACTACCTACGTACCAGACAGACGGCATATGGTAAGCCCTCCTGAAGAAGTTATCAAGTGTTGACGTTACCCGTAATATCCTCCCTCCATCCATCCACCCAACTTTTACAGAAAAAGATTATTCCTATTCAAGAAATATCGTAGAGTTTATGTATGTAATCTTTCGCAATGGCTACATTTTCCCGCTAAAAAAAGTGAATACTACGGATGACATCAGCACTACTCAACTCCATGAAGGTTGAACACATGCTCCTGGTAGATGACAGCAGTTATTTCCCCCAGTTCGTTTCTTCTCGTACCTCCCACCATATTATACACTCGAAGATGGTAAGGGGTTGTTTCTGCCCCCTTCCCCCTCTTTCCAATTTCAATTCCAAACACTCTATTATCTCAAAACAGAGAAGTTCATTTAAGTTACGAACAAAGGATTACACGTCTAAAGGATAAAAGAATGAATCACGTACATGTATGTCATCACAGAGCTGACAGCTTACAGCACCATACAAAACTCAACCCACTCTGCTCTCTGTACACACAACACACACCGTCACGTTTCGAAACCTACCCAGTCTGTAGATGGTGACGGGTAGCCCTCTCTGTCCAGCTCTGGCCACCAGCTGTTCGGCCACCCATTTGGACTGGGAGTAGCCATCGGTCAGGTGTTGCCACTGCTCGCTCAGGTCCGTGTCCTCCGTGCACCCCTTCTGCCCGTGTGGGAACACCCCGTTTGTGCTGGACACAAAGGTTCTGCATAAACCTGGGGTACGGGATAGCTCAGTGGTCGGAGCACTCGCTTTCCCCCAGCCAAGTTAAGCAGCGTCGAGCATGGTTACCAGTTGGATGGGTGACCGCTTGCGCGCCTTGGCTTCAGTCCAGTTCCTCCAGTTCACCCAGCTGTAAATGGGTACCTGCCCTCTTTAGGGTCAGGGAAGGTAAAGCAGCGAGGGAGAGGAGATGGGCGCCGCCCTCAATATGCTGGCCCTAGAGAAGTGAGGTCTCTGACGCCTCGCTCCCCTACGGCCTTATAGGTTATGGAACTCCTTTACCTTTTTACCTTGACTCGACTTCTCCCTTAACTCTCTGTGAATGTCTTAACCTGTACACTCCTTCACGTTCTCTCCGCTCTACTGCAGATACCTTGTGCCTACGAATACCTAGATTCAACCAATCCACTGTTGGCCGCCGCTCTTACTCCATTTCGGGTCCATCGACCTGGAATGAGCTCCCTCTCTCTCTTCGCCAGAAACCTAGTTATGACACTTTTAAATCTAGCCTCGAGACATATTTATTTCAAACCCCTCCTGTTTCATATCAGAGCTATCCCACCTTCACTAACC